>CM033107.1:25667258-26867258 GCA_019321725.1 Paulownia fortunei
TTCTTTGGTGATACCTATTGCTAGGGAAAGTACAAGGTCTAATTTATAGTGAAAAAATAACTGTGAAAATAACTTCTAGCAGTTCATCCAAATGATTTGTTACCTGATGCTGCTGTGAGTTTTTTGGATTGGAAGATTTGCTGAGCATGTACATATTGGATTGGATGATTTGTGAAATAATAATTTTAAATTCATAGTACTAATTCATTATCTTTATTATATCCCCGTCATTTGAAATTCTTAGATCTGAATTTGTTTTATCCAAAAATTTCATCCAAACAGAATCCGGTTGAAATAACAAGTATAAAATAAGTAATAAAGCAAATTGAAGAAAGTAAGAAAGAAGAGGCAGAAAAAGGAGTACATCCTCACAAAATTTCCAAACAGTCATAATTCTCAAACATGGGATTCACAAAAATAACTAAAACGTTACGTAACCCTACTAATTAGCAGAGCAGGGAACACCTCATCCTCCTCCTCTTATTGAAACTGAGGAACTACGAGAAGAGATTCTGTTCGTAGAAGATTGATCTATAAAGATAACCACAACTGTGATATCGTCATGGAAATGCCTCCTCACACCTCGATCAATTTTCTTCAGGTCTGAGTATCGCATTTCTCTTTTCTTGGCTGCCACACGAAGAGCAGATTTAACAAGTCTCCTAGCAATGCCCTGTTCAAGAAATGCATACAAGAAAATGAACAATAGTTGAAACCACTTCAATTTACGTTCTGAGATATAAAATAAGCAGCAGGGGAGAAGAGGAATCAATGCTAAGAAAACGTTTTGCATATTCTATGCTTACAAGACGGGGATAACTGTTAACAATATCGACTGCCTCCTGGTTGCTAAGATGTTCCCACAAACCATCTGAAGCAAATATGAGAAAGTGATCCTTGGGGTTGAGCTTGTGGATAAACATTGATGGTTCTGGACTAAGAATTGGCTTGCTGAAGGGTTCTGATAACCTAAATTTTGGCAACAGTGGTTCTCTGTTGAACTCTGACCTCTTAAGATAGGCATCTCCAATGGATCTTGAAACCTGGAACAAAAACATGACAGTAAATGCCATTGATAAAGATGAAACATAATCATGAACCAACATATTCTTAAAGAGGCATTATGTGCTTGGAACACGGTTACATGTTGCAAGATTAATTTGATCCATGGCATCCAAAAAATTTCAAAATCTCCAGCTCAGGTCAACCAGCAACAGAAGCATGCCAGGTATAGATAAGTATTAGATATGAAATTTGGTGAAATTTAGGTCAAAAAAGTTACAGTGGTAATGCCCATCAGAAAATAATGCTATAAACTATATCCAGTAGACAACAATGAAAGACCAAAGACATTTATTTGTTTCTTGGGGTAATCAGAAGTTTTAGTTCTGTGGAGATTGATGTAAAATAGCAGAATGCACCATCTCTTGGTAGTTAGCAGTTCAAAGTACTTCATTCACCATTCAAAAGAACAAAAACCGCAAGAAACTCCAAGAGTTTACCTGTATAAGTCCCTTCACACGCCAAACTTTGTGCTTTAAAACCACAATCTGTGAATCATCACGATGCAAAGCCCGTAACTCATCTCTAACTGATTCAACATTAGCATTGTGCTCCGTTGATAATTGAATAGCTGCCACTCCTCTAACAGCCTTATCTGCCCTGCCTAACACTACTCGGGAGTCTCCAGCATTGGCAACATATAGGAGCCCATTGCATATCACCCCTACTAAACAGCATGTTCCCACTGAAGCAAGTTGTGGCTTAATTAACCACTGTTGCCTCACTATGGAAAGAAACTCCTCCTCAGTTTCCAAGAAAGCCTTTTTAATGACATTTGCAGACATATCTTGATGCTCAGAGGCAAATTCTGTATCAAGGTAACAGAAAGCACCATTCTAGATTCAGTATATTTGAAAAATCCTATGCTTTACATGTAGAAAGCTGTTGACTTGTCAAGGCAATGAGATATATTACATTTGCTTTTATGGTACATATATTTAAAGTATGGAACCTGAACTTTGGTAAAATAAAAAGATCTATGATACTACACTTAAGTCAAATATGAAGAACATTACCCTTCTTTTAAGCAAGTTCGATTTGGCAATTACACAATGTCAGTGATAGAAAGAAACAAGACTTGAGTTATCTGTCATAAGTCTTTGTATAGGTTAATTTATACAAGCTTATTCGTGATTTATATCAGATGATTACAGAATAAGACACTGCTCTTACTGCAAACATATACTGACAGGTGACAGCAAAATGAAGTTTATAAACATAGCAAGCATCAGGTGTGGCGACAACGTTAACAGAACCAGCAGGTTCAAGCAACAAATGTGATAATTACTCTTTAATGCAATAGGAAAATAATTGAACCAGAGAGCATAGATATATGTACAGAGCAGCACATTTGATCATCTAAATATTTCTACAATTTTCTGGTGTATTTATGGCATGATCTCTCATGATGAAGTATGCCGTAAATTGTGTTATCCTGCAATGTTCAATAACATTACTAGGCCAGAAGGGACTGCTCTCTAACTTCATCAAATTTAGTACCGTGAATTTCTTAAAGTACAAAGCAAAATAATCATTTAGGAAGCCACTTCTACTAACGCATATAAATGATCCCGGTATGTATAGAAGACTTGTGGGTAGGTCATATTGTGTAAATAGCACCAGTCCATGAAGCAATTTAACAAATGTAAACTCTTGATGTCTGAGTTTTGAAAACTACTGGGGAACTCAAACATGATGTAGGCAATCAAAGGAGAAAAAACGTACTCTTGAGATTTGGGAATAGGCTTTCATTTACAAACCGAGACGTCTCTGGTCCTCCATGTCCATCATAGACTCCAACAAAAGTACCACTAGGTCCTGAATCAAGTGAACTCAATGGCCCTGATTCAAGCTGGCTCTGATCCTCCAACAAACCATTGGCTTGAATGACTGCCATTGAGAATTCTCCATTTACATGATGCCCCAGATCCTTATGCCACAGCAGCCCCTCAACCCTCCCTTTCGGATCTCCTCCTCTCCAATTTCCATCTCTTCCCCTCCTCCTTCGATCACCATCAACCAATGGTTTCCAACAAGGCTTCACCATTTTTATGCAACCAATTAATATAGTGTAGTACTTCAGATATAAGCTACAGGTCCAAATGATCCAACAACGGTGGTCCTCACAACTTTCAATAGCACCTATATATGTATAAACACACAAATACACATCCCTTCATACATATCATCCAAAAGAGCCAGAAAACAGTATGTTCATCAATCCCAACCTCAACTCCAGCTTTTGCTTATGTTCCAAACCCACAACCTCAACTCTCAAGACTATATACAAACCAGCACTACAAGGGCTAGACACCATTAATATGTAACGAACAAACAAAGAAAAGACAGATACAATAAAAAGAACCAAAAGGGTATGGGCAAAATTCACCCAGGAAATGTCTCCAATACAAGAAAGCAATAGTTATTTAGGTGGAGTTCGGATAATATGGAGGGGTGCTGCCCTTGCATACCTTGAACCTGGGTTGAATACGTGTGGACCTCCATGGTTTTTGTGTCACCTTTCAACAACAGCCTTAGCTGTAAAAACTCATATAAGATTTGATGGTGACAGAGTTTGTTCCTGGATCAGAGGGATGAAAAAAACAAATAAGCTAATGGATAACAAACAGAAGAACTGCGACTTGGAATTTTCTTGGCAGAAAGAAAATCTTTTCAGATTGGTGTCAGAATGAGATCTCAGATTATGATTATTATGGGGAGTGAAGGTATAGAGAAAAAAATAAATAAAGAGATTGGAGAGAATTTATTTTGGATTTAAAGAACCAATTTTTTATTTTTTTTTCCCGGACAATTTATTTTGGAGGATTATTGGTTGGTTCTTGTGGCCGAGTAGGTTTCCAATTCCTGCGTTTTTACTTTACATGGTCAAGATTTTATTTTTTATCCTTATGAGTAGCAGAGCACCATTATAGGCATTTTTTGCTCCTCTCATTTGTCACTTAAAATAGGCCCCAGGCTACTTATTATAAAAACAAAGTATTTATAATTCTTAAGTAGTTGTAGAGTAAAAATAATATTTAATTTTTTTTTCAACTCATACATATTACATTTTTCGATCTTTTAATAAAATCTTTATGTAAACTATATAAATAAATGACAGTGTTTAGGATTCTATTTTTTTTACTCAAATGAAAGATTCTTTGAGGTTTAATTTCAAGATTAGTAAGAATCATGAAGAATAATTTCTTTCTGCTGATATCAAGCTAAATATGAACAAGTTAAAACTCAATTCTCAGATTCCTTCACAGAATTAGACAAATTGTATTTACTTGGCTCAAATTCATTAATATAAAGGTACTCAAATTCAACTTGCATATTTAGACAAAGATTTAAGTTTTTTTTTTTGACAATGTGCATATGAAATTAATATAACCTGAAAACTCTACTTTTGGGTACATGTTTACAACCATATTTGGCTTGAGCTTTGAATAGTCACATCAGTTTTCATATTCTATCCTTGATTTTGATGACACATAAAAATAACAAAAAGTCATATCATAAGCGCCCAATTTTTGTGTTTTTCTTGTAAATAGAAAATGACAAGAATGTCTTCAGGTGGATACATATGAGTATTTCAAGAAGCTACATAACAACTTAACAAGACTTAGCTTCGATTATAACCCCCACTTTCTATATACATTTTTACCTTTGTTAAAAGATTCTAACTTTACCTCTGCTCTTAGGTTCAGGACATCAACCTCTATTCATTTTTTTTTTCATTTTTTTTTCTTGAATATACAGCACATACAGCGTACCTATCTCCTCTGTCATAAATTAGGAACTACATATTTTCCCTTTTGTCAATAGAAAGTTAAAAACTATAGAACAGAAGATTGTTTTAATCTCTTCTTATGAGGGGTTTGAATCTTGTTAAGCTACTTTCTCCCAGTCCCACAGTTAATAAAGCTGTGTGGGCATTTAAACAGGTACTTGTGTTCTTGCATGAAATGTGTAAGTAGAACTTAAACCAGAACATTGCCACAGTTTTTCACAAAATGATGGCTCCATTATAATTTACTAACCTCTTTTTTTGTGAGTATTATCAGTAGTATTTACTAGTATGCTCATTCCTATGGGAAATTAACAAAAGCAAACAACTAAAGTTAAGCAAATTCTTGATTTCAAGAAAGAGTTTTGTTAGGTAGCTGATCTTGCTGTAATGTAGTCTGTATCAAGAGAGGTGATTGACAGTGATATTTTCTTTTGGATAACATATTCACTTTGTCAAGGGTAAGAATTGATTAAATTTCTGAAAACATTTAATTTTATTTATGGGCTACCTTCATTTCATTGGTCCCCCAAGGCAACTAGCAAAAACTTCTGCTGATTTTTCAAGAGTAAAGTGTGACACTGAATTTTACCTCTTTTGAGCAAAGTTGGTGGGTGGGTGAGAGTATCTGAGGACTGAGCCAAGCTGGTTGGTGCTTTTTTTGGTTTATCCATTTAAATTGTGTGACCCTTTTTCTTCCCCCACAAGAAAAGCTATTTCTTGAAACTTTCTTGACTACCCAATGATAATTGTTACCAGCTCCATGGTGTAGGTAAATTTTCTCCTTTTTCCTTTGTTTTTTGTTTTATTTTTTGTTTTTGCTTTTTGTCAAACTACAGGGGATAATCTTGAAGGGTTAAAAAACAAATGAAATTAGAGAAAATTTTGTTTAAGTTAGATTGATTAAATATGAAATTTGAACACCTTTTCCTTTTTCTTGACCCATAAAGTTTAACTAAATAAATGATGTGCTACAAATAATATAGGAAACATTAAATTATTGGAGTTTGACTTGATTAAAACATTAACTAAAACTTGTTCGATATTAATATCTAAACAGTCACACGTCTCAACCTCAATTTTAAGCTCGAGAAACCATTCAAATGAAGCTAAAATGAATTATTATTGAAGAAAGGTCACACTTTGTTAGACTTACTCTGCAACACCCAACAGACTCATTTAACTCGAGAAACATATTAAATTGATAAATTGTATTAATTATAATATTTAGTTTAACTTTTGAAATTTCAGCTACTGAGTTATATGTTTACTTATATACATACATCAAATAAACTCCTATTATTTCATATAAATCTTGGTTTTATGGCATCAAAATTGTTATCTAGGTTCTAAATTTGCAGTTTGCATCCTTTTTCAAGTCTCTCCTTTTCTTTTCTGCTTTAGTTTTTTCACAGTTTTTGCTGCACAAATCATTCAGGAATCACATTGTTTTCATGGAACCGTACGCGTTATTTTTTGGCTTTACAGGCAAAGAGCTGAATTTGACTCATTGTTCAAGTGCTTTGGGGCAGGCAGAAAACACACTTTTCATGAGTATCATCTGATGCATCATTTTCATGTTCTGCTCTTTGTTGCTGAAACCAAGGGAAAATTGGACTATTGGTGATAAACTTGCTTCAAACAGTACTTCAAAGGTTCAACCAACACATAAACACCCTTTTGAAACTCTGTTTTTTTACCAAAACTTTTTGCCATTCTTCTTATTTTCATGACTTAATATTGGTAAATAAAGTGATAATGTATAGCTGCTTTGGCTTCTCAGGTCACTGGCAAACTCTCTTAACCCCCAATTTCCGATTTTGTTGATGAAAATGAGGTTGCATTACCTGATAATGCAATTCTATCACATCGGCATAAGCATAAGCAGTCTTGGAGGAAGCTGAAGATAGGTTGCCAAATGCAAGTCGAATGAATAAAGAGGATTCATTTCAACTTTTCCCACATGCAAATTTAGAGCAGGGAGTGCAACTGGGATTAAAGAGTCATCTATTGCATAAATAGAAGCAGTATGAAAATCCCAACCCGACTCACAAATCTCCTACAGCAAGCAAATACAAGAAGTTTGTCATTAGTTTAACAGTCTGAATCAGTGCATACATTAGCCATTTATTCAGTTCAAGCACTCTCCCAGTACAAGCATTAATCCAAAAACCAAACATTTTATGCAGTATACTCAGCTTTGTCTAACCAACTTTAATCATGTTCATACGCCTTCTCTCCATTGAACTTTGAAGTTGTTCTTTAGCATGCCTTAACGCATCAAGCACTTCTTTCACCGTAGCATCAAGAACTTCTGGATCAATGGTATGATTTTTCTGTGGCATATCAACCGGAACTAGAGCCATCGAATTGTCAGGATCTTGATCATCTTCTTGGTTAAGGCCCTCTTCAGTAGAAGATCTGACGCTACGATAGCAGATATCACTATAAGAAAACAAATGGCACAAGTATAACTAAAACATAATTGCATAAAGGTTATTACTCAAACTACTAGTGCACAACTTTAGAATCAATCACATCATTAAATGAGGGTAAGACTGTTAGGTACCAAGATATAGGCCTCAAGATTAGAACTACAAATGCATTAGTTCTGAATTCAGTGATTTTCAGGAATTCTAACATTAACATCAAACATGCAAAAGCAATACAATAGGAGTATAACTTTTGAAGACCTCACCTCTGCTCATCCATCTTTGAATCATTATAATTTTGATTAGAGCCCAGATGACTTGATTTTTCAGAATGTGCAACACCTGCAGAGGATAAAGAATCCTCAACTGTAGCATTTTGTGCAAAATTTTGCTCAAAATTCTCTGAGACAACTGGGGACCTTGGATCTTCATTAGGCCCCATTTCACATTCCTGGCCTTTGAGTTCTGGAAAACTGACTTCAAATGCAGAACTTGAACTCCCTTCAGTTGTAGAGCTATCATCACTAAGACTCAATAAACAATTTTGTGAATCATTTTGCTGCAAATTTTGTGTCTCTTTCTGGGATTTGTCATTCTCCTTTGATTCTTGACTTTCAGATATCTTAGAGAGTTTCATTTGCTGATTTTCATTGTTTTCTTGTAGTTCTTTGGTGCTTGAAGAAGTCGTGGATGATACAGATGAAATGTCACTTTTATCCACCAAGCCTGAGTATTCTGATTCATCTGATACATATGAAATATTAATGGACTCAAGCTTCTTCATTAGGAATTTCAGCTTCTTTTCAGCCCTGTTTCTTGATTTTGCCTCTTGTTTCAACAGGTTTTCTAGTTCCATCAACTGTGATTTTCAGACATTGAAAAGGGAGAAATTATCAGTTGAAATGGGGTAACAACTTTAAAGGTAAATAGGAGAAATTAAACCAGATATGTCACAAACAAATTGAACTTCAACAAAAGAATGAGAAAATGTACACGCACAGTTCATTTTTATAGCCACATTGACACACACACACACACACACAGAGACCTTGTTTTCCATTTGTTCTGCCTCCTCTTTTGCATTTCTTGAAGCCACTCTTTCTGCAAGCAATCTCCCTCTCAAGCAATCCACTGTCCTCACACATTCTTCTCCTTCCATTTTTTTCCCACTGAGAAAAGGAAAACCCCATTTTCAGGTATTAAAATATCATTTCACAGCCACAGAGAATGACATAAAGAAGGAAAAAGATACAAATGCCATCAGATTTCAAAGAAACTCACCCCCATTTTGAATCTTCATTGCCTCCTCCAGTCATCTTCTATTCTTGAAATTTTCTCTCACTCAAAGCAAGATGAGCACTTCTTCTCTGATCAAAGTAATTTGTGAAGTATCCTAATCAGTTAAAATCCCATTGGAAGTGAAGAAAACACCTTTACTTTGTCTACTTCTGTTCGCCCATATTATGATTAAACAATTGAAGACACTGACGAATTTATAGGAAGTTTAAAAAAAATGGAAATTTTAAACTATTATTTTGGTTTTCTGGGCACAGCCCTTTGTTTGTGAAAGAAAAAAAGATGCTTATAAAATCACTGAGTTTTACATATGTCAGGGCCTTTGGAGTATTGCACTCCACCATTAATGTCCTTACCTCTCTATATTCTCAGTAACTGCCTTCTCAATTACTCCAAATTAAAGTTCTAACTGTTCTCACTGCAGCTCTTGTAACTGTTCATTTATTGCTGCAATTGGTCCCGAACTCATATTTTGAACCATTTTATGAAGAGGAAAATAAATTTTTTCCAATGATTGAAATTCATTTATGAAATATTTCTTTTTTAGTCATAAACAATCTTAAAGAAGTTAATTTCATATATTGAAGCTATTTGTTGTAATTCCCTACCAAATATTCAATGTTTGCCATTTGATTTAGACTTCTAGGCAGGTGAACATTTTATTAGTTTATTTCAAATTTTCTTTTTGCTATAAAATAAAGAAAATTACATGCAAAATATCATTCATATTCCAAGTATTTTTTTGCTATTTACTTGTATATTATGAGGTTCATTGGTAAGTCATATGCTTCAGTCCACATCAAAATTTATAATGTCAAAAGTAACTGTCTTTATGTGTATTTTGATATCTATATGTTACAAGATTATGTAACACTATAAATATTTGAAAATTATCTATTTTAAATTACACACAAAGCATGAACATGTTCATTTTTTAAATATTATTTTTGTAAAATTGAATATTTTACAATCATATATCTATGCACCCAGTACGGAACATCATTTTTATGCCTTCATCATAATCTCATATCTATAATTTACACCCCCCCCCTCCCCCCAACCCCAAAAAATAAAATAAAATAAATCTGTACTTTTTAGGGTAGATAGAATACAAACATAATTTTAAAAGGGCTTACGAATGTAATTCCGTGAGTCATATGGAACTGGAGGCAGGCCAGTTGTTTGTATTTGAATTTTTTTGAAAAACGACATTAAATTGGGATGTGATTTCTGACTAAGTATAGTCACATGGTAGCCGGTGACCCCATTGATCATACCCCACCTCTGCCTCCTTCACTCTTTGCTCGTGTTGTTAACTTGGCATTTAACTTGCTTTCCATATAAATAAAAAATATATCCTCATCATAGACTATTTGCTTCACCAACTCGCGTAATCTCCTACTGTTAATTTTAGAGCTATGTTTATTTTGACGATTGTGGTTTTAAACTTTATCCAAAATTATATATTGGCACTCTATTTTCTCGTCTTATAGTTAAAAGTATAAATTGTTGTAGTCGTCGATGATTTCATTGATAACTCTTGAATGAAATTAACGATAAAAATATTATTTTTATTAATAATTAAATGAAGAAGTTTTATTATAACCCTCTAAATTACTAATGCTGTAATAGATTCGCGTTCTAACAAAATCTCGATTTTATTCCTAAACCAACTAATGCAAATAATTAAAAAAGAGAGAAAAAGAGAAAAAATTCATGGATGTTGATATATTATTTATATAGATTTTTTTATTTTTTTATTTTATAAGAAGAATACTGGATAATTTTTCACTCGAATCATTCAATTAAATAGGTGCAGAATATTTATCTACATACTAATTTGTATAGAAGGACATTTTGTTAATGCCCTTCTTTTAGGCTAGGAAAAAATTGGATGTAAACCTTGTAAAAAATTTATCTTATAATTAATGAAATAAAAATGGTGATGATGATTATGAAGAACATGTGGGTCCTAATTGTTGGTGACGTGTAGACTTAAAAAGAAATGGGCCTGAAATATTGTTATGATTTGGGTAATAATTTTGGGAGCACTAAACTTCACTGAGAAGCAAAGCTGAAGACATATTTCTGAACATGGGGCAGCCAACATAAAACCTTTGTAATAGAGTAACAGGGCCATGCAGTAATCATCACTTGATTTTCAAAGGGAATTGAAATCTTGTGATTTTTTTTTTTTATTTTTTTATTTTTTTATTTTTGATGATAAAGAATTTATAATAAAATTGTTATTAAAAAGTTGATAGATTGGATTGCACTCTAAGTCATCTTTTTTCTGCTCTTTAAATTTTGGTCTGCCACCACTTGGTATCCTCATGAAAAGAAATATATCATTTTGAATATTGTTTGATATAGATATGGTCCAACTGATTGGTAGAAATTAGGTGTAATTTTAAATAATTGAAAAAAATTAAATTATTTCATACTGGCTCTTATGGAATCCCCACAATCGTCTTCAACTTTCTAACATAGTTTACATCATCACAATATAAATTTAAAAACTACAAAATAGGGTTTGATTCATAATAATACAATAAATGATGTTTAACATTTAAACCTATTTTTTGAAGTTCTAATTTTTAACTAAAATCAAAATATACTTTCCAACTAAAAAGTATTATTGAAGCTATGCTATTAGTTAATTACCTTACTAATAAATATTAATCAATAATTTGAGAAGTAAAATCCTTAGCCCATGTTGGCCCAACATGAAAACATCCAGTAAGCCAGCGTTTATATCCTTTAATCAAGATGTGGGCTGTCCAATTCAATAGCCTAGTTCAGATTGAGGCCCAATACATGATAACATTTGTGTTAGCACATCACATTTATTTATTTATTTTTTCTAATATGTGACATTTAATTTTTCAACATAAAATTCGAGGAGAGATTAGAGAGTTGATTATATAATCTAATTTCTGCCTATTAATAATTATAATACTCGATTACCGTCGAGCTTGAGCAAATAAGACATGATTTTTTCCTGAATAAATGTTTTTACTGTGCTGGTTAATTTTTCTAGGGTGAAAAATAAATAAAGACAAGGAATTTTATTTTTACTGATTTTGTTAACCTTTTCGTCTGCATTTTCTTTCCTTAAACATAATCCGGCACGAAAAGGAGAAGGGAAAGAAGTTGGGCCACATGGGATTTCAAGCCTGATTAAGAGTGGGTGGCCTGTTTCATTTTTAGCTAAGCATAGACCCAATTCAGCTTAATGACCAATTATCTCACAGAATTGGAATTATCAGCATCCTAAAATCGTATATACAAATTGAAAATATTATTATTTGAAATTATTTAAATTTTTATAAAATTTTAAAAATTATGTTTGAATTTAATTTAACTGTTAACTCAATCAAATTTCAATGAATTAAAGACAAATTGAATTTGAATAATTTTTTTACATATATTTTATTATTTTTAGTAATCAAGTTTGAACTCGATTTATAAAAAAAAAATATATTCAAATTTGATTCGTTATGCTTAACACACCAAATTCAAATGACCTTTCATTTTGTGTTAAATATTTAAATATCACCACTCACCAAAGTTAATGATAAGATATTCGAAATCGATTGCATTAACAGTTTATTTATTGGGCACTTAGGTATTATTCAATCAACATAGAATCCAAACGAGGTCAACATAAAAATATGTCATGGTATTTAAAAAAAAAATCCTGTTTCGTTGGGATGCGTAGCTACACTTGGACGTACGTATTCCATTAATAAGTTTATAAATAAGTTGGGAGATGGAAATTATATCATATCTTCTGTGATTGTCACCACCACAAACATCAAAGGGTTTTCGGACATCACTCTCTAACAGCTAACACTAACCTAAACCACACACACAAACAGTCAACAACACGTTCGTTATCAAGAACGAGTGATGTTCCATTCTTCTACAAACTCTTTCATCTTAACCATTCCTTGTCTACTACTTATATTTGAATTTTTTTTCCACCCATCCGAAATATTTGCCTAATATCCTATAACAATTACTATTTACTCAACATATATTTTATTATAAGTGTAAACAAATTATTCTCACAAATTCTATCTCAAATTGAGTTTAAATTTGGTCGGCTAATGAAGTATAACTCAAGTAGCAAAAGTACTCAAAGGGTTAAAAACTATATACGAGGCTCAGGGTTAGAATTCGAATAAAAATAAGAGTGTTTGTTTATTTTTATAATAGTTGATTATTGAATTATTTATTTTAGCAATTAATTTATTAATTATTAATTAGTTGTTAATATTAATTGATATATAATCATTATTTTCACTAAAATGGATTGAGTGTCGCTAATCTGAAGGATTCAGGGAGCAAAATTTCCTTGAAATTAGCTGGTACTAATCAAAGCTAAGTCAAACTTGTACTCATTGCACATTTGGTAAATTATGAGCAATAACATTTCACCCAACTTTGTTAAAAAAAAGAACAAAAGTATCTCTAAAAATGACTACTTTTGTATCATCGTCTAGTTGTAATCATTGCAATTGCTACTAATTTCATCATTTGATTACTATGTAATAATTTCACCATTAATTTTACAATCCACCACCACCGATCCTGGTGAGATCCTCCAACAACCGCTCGATCTCGCGGCGGACATCGTCCGTGGGGAGGCGGTGCCGGCAACAGGGACACGTATTTCTCTTCTTGAGCCACCGGAGTATGCACATCCAATGAAACAAATGGCTGCACGGCAATTCACACACCTCTCTTCCCTCCTCCATCTCTTCCTTGCATATCACACACTCCCCTCCTCCACTCATTTCCACCGTCGGCAGCGCCACCACCGCCACTGGAGACGCTGGCGCCTCCTTTCCTTCCTTTCCTTCACCACCACCACCACAACCCATTACATTAACCAAATTCCAACATCTCCCCACAGACTCAATGTACTGGATCATAACTTCACCACTAGAACACCCACCAAAACTGGATAATCTTAACATGGAATTAGAAACGTAATCGCAGAGAATAACGCGCCACCACGAAGGCGGTGTATCGAGCAATTCTCGATCGTGTTGGTGGAGTTCGCAGAGGAGGAGTAGGAGAAGGACGGCGTCGAGGTCCCGGAGCTTCATGCATGCGGCGGAGTAAAGCTGCGGAGGCGGTGTTGCGGCGGTGTTGTTTTGGATGAAGTGTTTGAGAAGGGTGAGATTGGACAAGAGGTGGCGGGCAATGAGGAGGGACTTATGGTGGAGGGAGAGGGATTGGAGGTGGCGGAGGGCAAGAGAGAAGAGCGTTGGGGAGGAGAGGAGAGAGGTGAGGCGGCGGAGGTTGCGGTGGAAGAGGGCCGAGATGTAGAGGGTTAGATGAGAGAGGTGGGAAGGAGGGAGAGTGGACAGAGCGGCCATGATTATGGTTTCTGTGGAATTCATGAAGTGTGCCATCATAGGACCATGTGCTGATAGTGTGTGTAAATATGTAATGAGTTTTTGTTAGAAGAAACGAGTGTTTGATCTAAAGAATCAAGATTTTCCTATTACAATCATGTTGTCCTCCTTCTTGCACATATATATACAATCATTGGATTGTGAGAAGCCAATGGATAATTACAAATATCTGTTGAAAATTTAGTTAAATGTATAAATTGTTGAAATAAGTATATAGGCTGCTTAATTTCTTTTTCGGATGAAATGCACAAGACCACACTGTTTTAAGAAATGATACAATGCTCATGTACATGGTATAATGTATATCTTACTACATATTTTATACACAATTATATATATTTGTGTGTGAGTGTTTGTAAATACATGAGATGCATACTCAATGTTTATGTTGCATCAACAAAATCACAAATAATATAATCAGCAATCATCAAATGGCCAAAATGGCAAATTCAAGAATTTTAGTTCAAATCAAATCTTTCATAAAACACATGTATCCACTTATTTTAAATATTTTCTTGAATATATAATTATTATTAATTTATATGCATATGTCATAAATATATAATATGAAATATAAAATAAAGAATTTGAAATGCAAGAATTTGTGCCGCTGATTGATAGTGTTATGAAAAAAGTAGGAAATGATTGTTTATAAGGATGCCAAGTTGAGTTGAGTACTATTCGTCTTGCTTCTTAGGGGCAAGGTTGGTTTTTCCCCTTGCTTGTATTTCATTATGCTAGATTTGTTGTCTCGAATAATTTAGTTTTATATAGTCTCATTTTTGGATCAACTCAAGTATAAGTTTTTTCTCATTTCTGTCACTAAACAAAAATGTCTTGCTATTACTACATTCCTTTCTGGAGTTGTGTTTAGTCATGTCTAAATAAAAATGTCTAGCTATTACTACATTCCTTTCTGGAGTTGTGTTTAGTCATGTCTAAATAAAAATGTCTAGCTATTACTACATTCCTTTCTGGAGTTGTGTTTAATCATGTCTGATAGCTTTCATCGAGTGACAAATGAGAGAATTGTTCCCCGGGGCACAGCTCAACTGACGGACTTGCTTCCAACAGTAGAATAAAAGTTCGAATTTTGATGGGAACCTGAGAATGCATTTCAATATGAAACAATCACTGGACTGTCAATGGGACTCTGCGACTGAGGTGTCTCGAACGATCACTGTGGGTTGGGCTCCTTGTGCGCAAAAATGTACAGTTCTTGTTGGGAACCTGAGTGTTGGTTGATACATATCTCGAAATTTATCCCCTTTTGGGTATTAGGGACATGTGTCTAAAAAATTCAAAATTAATCTGACGCAAGTTAGGAATTTAAATTATAAAAAAAAACAAATGAAAGAATTATACGATTATGAAATTCTAAGGGAGTGTTTGGTTAGCATCAAACATTTCTCCAATCTTTTCTTCCAAAAACAATCATGTTTGTTTTACACCTTACCCAATATAATTTCTTCTCCCATACAAAATAAACCCCCCATTATTATATTTTTTTAATTTTATATATTATTAATATACTTCTACAATTTTTTTTTAACATTCCAAAATAAATTATATAACATTAAAAAAATATGATGTAACATCAATAATCAACAAAATCTCACATAACGTCTCCCACCAAAATACAAATCAATCGTTAGTTTCATGCTAAATTCTTCCCCCAATAGACCTATCCAAATCACTCCCAAATACTAATCAAAATACTAATCAAACATTGCCTAAATATCTCCACTTCAAACCAAGTGGTTTTAAGATAAATGAAAACAGAAGTTCCAATTAATAAAATTAACATGTAGCACATAGCTATTTGCTAAACATTTTGGGCATCTTTTTATACTAATAAATTGAGAAGTGAGACTTAACAAAGTAAAGAAGATGTAAATCTGCTAAAAATAAGCTGATTGTAGCAGTAATAAAGTCACGAAAGATATCAATAAATATTTGCTAGATGATGAATGTTCTTTGAAGCAAACATCAGATCCAAAGCAATCAATATTAAAACAGAAAAAAAGAAAAAGAAACATGGACAGTAAACATGAGTCCCACTTCCATAGTCTAATAAAGAAAATCTAAAGGAATTCCACACTACGTATCTTACAACATTTACGTTCCCTTTGGATATAAAGATCGAAGGTGACAAAGGAAAAGTAAAGTAAGTGATACTCACTTTTCTTCATATTTTTATTTCTTACAAATTAAATACAAATTTTTAAATCCTTTTTAAATATAAAAGAAACAAAATCGAATTTTAGATTTTATACAAATTACTACCTTTTATGTACAAAATAGAAATATTATTTCTTCAAATTTCCTTCACCAAACCCAAAATCGAGAGTGTTCCCGACGTTGTTTATCTATCTCAAAGTACATAAAATTTATAAGAGTTAAATACATTAGACAAAAAGATGCACCTAGTTGCATTATTGAGCATGGGATGTATGGTTAAATGGTGTGAAACATTGGAAGTTGAGGTGGTGGAGTAACATGGAAGGGAGTGGATGGAAATGTTGGGCTCTTGTCCACAAGTATGTGTCCAGTTCAACAACGGTTGACACTTTCTCTACTTTTCATTATCTCTGTTTACTAAGGTGAAAAGAACAAATAACAAGAGAATAAATAACAAGTTGGCCCATTTATCTACTCAATGTATCTCTTGGCCCTACAAAACAGCAAAATAATAATGCAGGTGGTACCTCATTGCTGCTAGTGATCCCTAAGGCACTCTGCGCCTATCAAGGGCTTGGCACCCCGATCAGTTTCATTCCCCCATCTTCAACTCTAGACATCAATTTTTGGGGATTGAGCGATGGTGAAAAATGTCAAATGCATATAATAGTTTCATCTAAGCTCACAAACCTTAACATGGTAATATGTCAATTGTAGTTAGCATATAATTTGTTAGTAGTATGAACAAAAGTATTATATTGAACATAAAAAACTATGCACAAAAGTTTAGTGGTAACATTGAAGATTAAGAAAGGATATTGACAAGATGGACTGGTGTTGATTCAAAGCAAATGCCTTATGTGGGACCAGTATGAATCATGGATGGAAAGCAAAAGGGAAAAAATCTGGGGCATTTGAGCCTTTTCCACTATCCTATATGTATGTACAAGGGACAGATATATTCGGTGCTATGAGAATCCTAGGTGAATCTGATGCTAATCCTGTACTATGCATTAAGGACATTTTACTAGAGTAACAACAACAGTAAGCAGCAAAATGAGGCAATTTTATCTATGGTACCATAAAGTAGCATACTGAAGATGCCCTCAGCATAGTAGCTACATGAAAAATGAGATTGAACAAGAAATGCTAATCTAAATAAGTTAGAAAAGTACTTAGGTTAGAGCAATATCTCTCACAAGCCAAGCTCTAATTGCTTGAACTTGGACAGTGTCTGGTTAAAACCAAACAGAAGCATGATTGGAAATGAGTCATGTGAAAATCTCCAATTCCACCTGAAAAAAAAAAGGAAAAAAGAAGACATATTTTCCATCATCTTCAGAGGGGTAAAGAAAGAAAATAGAAACCATCAGACATGGGACCAAACAGATTTCAACTACATAAAACGCTAAATAGTGTACACTAAAATCACTTACTTTTAATTGTTCATATCTCTGAGAATTAGGTGTCATGCCACTGAAGAGCTTAAGCCATATGCCTGGACCAGAGGATTCAACAATCAAGAATATGAAACCGTGCAGAAGAATCTTTATAATTCTGAATCACCAAATCACTGAAGCTAAATCTTTCAGGATTATAGCATTGGTCTCAAAATGTTACAGAATGATTATCATAAAAAATAACCAATTAAAGAAATGGACAAGATACCTCATGGATGCATCAATCATCAAAGAATGCATGAAGCTAAGCTCTCGGTCTGGGTCTCTGAGTTCAAGACAATTGATAAATTATCACAATAGGTTGCTCCATTAATGTCTCTATGAAGCTAACTTTTACCATTTAACAGAGCTAGATCAGGCAATTCCCGGTTGGGTTTATTTGGTGTCACAATAACTCCGGTACACATCTCACCAGCAGCGCCTATTTCATTTCAAATTTCTTCTAGCCAAAGTTCCGAACCATCTCATGAACTGGAAATTTTTTTACTGTAAATCAGGCACTCATTTTTAAGCACTTTCCTCATCAAATTTATCAATCATCAGATACCTTCTTTTCCCACCAACTTTAGCAATCTAAAATTCATAAAATTGTGTTAGTTCTTTTGTTTGTGGCACCCCCAGAAATAAAACTTTGTAACCCTCCAGAAGTTTCTATTCGGCTACTGCCAGCAACTTTCTTAAACCCAGTGTTCGCCAATTTCTCTCTGACTGTCTCAGCTTCTTCCCACCTACCAGCTTTTGAATACAGATTTGCCATAACAATGTAATTGCTTGGATTTTCAGGCTCCAACTCAAATAAATGATCACAAACAAACTTCGCAAGTTCAACATCACCAGATTCTGAAGCCCCACTAAGCAGTGCACCCCAGACCTGTGCAGTAGGTTCAATAGGCATTTTCTTTACAAATTCCACTGCTTCAGATAGCTTCCCTGCTCGGCTCAGGCCTGCAGCCACGCAAGCATAATGATTAACCAAAGGGTGAATTCCATACTTTGGCAACACTGAATCAAATATTTCCCAAGCTTTATCAACTAGCCCAGCATGAGCACAGGCTGCCAATACAGCAGTAAACGTGACGGCATCTGGCTTTGTCCTGCTATTCAGCATCTCGTCAAATAGACTAAGTGCCACGTTAGCATCTCCGTGAGCTGCATATGCTGAGATTATTGCTGTCCAAACAATCACACTCCTATCCTTTGTTAGATTAAATACTCTTTGTGCTCCACTGAGAAATCCAAGTTTGGCATATGTATCTATCATTGCAGTAACCACATAAATATTCCTATCAGAATTGATTTTGATAGCATAAGCATGAATTTCTTTTCCTCCTTTTAAATGCGAGACATATGGAATGGCTGGAAGAATACTTGAAAGAGTCACACTGTTAGGCTTGAAACCAAAAACTTGCATTTGACGCACTAAATCTAAAACATTATCATACTGATTGTTCTGAACCCTACCTGAAATTACAGCATTCCAAGTACTCAGTCCTGGGTTCCTCATTTCCCTGAACATCTTCATAGCTTCACCAACAAATCCATGAACCATGTATCCGGATATAATTGTGCTATAAGTTATTTCATCCTTCTCACTCATCTCCTCAAAAAGCTCCCTAGCATAGTCCAAGCTACCACATTTTGCATAAACTGCAATAATTGAATTACAAACTGAGAGATCCATTTCAATCCCATTATCAATCACATATTGATGCACTTCCATCCCAAAAACCAGATCAGTTGATTGTGCACATGCATGCAAAACGCTCACGGCTGTAACCCCGTCAGGCCTTAGTTCCCCCAAACCCAACATTGTTCTATACAAATTCTTGCATTCTTCATAAAGCCCACCTTGAGAGTACCCAGAAATCATTGAATTCCAAGATACCAAGTCCCTCTCACGCATTTCATCAAACAAAGCCCTCGCTGACACCAGATCATCACACCTTGAATAATAAGTCACCAACCCATTGTTTACAAAAACATCCAAATCAAGCCCATCTTTAATCACATAACAATGAATCATTCCAGCGGAAAGGGGTCCATCCAACGCCACCTCCGACATCGCCTTTAGCACACAACTCAAAGTAAAGCTATCTGGCTTAACATCCGCCAGATCACAACAATCATCCCTTCGAGACAAACATGTGGTAAATAGTTTCAACGTCTCAGTGTGATGGTTATGTACGGAGTATGCAATGAGGAGGGCGTTATAGGCGAAGGTATTTTTGTACGGAATTTGGTCGAACACGTGGCGAGCATTGGATAGCTGGTGGGTTTTGGAGTAGAAAGCGATGAGTTTTGAGGCGAGGAAGTTGTCGGCGGCGGTGGAGGAGAGGATGAGGCGGGCGTGGAGCTGCTTAGCCTGGCGGGAAAGGCGGCGGTCGGTGCAGCGTTGAACGAGGTGGCCGTAGAGAGTGTAGTTGATGGGTTGTCCATTGGGATGTGTGTTTTGCAGGAGGGCTTGAAGGGCTTGGCGGGGTAATGGCTGTGTGAGTTTCATTCAAATGTGTGAGAATCAAATGAGTTTGCCGCTTTGTTATTTGGACTTGTTCCTTCAAAGGCATACGAAGTGAAGATCATTCGGATTCGGGCATTAAAGCCCATGAAATGTTAGAACTCGGGTCATGTTTGGTAGCTTTCAATTTTCATCAACTATCATTACTCTTCTTTTTTATTTTTTGGTTTTAATCACTGAATTAAGCAGCGTGACTTTGGTAGTATGAAAAACTGAAAATGTTGATTTTCCAATTAAAAAAGGTTCATTTCATCTTACTATTAGAGCTTCATTCCACGTGAAATTTAATATTAGAGTTGAAAAAAAATTATATGGTTATTTTTAAATTTAATAAATGAAATTACAAGAAGATTACGAGTCTTTTTAATTTTATCTTACCAAGTGAAGAAATCCCACTAATTGTAATAAATGGGTATTAAAAACAACCAAGCACTTGTCATGCTGGAATTGTTCGTACAGAGCAATGACAAAATGAATTAATTGACAAGTGATGGAAAAAAGGAGTGACAATCAGAAGCTAGTGTGCCTTAATTGTTCTTTTCCCTCAATCTAAGTGTCAAAAATAGTGTAATTTTCTGGAATGGAAGAGCAAATCTAAAAGACTATTAAGGAGAATAAGATGTGATTTCCTTCCGTCCTTGAGACCACCATGAATAGTTGCAGCAAGAACATGTCTGGTCTGGACTCTGGCTAAGCAAATGTTAGGTATTCACTTAGAACCCACATGAGATTGACTTGCAACTACATCAGTTTGGGATGATTCTAGCGAATCTCCAAATGAAGCATTGATAAAACTTTCAATATGTTCTTTACTTGGCAAATTGAAATTTCTCTTCCTTGGACTCAAACATGAAGAACCATCCACCTGCTTATAGAATAACACGAACGTGACATTAATATGATGGTGAAACTCGATCACTGTTTAAATTGTTGCCTTTAGAAAACAGATGCTAATAGTAACATGAGAGGTTTGAATGAAGTAAGCAAAGCAGAAAATTTATCAAGTGTTTTCTGATGGAATTGAGCTTGTTAGGTTCCATTTTCATGGCTAACTAAAAAACTAAAGCATCCAACATATTTAAGACGATGAAATTTTGTCCTCTTACCAAGTAATCATCAAGAAGGGATTTTCTTGCAATTCTTGAAATCTCAACCACTTTTTCAGAGTGTTTGCTGTTCATTTCTTTCATATCATTGAGACAACGAACACTTAAGAAATTGATTTTCTCGGATGCTTCATGGTCTAGTCTCAGTGGAACTGCAGAAGACAATGTCATGAGTAGCTAGGACAAAGAGATAGCATAGTACTTAGTAGTAACAGAAGAAAATAACTTACATTCTACAGAAGACATAATATTTTTTCTGGCATCTTCTGTTTCTTCAAAAACTGATGAGGCAACAGATGAAAATCGAGTGTGGACTTTTTCATTGTCTTCTGTTCCATTCCTGGAAAAGTAATTGAAGAATATGACTGAAAAAACAACCTCAATAATGTAGTAATGACAGTAGATGAGCTTACTTGATAAAGGAATCAACAGAGTCGACATTTTTCTTAAGCAGGTATAAAAAGGATTCTTCAGCAACTTTCCATTGTTCTGCAACCTCTGTGGACTTTGTTATGCTACATATATTTGAGTAAAAGATTCAGTAGAATAATATATCATGTATATTGGAGAAAACAACACACCCATATGTGTACTTCAAGAAGAAAAAAGAGGCTGCAATTTCGTCGCATATACCAGCATTGAAGGCCTTCTCCAAGAGTGCCTTTTCCAGCTTCTATGGAATCAGAGTCTTCCACATAGTTTCTTTCTGTTCTGTTAATGTAACTAGTCCACTTTTCTTCAGCATCATCAGTGAAATTTTGCACGTTGGATATTTCCTGATTTAGCTTGTCGGTTCTTTTACAGGCACTCTCTAGTATGTCATCTACTGCTGCTTGAATCTGAAGAACAGAATGTGTGGCAGTTTGTCAAGATAGAATTCTTTCACATCCCCCATTAAAGTTTATTGCATACTATGACATGAATACTGAAAAATATGCACATAAAATTCAAAATCTTTTATAGAGAATAGTCTTTTCTTCACGATTCTACAATTTAAAAAACAAATTAAATAGAATACTAGAGAAAAATTGCTTGTTATTTCACGAGAGTAATGGAAAATAATGTGGAAAAAAAGACTGCATGAGTGCAGCATGCTTGAGAGAGAGAGAGGGGGGGGGGAGAGAGAGAGAGAAAGAGAGAGTAAAAGACCAGCTCAAATATGTTTTTTTTGTCCTCATAGAGATGTTTACTTCTAGACTAGTATGAAGATGTGAAATATTTGTTTCTGAAAACAGAGAAAACCATGTAGGAAGTGTGAAATCCATTTGTCTTTTTTCATTTTTGTCCGAAAGTTTACAAGTTTCCAAGGAGGATCGTATTAGAGTTCAACTTTATTAGGGCAGTCTTGACATTTGGTGAGAAATTTTATTTTTTTTAAGTGTTTTAACCATTTAGTTGAAGTAAATAAAAAACACACACGTCTTACGAAATGAAATTTGCATTGAAGAAGTACTTGCCAATTTTTTCTTTCTAGAACTTGAACTTGCTAACAGTTCTGCCATTTGTTCTAATAAAAGCCTTTCTTCAACAAGAGCAAATTCCTGCAGAAGGTAAGTAAACAATTTAGTGAGGATTATAGGAAATTGTGGTAGGAAACATAAAGCTCTATGCTCTTAATAAACTACCTCAAACTTCTTTGTGAAGGTGCTCAGCTTCTGGTTAGTGATAGTTTGAGAATCTTCTTCCATGAGTGTCAATTTGGAAATATAAATCCTTAAAGTCTTGAAAAAATTAAGAAGACTTTGGGAAATAGACTTGGATGTCTGGTAGGTTCGGACGTGATTCTGATGACAAAGATAAATCAATGTATAACATTATCATATGTGCATGTATGTGATCGTGTGAAATTTCATGTGAATTAAGGAAGAAGAAAAAGTGTTTGTAAAAGGGCTCCAGATTGCAGGCTTCCTACCTCTTCCTGCTGCTGTATGAATGCATCTACTCTTGATCCAAGATTATTCAGGTTGATTTTTAGACCATTACTTATGGTATCAGCATCTGACGAACTTTTCATGATGAGCTGTGTACCAGAAATACTGGTGAAATACAGAAATGAAGGGGATGCAGAAGTAGCATAAGGATCACTAGCAATAGAATCAACACTTACATCCATAATGCAGGAAGAATAAGTTGAAATTTCAGAACTCAATCTACTGAGAGCTAATTGAGAATTTTGATACAGTTCTTCAGCTGAGTCGTTCAAATGTTTAACGCCGGATGCATACAAATCTTTTAGATTCTGGATCTGTTTGAGCAGCTCGTCCATCGCCTACCATTATATTAGAAAACATTGTATGAGATTCAATTTCCACATGAGAAAATCAGACAATAGACATTACTCAAAAGTTTCTAAGTTACCGTGGCCTTTGAAGTTAAAAAGGATTGTGTATTATCTTGAATCGCTTTCCAGTTCTGTTCTTGGTGCGTCGCTGAAGCTGATACAGATTTATCTAACTCTTCAAGCTGTTGAGCAAACTGAGAGTAAAAATTCTGGATATGGTGTCTGTTTCTGTCTTCTAAATAGTTCTTGTGTTCTGTTGGACAAGAACCAGACTAATTATTGATTTGACAAAACTTTAGGAAAAAAATTCAAAACTCCAGGCCTATTTACAAAGGAACACAAACCAATTCTGGCAAGTAAGGTAGATACATCCGACGCAGCACCCTCAAGGTCTGATCGAAGTTCAAGTGCTCTCTCTGTAAGTGCTTTTCCTGAACATTGACAAGAAAATGTCTGACCCTGAACCCTATCTTGAGGGTAAAATAATGCAAATTGGTTTCAGCATCCAACTTCATGTTAGCTAAATATGCCTATCTTATTTGTGGCATTCAAGGAATTCTATTTTTTTTGGAAATAGATGCATAGAAGAAAAAAGGTACACAAACAAATGATATTGCAGAAAATAAGAGGAAATGCTTTTTGTATTATTGCGTTGCTGTTGATTGAACAATATTCTGCAATAAAGCTGACTACTGTTTTCTTTAAGCTACAGGCAGAAAAATGCCGAAGCTACATTTGCATCAAGACAATTATCCTAAGAGATAATGCAACAATCCTCTTACCAGAACAAAGGATATTGAATATCATGGACTCCTTATCTTTATACATGTCTTTTGCTTGTTGATATTGATCTTCCAGATAAAACAAAGATTGTCGAGTCTTTGTGAGTTCTCTCTGGAGTCAAACATAATGCACAGCATTTTATTTGTTTCAGACTACAAAACAAAATAAGTAAACAGCAGCAGACGGTCTGGCAGAGAAGCAAAAAGGTTGAACTGTGATCTTAATTATATATGTTACCTGGGTGCTTTCAAGTTTATCTTTTAAATCTACTGTTAACTGTTGTTGATAAATGTAAAGTTCCTGTAGCTCCGTCAGTTGCTGCTCAGAACAAATATTCTATAAGAAAGGGATCATTACATGAAAAATAGGCAACAGATAATTATCTTGCTGTTTTACTCTGAATCAACTTCTCTCTAGCCTCAATTTCAATAGATAGCTTAAAAAAACAATCTAGAATGGTCACTTTAGACACTCGTTTTGATAAAAGCTAATCGCCCTCTAGGAGCAATATAGTTGAATAAAACCATTGAGTGATGGAAAAAGAATATAAACATAAATATATCAGTATTGGGCTATTCACCTTCCTGGTTGCCTCTTCACTATGTTGATTTTCCTGAGATGCATAAAAACCATTTGCTCTTGTTGCATGCAGTTCTGATGGGAGAGAATGAAAATATAATTCAGTGTATCGCACACATCAGATAAAATGAAATGTGTTCTATATCTTGTTTGTGCAGCTTTCAATGAAACACGAGAAAGATATATCTCAAAAGAATTCTAGGCAGAGTGCTCAAACCTTGTTTGAGACGGTCTATCTGAGTGTACAGATCTTTTATCAGTGTAGATTTCATCACCTTTTGGTTCACCTGAAAGTAGTACGAACTTTTACCTCCAATGACGATCTAAGAAAAAAGTTGTTTGGAAAACATCAAGATTGAAAAAGATATTACCAACCTCTGGTCTGTTCTTGATACTTTTAGCGCGGAATGCATAATCAAGAGTGCTGAGTGTCTCTTCCAGACAGAGAATGGATGGTGAAATGGTTGCGATTATGCAGGTTTTTGTCTTACCTCCCAGTGAATCCCTCAATAACCTTGTTAATTTGCTCTCCCTGAGATTAAAAGATTATCTTAAACTAAATTTTCAGAAAGAAAATTATTCTGAGTAACACAATGCAACATTGATTGGGCTAATAAACAAAACATGCCTGTATGGAACATGCACAGAATTGTCAGCCAATGCATTGATAACACGACCTAGTGTAAGCAAGCTTTTATTGATCTCACCAGCTTCCCTTGCTCTTACCTACATGAGAACAGGTTTCCAAAGTCAAATTCTTGCATAAAAACAATGTTCTACTATCCCATTTTAAGAACGGAATATAAATGACATTTTATGTGCCACATTAGGAGATATATTATGTGATGTTTTACACCTCTCTTGCACCCGATCGTAGTATGTTCTCAGATCCAGCAAGGTCTACAAGATTAAATTTGCCACACCTGATCAGCTCTGATCCGTCAGAGTTAGACTCCTTAATTTGAACTGTGATAGAAAATATGGAGTGAGAACGGTTGCTTTGTTTGTTGAGAAGGGTATCTGCCATATGCTTTTTGGCTGATCCTTTATCCAAAATTGCATATATTTCATCTGCACTGCATACTATCTCTTCCTCCAAGCCTCTAACAAATACGGCACCTTTTCCATCTTCCATGAGGACTAATGGCCTTTTTGGCTTGTCATCCAAGGGATTTGGTCCCTCATCTGGGGCCAAAAGATCTGTTATTTCTTCATTGTAGAGTTCCAGAAATGTCACTTTCATGCTGTAATCAGCCCTTTCGCTTTCCAAAATGTCAAAAATTTGCTGGACTGCTCTTGGAATAACTCCAGCATCCATATGGAATTGCCCATCCTACAATACAAATGAACAGGAAGACAGAATTAAAAAGGGAAAACAATTTTTTGAGTGTAATATTTGAAAATTTATAGAGAAAATAGAAACTCAATCTGAAATAGTATGAAACCTTCTCTTTTCTTCCTTCACCTTCCATTGTATAAGTTTTGCCGGTTCCCGTCTGCCCATAAGCAAATATGGTCCAACTGTATCCTTCAAGAACTTCATTAACAACAGGAGCCACAACATTATCATACAACTCTTTCTGCTGAGACGCTGGACCAAACACCTAAACCAGCAGAAAAGAGATCAGCAAGAAACCTCACAATGGATCAATTTTCCAAATCTTCTTTGAGTTCAAAATAGCTGCATTGTTATGGCATCATTAACAAAACAAACCTTGTCAAACACAAAAGTCCTATCTATTTGCTTGTAAGCCGTGTTCTGAGTTGCAGTCACTTGTTGTTTGAGCTCATCACATGAAATCACTAGGGGTGTTCTTGCCCTGATTTCAGCTTCACTCAGAGGCCTAATGTGAATACAACACCTATGTTAGATACAGTTTCACACTGACAAAAAAGTATTGCCCTTAATCAAAGATGATGGAAAAAAAAGGAAAAATCTTGACCTGCAACGCAGTACAACTTGCACGTTCGCGCCCTTATGATCATCACTTGATCGTAAATCTCTGGTGGGGCTATCACTGGACCAGAGTGTTCGAGGCATGGAGGAAGGAGTCAAACTCCTTCTTCTTTGCTGATTTGTTTTTGAATTATCCATGTGTATTCAGTTCTTTTTTTGCCACTCTTTCCTTGTTCAAGAATCAAGAACCTGGGAAAATCACAGAAAGAAGTGAAAAACAGAAAAGAAAAATTGAAGAAAGAAAGAAACATGAAAGTTGGCAACTACTCTCTCTTAAACAAAAACTATGAGACCTTAGTCCTTGTAAAATCCGACAACATGAATTTTGGACATTACGATTTCAGAAACCTGAAGCATATAATTAACCCTCGTAAGTTTTGAACTTTCTTGAATTGAATATTGCTTTGAAATGGTAGAGCATTGAGATATTTGGGTTTGACCTTAAATCAGAAGAAATCAGAGCAAGTAAAACAAAATCAAGAAAGTGGTTGGCAGGCGATGGATTCTAAGTGTAGGAGAAACAGACTGTTGGTTGCAGATGTTGAAATTTGTACACATATAACAGTTACAAAGTTGTCTTAAATTGCGGACTCTTTTTATCTTTTTCATGAATGATTAGATTTGAAGTATCTTATGTTCTACCTAAAACTTTCAGTACAGTAAATTTAGGATTATATAATTTCCTTTGGGTTGTCTTCTGTCTTCCATTTTAATATATATATATATATATATATGAATTCTTTACTAAAATTTTCCTTATCGAACTATTGTTATTCAAATAAAATTGATCAAAAAACTTAAAAGGACTCTGATTCACATGTTAATAATTTATCGCGCTATGTTAATCGATCTTTCAATCTCGTGATCTCATATACTATTCAAACACTGTTTTTTCATTAATTTGGTCATTAATTTTACGCGAAGAACAACTTTTAAGCGAAAAATAGTGTAAGCAATCTTACCTGAATTTGCTTGGCTAAAATGAATCAAGCATTCAAACTCCCCTCTTATGCTAAATTTGTTTTTCAATTATTTACGAAAGTGCTTCAATTTCAGCCACCCTTTCCCTGTGGGAGGCGATGAACTCTATGCATATCCCTTTCAGAGATGCAGTGAGTGAGTTTCAGATGGTGAATTTGTTACTACAATTTCAGTTACAATGTCTTCTTAAACCAAAGGTTTTGTTTTGAATGAGCGTTTGTTTCAGTCATCCGACATTATTGCTCGAGCATTAAATTTTTGTAAAGAACAATAACCTATGACTTCCCTTATTTTTTCTTTCATATATTTTTCGTTTCTTCCTTAAAGAATACCGACTTTTATGACCCCTTGGGACTAGTACTAATTTGTAACGTAAAATGAATATGTGATCAATGTTATACAGAACACAGAAAATAGATGTCGCCAAATTTCACTAGAATATTTGTTACAGACAAGGACTTAGCGCCCATGTCCTTTGCAAGAAATATAAGAAGTATTTATCCGGAAATGACGTCAGTTTAATAAGAATATTAGTCCTAACAAAATTTAGAAAACATCATCCACCATATTTCCACTGCAAAATGAATACAATGTTGTGGTGCAATTAGAAATTGTATGGAACATTCATGACAAACCAACTAATATGACATTTGACAACATAACCATATCATAGAAACATTCAAGTATTTAACCATATACCAAATCCATGAAGCTCCTAGGTAAAGCAAACTATAGGGACAAACTTAAGTAACTATCCTCGACGCAGGACAAGAGATACTTGTAACAGGTCTGGTGACCCATCATCTGGTAGAGATTACAATATTTAAGCAATAACCTTGAATCATGTTGATTATGCACAATATAATCCCTACTTGCATTTGCTCACAGATTAATAAGTCTTCTCTGCTTCTTAGGCAATATTGACACCCACAAGGTAATTAATGTGCCATTCAAATCACATACTTTCCAAGACAACCATCTGCAGCCATTATACTCCAATCTCCTGATAAGAAGTTAACTATCTAGAGCAAAATTTAAGGTATGTATTATATGCATAAAAAATGTGTAGCAATAAGAAGTTCACTGCTTTGCTTAACAAGATCAGATGAATTTGAAAGTTAATGCATAGAAAAAATTAGTCGCTTGAAGCACACCTTAATTGCAATTGCATGAATTTGTGCCTCACAACAGAACTATTTTTCTCAAAGTATTGCCAACAAGATATAAGGGAAATTTCAATTGGGGCATAAAGTTCCCCATCAAATAAGAGAGAAGCTAATGGAGAACTTGCACAGTGATTTGATTATTGAGACAAAAGCCTCTATTCTTGGTAATATATGCGTGCATGGCCAAAGCTTGGGATGGGAAACGAACAAGTGCCATTCTGATGGGGCCTTGATTTGTAGGCCTGCATCATTAACCAAAGAACCTGACTTTCAGTAAAGCATACAACAACGGGAGAACATTAGCCAACTTCAGCTAAATTTTTATGTGTTCTTCTCATGGGACAAGAATGACATTTCAGCATTAACCTGACAAACATCTGAATGGGAGACGAATCATACTGGCAACCAGAAAGGACGCGCTCAACATCATCAATCAATGCATTGCGAGGGATTCCTTGCAGTAAAATCTGAAATAAGCAGATATAGATCAACCAAATATATAACTTCCAATGTGTCCTATCTAATTTAAATATGTGGAAATTTGTAATCTGTTCGGAAGTATAAAAATGAGAAGCGTATGAAGCACCATGTCATTTATTATCCTTGAAATTTAGTACTGAAACAAAAAAAAAAAAAAAAAAAGATGCATGAGATCCAAGACTTATCCTCACCGCTTTCCCATCGTAAGGAGCATTCATATCCCACTCAGCTTTATCAACCTGGAATCAAGATTGCAGATGAATAAAAAAATTGAAGGAATGTTAAAGAAATGGATAACAATGCAGCAGCCTGTAAGAAATTACCTTTATCATATTAAACAAGCGACCCTTCCTTCCAATCGTCCTGATAGCAGCATCATAAACTGATCTAGAGGGAAATTCAACCATCCTACAGAAGATAGCCAAATGGGATACAAAGTATTCCATGAAGCACTCAAGAGATAATGCTTTTTAATGAATCATATGCAATAAGTGACCACATAATCAATTACTACAGCAGCAACTAAACCATAAAACTTTTCTTTCTTTGTTTCTTCTGGTTTCTTTCTTTCTTTTTTCTTTTTTTTTTGGTTGGGGGTGGGGGGGGACATCAGGCAAAATTAATCAAAGACCGTGGACAAAATTTGAATATCAGGTAAGTAGATTTAAAGTCAAAAGATTTTACCATCTACAGTCAAAGTGCAAGAAAGCACAAATACACATCAACTACACTATTGTTCTTCAGCGCAAAGCTTAACCTTTTCTCATGTATCAAGACAACGTGTTCTGAGGAGAATCTTACATTGACATAGGAAAATAATTTCGACTGTATTCAACTTTGAGGTTTTTTGGATTCAAGTTACACCCCTCAAGTAAATTGATAATATCACTCTTTGTCGTATGCTTCGTGATATTGGCAAGTTTCCCATAAACCAAACCTGAAAATGAGGAGAGAGCATAATATTTAGAAAATTTTAGAATGGTAGAATTCCATTAGTCCCTAATATCATAAGAGATCAGTACAAGAAGATTGAATATCTTGTAGGTCAGAAAGAATCAATCTAAAGATCAGCTATAGACAACTATTTTTCAAAATCACTAATTCCAAATAAGGCCCCGCTAAACTACTTGCACCGAAACAATACTTTTGCCTGTTTAGTTGGAAGACCAGCTTTTCATTCCACAAATTATAGTTTTTTCTTTCTTAGTTAAACATCAACCAGTAAGTGTTAGAAAGTGTAGAGTATCTAACATTAAAAGCTTCATTAGATTAAAGGCTTGCTAACCTCATTTAACCACATATTACCATTTGCTTATTCTTTCTTCCTTCAAAATCACTCTCTCAACAAGCAGCATAAGACATAATCAGTAATGGTAATAAAAAAGAAATGAGACATCGAAAAAACCCAGAGTGATAAAATAATACCAACTCAATAATTTAATTAAAACCCAAGCGAAAGCAATATGGAAAACAAAAAAAAAAGGTTCAAATCAATTCCATTATATTAACGGTAAACCCATGTTACCCCAAAACCCTAAACCCTATATGCTACAAAAAAAAATGAAATGCCAAAAAGTAGAAGAAAGTTATAAGATAATGAATTGAAATGAATAATATCGATGAGAAAATGGTGAGAACCAGAGGGTGGGGTTCGAAGAAATTGATCATCGGAGGAGCCCAGACTCGGCTCGGATGCTTCGGTAGAGAACAGCTTCGGCGAGATGAGGAAGGTGGAAGGCAACCGTCGATTTGGCTGAGCCGTTTCGACTAGGCGGCTCCATTTCATCGAGGCTCGGCTCAGTTGACTCATCTTTGCTGATTGCTGGTATCTTCGGAGTGATAAAACACTGAAATTGGTCGAACACGGGGATTTTGCTAGAATTGGGGAGTACAAGTATTTAAAAGCGGATGCGTTGTCGTTTGAAGAAGTGGAAATTTCAGTTAGACCCCTAAGGTTTATGTGATAGTGAGGATAGGCCTCGTAGTTTCCTTTGATTGGTTTATATGACCAAGAGAATTGGGCCTGCTATGTTTCCCAGGCTAATTGTGAATTGGGCTTTTAGGTGAGAGAGGTCCACATACAAATTTAATAAACTTCAATAGATCGTAGCAAACCCTTTTTCATGACATGAAAAGTAATTAGGATTAAAAAATAAAATCAAATTAATTCGTACTCGATTTGAGATGATCGCTAAAAAATTATTTGAGTGAAATTTATTAAATATAATAATCATACTTGCACATAATTTTTGTTTTATAAAATTTGAAGTACATTTCAATTCGTAAAAGATTAATAACTTATGTGTAAAAATATCAAGTTATTCAAGTTTAATTCGTATTTGACTTGATTAAAGTTGTTCAAACTCCAGTCAATTTAACAATCAAATTAAATTCAAATACAATTTTTAAAGTTTAAACAGGTTTAAACAGTTCAGTTCGATTTAATCCATTTATACTGTATAATGATGTTGAACTTGCAAAAAGTACATATTGTAACTCTAATTTTCTGGGCTCATATGATATTCAACAATTGTTTTGAGTAATGTAAAATCATAAAATTCATCAAACAAGATAGATCGATCTAATTTGAGGACTTCGATGGTCAAATTATAACTCCAATATTTTAAAAAGTTATATACAAACGTAAGTAAGAGATTGCTTACGATTTTCTCTATCCTAAAAAGCTACTCATATGACATAGGAAAATAAATCATGGTTTATGTCTTATCTCAAGTTACTATTTTCATCGTAATTTTTTATAATGAAGCAAACAAGCAGTTGTGAGTTTGCTTAGATTATTAAGGTAGTTTCATTCTCAGAATTTTCTAAAGCCTAAAAAGTAGACCTTTACTTGTCATCAAGATTATCCTTTGAGACACTTGTCACAAGCTAGATTGGATTTCCATCCTGGTTTTTATGCTCAAAATCAGGCAATTACTATGAGTATTATTGCTTTTCTATAAGATATTTCCATGTATGGATTAGGCTTTATCTAGTTCAGGCCATATTACTCCCTATAAAAAAAGGTTGAGAAATTACCCTTTTTTAATTTTTTTGTGTTTCCAACATTTAAAAAAAAAAAAAAAAACATTATGCAGTATAATGTACTTAATTAGCTATTTAAGCGTTCAAAGGAAGTTCAAGGCATGTGACCAAAATATCTAATGTGGTTTTGCATCATATTTGAGGATATAAAATTGGTTGAAATAATTATTCTTTATGGCCACTTCTATTATTTTTTCAGTTTAATTTAAATTTTTATTTTTTATTTTGTTATTTTGTTACCTAAAGGGGATTAGGTCATGAGTGGTCAACTGGGCAGTAGAGATTCTCAATTTCACAAAATTTATGTAGGCTGAATTGGACCTGGCCAGATGTGATAAGGCCAGTCCTTCTTCTGATAAGTAAATAGCCAAAGTCCCTTTCACTTTTAGACTTTTAGTTTTTGTTGGGATTAGGACACTCAACTATTTTTAATTTTTCCAAACAAAAATCCAGCAGCCCACCTAATGTTAAAATACTACTAGAAAGAATCTCTTGTGGGGTGCCCCAAATAATTTGAGAAAGTTTTCCTTTTTCCTTTTTCCTTTTTCCTTTTTATTTTTTTCATTTTCATGAAGGAATGAAGAACCATTTGGATAATAAGATTTTTCCAATTCTTGCATGATTGAAAAGAAAAAAAAAAAAAACAAATGTCACATGTTATTAATATAGTTATTTAACAATTTAACTAATTGTTCTGGATCTTTTAAAAATATTTTGCATCAAAATAGAACGCGTTAATTTAATCAACATGTTATTAAAGAAATTTAAAACTATTTAGTGAATTTTCGTAGTAAAGATTAAAAATAAAATCCCAAGTAATTAATTGTCTAGACAATTTATACAGCATTAAATAAGAGCAGACAGGTGTGAAAAAGGAATTGCAATGGCCAAGTATAAAAAGGGCAAAAAAAATCTTCTATTCTTTCCCTTTAGAAATGACATGACATTTTAAGCAAAAGTAGATGTACCTAACATCATGTGCTCACATGGTATTCTTGTCTTTAACCACTCCAATAATGTATTTTTCTCTCTCTGTATTGGAATCTTATATAAAAATATAAATCTATGGGCTTTAAATGTGTCTATTTAGATTGGATTTTATAGCAGTGATTCAGGCTCTAATCAGTTAAGGCGTGTCTTAAATGTGAAATAAATAAATTAAAATACATATAAAAAATATACCACTTTCTATATGTGGAGAAGAATCAGAAATTACTAAACTGTACCATTTGACAAGATTAGCGAATGCAATCTTCCATAAGGCAACGCATCCTTATTCGTTTTTTACTATTTTCTTGGCCCAAATATTCTTCCTCTTTCTCTTCTATATCAAGTAAGTGCCTGATGATGCGTACCATGAGGCGTGGAATAATTAGAGAAGTGATATAAGAATTATTTTTTATTTCGTATTTCACATCATAAATAGATTAATTTTTTATTTTATCTGTATTTTTTACTGGGAGTGATGACCTAATTTCAATTATGTTATCTATACTGTACGTTTTTGTGTGTTAAGGAGGAGGGGTTAGGAGTCGATGTGGTCACTTCTCTCTCTTGCTGGAAATCTAACGAATAGCTCAGTTGCATACAAACAGCAAGAGCAGTAGGGAACCAACGGTTAATTGTATAAAATATTTTTTTAAACATATATTTGACATGAATTATATAAATTTGATATATTTATTTAAAATAAAAAATAAGATAAAATATTATATAAAAAAAATCAAAATGCACTAGATAAGCCCCACAAACGCAGGACAAATAAATGTCAGTAGAATCAGTCCAAGAATTTCCCACCAAGTGGTACCCATTTCGTATGTGGTCGTACGTACCTTTGCATCACTTTCATCAATCTGACACAAATCATAATCACATTGCAAACTTCAAATACAAACTCCACGAGTTCTTCTCAAATTTTCCACTGCATCAGGGGAAGGTCTCTTCTGCACACCCACGCAAAATACACTTTGCATATTCCACTTCAAAGCACACAAAAATTTCTAATTATTTTTCTTTATATATAATAAGCTTGTACCTTGTATTGTACCTGCACTTCAGTTGATTTAGTTATACCTCTTGCAGTAACAAACTTTTGTCCCCTGGCCTATTGTAACTATGGACTGGGAATGGCTAGTGGAATTCTTGAAGGGTATGATCAAGCCGGTGGCGGCGTTGGCGGTTGTGGCGATGGCGGTGGCCCTGTCATATTTGCAGAAGCTGGGGCTGGAGGGTGAGATGGTTTATTCCATTTTCAGGGCTTTTCTTCAACTCTCAGTCATTGGGTTTGTTCTGCAGTTCATATTCAATCAGCACAATGCTGTTTGGATTGTTATGGCTTATCTTTTCATGGTATGTATATGATTTTCTCTTGCTTTTTCAGAAATCTTGAAAGCTGGTGGCAAATTTTTTGTTTAATATTGATGTCTGATTGTGCTTACCTTAAATGTTGATCTTATCTAAAAAACTCTTCGTTCCTGTATACAGAGAATTGTTTATGGTTCATATAATTTTTTCAATATAAGTGTGTGAATTCTCTTCAAATGTTTATCTTCTTTGGTGAGACTTGTTTTTCCCTGCCAAGCTGCCATGCCCTGTGGACTTAGATTTACTTGACATGGTGAGATTTCAGTTTCACCCAGTCAGAGAGCAGTTTTCAGCTTCATTTGTTTAAAAGTTGACAACCATGAAAATTTTGATGGTTTCTAACTAAAAGAAGTTTTGTGATTCAAACACCTGGTTCCTCTCGGATGTCACCTTTTTGTTTTTTTTTTAATGTCGGAAAGAAAGATTTCTAGTTTTGGCATGCTATGTTGCAATTTTTATTGCTGAATGTTGTAATAAAACCTTTTTTTATTTGGCTGTTTCGACTAGTCATCAGCTCTTGTTCGTATCAATTTTGTTTCGATATGCATCATACTCTAAATTTGGGTTCTGAAAAAATAACTAGTTTTCTGACCAAATGGAGGCGACGTGCAAAATTGAATGTAAGATAATTTTTTTATAAGATGTTAAACAGTTGCCGTCATCTGAATGTTTAAGTCTCTTGCACGCCTTGTGAAAAGGGATGGAATGTAATGAATTTTCAATTCTGGCTTATCATGGAGAAAATATTAAATTTGGTATGCTGACATATCCATAGTTGAAAATTTCTCTGTTTCTTGCATCTAAGCAAGTTCATATTTCAACAGCTCGAGCTATACACCAGACAAGGCCTAAAACTCTGTTTCTTAAACAGAAAAAGGAAAAGAAAAGGAAATGCTGGCAGGGATTAAATTTAATCAATTTTGTTTGTGCTTGAACAGGTTTCTGTTGCGGGTTATACTGCTGGACAACGTGCAAAACACATACCAAGAGGGAAGTATGTGGCAGGAGTGTCGATTCTGGTTGGAACATCGATTACTATGTTTATGTTGGTGATCTTACATGTTTTCCCTTTCACACCAAGGTACATCATCCCTGTTGCAGGGATGATGGTTGGCAATGCAATGACAGTCACTGGTGTTACAATGAAAAAGCTCCGGGATGATGTCAAGATACAGATGAATCTGGTATGAGGGTTCCTGATAAACTGAACATTCTAGGAAGAATTAGGCTCTTACTATACAAATCATGAGTTTTTTTTTTTTTCACTCTTGCATATTCAACAAGTTGTAGGTGGAACTGCAGGGCTGGTAGGGGTTGCTGTCCCTTTCATAACGTCTTTCTAATCTTTCTTATTGCTAGACAGCTTTCTGATATACCCTTTTCTAGGTAGAGACAGCACTTGCTCTCGGGGCAACTCCTCGCCAGGCAACGCTGCAACAGATGAAAAGGGCACTCATTATTGCACTCTCTCCAGTGTTGGACAATGCCAAGACTGTAGGACTAATCTCACTTCCTGGTGCAATGACTGGCCTCATAATGGGCGGAGCATCACCTCTCGAGGCCATCCAACTCCAGATCGTGGTCATGAACATGCTCGTCGGGGCTTCAACCGTTAGCAGCATCATGTCGACGTACCTTTGTTGGCCTTCCTTCTTCACCAAAGCTTACCAGTTAGAAACTAAGGTGTTTTCTTTGGACTGAAGTTGGGACTCGGTTCTTGTTTTTTGAATCACACCCACCATTATCGAGGATTTAGAACGATAAATTAAGACAAAAATTTCTGTAAGAGGGAAATGGATATGTTGACAGAAAGATAAAGCAACCATCCACAGTCCTCAACATTGTGTGATATTTCTCTGTTATGTTAAAGTGTTCTTGTTCAACTATACATCACATGATTTCTCACAGCAATTTTGCTCCTTAAATTATATTTTTAGTGAAGTAATGGATAACACATCAACCATCGTCACTCAGTAATATATAAATAATAATTATCAACAATCAATTATTATAAAAATAGACTAGACAACATATCTCATAATATTGAAGAGCATTTCTAAGTCGCACTACTCCAAAATCATGATGTGATTTAGCACTAATTTCAGATGACTAGAGACAGAAGGGGCGGGCAGGTTGCAGCCGCACCCAACTTTGAAAAAAATTTAAATTAATATATATTTTATATATAAAGTTATTAAAATTTAAAATTTTACCTTTCTGAAATATCAAAAATATTCTTTATCTATTATTTTTAATAAGAATAAATCTCACCTCCTCTAATTTCATTTTCTATATACCAAAAATTTCTTATCTAAAATTTCATATGAGTCCAGATTAAGGGCTTCAGTTTTGGACATAGGTGAGTATAATTTGTGATTTCTTTCCTGAACAATGTGTATACGTGAATCATTCATTCATTAAAATACAAATGGATGAGAAGAATTCAAATGAAATTTTATTAAAAATAAAATAAAATCATCTCAATGGAGAAACAAGTAATTTTTTTAGTTTCAGAATTATAAAATACAATAATTAAAGCACGAATAATAAATCAAGCAAAAATATAAATTTTGCAATTTTCAAAAGTGAAGATATATATATATATATATATATATATATATTTGTTCATTTCCTTGCTGTTGGAAATACCCAAGGAACTGGAAATTTCCTTATTCGGTAACCAACTCCCAACCGAATTTTTATAGGGTACAACCTTGTCTGCGAAGCGAACAACCTTAAACAACAAACGACCATTCAACGCGCGAGCCCGGTTGTGTTCTCCCCCAATTTGCTCTTTCTTCACGCCAGTTTCTGACGTCAAAGGGAATCCGAGAAGCCCTATATTCGATCCACTAGAACTGATTATATTTCTGATCTATTTGTTGATCGCAATATGGAGGCAGCGAGGATAAGCGGTACGATGATACGTCGTTGTTTGAGACCGAGGGTTCCATGTTTACTTCTGTTCTCATGCACGATTCTTCTCAGCTACTCTTCAGGTAAATTTTGCCGATTCAGTTAACCAATTGATGTGTAAATAATTTTCATGCGATAATTTCATCTGTTGAATTTATCTTTGAAGGTGATTGATTAGATTTTATTGTACGCTAATACATAGCTTATGCACAGGTATTCTTATGGTGTTTTCTGTCTTTGCTGGAGACATATAGGTTTTATTTATTCTTTATTTTTGGCATGTACTTGGTGAAGATAGCATCGCTGATGAAAGAAGTCGGCTTATGAGATATGGAGTATTTTACTTCGGTATTAAAGAGATTGTTGACTACTAAAGTTGGTAAAAATGTAAGGGAGAAACAGAGAAAATAATGCAGAGGAACGCGGTTTTTAGGCATTTTGTTATTGTACAAAATTACCTGTTGTTTAAAAAAAATAAAATCAACTACATGAGTTCACTGTTGACGAGTCTTCACAGAGAACGGGCATGAATTTTCTCTTGTTCCTCTTCATCTTTGTTTGTCTGGTTGTGCAAAGATATCTTGAGAGGTTTTCTTTTTTCATGTTGAAATGGGAGTGAAAGAGGCATCAATGATGTTCTTAGTGCATTTGAAGTTATTCTGGTGACTTGGTGGTAATTTTTCTACTCCTTTTTTTTTTCCTGCCTCCAGTGTTAATATCGGCTGCAGTTGTTACACTTGATTCTATCGAGATATTCACAACCCACGAATGGCTTCCATCCAAACCGACAGTTTTCTTTCACTGTAAAGGGGAGAATAAGATAATTTTACCAGATGTGAAAGAAAAGCATGTCTTATATACCTTCAGAGGTGAAGAATCTTGGCAGGTGAGTGGTCTACGATTATCAATTTTAAAATTGCTAATGCTTTAGCCTTTAGTTGTTGGATTTGCATTAGGTGAAATGGTTCTAGGTGTAAAATTCTTATGGATGATTGATTACTCAGTTACTAAAAATTTATACGATTTTGTATTTCTTCAGGAAAATTGAAGTCTCTAGAGTGATTGTATTTAAAAATATTGCTCTGTTATCTGTTATTTTGTTATAGAACTAGAAAGCTTCCAGTATTTCTTGCTTAGCACGTACATTAGGAGAGTTTTCATGGCTCTCAGTTTGGGCAACATTGTCATTTTCCCAATTACTGCTGATGATTGTATTCCTTCTGCCAAACAGAATCTCTTGTTGCCTTCACGCAGTTTCAGAATGCTTGATCATCTCCTGTTTGAAAGGAAACATCTTGTTGCTTTAAAAGTTGTTTGTTCCTTCACCCCCCATCATTAACTGTTCTTTTATAGCTGCCAAATTTCTATTGTTTTGGTACAGTCGCATGAAGTTCAACTAAAGGATTTCTTCCTCGTGAGTTCTGGTGACTCAGAATAATAGCATAAGTATCACTAGTGTGCACTTGTCTCGTATTTGGCTGTGGTGATAAACTGTTGGCAATTTGCTTATTGTGCCTGTTAGTGCTTGAGGTTGTTTGGTAATTGGTTATTCCAGACAGCTGGGCGGCAACTTGCTTATTGTGTCAGCCTGTCAGTTATGGTTTGTCGTTGGTTTATAATTGGTAATTCCAGAGAGTCGGATAATATTTTACTTTTTCCCACTCTGGTATATATGGAATGATTAACCTCAGAGGTGATATTAAATTTTCTTTTGTTTGTTCCAGCCTCTAACAGAACTACAGGATATAAAGTGCAAGCGTTGTGGATTCTATGAGAAGGATGCTATCAAATCAAATGATGTATTTGATGAATGGGAATTTTGTGCATCTGATTTCACAAGGTCTGATGGCAAATATATTCATTTCAAAGACAAAGAATTCAATGCCACATTTCTATGTCCAGAATGTGTTCCTCTTGTAAATGGTGAGTCTTCATTTTATCTTTCTCCTCATCTTTCATTTTGTTCGTTTGATGTAAGACTTCGTGTTGATACTGAACATGCTAATCAATCTGTGAGTGTTGTGGCATCATCAGTGCATCTCAATTTACATGAAGTGTCGTCTTAAATATTTATATAGAACAAACACCTTCCTTTCTTGATGGACATCATTTAAGAAAAACTTTGAATGTCTTTTCAAGGGTCATAGACGGCATATGAAATTGCCATCTCAGGACTTGCATTCTCTTGAAATCTATAAAGACATCTGCAATCATGGTGTAAAATGAGGTTCCTTGCAACAATGAGGAATTTTTCAGTCACCAAGACAGGGTAATTAATGGAGTTGGGTCAGCTAATATTTGAATATTGTAGAAATTGGCGATCTCCAAATGTTTATTTTATCTTTAGTTGCTTTTTGGAAACATTGAGTGAAATCATTATTCGGATTCTTCAGGTATTGTTGCTTGTGGTGGTTTCATTTATTATGGTTACCAGTGTCGTTTTTGTGGTGCTTGGCCTTGATTGTCTCCTTTGGCTACTCTACAATATTGCCAAAATCTCTGTTTTGGTAGATCTTTGTAAGGCTAATAATTTGTGATTCTGATGCTTTCTAAACCGATTAGCATCTGATGTTTATGTTGTGCTACTATATGTCCATGGCGAATCAAATACAGCTGAAGGAGATGGTTCTGTGTCTGGAGTCAATTAATTTGGCGTGTTCATAATATGCTTCTGTTTACCAAACATGCATTAGCGTTGTTCTTGTGAACGCATACATACATCTGAGTAAACTGTTGACTGTGTGCTCATTTGCCAGCTTCAGATCATTCGTCTAAAGCTAAAAACGACTCAAATGGGATGCATTGGACTATAATTGTGGTTATCACTGCTTTAGTCTCAGCCGTGTTTATTGCTGGCTTGGTAACTGCTTACAAGTACTGGCAGAAAAGGAAGAGGCAGCACCAGCAGGCAAGGTTCCTCAAACTTTTCGAAGAAGCTGATGACATTGAGGATGAGTTGGGTATCGGGCCTCTCAGCCATGTAATTTAAGGCTCTTCTGCCTCTTTCATGTATATTAAAGTTTTCAACTCCAAAGGGACAATTCCTACAAGACTAGTAGAAGCATAGGTGTGAATACTCAATTTCCATAGACAGGTATACCTAGCATTGTTATGGTCTTTTTTGACACAAAGCATAGGAACTTAACCCACTGTACAAATCCTGAGATTTTGGGGAACGAATGGAGAAATGGTATTATGAAAAATTGGCTATGTTTGGATTTACAATGGCGAAAGAGTTTTCTTTCCCCGGAATAAAAAGATATTGTTTGTTTTCCTTGTTCTCCCAATACAATTTCTTCTTTTCCCAAAACACATGAAAAGACAAAATAATAAGATCCACTATATATCAACAACATTACATTCTTTGATTTTATATTATCATAAATATATATATATATATTTAATATTAAAAAATACAACATATAACATTAATGCTTGTTGTAACACCATTAATCAACAAAAACTTTGAAGACTGATATCTTTAGGAAAAAATATCTTCTCCAAAACACAAATCAAATATCACTTTCGTTTCCAAATTCTTTCTTCCAAAACACCATCTCTCAACACAATTCCTCCAAAATTCCCAAAACAAAACCAAATATTGCCTTAATTTTTCTTTACAAGAAATCCAGGTCCTGTAAATTATGTGAAGCAGATATTCAATGACAGCAGTGGAGCATAATCTGGAGAATAAAGAACTTAAGAAAGTAAAACTCAGCAAATGAGATTGGAACCTCCGCACAGGGACATCTGCGGATGCAATTACTTTGATTCGCCTCAACAAAGAAAAAGAAGTTCAAGAGAAAAAAACAGTGACCAAAGATTCCTTCTTATTAAATCGTCTCTTCTACGATACAAAACAAGTGATCTCACGAAAATCTTCCACTCTTTGTAGTGTACATAATATATGAGATGTTGCACAACAGATCTTACGTCAATGAGTCAGTGAGCTGGTACACAACAAAACTTGTCCATCCATTTACACAAGATCAATAAAATCATCATTCTTTGAGAGTACAGCTTCGAATTTCTCATCTTATTGACAAGTCCAATGGTGATGTCATGCAAAGGATGCTATAACACGGTATCAACCCACACCTGTTGTATTAGGAACAAGTGCACAAAATGTGTACCAACAATTCTTTTCACGCTTACATTCAGATCAGTTCTGTCTCTCTCACCAGTTACAAGAATCCCAAATGCTATGCCTTTCCAGCTCACCTGGGGATGCTTTCTATATTGAACTGCAGCTAATCATCCCTATCCTTTAAAACAAAGCCCTTTGTAAGCTTGTTCAGAAAACAGAACCTGCAGGATGTCGAGTTTGAAATTTATAAGATCACTGGTTTTGGAAACCATGTCCTCTGCTTAGTGGCAGTTCATATGCCAATAACTAACTCCACCAAACAAGGATTCATGACAGGAAAAAAGACTAACGCAATATAAGCTCCAAAAGAGTGTGAATTTTTTTTACTGTCCTACAAATCAGAACCCCAGAAATAAAGATAAGATATACTGCTTGCAAAGAGGACTCAGTGGCACTATTCTAAGCAGGAATAGACAATAAACTTCTTCACATCAAGCGTAAATTCTATCTGACAAGGGATAAATTGAAATATACCTACAAGATTCATCATTTCGAACTGGTGCTCCATATTGCATGATTGAACTTTTCCAACTCTTCTGAATGTGTTCCATACACAGCTTTAATTGTGTCTACACAGCAACTGAAGTCAAGGCATGTGTTAATGGAAAAACTGAAAACACATCCACAGTGGTATTTCTTTTCATAAATGACCAACTTAAACACCAATAATTGAGATCAAAAGAAAAAGAAAAGGATTAGGTTTGCAAACCTGCAAGCCTCCTTGTTGAATTTTTTCTTGTCAATTCCATACAAAGTATGAAAAATCTCTGGCTCAACTCGGCAAAAATATGGGCGTTCTAAAATGAAAAACAAGCAACAAATTCAACATACTAAAAGAACAAAAATATATGTATAAGCTCAAGGATGAATTTGATAACTTCAAATCAGCCCCTGAGTATGCTAATAAAATTGATTCCAATCAAACATGTGAATCAACTTTCTATACACCACAATATTCAAGCCTCAATTGTGCCCTTAACATTGCAAAACAAAATTAAGAATCTTGAAAACAACAATGCATTCACCAGCATAAATGGAACATTTTCTTGAGCTCTTATCATAGTGTACGCACCACCCATCTTGACCAACCAAGCTTTTGAATAGCTGAAACAAACTATACACATATTCAACATCGTATAAGCAACAAAAGTCTCTTGACTTATATATATGCATACTCAAATGCAATTCGTTTATGCACCTTCTGTTAAAAGTTCACATGTGAAGTTCCCCACTCTAAACCAAGGCAAGGTGCGGGAACTATGCATATGTGAGAGTCAAAATTTCATTGGCTTGAACTTTTCAAATATAGAATGGGTTTAGAATATGAATATTGCGCTCCAAACTCAAGGTTGAATCCTTAACATATACATACATAATGTACACATTCATACGTATTAAGCAAGAAGGTTGTGGAAATAGACCTGGACGTCTGAAGGGTCGTCAAAGATTTCATCAGGGGAAGGAAAAGTGGGGCCCTTATCTAGTTTGCAACAAGCTCCGCAGTTCTGTATGCACTGCCATACAGGATCTTTCTTCTTGCCACCAAACCCGTGGGTGATGGTTATGGTGGACTTCTGGCGTTGGGTTTTTTTTGGAGACTGAGAGGGTGGTCTCTTGTTCGCGGCCGCTCGCACGGCGGCAAAACACGGTGGAGAATAAACCACCATCACCACGTGTGACATTTTAAGTAGTTGAAAATTGGACTAGTCAGTGACGGAAATTTCAATGATCAAGAACCAAAGAAGATTAGGTTGAGGAAGATAAAATCTTGATTTGGGCCACTGGACCAAATAACGCACAGCTGAGCAGCGTAGCGTTTTACAGGGCACAGGCCCGTAGGCAAGAGTTAAGATCTCTGGATTAGGGATGACAATGATGAATTTGATAAAATTTAAAATTTATTTTGTCAAGATTTTTTAAAATTTGAATTCAGATTCGAATAGGTTACCCTTGTTAGATGTATTTTAATATTTTAAAAATATTAAAAAATTATTTTTTAAGAAAATAACACAAACTTTTCAAAAGTATATATATATATATATATATATATTTATTTGAAAAAATCACATAAATATATATAATAAATTTAAAAAATAAAAAAATAATGGGTGACTTCCAGAATGGAACGACTATGAAACAAAAATTCAAAACTTGCACCAAATTTCATTTGTAATAATAAAAATTCATCCTAAATAAAATAAATATTTAAATGTGAACCTGCATCATTGTCATCCTTGTTTAGACTTCAGTTAAATTTCCACTTTTGTTCCAAAGGATTGTAATATTTATCAATTTATAACAAAACTTACTCATTTTTAATATTCATTTTTAAATATTATACATGATTTGGAAGTTTTGAAAAAATCACTAGTTCTTTATAAGTGGAAGTGGCGATGAATTATGAGAAAAATTTCAACCTACCCATTTAAATCTACGAGTTCTTTATAAGTTGAGGTGACGATGAATTATGAGAAAATTTTCATTCTACCTATTTAAATCAACCTATCTATTTACAAAGTAATTTAGGTACTATTCGGACAATATTGTATCTTCAATGGTAGCATGGAGTGTATGAAAGATCACTAATGAGGATAATTTTCCATTGTTGCTCAAGCATTGACCCATTTAGATTTTCTAAGGCTGCTGTGTAAAGTATTTTGGATTGGATACCTCCTAGTCTTGTTAAAAATGCACACAATGATATCATAATTAACATTATTACCATATAAATGGCTCACTATCCTATTTATTAGTAACTCAAAGTAGATCTCGTCTTGTGTCTTTCCGTTGAAAACCCTAAAGTCGTATACCCAATGAGTGTAGGGAGCAGATACATACATATTAAAAATCCTATATATTTAAAAAAAAAAAACATTTATATAAAGACTGCAAAAGCCAAAGATGTTCGTGGTTCTTCAGTTCTCAAGATCGCCGTAAAGAAATAAAAGCTAGAGATTAAACTCAAGGACAACAATTAAAATAGAGAAGAAACACTCCCAACAGCAAACCAACATGAGTAGCACATAGTTCCATAACATCCAATTGCCTTTTCTAAATGGAGACTTGACCGAACTTTCAATTGCTTTTTCTTGCGTTCAAGGAGACTCGCTGCTTCCGGGATAGCCTACATTATTTTCATCAACACCGGGGCTCCTGTCATCCTTTGGGCTGGGGCTACGACTGCCACCATTGGCAGCATAAGGGCTCTCATCATACCTCTTATCCACAGGGCTTCGGCTAGTCTCCTTTGGACTATCACTATACCCTTGCTCTGTTCCCACTCTGCCTACATTGGGAGAAGGGCTTCCTCTCTCTCTCTGGGTGTCATTATCAGGTGTTGGACTACGCTTCCTTGTCTTAGAGGGAGAAGTACGCCTCTTCAGCTTAGGGCTTTTGCTGCCAGGACTCCTTGATCTCCTCTCTTCATACTCGACCTCTCTCCCCCTTCTAGCAGGAGACCTTGACCGGCTGTAAACATGAAACCAAATGCGAAAGAGTAAGTCTGAAGGAGAAGAATTTCTTAAAGAAGTTCAATCACATTTCCATAGTAAACTGAAACTTGTAATGTTAAAAACTAATTCTTAATTAAAAAAGATAAGAAGAACACTAACCTGGAACTACGACTTCTGCTGAAACTTCGACTCCTACTCCTACCACGGCGAGGAGAACGAGACCTCACAGGTGAGCGTGAATAACTTCGACCACGTCTGTGAATTAACAACATTGAAAACCATGTAACAAGCTGTGCTTTTGCAAAATTTATGAAAATCAAGACTAAGGGAAAAAGCCAGTGCATTCATCACCGTAAGCATAATAAATTACATATGAACCAACTTGCACATATAAAAACATATGAAGAACAAGAAGCCATTATAGCGCTGCTGGAATAGATTTACCTCAGCTTCTTAGGACTGTTCTGGCAGTTCCTTTCTACGTGACCTCTCTCCCCACAGCGATAACACTTATTTTTCCAGTCTCCAGCCTTGCAATCACGAGCCCAATGACCATCAATGCCACAATTAAAACAGCGCCCAGAGCCGGGAGCAGGACCTCTGCCAATATATTCTCGAACCCCTCCAGGTCCCCGCGGAACCTGCACCAATATCATGCAACAGTAGAAGTGAGAATGCGCATTAATTCAAAAAGCAAAGAGAAGTATTGAATTCACAACATAATGAACGTGTCTACTAAACAATTAAGCAATTGATAAATGTTTCTCTTGAAAACGTTCAAAGAGCAAGGGCAACACGCTAAAGACAACAGCTTAAAACACAAAAAAATGCAGTATCCAGCCACATTTTAGGCTTGAAAAGCATTCCTCTACAAAATTCCCAGAACAATCAGAAGAAATTTAATTAAAAAGCAAGAAAAGGTACATACTCCCTTGGCAAACTCCACAGTAATACGACGTCCATCAACATCTCTTCCGTCCAAGTTATATCTTGCATCATCAGCATCCCGTGGATCACTAAATTCCTGTATAATAGGATAGGGACACAAAACCAACACAAGAAACCCACATTGTATATGACACAGACTCAAAGCTTTTCCTCAAGATAAAAGTATAAGATAACTGATGATCATAAGCAAGAAAGAAAGTTGGTACATACAACAAAGGCGTAGTCTCGCTTCATATCCACATCACGTACTCTGCGGAAATGGTTGTCAGAAACAGTAAGGCCATCATAACTACTTACGAACTGGAGTTCATGAAACTTGGTCCTCAAGACGAACTAAACACCAGTTTGATTGTTGCAAATTCCATAAAACATGCAAAGACAACATAGAAAGAATCGCCAAAGGCTTCTAACAATTGCCAAGAAATTCCACCAAGTCCACCCTCTCACCACCAATCAGGCAAAGTCCACCCTCCCACCATTGACCACCAGGTCAGGCAAAGGCTCAGAAACCTTCAACAGAATCATTCAAGTTAAAACCTAGGGCGCATTTGTTCCTTCACAAATAACATGACAAAGACGCCCAAGTAAGAACCGTGCTGACAAACCAACTATGTTCTTACTTGCAGGTAAGAAGCAAAACTACACCCTAAAATGGCACTCTTTGTAGAACCAAATAGAGGTAACAACTATACTAGAATGCTCCGTACATCAAATAAAAGTGAAAAATCATTAATCATCATGTACCTATATAGAACTACGTTGGAAGAGCAAAAATAAGTTGCCTATGAAGAGTCAATCTGGGTTCATGAGAGCATGCGACATTGTATCAGAAAGATGGAAGTTTTCACTAAATACATTTCAAGTAGGTGAGAGCAGAGGATCTATCCAAAAGCTGTTTTAGTTTCTAGTTCCATCGTGCCAAAGGTCAAAGAAGTGAAATTAGTATAATATTTTGAGAAAGTACCACCATTACTCTGTAGAGACGGGTTAACATTCAACACACACTAAAGAAAATCTGCCACAATCTTTCACAACATGCTGGAGATGAAGTACAGAAAGAAGCCAAGTCTCAGAACCCCAATAAAAACGAATACCAAGAATATATAAAGGTCATCTACAATAGGAGAACCACATGAACTCCTGCAGCCACTAGTAAAATGCATCACGATACATACAAGCATCAGGAAATTTCAAATTTCAAGAAGAAACAGCAACACAACAATACTGCACCACCAGGACCCGATTTATTACCTTCCATATCTACTGAAAACGTGCTCCAAATCCCGAGAACGGGTCCTTGAAGACAAGTGACCAACATAGAGGCGAGTGTTACTGCCATAACTATCTTCATAACGAGGCATTTTTAGCTGTAGAACCAAACTGGAAAAAAAAATCAGAAAAAAGATGAAAGACATCATGAAGGTTAAAGAATTGATCAAAGTAATTAGTCCATTAAACAAATAAATTAAAAGTGCGGCACTTAACTCTGCTTCAAAAGGAAAGATTAGGCAGCCATCAAAATAGAAACATGATACCTAAATTCAAGAAACTACTTTGCTTCTTCATCTTTAGATATGTTCTTCTATGGACAACTTGTCCGAACTATTTCCCAAACTTTCTCAGTAAAATTTCAAAACGCTTGCTCTAAAACAAAGATGTCTATAACTGCATAAGTTCCTCAGGGAATTCCCAAGAATAATCTCATAAACGGATAGATAAATCCAAATATTAACCTAATTCTAAAACAAAATTAAATCCAATACCACTACCAAATATACGCAGAAAAAATAAGAACCCAATCGTTGCACTAAACTTAAAGTCCGTAGGAATCATCACAGCACAATAAAGCAAATAACAAAAACGAAATCTAAATCCGCAATTTCTAAAGAATTCACCCGTACAGAATTCATAAAAATCAACCTTAAGCATGAGTATATAAAAGAATTTAATTACTTATATACGAACGCATGTCATGTACATAAAAATATATTACCTCAAAGATAAAATCCCAAATTCAAATGATTCAACCCTAATTTTTTAGGGGACAGCGCAATCGAAGTGCGCTCGGATGGATACCCCGTCGACTTTTATATTCTGCCAACCGCATATTTTACGGTTAAGATTCGTTGCTTAAATCCAAGGGCCATGAATCAACATTAAGTGGGCCGGAATGGATCACAAGACTCGTAATCCCCTTTAAAAGATAATATATTGGGCCGGCCCGAATGGCACAGGCTGAGCAAGTACCTATCTTATTTGTTTCATTAGAAATGGTGACTTTATTGTTACGCCAACAAAATATATAGAGGAATTCTACCAAATATTTTTATTTTTCTTATTTTGGAAAAGAAAAATGAAAAGTGCACACATACAATTTTTTTAGAGGGATTTAGACAATGTTTAGTTTCAGCTTGATTTTTCGTATTTTGGAAAAATGAAATCAAGTATTTTAATATTTTTTTTCTTCAAAACATATTTTCATCTTCCCAAAATATTTTAAAAAAATTCTAATCATTAACTTGTATATTCAAATCATTTGTATATTCACTCATCATTCCATCATCATGTTAATTTCAATCTAGTAAATAATATTATAAATTGAGAATGTGACGCTACTGATAAAATAAATTTTTACAAAATATGACATTTATAATGAAAACTCATCTAAAAGAGAGATGTTATATTTTACTTTTGGATTAATTACAAAAATTACCTTTAAGGTTTATGTTATTTACAAAAAAAACTCATATAAATTTGTAAATTATAAATATCTCTTTACATTTATTTCTAAGTTTATAAATTGCGTCTACCTAAGAATATTTATAAAATAAAAATAAACCTCAAGGAAAGCAATTTTTAATTTTAAAAGATAAGTGATTTTTTTTTATAAATAGATTAAATTTCACAAATATTTTTTATAATTTTCCCTTTACTTTTTAGTGAAAGTGTTAGTCTACATAGCTCAATCAGCAAAAGTAGAAAAGGTCTCAAGTTTTAGCCAGCTACAAGGAATCTTATACCTTATCCTCAAGTCCCTTTCTCCACATGATCTAAAGTTTTGTGCTACATTTTTCTCAATCAATCACTAACAAGTCCTCGTGATAATTTTGGCTAAATGGGGGGGTTTCAGAAATTTTATCACTAGTGATGCAACCATATTCCAGAAAATTGATTCAAATCACTTTAGAGGTATAATTTACAAAATATTGTTTAATATTTGATAACAAAAAAATAGAAATAGAGTTTATAAGCTTACAAAATAAAATATTAGAATTTTATTTTTTAAGATATTAACAAAAAAAATTATTTTCACTATATTATTTATAAAATTATTATTATTAACATTCTATCAAATCTAATATTTTATCATTTTTAAAAATATCTTATAAGATGTAAAATCTTATCCTTAATCTCTACGTTTAAATTGGAACATGCCTTCTACAATATAAAGCTTAAATGATCTTACAAATTATATCAATGGATGAAAAGCCTTACGTCCATATTTATTGAGCCTAGGCCCGACTGAAAGCTCTTTTATTTTCAAATGTTGGTTGGGTTGGAACGTATGAGATTGAAAGCAGCTTATCTTATAAACTTTCAAAACAACTTATAAGTTTATAAATTTTAAAAAGTGTTTACTAATTTTATTTAAAAAAACTTATAAGATTCCAAAAGAAATTGTTTGATAGTTTATAAGTTCCTAAAAAAAAAAAGTACATCTACCTCAACTTAATTTCAAATTAAAATCTTATTTTAATAATTTTTTTAATTTTAATAATTTTAATTATAAAATTATCATTACTAACATTTTAAATGTTCAATGATCTTATTTTATTTAAATATTTTAATAATTTATTTTTAAAATAAAATTTAATATTTTATAAATTTTAAAAATATCTAATATAATGTAGTTACTTATAAAATATTTTAAATAAATTTAGTCAAATAATTTTTATTCCCAACCTATAGCCGTCAGCATAATAAAAGGTCCAATGTTTAAAAAGGGTTTGTGGGTGTGGGGGTGGGGGTGGCCGTGGTGGAAGACAGACAAAAGGAGGTCCTATTTTTATTATTTTTTTCTATCAATATATGTATATATTGATATAATATCTCTCTTTTCAAGTTCCTCCTTCTTGTGAACTATTAAAAGTGTTTTTTAATTACCACGAGGTGATTTTATCCATTTTTTAATAGACTCAACTATTAATATCAAATAAAAAATGAATGTTAACCCTAAGAATTTTCTCAATGTTGATATATTCTTTTTCATAGAGCCCCTAGCTTGGGAACCTTCTTTGAGCGTGGATTCAATTGGATTAATTTGTTCAATTGGATCCTCTAGAATGACCTTTTATTCCCGTTGAGCGAATAACTTAACCACCTTAACAAAATGCCAGTGCCATGTGGGCAGCGGAACAAAAGCTGGACAAGGATGAGAGTCTCATATGCAACCATGCGCGTCCTTGATTTGGGGATTGGTGATACCCCTGTCGGTATTGGATTTTGTATATTCAGAAGGATAGATCTGAATAGTAAATGTATTAATAAAGTTTGGGGACCTACACGAACATACATTAGATTAGTTGAGATTATATCCAACTAAAATCTTATGATACTTAAATCATATTGTTAAGATCGTAAAAAATAAGTAAAGATAATAGTACAATTCACCCGTTACCCAGTGAGAAATTATCAATGAACTATTTATAATTTTTGGTACATGTATGGTTGCTCGAATTGGGACAAGTGTTCTCATATCAGTGGTCGTTATGTACTTTAGACAAGGAGATCTACAATACTTATTTCAAGTCGGATCCGACCCTAAGGTTGGTTTGGATCGAGACATGGATAAAAAGCCATAGATCCTATCCTGATTCGTCACTAATATTGATTTTGAAAGGCAAAATAGACAAAAGAAATACCATTGTACTTGACTATTTTCTATCAAATTGAGAATAATATAATGGTGTAAAGCACCACCCCACATTGATAGTGCTATTTTTTTAATGTAATTATTAATGTAAGATTGATAATGGGCGGATTTAATCAAATTAAAGATTTGTTCCGCAAAATTTTTTAAGATTTGGATTGTTAGACCATTTTAATAAATTTATTAATTTAAAAATATCAAAAATTATATTTTTTAAAATAATATAATAAAACTTTTTTAAAAATATATATATTTTTAAAAAAATGCATATATATACTATATTTAAAAAAAGGTGGATTTAAAAACAAAAACCCAATATTATCCCGAACTTGTTTGTTATTATAAAAATCCACTTGGAGCTAGACAAGTTTGAGTCGAGTTTGAATTTGAATATATCCTACTACTATCTCTAAATTTATGTGATTAGTGATAAATATAACTGTAATACCCAAACATCACACTATTCATTTGGTCAATATGATTCATGCATTACATACTATTTATATGCTAATTTGCATTAACATCTATATCACATCTTTTGTAGCATTCTTAATCATTATACCTCCAATACTATCACTTGATACTATCACTTGATATTAGTGGTTGAGATACTATAACCTAATTAACTAATTCTATATTTAGATAAGATAAATAATAGATTGATCAATATAATGGATATACATAGCTTGTATGTTATAATTTTAGAAGTGTTAAAGGTATCAATAGTAAGCTTATATGATTCGATTCGATTTGATCGAGGTATTTTAAAGGTATACATCTATAGATTAACATACCTGGGATATCGGACATGATATAATGTGATTTAAGTGTCATAATACAAGGTTCATATGTGCATGTGATTTTAGAAAATGAAAATTAGACAATCATTTAAGAATCGGATATCCATCTATTTGGAGATCGAATGAACGATTAAAAAATTAAAGCATAATGTATTATCCGATCATATGGAGATTAAAGTAGGTTGTACATAGATAAATAAGTAATGAGAAACACTCGATTATGGCTGTATAAGGTGTGAAAAATATCAAATTTGAACCATAACTTGACACATCAACCTTGCCACATCAAGCTTTGCCACCTCAACCTTTCTTCATTTCTACCATTGAGCCACGACTACAAATTATTTTCTGAGCTATTTCACTTTCAAAACTTTCATATTGAATGTTAGAAATTGCTCTCAAGTAATTCCAAGTAAAGAAAAAAAATAAAGGAAGCAAATGAAAGTAAGAAGAAGCAAGTTGAATCTAAAATCTATGCATAAGTGAGCTTTAATTCATGTTTTGATTTAAGTTATTGAATTGTTTGAGGGTTTATGATTTTTAAAACTTCTATTATTGATTATAATCATGTTCCGATGTTATGTGTGGTCTTTAATTCACAAAAGAATGATTTTTAGTTGTAAAATCACAATAAAAATCACTAGAAACATAAACTGTATACTTGCTGATTTTGATATTTATGCTTTATATATGTATAATAACTTGATTAAAACTCATGTATTTCACCATATATGTGTTTATATATGAGTCTAGGTGATGTATGTAAGTTTAGAGAAGTTATAAATTGTAATATAGTATGATAATTAAAAATGTGCTCAAAACTGTCTTCTTTGAAATTTAGATTCTATCCTATGTAAATGGTGTTGGTTTTACATCAATAAATCCATTAGTTTTGGTAGTAATTTGACCTGGTTGTCTCTTTATATGTGTTAACTAAGTATGATGAAAATTTGAAAGTGATTGAATGTACTTAATGGTACCAAAATCATTAATGTCATGAAGTGTGCAAAACTGTCACGGTAGAAAAATAATCTATTTTCAATGTGTTGTGAAGAGAGCTGAACTTGGGAAGCTATATCCATGAGCTTTAGCAATTATATGAGATGGTTACATTTATATATATGTTATATAAGTGTGGTAAAAATTTGGGAGTGATTGGATATGCCTAGGGATGTCAAAATTATCATGCAACTAAATTGGACAACAAGAAAATATAAAAAAATAAATTTGTCCCATTTGATAACTTAGCATATTTCAACCTAAACACGTTGTTATTGAGTGTTAACAATTAGGTACATGATATTAGAGTTATAATACTTCAAAAATATGATATTTACATGTATCTAAGATGAGAAATTAAGGTATTTGAAGGACTAAATTGGGTCTAGTTTGTAAAACCTAGATAGCTTGGTGTTTAAGATTTTAGTATGATATTTTATGCTTTCAACTTGCCAAATTGGGAATGGTGCTTGATGTTGGGTAATATTACAGGCTATTTTATATCTAAGATTGAAAAAATAATAATAAACAAATCTAGACTAAGTCACCAATCAAGTGAAAGGTAAGTAAAGATCCATTTGCAACTATAATGCAAGAACATAGTATGTCTTGAACTATGTATACATAATGTGTTAATGATATTAAATTTGATTGAGAGTCTTATGATTCTTGAAACATGTTGAGAGCAAAATGACTTGCATTTTATATTGAACATATCATTCATGAGCATTTATATGTGCATGCACGGTATATGAGTATAGTGGAGGTTCTTGCATGCACGATATGATTTGAGACATGGTTTTCAGAAAGAAAATATTTTGGTTGGCCACTACTAGTGTACCGAGGCATGCGAGGCGTGCTTATATGATATTTTGGGGCATTATGAGTGTTACTTCTCGAAGGATCACAGGGGTTGATGGGGGGTATGCCTCTGGTGGTCACGAGAGGATGAACCACTTGATTACCCTTATTGACTCCGCTAGTAAGAAGACTTCTGGAGGATCACAGGGGAAGACAGGGGGTGGACCTCTGGTGATCCCAAGAGATGGCCCTTGGATTGAGTCAATTTATTTATGGTCATGTGATTATTGATGTTATTCAGAGCTTTATTCGGTGCATAGTAGGTGGACCAAGGACCCAATAAATGAAGTGATTTTTAATGAAAACTCTTTGATTCATGAGTACTCAATTTGACACATTTATAGCATCATATCTTAGAATTGAGTTGCATGAGATTTTATGTCATACTCTTGTCGTGTATGATTTTTACTTATTGAGTGTTAGTTTATGTAGTTCATGCATTGTAGGTGAATATGGTGAGACTTGAGACCTCTGGTTTACTGGTTGGCAGTAGAGCTCCTACAGGCTTTCAAAGATTAATATACTTGAATGACGACCTGTTGGGCTATTTTGTGGGTTGTGTTTTTGATTTCACAGTTATTGTATTATATTAGTAACTTTATCATATATATCACTTTTAAAACTCCTTTCTGATAGAGAGTTTGGGTTTGTGATGATTTTGATAGATTGGGTTAATTTTTAATAACTACATATGTATATACAGTGTGACATGATATGAAAACACTTTACTTTTATCAATGCTTTGTTGAACTGAGTAAAAAAAAAAGTTATATACATGCATATATGCATAAAGTGTGTTGTACAAGTTGTTTATATATATTTTTTATACATATTATTGGGAGGTTGTGACAATAACAATCTCTTATTGAACAATAAAATGGGTGGACTTTTTACTGTAAAAGAATCCTTTTTAGATCAACTTATGCTATTACGATATACTACCATTATATTTTTTTTTTTTTTTTGAATAATCTAAATATTTTAACTTGCGCCAGATTATATTTTGAAACTCTAATACCCATACCTTAAAACTTTGGAACGGGATATGAAGTTATAATCAAAGTTTACCAGCGAAAAAGCCAATTATTACTACAAAGAAAAGAAAAACCATTTAGAGAAGCATTTACTTTCTTATGAATTTTTTTTCTCTTTTTAATACTATTTACACAAACTCTATGATTTTGAATTATTTCAAAAGATACCTCTAATAAATCATAATTATTCATTATTTTTTCATGAAATTGCAGCTTTTTACAACCATACTAGCTACCTATTAGAAGTCAAATTCTATCAATCATTTCATCTTTAGTTATGCATGCGCTGCCGGACAATTAATCATGGCTATTGGCAAAGTAAATAATTACGTCTTTCAGTAATTTCCAGTGCGATCTCAGAATCAAACATTAATCTAAGAAGTGTGTCGTGTAATACCCATTTACAAATTGTGTTGTAATTATCCTTAGGAACAGTGAATTCTACTTAAAAATGTCTATTTAACTTGCAACCCTGAGATTTCAAGACTCAAAATATTGGATTCAATCTTTCCCTTTTTTGGATATTACTCTCATTTAATATGAAGTTTTATTTGAAGCTTTGGTATATATTTATTTAATAGTTTTATGTACTAACTAATATCATTTATTCGAATAGGAATAATGTATTTTTTTATAGTTTAGATTTTGAATCGCAATACATCGAAAATTTATTGATTTATATGTTTGATAAATTTTCAATTTTAATTGGGCCTCTTTATTTTTTAAGTTTTATTCCATTACTGAACATGAATTTAAGCTATATATGAAAATTTTCAACTTATTTTGGATTTATATGAATATGTATTTTATTAAATTAGTTCTTTATTTTTATTTACACTTTTAAGTTTTTTTTTTTAATTTTGGTATATGTGTTTAACTTATATATATACGAATCATCGATTTTTTTTACAACGGTTCAACCGATTGAATCAATGATTCCATAATTCAATTAATTATCGGATTCAATGTCCAACTCGAGTTTAAAAACATCGAACGTGAGTAGCAAATATCTTTGATTTATAAAATGAATATCTTTTGTAAATAGAAATAGGAAATCAATTATGTATAGGATAATTAGGATTTGGTTTAGTGCAAATGGTAAAACATCCTTGTCAATGAAAAGTTGACATTTTTAGTGTTCCACTAGTCATCGTTATACTAAGAGTGCACAAACAATTGCAAAAAACATAGTCATTGTAAATTATCATTAATTATTCCAACAAAATAAAATAAAATCTAAAATCGTAAGGAAATAATAAATATCAAACACCCCATATTCACTTTCACATTTCTACTCTTCATCTTCTTCTCTTTTTCACAACTTCTTTTCCAATTTAAAAGCTTTGATCCCATCTGATTTTGTGTAGTTCAAGATTCAGAAATACTATTAAATGAGCAAAATCTGCATATCGAACTGTGTGAATGACACGAGAATTCCGGTCAGGGCCACTTATGTCAACCTCTACAAGTGGCCGGAATCCGACGCCGAGTTCGTGAGGTCCGCCGCAGAGCCCGGCGGAGCTCGGCTGCAGAGTAGGGTGGTGGACAGCATTTCATGCAGGCAAATGTATCTCAGAAGCTACACATTTTCAAGAAAGGAGACGATGCCTGAGAGAACCAAGAAATGTTTTGTGAAGGTTAGAGAGAGAGTGGTCACCGGAAGAAAAGAGAAGGGAGAGGTCCGGCGGAGGAGGAGGAGGAGGAGGAAGGGACAGCGGCGGCGCGTGGTGGTTAGGAGAGTGAAGGAGTTTTCATGTGCGGCACTGTGTGCCATTTTCCGGAGGCTGCTATTTTGCACTGCTACTGTAGATGTTGTGGATCATGACGTATAGCTTGTTTATGGAGAAATTAAACGAGGGGCTTTTTTTTTTTTTTTTTTTGCCTTTCTTTTCCTTATCTGTTTTTCGGATTTGTTTTTGGTGTTTATTTTTATACTGTATCTTTTTTTTTTTCGGGAAACAGGATATATATGCATGTGATCTTCATTTTTACACTGTAATCTTTATTTTTATAAGAATTTTTTTTTTGGGATATTTTTAATAATTAAAGCTTATAATCAATAAAATCGCATTAGAAGCTTAACAAATTATTATTATATTTTTATTTTTTTAAAGAAATACAGACTGATTTTTAAATTTTCTTTAAATAACTCAAATTCAAGAACAAACTACTATCATTTTTTATTTCTTTTAAAATACAAAATCGTTTTCAACTCACTCTAAGTCACCGACCTAACTTAGCTTATCAAACTACCATCAATATTAACGGATTTTTCAATTTTCTTTAAGTAAATATAATCATAATTAATTAAATCATAAGTACAAAATATTTATTAACAAACTATATTATCTCATCCTTCTAACATCATTGTTACTTGTTGCTGCTTAAAAAAAATAGGGTATAAATGTCTGTGTAGGAAAGATGAATGCAAGTGGCAAGAAAAGTGGTCGGAAAATAGTTGTTACCGCAATCAGTGGAAAAGGACACAATTATAAGCTGAATTTAAAGATTCCATTAACGTTTGACTGTATCAAAGGAATTTCGGTTCATAGGCTCCAGCTAGTGGTTCAACTAATGACAACAGTTACAACAATAATCACCAAATTTATTTGCATAATAATCACCATCATGAGGAAGAATTAACTATGATACCTATCTATTTTAATTTTTTTTTATTCAACAATGACAATTTCCCAATATGATCACTCTCACCAGCATCTAGTTGGTAGTAGGTGTTGATAGCTATTTATGGAGATATTGTCGTTATTCTCTAGTGACTTATGCTATGTCACATAATTGTGGCCACATAGTGACCATCAAAGTAAGTTTTACATCCTCAATTTCTCATTTTAATTTTGAATTATTTAAAAATAATTTTTAACCTGATAAATTTTAACCACTACCTTAGATAATTTAAATGAAGTAATAGTGCATTAAATATAGATGTGAATAACATAAATATAAACAAGAATTATTATGTAAAATTTCGTGCTGATTCAAACAAGTTCTTTCAAATTTAAATGAAGTAATAGTACATTAAATGTAGATGTGAGTCTCAAAATTGATGACATAAATGTTTTGTTGCGAATAAATTCGTAAATCAAAACAAGAAAGAGAGGTAGAGTGAACTAATAAATGACAATATCTACCAAACTCGATTAGGCAATAGAATTAAACTTTGATGGATTCATGAATTTCTTCCCCAAAGTCACTTGGTATGAGGTACACCAGCAATAACCAAGGGGGGTGGCCATAGCAACCTCCAAAACTTTATGTGAAATCAAAGCTACCAACAGCCATGAAGCTTAACAAACTACTGTTCCATTTTGTTTGGCCATTTCAATTTGCCCCACATGAAGATTTTTTTTTTTTTAACAAACTAGTTTGCAACGTTTGATTTGACTAATTTTAGGGTGGACGATCTTCTACAATAATGGTTCGATCATCGGATAAATACTAATATGACAATAATTTATACATATTCAAAATGGACATTCGACACGTTGACTCATGACATAACATAGTCAGTCTTAGTTAGGCATTTTACAGTTTTAACTCGATAGTTCATCCACCAGCGAGCACACCTACCTACAGAGGGTCAAAGTATTTTTTGAGGAATTCAAACTATCGATCTTTCATGTTATGTCTCATATCATTGATTGTACATTGTCAAACTCTAGACTGTAATACATTTTTTAGGGTGCGGTCCTAATTTTTTATTTTTACACTTTCTATGTTTTTTTAAATCAATAAGTACATGGGAGAGCCAGATTCATTTATTAGGAAGGACCCATCAAGTTGAACTTAATTGAAATTTCAAGTTGGGCTCAAACTGAGCTTGGATTTAGGCTTGCATAGCTTCAAATGATATTGGGCAACCATTTTTCAACATGAAGGACTATTAGCTTATGAAACACAAAATTTTATGTGAAAAAAATAATACAGATCAAAATACTCAATTTGAAACTCATATAAAATCATAGATCAAGTTTCACCAGTGGACTTAAGCTTTTAGCAAGTTAATTAAACACAATATTAGAAAACTCTCAGTAACATTTAGGTCTTTAAAGCTACTAGTAGACTCTTGTGCAGCAGTAGGGTATGGAGGGGTGATGGGCTTGAATTTTCATCAATTTGGTAAAGTCTATATCTGTGTATGAAAATTCTGATACCTTGTTTAATTTTCTGGGATTTGTTATTGTTTAGGAACATTTGCACCATTAATTCATGGACTCAACTGAATTTCTAAAGAAGGTGAAAAGGACTATATATGTTGGAAAATAGAAAGCAGGCCAAGGACAGTTGCCCATTCAAGATTGGTGGAATGCCTAGGCCTATCAGGGCGAAGACTGCTAAGTGGAGATGTTTGATGACAGTCCGAGGAAACCAGGAAGGAAAGTACGATGATGCCGCTGGTTGCACCCTAAAGAGCCCAATTTTGAAGTGGCTAAAAAAAATAATCAAGAATTTGGGGAAGAGACATGAATGCTGCAGAAGCTTCATTCCTGCTCGAAGTAAATTCCATATTCCTTCTTGGGCTTCTTCCAATATACTGCGGTTATAAGTAGTATTACTATTGTTAGTATATATGGGCACAAAAGTCATGTTTATGTGGGCACAAAAGTCAGCGCACAATGAGGGCGCACATGAAAGATGACTTGACTTTTTTACTATTTATTATTACAGCTTATAGTCTTTGTATTCTTTTTTCTATCTTCTTTGTTCTTCTAAAAGAATTGTAAAAGAGGGCTGAAAGAGGCATGAGAACCCAATACTAACAAACATCATATTTTGTTTAGATATATATTTTTTCATTCTCTTACTATCTCTTGAAATATCACTATAACATGTTTTGGAAAGTTTAAGATGTGTGGATAAAAACTAATTTAGTAGCATTCATTGGAGCGAGGAGGACCGTCGTTCTATTTGGAATGTTTGTAGACGAGCAGTTCATAAAAAAAAATTTACTACTAAGATAATATTGATTCATTTTTTATTAGTTATCTATATACGATTAGAATTGCTTACAAGTATATTATTGTAGCGACAACCAGCATAGGAAGAAAATCATGAAAAACAACAGGCTGAAACTTTAAGAGATAACTGCAAGAAACTTGAGCTGATTGATGGTATTTATGGCTCTTGGAAGCGGCAATATAGTGTAGAGTTTGTACGGTCGATAGAGATCTTTTTCTTACCCCTCTTTTTTTATATTCTCTATCCTTTTCCCCCATCTGTTTTGTATATCAGAAAACCTGAATCATGGTAAAACATTTTTGTAAATCCTGGTAGAAATGGTTTTGTAAATCGATTAATAATATTTGACAGGTGAATTCAAAGTTCACCAATATATTTTGGACATTTATATTATAAAACTTGAATCTTACCTTATCCATATCACCTGTCCATACCCACATTTCATTGGAAAACATTCATATCGAGCGCCAACAATTAAAGTCACATTTTTCTGATAACTTTAATAAACCATTAAGTTAAAAACATGTTTGTTCCTTAGGAGACACTCATAAGTGCGACCAGTTCAGGTATGCGGGGGGTTGTACTTGCCATTGAATTATACTAGCTGTGCCATTTATTGATTTTTAGTGTTTTTTTTTTTTAAATCCATTTATTGGGCAGAAGAATTATTTATTTATTTTTTTAGCTTCTTTTGTTCAAAGGCCTTTTTGCGACTTTTTCATCATCGGTAACATCGCCAGGAGACATTAAAAGTAAAGGCTAATTGCATGGACCTTTGTTGTGTTCACATTTGGTTTTCCAGCTCAAATTTTATGTTTTCCTTTTTTTTGTTCGTCTGCAAGAAAAATATGAATAAAATGTTAGTATAAATATAAATATAAATATAAATATAAATATAAATATATTAATTATTTTGTGCATCTACGAAACCAAGAACAGTATCAACAGAATGTTTGTGAAAATATAAATATGAAAATATTGATTATTTTGTACATACACTCTCGTTACTTTTTTATTTTCATAATACTTAACTACGATATATATATATATATTTTTGGAATAAATACTTTACACTTAATCCATTTTTTCCGATTTAATGTTTTTAAACATTATTAGACTATATATATATATTAGCGAAATGGTGTAGATATATTTTCATATGCACAAATATTGTATTATTTAGTAAGATTAGGGCTATACGAATTAAATAAATTTAAAAAAAAGTTGCTAAAACAAATAAATTGATATATGCCCGCGTACCCTGCGCACATTATTATGCTAAAATGTCATTTTAATTGTTATTGTTTAGATTTTAAAATTATTATTATTAAAAATAAAGTTCATTGACTGACCTATATTCACTCAACCATGTGTATATAGGTATAAATTAATTTTTCAGGTCCACCCAACTTTAAATATCATAAACTAGAGACGTCCACAATCTATAATATTATGTGAGTATTAAATCGAGCTTCAACTAACCCCAACAACAATCCTTTTTTTTTTTTTTTTTTTTTTTTCCCCTCATTTTTCGTATAACAATTCATTGCAAATTATTTAGTAAAATAAACAAAACAATTACGTTTGACGAGTGTGGAAAGAATTTTGTGATAGCAGACATAATTTCCTGAATTTTTTTAGTAAAAATCTTGTTATCTAAAAAAATTAATTCCTTAATCATGTATATTATTGAATATATAAGACAAACCGAAATTAATTTCAACAAAAGCATATGAAATTAAAAATAAAAAAATTCATATCCAATATTATATATATTTTCTAGTAAAAAAAACGAAGGCCCACCTAACCCCGGCTGCTCTAGAGACTAGCATCCATCACACGTTTTTTGTGCTTGATTTATTTTATTAGTTCTCTTCAATAATTATATATATATAATTTTATTTTTTATAATTTCAAACCTAAATAAAAAAAAAGGAGGAGAGAATATGATTTGAAACTCTATAGATAAAGTTAGTACCATCACTTCTAACATAGATTATATATTTATATATTGAATATTTTATTTTATATTTATTAAAATTTTGTTTTTCTTTTTTTTTTTTAATTTAGGCCGAAAATAACTAATTATGTTGGTTGGTGTTGGTTCAAAATTTCAACTACTTAATGAAGAATTCATAAATATTTACAAAATGTTTATTTGAGCATTTAAAATTATCCAAAAAAATAAATAAATTATTGGGTACTTCAATAATATCTTTAAAATGAGGGATAATCACGAAACCAATTTGCTCTATTCAAGCATCACTTGGGAATTTATGGGCTCGTTCGGATCCTTTTTTATTTTTAGTATTTTTTAATATATTTTTATTTTTTCATTGGTTTTTATGTAATAATAAAAATATATTTAGATATAATGTAGAAATATTGATTTTATAATGTAAGTATAGTGATATTCTTATTATTTTTTTTATGTTTTATTAATGAAATTATGTCGGATGAAAAATTATTTAATTTATTATAAGTCTTATTGTATAAATAAAATCAATTATTTTCTTACTCAGTTGGTGAGTATTGATGAAATATTGTATCACATATTAATAACTTATGTCTCACTTTGATTAAATAGGTATTTAGTTTGAAAATTGACGATTACATATAAGAAAAATATTTATGATATTTTTGTTAAAAATAGAGAAAATAAATATATTTTTGATGTTTAAATAGTTAAAAAAACAAAAAAATAAAAAACAAAAAACAAAGTTTGAAAAATAAAACAAAAATAAAAAAAAATATTATCGAAAAACTCCTTCCCACAGTCCAAATTTCAAAGCTTTCCAAGAAAAAAAAATAAAAAAAAGGCCTTTAATGACATTTGTAGTTTTGTACCAGCACGAAACAACGCAGCACCATAGGAAGAAAATTCAAGAAAATAGAAAATCAGCACAATCACCTACGACTGAGAGAGAGAAAATAAAAGACCCTCGGAAATATATTCTTGGAATCTTCTTTGAGAAAAAATTCGACGATTGTATTCAGTTTCTTGAGCTGTCAAATATATATCAATTTAACCATCAGTCTTTGGAGCACGAATTTTTTTCTGGGAAATTCGCAAATTCTTGGATATGTAAGTGTGTATTTGTTTTTCTTGCATTTTTATTGCGATTCCAAGAATATTTGATTCGAATTTCTCTGTCCTGTATTCATTTCTGTTGTTATTTTTTTCCAAATAAATGTTTGATGTGAAATCACGTCCTTAGGGCTCTAGTTGACCCACAATTGTAATTGAAGTTATAATTGTAGACTGAATTACAGGAGCATCATAATTTTCATATTTTTTTTGTATCGATAAGCTATTTCTTGGCAGAGTCAATGGACAGAATATTTGCATGATCATTTGCTTAATATGTTGACTATTTTGCATGCAGATATGGCAAATTGCAAGAGCTGAAATGATTGAGAATTCTGCTTTCTAGGAATTGCTGGGTGGAATGTATTCGGGTTGATGTTGATTGGATTTGGGGATTACAAGATATCCCTTTTAATTTGTGAAATTGTTGGTTTTGTTTTTAATCTAGGGTGACTATTTGTAAGTAAGAGAAATGAATGTGGTCGGCAAAGTTAGCAGCTTTATTACTCAAGGCGTGTACTCAGTTGCCACGCCATTTCATCCATTTGGTGGGGCAGTTGACATAATTGTTGTTAAGCAGCATGATGGAACTTTTAGGAGTACGCCTTGGTACGTAAGATTTGGTAAATTTCAAGGTGTTCTGAAAGGGGCGGAGAAGGTAGTGCGGATAGAAGTTAATGGTGTCGAAGCCAATTTTCATATGCATCTTGATAATTCTGGTGAAGCTTATTTTGTTAGAGAAATTGATCCAGATAAGGATGATGGTGAGGGTTTTAAGGACTCGGACAATCTTGAAGGCAGAAGGGAGGATAATAGCACTGATTATGGTAACATGGAAAGTGGTTCAAAAGAAAATGATTTTTTGGGACAAGAGGCCAGCGACTTTAACAATGGTGAGGTAGAGGTGCGAGATGAACGTGTTACTCTTGGTATGGACCGGTTAGAGAGAGTTGAGTCTGATAGTGAACGGATATTCTATGAGTTTCAAGATGAACAATCTTCTTTGGAGGGTTCAGTTGAGTTTTCTGAATATGGTTCTAGTAGATACGAGAATTTAGATAGCGTGGAACATGCATTGGAATCGCAGAATTCAAATTCAGAAGTAGTTTTGGTGAGTGTGGATGGACATATATTAACAGCACCTATATCATCATCTGAGACAAATACTGAACACGTGAAACTAAGCACACCTCAGTTTCACCTTGGACCTGGCGAAGGGACTGAAGACTATAACAGAGGTGAAGATACGTGGACAGCTGATTATTTGAGTGAGCTTGATGCCTCCACATGTAAAGTTACTGCTGAAAACATTTGCAAGGTAAACAAGGAGACTCTGTCTTCTGAACACCATTTAGAACCTTGTCGAGGTGATGGAGAGCATCTGTATCATGTGCAAGAAACTCAGGACTCAGCTAATCAGGACAAAGAGCTTTGCATCGAGAGCAGTTCTGAAAGTACATCTAGTAGTTTTAATAGGTGTGAGGTTTTTAAAAGTTGCCTGGAGCTCACAGAATTGTCAGTGCAGTCTACAAACGACAATAAGGAAAATATGGGTTCTTCAATGGAGATTCATGTGTCTGCTGATGATCCAAACAAGAAGTCTCTTCTGAGTCCTTTGATAAATGATGAAACTGAAGACCAGAATCATGAAATATCAAGAGATGATGATGAATTGTCTCCTCGTGATTCTGGAAATCCTAGCAGTGTCTCTTTGCCAGATTTACAGGTTGAAGCTGCAACCCATGAAAGAAATACTTTTGATATGGATCATGATGGTTCTGATAGCATGCCTGTTCAATTTGTCAGTAATAATCAGGAATCACTGAAACAAGTAGAAGTAGATCCAACAGTCAGAAGAATGCACAGTGGTGAGGAATCTCCTGCTTCTGATGTGTGCAATAAAAGTGACCATGTCGAACCTCATACTGGTGCTTCAACTGAAGATATGAAGTCAGATTTATCTACAAGTAAGAAACATCATTTGGCTGTGACATTAAATTTGGAGCCACTGCATGTTTAATTTAGTTTAATACTGTTTTATGTCAATCTTATTTATCAACAGGGCTGGAGACATCTCTCTGTGGAAAATTGCTTCATGCTGGAATGGGTTTGAGAGCAGCAGAAGATGCCTTTAACGCAAACCGCATATCATTGGAGGAATTTAAACTTTCTGCCCCGTCAATTGTGAAGAATGAAAATCTAATTGTTAGACTACAAGGGAAGTACTTACCATGGGATAAAGCTGCACATATCATTCTTGGTATGGCAGCTTTTGGTTTGGATCTACCAGTTGAGCAGCATGATGCAATCCCGGTGGAACAGGAGACACCAGAAGCAAAGGAAGATGATTCAGGAATGACTTCTACACCATCGCGTGGATGGAGGCTCTGGCCAATGCCATTTAGGAGGGTCAAGACACTTGAGCATAGCGGTAGCAACTCATCTAATGAGGAAGTCTTTGTTGATTCTGACTCTGTCTCACAGAGCCAACGTGCAGTTACAACTCCCACAGCCCGTGCAGCCACTGAGTCTCCTCGCAAGCAAATTATAAGAACCAATGTACCCACTACGGATCAAATAGCATCGTTGAATCTCGAAGAGGGACAGAATATGGTGAATTTTGTTTTCTCTACTAGAGTTCTTGGATCCCAAAGGGTCAGTATTTCTTTCTTGATCAATGTTTGTTCTTAGAGAAGATGGTCATTTTGGGGGTGGAAACCCTCTATTGTCATTAAGTCACACTTTACTGGAACAGGTTGAAGCTCATATATACTTGTGGAAGTGGAATACACGAATTGTTATTTCTGATGTGGATGGGACAATTACCAAGTAAGTATATTTCATATTTCATTTACTAATTTGTAGCATGTCTGTAGCTATTTTTTCTAAGACAGATTCCGAAATAGTAGTGTACCGCAATTTGAAACTAGTGGGAGCATGACTTAGCCATTAAGGATGCACAGTTCGTATGAAATTGGGCATTTGTCTAAAATATACTATTGTTGACTGTTATGGGTTGAATGCTATTATGTTTTTTGATTTGGTCCTGCTTTTAAGGAGATCAGAAATAATAAAGAAAAGGCAAAGACAGATAACCAGTCTCACAAATTTTCACAGTTGCCTCACAGTCTTGTATGTTTGTTTCTAGGTCTGATGTTCTTGGTCAGTTTATGCCTTTGGTTGGAAAAGACTGGACACATTCCGGGATAGCTCACCTTTTTTCTGCAATAAAGGTAGTCTCTTCAAATGTTCTGTATTAGGGGCCTAAAGCCATCGTATGCTTTATGGTATTTGTATTGGCCTTGATCCATGCCAAAACAAAAGGGTTCTAGATCTTATACTTCATTTTCGAGAAGACTTAAAACTTGAACTACAAAAATGCAAAAAGATATGTTGAAGCATGGATATCAATGTAAATGTGAATGTATTGATTTTGAAGATATTTAATAGGTTAATAGTTTTGTACTAGTTGTTAGGAAGTTTGATTTGGATCCAGTACCAAAAATATATCTACTTCCCTAATGTTGTAACTATAATCCGAAGCCGGTGACACCAAATTCTCATTCAAAAGAAGTAATAAAATCAAGTTCATTTAATGAAAAATGTAGTGTGATGTTAGCCAAGTGGAAGTTATCATAGTTGCTACTGAGGTGCATATAAGCATGCAAGGGCCAAGCACTTTACACATGCACAAGGTCATATTTTGAATTTATAATAGAAACTATCATGTGTTACTGCTGCTTATTTGGTCCTGCTATAAAAACTATTAACTGACTCATGAGCATATTGTGGATTCTTGATTTTCTAAAAGTCACTGGGTATGGGAGGTAATTCTGGTATGACAGTTTTTATTAGTATTACATGAGGCTTGATGCGTAAAAGAATCTGTTATATAGGAACATCTTTGGATGAGCAGTAAGAGGTGGAGATTTAAAAGCAAACCCTGCGGAAATCAGCTTTTCTTTAATTTGTCAACAAAATGAAAGTCAAACACAAGAAGTCCTAAGCTCATGCCTAGCTTTAGAGTCTCTATAAGACCTTTTTGATAAAGTGGGTTAATACTGTATGTTTTGAGCTTCAAACATAAATTCATTTGATTAGATGAATTTGGTTAATCAAAATATGAGGTCCTGACAAGCTGGGAATAGCTGCTATTCAAGATACATTTACTTTTTGTTTTCATCTAAATGTCTTGTTTGCTAATGTCATGATATCTTGGTTCTTCTCTACAGGAGAATGGGTACCAGCTCTTATTTCTGAGTGCACGTGCAATTGTTCAAGCATACTTAACCAAAAGTTTTCTATTCAATCTCAAGCAGGTATACTTTACTATGACTTGGAGTATAATTAGCTTTTTAAGATGCACAATGGTATTTGTTGCTTGGCATTTGATGAAATGTTTTTGTATTACTTTTTGGGCAACCAGATAGATTTTCTCATTGGGTAAGAGGGTTGCAAATTTGTAATACTTGGTGTATTGAAATCAACATTACTTTACCTGGTAACTTTGACTTTTTTTGTTTTTTTTGTTGTTTCATTGAGCAATTTTGCATGCCATCTGTCTCTGATATCTGGGTCTGCAAGATTATGCTATTATGTTCTTGTGTTTCATTGATTGTGCAAATTTCTTGTGATATTATTTTGGAATCTTATGGATGTAATTACCGTATAACAGGATTTTATTTAGTGAAATTTGTTAAAAATGCTTGCAGGATGGGAAAAGCTTACCCAATGGACCTGTTGTTATTTCCCCTGATGGCTTATTTCCTTCATTGTACCGAGAAGGTGAGAATTAAGATCCTTTTCTTGAAGGATCAATTCTTGTATTATTATCTATCAAAAGAAAGTTGTTACACTGCATAGCATTTGAAAACAATGACTTGCTGTTTCAAAACAATGAGTCATTTCTCTGATGTTAAGTTTTATTTATCTGCTTTTGTGATGTACAAACTTCAGTCGTTTCTGTATGAAGGTAGAAATTTACTTCGCAGGGAAAATATTCGATTGCAGCTATTAGTGAAAAAAAGTATATGTTGAAAGAGTGAGAAGAAAATTTGTAGGACTTCTCCTAACAACTTACAAATCCTAACTATTAGGATGCTGGCTATTCTACCTGCTCCGGGCTTGCTGTACATAGTCTAGATATCTTTTTCTAGTTATTAGAATGAGACGACGAGGAAATCTAATCTGTTCTTTGGGAGCCCATAGGAAATCAAGTCTCTACGCATACCAGGAAACCAGGTTGTCAGTTTTGAAATCTAATTGTGGTTACTGTTGCTTAAACTTTAACGGCATTGCAAGAATTTCATATACCATCTGTCACCAGTGGCATTATTTATTATTTTGATTATTTCTTAACATTTTTGCTCTTTTTATTGAATTTTGAATTAACTATCAACTTATTTCTGTTGTTCATTCGACTTCTTAGACCCATTTTCATTTTGTCCATCCTTTTCACTCAAAGAATAGATGCATGTATCTGACAGAAATGTTTTATTGGTGCCAGTAATAAGAAGAGCTCCTCACGAATTCAAAATTGCCTGTTTAGAGGTAAATGTTAATAATTGGATGTAGCCACACTTGCTTTGTAGGTGAAGCATGTACCTGTCTTTCTATGTTTATTCTTAATGTTCATTGTAACATAAGTGCCTCTTTGCAGGATATCAAAGCACTATTTCCCCCTGATTATAATCCATTTTACGCGGGTTTTGGAAACAGAGACACCGATGAGCTCAGTTACCGGAAAATTGGGATTCCAAAGGGCAAGATCTTTATAATTAACCCCAAGGTAGTCATTGTTCACATATTTTGAGAGCAAAAGCATGCAAAGACTCAAGTTTTCACAAATTCATTTTGCTCACTGGTCACCTCCAATTATTTTCTTTATATTCTTACAGGGCGAGGTGGCCATTAATCACCGTATTGATGTGAAATCATACACCTCATTGCACACACTAGTGAATGACATGTTCCCACCAACATCACTGGTTGAGCAGGTACTACTTCTGTAACAGAAAGACAAACTGGTTAAAAAAGCATTACAGAATTGTGGTTTTACATTTTCTCACTCTAGTTTTCCTATATGTAAAAACCTCTCATTTATAATTGATGTCTGCGCAGGAAGATTATAACTCATGGAATTACTGGAAAATGCCCTTGCCTGACATTGATGACTTGTAGAAGCTTGGTCCGCCGTAATGTAACTCTTTCACTGGCTAGAGATGCTGGACAGATTTTTTCCCAACCAGTATTCTTCTATTCATCATTTTTTTTTGCCCCCCTGAAGAATACGTTTTACTACACTCAAAAAACTCATTTCTGTAATCATAAACTAATCATGTTGTACGAGACTGAGGCTTACAAAGTTCCCTAATGCATAAAGCAATTCTTGCTATTTGCATTCTTCCAGATTCTTTTGAGGTTCCTCTCTTTTAACCGTAACTTCATCTGAGTCTTTGGTTGCCTCTTTATTCCTTTTCTGCTTATTCTTCCTGAATCGCATCTGCATGCAATAGGATGCTACTCCATAATATGTTCAAAGTGGATGGAAAGTAGTTTCAACTTTTGTAGTAGTCATTTTAGTCAAGATATTTTTTATATCTTAGGGACATTTTTTTGATGATTTTCCATTGTCATGGGCATTTTAGTCATTTTACATACTTATGAGTTTTTTTTTTTTTTAATATCCGAGTGTGGTGTAGTAATTTACATGCCCACATGTCACTTTGGTCATTTAGGTGACATTTTCTTTTTGTAATTTTTTAGCTTCTTAGGTTTTTTTTAAGTCATTTTTGTATGTTTATATGGTATTTTGACCTTTTTTTCAGAGTATTTCATTAATTTTATATGTTCATATATCATTTAGATTATTTTGGAATATTTTGGTGATTTTCCACTTCTATTTGTTATTTTTAGTCATTTAGGTCATAATTGTCATTTTATATGTTATATGACCCTGTAATGGGTATTTTAGTCATCTTGCATGCTCATATTTATTTATTTTATTTAGGAGAGTTTTGATAATTTTTCATGCTTATTTGTATTTTTGGTCTTTTAAGGACATTTTAATCATGTTTCTTATTTGTATGTAATTGGAGATGTGAGGGGATATATTAGAATATTTTGTAAAAATAAAAAAAAATATAAGGTGGATTTTTTTTTAAAAAAAATTATTAAATTTTAGTTTTTTCTTTGGGTTGGACTCATTTGTCATCGACTTGGACCCATTCTGGAACTAAAACCCAACAATACCACCTAAATTTAACCCACTTAATCATTTTGCTTATTGCATATAATTAGAGATGTGAGAGTATATTATATGCATTAGAATTTTGTGATAAGAAGTAGAAGTAAATTACAAGATTAAATTATTACATTTTAGGGTTTTTTTTTTTGTGGGTTGGACCCATTCTGAATCCACTTAAATCCATTTTAACCCACAATCCACCTCAACCCAACCCACTCGGACCCAACCCAACTCCAAACTAACTGAGTTGGATTGAACCCATTGGTCCACACCCATATTGCCACCCAAAATCTCGAGTGTGCTTAAATGATGCCTAGATTGACTTGAGTGTAAGTGGCTTTAAGTTTCTCAAATGGAAACACGAACAGGAAAAGGGAAAAGAATTAATTCTTTTAGAAATTTCCCGAAAAGTTAATCATAATTCTCCGGTTTGTGCCTCATAAAAAGAACCGCTTAAAAAAAAAACCAAAATTATGTTTTCATCAGAATTATTAGATCCCTCATAAAAAGAACCGCTTAGAAGAAAAATAAAAATTACGTTGTCATCAGAATTATCGGAAATTCTTCCGTCAACCCAGAATGAAGGGGGTGATCTCTCATGCAATTTGGGTCGTAATGGGTTTTTCTTTTTTAATAAGTAAATAAATAATTATGTTTTATTAAAATTGGGGGAAAGCCCTAAATACAGTAGGGGGATAGAGGACCACACATGTCATTGTGCAATTGAAAGCAATATTACATATTTCACTTTCACTAAACCAATAGCGATCCAATAGAATTGGGCTACATCAGAAAGAAGTGCTCAGATGACATGTGACCTATCTGATGTAGAATGACCAAGTTGTCCTCTACTTTTTCTCTTCTGAAAAAAATATATATAAAAAATAAAATAAAATTAAGTTTGCATGACAGCATGAGTACTTGCTCCACAGAAATCTTCTTTTTGTATAGAAATTTTGCTTGGATTGCATTTGAGTAGAATTTCACATTTAATTTTCTAGTTTTTATATGTTCTCATTCTTATATTGTTACTATGTCCAAATTTTAATGTACATTTTATTCTGTCCACATCTTGTATAGATTAATACTTTATACATGGACAAGCTCTCTAGTTTCTTATCTAATTTATTACAATAATTATTTGACAATCATGCAATTATAAAAACTTTCAAAATAATAGCATTTCTTAATATTATTAAAACATTTCTTAACATACATCAACTAAATTATTTAATGGGGCTGGGGCTAAATTATAGGCCAGACATGGTGAGTGGATAGAAGGACATAATTACAAGACTTTTTGAAAAAACAAAAGAGAAATATAATTCATTCTCAACCCTATAAATTTTTTATCTGAAAATAATTATTTAAATATATTTTTAATTTTTTACAAAAAAAAATAAAAATTCTCAAAAAAATAAAACCAGACGTGGACATAACTTTTCATTCCACAATGTTTAGACAACATTAAAAATTGTTGAGCCCTAAGGTAGTTATGTGCAATAGGATCAAAGCAACATTTGAATTGATGTCTCCAAAAACTGTAAAAAAGGGACAAGATGCCCATGTTTTGACCAAATCAACTTGGAGATCCCAACAAGACTTTCATTTTTCTGGGCTTTCAGAAAATTTAATAATTGTATTGAGGGGGTGCAAAAAACCAGGTTTTGAGGAATGGGCTGGTTCCCAATTTATTTTTTATTTTTTATTTTTTGTTGCAGAGAAAGCTGTGGATGTTGCAGGAGCCAGGAGGGATGTGTATGCCAGAAATATTCAATTCTCACTTCTGATTAAAAATAGTGATGTTTTTTTGGACTCAAGTGAAAAAATCCAAGTCTTGTAAAACCTAAGCAGATCCACTAAGATCTGCAAAGATTAGAGTAATGATTTTGAAGGAATCTCCTGTGTGATTAGAGTTGAAATTTAATATGGTTCATTGAATTTTGGTTTTGTTTTTTCACAAAAAATTCAAGAATCTAAATTTGCAGAAAACCAGACTACCAAATTTTACCTAATTCAGAGGGTTAAATTTTTATTGAATCTGCTGCTAATCCACATAATATGGTGCTCTAAAAAGACCATGAGACAGAACAGTGTTGGAGATGGACATTTTTGTGCAATTGTCACTTTTGTAGGTTTAATAATTAATTATTGGTTAATTATTATATATATATTTGTACCTATCTAACTTGCTTCTTTTTTTTTTTGTTTTTTTCATTATTGCAAATTAAGATTTGGAAGGGGTTAAAGATTTTCTTTATAAAAGAAATAGACCTTAGAGTTCCTTACAATGCATTCAAGCTTTTCTGACTTGGAACCATTCCTCTTTTAAAGGATGCTCTGCCTTCTCTTCACTAAGCTCACCTCCCCATAAGCATCCACACACACACACACACACACACACAAACACAGAACAACAGAGAATTTAGTCTGCTGTTTCACTTTGATGAAATGGCCACAAATCTTGCATTATATGCTTGTGCAGATGAAGACTACATAGACATGGAATTAAGCTCTTTACCTTCAAACATCCTCTGTTGCTCTTCCCCACAGAGCAGAGAATTTGAGTTCCAAATGTCCTTCACTTGCAATGAGAAAGAAACCACCACTTCCCCAGCTGATGAGCTCTTCTACAAAGGCAAACTCCTCCCTCTCCATCTCCCCCCACGGCGGCAAATGGTCGAAAACCTCCTTCACAGCTCCACCACCACCGCCACCACAATGGATATTGCCAAAGAGGCCTTTGAAGAAGACCATTACTACTCAGTGCCATTCATCACTTGCTCTTCAGCACCTTGCACCAACACTACTAACACCCCATTAGATTCTTGCAACATTTCTCCATCAGAGTCTCGCAGGGTGAGCTGTGAGCAGAACCCTGAAGACTACTTCTTCGAATGGTCCACTGAATTAAGCAGTTTCATCGATAATCACCCAACAAAGAAGTCGTGGTCCAAGAAGCTGAAGCTAATTAAGCATTCCATTCTTGGTCAGAAGCTGAAAGCTTCAAGGGCTTATCTGAAATCTTTGTTCAGCAAGTCTGTTTGCTCAGAGGAGTCCTGCGCCAAGGCAAATTGCAAAGCAGGAGCTGGAAACTTTTCAAAAGGCGAGGCGTCTTCCAATAAGTACTTAAAGACTGGCAAGAAAAAACCATCTACTATAATGAAGAACATTGATAAAGAGGGGATTGAGGATAATGTCCACAGGAGGTCATTTTCTGGTGCGATTAAACGACATTCTCCGACCAAGTGCTTGTCTTCATCTTCATCGAATTCTTCATCTGGTGCTTCCTCTTCATCATCCTCTTTCTCTTTCAATTCAAACGGTCTTCATGAGTTACACTTTCTTCGGAGGAGCAGCAGTGCCACTGAGATTGAGGTTTCCATTGATGCAGCCATTGCTCATTGCAAGAAGTCTCTGCAGATTTTTCATTCAATAAACTCAGCAAGGGAGCCTGGACTCTGTTCATTGTCTGCCTCCAGGATTGAAGATGAAGAAGATCAAAAGAGACCAGGTCTTTTTAGCATTTGACATTTTTCATTCCATATCTGTCCTCCCTCCCCCCACCCCACCCCTCAATCCCACCAAAAAAAAAGAAGAAGAACAATATGATGAGAGGGCAAAAGCATCAGAAAGTCCAAATCTGTCAAAAAAATTTGAGCATCTGTATAACTAAATTGATGTTACTTCATTTGAAGATTTGAATGATACTGCACATAATTTTTAGACAAGTATCTTGATTGTTACTGTAAGACTTGTAGTACAATGTGAGTATTAACTTATGCTGAGTCAGTAAAATAAAAGTTGCTGCAGTTTCTTGTTAATCAAATAATTGAATGTTCTAATTACACTCCAAAGATTACTTCCTTGAAAGATATGGCACTGTTTGTTTATAGTACCTCAATTTTACTGATAACCTGCAAACAAAGCTATTGCTTGAATGTTGATCCTCTCTTTAAGACTAAACAAATCATAAGGTAAAAGGGAACTAAAAGAAAAGAAAAGTACTCCAAGCTTTTCACAGATGAAAAGAAGGCAGAAGACTCCAAAATAAACAACTTTCACACACTCCCATTATGGCCACCTTTTCAGTAAGTGGACTCAACTTTCTAACTTTGCTTGCATGGATGACTTGGAATTTTCTAGGTTTTTTGTGTCAATTTTCATCTGCAACTATAAAGAAGATATCTTTAAACTGATTCTTTAGAAGGTGTTTAACTGTGTGATTCTTACCAAGTCCTTGAACCTTGTTAGATACTTGGATTTTCTCAGTGGGCCACAAAATGATGTAATAGTTTTGAACTATTAGGCCTCAGGAGCATGTGAGAAAAATCCGGCTTTAACCAATGACTCAAGGCTTTAAGCTAGTAGGTCTACATTCCAACTATCAGAAAAATCCCTTTTGTTGTACTTTTAGGATGTGGGGATAAATGTCTTTAACACATGAACCTCAAGAAAAGTGAAAATGTGTACTTAAAATCTTTTCTCTTTGTCAACACAAAGTAGCAAAAGCAGTTCAGGGAATCTTAGCACTACTTGTATCACAGCACAAACCTTTTTTCCATTGATAACTTGAAGATAAACTTTGATAAACTTTTAAGAGAAAAAGGTTAGTAGTAGTATTTTCTTTTTTGAGAAGACTAGATAAGCTCGCAAATTTATGGCTCAAAGTTCAACCTGTGATTCTAATTACAAGCCGCCTACTTGGCTCCACAACAACCCCAACACCCCCCCCCCCACCCCCACACACAAAAAAAAATAAAATTAAAAATAATCTCTCTCTCTCTCTCTCTCTCTCTCTCTCTCTCGTACTTTACGTCGATAAAGAAAAAGCATAAAGCTAGTCCGAAGGCAATTATCTAGTATAATATACCCTAAACCCTATAATATACTCCAGTAAAGCTTCTCCATAGGTATGTTATATATTGTTGAAAATTGTATTGACCTTGCTGATTGATAATGTAACCACATTCTATATCAGCTTTGTTCAGCTTGTACAGAAAATTGCAACTAGAATGTTGATGCGCTTTCAAGTTTCAACCCAGTAGAAAATGTTAAATAAGTAAATTTCATTTTTCTATAAGCTTAAACTTTTTTAGATTAGATGGTGATTCACAAAAGGAAGTTCTACTTTCAAGTCTAGTAGCCATTCATTTAAAATTGTGTGGCCTAAGAAAGAATCCGACCTTGACTTGAGCTGATTTGTAAAAGATATAAGTTAATTTCACTGATCTCTAAAACTTTAGATCAATCAATAACACATCAAGATATCAAGATCAGGGTCTCAAAAACAAGACAAAGAAAAGGAGGAAGAAAAAACGCACGTGAAACATGATAAACGAGCTAGGACTATAATTAACAAAAGAACAGACCTGAATGAAGGACATTCACATGCAAACAGACCACCTAATGGGGTGCTTGCATACATTAGTGCTGATATACAACAAACATAGTTCCAGTTTCCATGTCATCCTGATTCTTGACATTGTGAGACTAAGAAAACATCAGCAAACAACTACGATGTAAGTTAGTGCTTTTGAATATGTATAACAAAACTCAATTATTTCTCTTCGCATCAATCAAGTTCCACAATCATATCAAGAAAGTATACAGTTGCAGTTCTAACATAATTGTGAGTTATATGTGTTGCATTTTGTCTCAATTAATGAGTGGACTGTTAAACAATGTCTGAAGGGCTATCAACTAATATGACGTACTAGTTATATGAGCATTGAAGAACTGGTGTTTTGCAATTTTTCATCTGTTAAAACGAAATTATGCTTTAACATTGTCAACTGAAGGATGAGATTAACACTGCTTAATCAATTATATGGCTTTAACTTACTCCAGGATCTCTATTTTCCTTTTCATTTAGCGTAGAAAATAAAAGGGAAAATTCTTCTGATTTTCTAAGCCCACAAGCTGATATACTCAAACTCCATTCCCAGATTTTCAAAAATCTATGAGCCAAAAGTTCTGTTTCTTCACAAATGATGTTTGAAATTTGGCTAGAAAAACCCATACTAACTATGCAGTTATGCTCCAGACCATCATTTGTGGATCAAGTTGGTTTCACATTTCCAGAAAATCGAAAATTCCTTTGATCATTGAGGGGAATATAGGCTTTCATGTGAGTATATCTGAAGAACTGTAGCACATGTATATCTATCCAAAAATGTAGACACCTTTGGGAATATAGGACCAGTCAACTGTCCACTAGAGCTTTTGGATATTCCATATTCATGGAAAATACAAGGAATCAGCTAGCATCGTTTCTTGCAGATAATGTGCCGTTGAGTTTTCTTTCTGCACATGCCTCTTAATCTTTTAGCACCATGGCTTTTTCTCAGTATCTGAATGAGAAAAAGATGAAAAATTCAAAAAGTACACCTTTATTCCTCTATGGTCACCGCTACCTAATTTTCTCCTTCAAGCATATCACCTGAGGCTGTCCTACATTTTATTTCCCTGAAATCATCAATTCAAGAAATTAACCGAAGAAAATATGTTCTCTTAAACATGCATTCAGAATCCTCAGTAATTAGGTCCTAAAGGCTATGTAGTCCAAATGCCTACAATTTCAGAATTTTGGAGTGAAATAACCATTATCATTAGGAACGGTTCAGATGAACGAGCTACACTGATGAAATGCAGGCTCTATAGAAATCGTAATTAACATAACATCCCCACCCTACATTTGTCATGAATACAAAGAATGACCAACTTATAAGCATAGGCAAAGAATCTACGTTCAACCGTTCATATCTATTTCGGCCAAAAGCTTTAAAGCGCAGCGTAGAGGTTGCTGTTGGAATTAATTTCTTAATATGAATTTATATATTTAAATAATAATTATATTATATGCTATCTAATTTGATAGAGTTAAATAAATGATCTATTATATGAGACTCTAAAAATATTTTTAGGGTATGAATTTTGTAATGTATAGAAACCTAATACTAGTCAAATTCAGGATTGATGAGAATTGTTTTTGACCTAGTATATAAAAACATTATGGGTTATAGTCCCAATTCATATCATATAATATTACTTTTCTCCTCTTTCCCATCTTATAGAGAGACTCATTGACTATTCTAAGTTGATTCGATTGTAGAGGACGCATACCTTGATTGCTTTCGTTATCATGGATTCAGGTAAGCTTTCGATTTACAATTAAAGTATTTTTTGATAATTTAAATGACAATTTTAGATTATGATTATTGATAATTATATTATATTAGAATTTAACAAGTAGTATCAGAGTAAGTTATGATTATCTAAAATTGTTTATTTCTTCTACTGTGATTATATTTTATTTTATAATCATAAGGAAAATTTTGAGAATAATTTTGTAAAACTTATGGATTTAGATAAGCATAAATTTTTGGAATTATGGTTTTCAAATTTTTGAATACGGATTCTACTTTGTTGATTTGTTTCAAATTATTAGTTTTAAGGGAGATTAATAAAGTTATTGCTCTAATATTGTTTAAGTGCCGATTTATTCTTAAACAATCAGAATAAAAAATAAAAATGGCCGATTTGATTTTTTCTTTTTCCGGCCACATCGCCCTACACCACCATCCTCTCCGCACCATCAAGAACAACCCAACAACATCAAACAAAATAGAATAATAAAAATAAAGACACTAATCTGCCATTCGTTGTCCCGTTCCCACTTTCCCATCAACCATGGCTGTGGCAGAGGCGGCATAAGGCAGTGGTGATGGGCTTTCGTCGTGGCTGCGTGAGAAGACGACAACAAAGAAGAAAGATCGGGAAGGAGGCGGCGGGAGGGCTATCCAGTTCAAAAGCCCACCTGCGTGCTCTCCCTTTTCCCATTCTTTCTGTCGTCCATGGCAGCTAACGGCAGCAAAAGGTGGGGCAGCATGGTGGCTTTTTCGAGGCTGACTGTTTCGGCCTTTTGGTTGCACCGATAGCTGGAGTGGGCTGCTTCGACGGCGCTGGATTAGTTTGGGGTGGCAGCCGACAACGGAAATGTGGGGATGAGTTTGTTTTGTGAGATTGGGTGGATTAAATTATTAGATTAAAGGTTAATTATAGTTTAAGCCTAATTTTGGAATTAAGCATTAATTTGGGCTTGATTTATTTGAGTTAATTCAATTAGATTTGGGGTATGTTTTGACCTTAATTTTATATTTAAATTTGAATTTATGTTATTTTGGACTTAAATTATAAAAAAATTTGATTCTAATTTATTTTGGGCTTAATTCAATTATGGATTCTGATTTAAAGCTTATTTGGTTTTTGACCTTTAAATCAAAATAAAAATTAAAAATATGTTATTGGGGTCAAACTTATAAGATTGAATTTTGAGTTTAAGTTTGGGCTCATTGTTTGGGTCATAAAGCGGGTAAGATTTATTCTAATCTATAAAGATTGAATTAGATTTGAATTCAAAATTGAGTTTAAATCTGATTCATAGTGGGACTTAATCCAATTTCAGTAAAATCCCAATAAAGAAAATTTTTAAAAAATCTTATTTTATATTGAGATAAATTGAAATAATACGTTGCCAAAGTGACCTCTATTATTAAATTTATTTTTAAAATATTAGATATCTTTGCGGATAATAATTTATATATTTGCGGATAATAATCGGTCCAAAGGAATATTATTATTTGGTTAGATGATAGACATGCGAGATAAATTTGGAATTATATTTGTTCCTACTTGTCTGATATCACAAAATAAATTGATTGAAACAATATGTTGCCAAAGTAACATCTATTGTGTAGATTTATTTATTTTGGAATATTAAGATGTGTATGTTTGTTATTTATGCGAATAATAATCGACCCAAAGGAAGGTTATTGTTTGACAGGTCTAATTATCAGTATTTGATTACTACATTGAGAGTACCACTTACAATTGATGTTTTTGTTCAAAAACTAAACATTAATGTTGTGCTAGGTATCTCATGATGGGGCCTACTATTATTTAATTATGTCATGCATAAATATGAATTATTTTTTTATGATGACATGAATATTTATGAGCATATTATTTAGTTTTGTTCCCTAAATTATGTTTCTGCTTATAATTTTGCAAGATCTGTCAATATTAATTTTATTTGTACTTCAAGGCATAAATTTCAAGAATTTAAAAGAGAACATTGTGATTGTTCTCGGATGCATGGATTTTAACCTTGTGCTTCAGATAGAATAATCTCCTATGCTCACTAATGAAAGTTCCCCTAAGGTTAAAGAGATTTTAAAAAGTGGGATTGTTCTAACCGCATGAATCTTATGATCATAAAATGTATAATTCTGGAAATATTTAAGAGCATTATATATGAGTAGGATAGTGCTAAGAAGTTCCTTAAAGATATTGGTTGAAATAAGTATCTTTTTTTGGCTAATCTTGTTTCAATAAGGTATAAAGGAAAATGGAACATAAGGAAGCACATTATAGAAATGTCTAATCTCGCTTCCAAATTAAAGGTACTAAAGTTAGAGTTGTTTGAGGACTTGCTCGTGCATATGGTTCATTTCTCTTTCTGTACAATATTGTCAAATTAAAGTGAGTGACAACACCCTAAAGGACAAATGGACTCTTAATGAGTTCATATCTTAGTGTGCAAGAAGAAATATTTGAGCGAGAAAAGACTAAAAGTGCTCACTTAGCAACTACCCCCTTAGGATAAAAGAAAGTAAATTGCAATTGAGACACCATAATAGAAATTGCAAAAGAAATATGATTAGGAATTTACCTCTTACTTCTGCAAAAAAAGTGGACACATAAAAAAAAATAAAAAAATATCCCAAGTATGCTAATATGCTTCTCACTTTGGTTCATTTTTTTTAAGTTAGTTTAGTTTTTTGTACCTAGACAACTTGGTGGGTAGATTTTGATTCCACTATTATGCAGGGTTGTCTATTGAGCCAACAGCTAAGTGATGCTGAAAGATGTATTTATGTGGGCTTTGATAAAATAGTTACAGTTGAGGCTATACGGATTTTTTAGGATATCATCAATGGTCGATTATTTTTTTTTTTTTTTGAATTTGAAAGAGACATACAATATCATCATTTAGATTGAGTATGATTTCTATTTTTCACTTTGGATAAATTCAGTTATTCTTGTTCATTTGGAAATATCAACTTTAGTCTCTTTCAAGATTCAAATCTTATTGATACTAGTTATTTATCATTGATAACAACCTATATTTTGGATACAATTGCCTCGTGTAATGAAACCTTGTATATCAGTTCATATGATACAAAACACACAAAATATAATGCTTAAAGATATGGTAAGAAGTATGATTAGTCATTCTTCTTTACCGGAAAAAAAAAAACTTGAGAGAATCACTAAAGACTGCAACTTACATTATTAACAAGGTTCCAATTAAAGCGGTAACTAAAACTCCTTATGGATTATGGATATGCAATATATTTGGGGTTGTCCAACTAATGTAAAGCCTTAAAAGCCAAATGAAAGAAAACTGGACTTCAGATCTTTAAGCTGCCACTTTGTTAGGTATTTTGAATCTTCAAGATATTACAAATTTTATGATTTCTTGACTAGGTTATTTTCAGACGGGAAATACGGTTTCTCTTGAGAAAGTTGAGTTTGGGAGGGAGATAAGGTTAAAGACATTGTCTTGTTTTTGAAGAGGAATTCATTTCTCTTCCTAGTGTCAATATTGATAATGTTTAGGCTTCTATTCCTGACATTGTTCAAGATACAAATTCGGACTATCAAGACAATGTTGAGGAGTTCTCTCTTCAAAATAAAGAAAATTATTTTTTAAAGAGCAAACTCAACAATCTCAAGAGGAAATGCAATTAAGAAATTCACTTGAGAAATGAGAACAACGATTCTGGTTATTATATCGTCTTTCTCCATGAATATGAGGTTGACATAACAGTGATGAAAAATGATTCAATCAACTTTTATCAAACCAATAAAATTTTAGTTTTTAAAAGTGGATTGATGGCATGAAAGATAAGATGAAATTCATAAGAGACAATGACATTTGAGATCTCATCAAATTGCCTAAAGGTGTGAAACACATTGGTTGCAAATGGATATTTAAGACCAATAAGGATTAAAAAGGCAATGTTGAGAGATATAAAGTATGTCTAGTCGTCAAGAATTTCACTCAAAATGAATACATTGATTATAAAGAGACTTTCATTTTGGTTTAATTGAAAGACTTTTTACAATCATTTTGGCAGTTGTAGCTCATTTTGATTTAGAGTTAGATCCCCGTTAATGGTATCATAAATTTTATTAAGTCATTATCTCATTTGGGTTTGAGATAAATAAGGTTGATGATTGTGTATACCACAAGTTCAGTGGGAGTAAATACATCTTCCTGGTGTTATATGTCGATAACATATTGTTAGCCAGTAGTGATATAGGCTTATTGCATGAAACCAAAAGATTTCTGACTAAGAACTTTGAGATAAAAGATCTTGGGGACATCTCTTTTGTCTTAGGCATACAGATATATTGAGATATCTCTTGAGCTATCATTGGGTTATCACAAAAGAGCTATATCGAAAGAGTTTTCAGTAGATTTGACATAAAAGATTGCACACTGGAAGATACTCCTATTGTTAAGGGAGATAAGTTTAGTCTCAATTAGTACCCCAAGAATAAGTTTAAAGTAAAAGAAATACAAAAGATTCATTATGCGTCAGCTGTAGGAAGCCTTATGTATGCTAAAGTTTGTATTCATCTAGATATAGCATGCATAGAAGGAATATTAGGCAGATATTTAAATAACCCTAAAATGGATCATTGAGAAGTAGTCAAAAGGGTTATATGGTGTTTATATAGAATAAAAGATTATATGCTCACTTATCGAAAATTAGATCTTCAGGAGATCGTTCGATATTCTGATTTCGATTTTATTGGATGCCTATATAGTCAGAGATCCACTTTTGGGCTATACTTAATTGCTAACTGGAAGAGCTATTTTTGGAAAAAGTGCTAAGCAGACACTCATAGCTTCTTCCACTATAGTAGTTGAATTCATAGCCTATTACGAGGCATCTAATCTTGGAAAATGGCTGCGTAACTTTGTCACTAGGTTGTATATTAAGGATGGTATAAAATACCAGTAAAGATGTATTATGACAATCAATCGGCTTTACCATATTCCATTAACAACATAAACAATTTGAAGTTGATGCACATAGACATCAAGTTTCTTGTTGTTAAATAAAGAAAGAATTCAGAGTTATCAAGTGACTATAGAATATATTCGGACAAACTCCATGATTGTGGATTCACTCGCCAAGGGTTTATCACCCAAGGTGTTTTATGAGCATACTGCCCATAGGGTGTTGTATTCTTTGATATATGCATTTCAGTGGGAGTTTGTAATTTTGATATTTTTTTGGTTTAGACAAAATTTATGTTTATTATCTGCAAAATAAAGAAGATGGTTTATTTTCATACTTTGAATTATTTGCAGTTTAGCATGATCTCATAAAGAATAAAGAAGGACCAGTTGGAAATAGGCATGTTTGAGATCACATTGCATGTAATTTCCATGCTATACATTCATACTCGATCTATGTCATTGAATATGTTAGTGTGATGATCATTGATGGGTCTAGTTACGAATAAATGTAACGAATGTCGCTTTGATCCCATGCTGATATAGAAAATGGACCAGATTGTAACTCAAAAGATATTTCAAAGATAGATAACATTTTGTGCGCACTCAAGATTTATAATATAATTGTTTACGGTATCATATGTAGTCCAAGTGAGAGATTGTTGGAATTAATTTCCTAATATGGACTTACATATTTAAACAACAATTATATTATAGGCTGTCTAATTTGATAGAGTCAAATAAGTAATCTACCATATGAAACTCTAGAAATATCTTTAGGGTATGGACTTTGTAATGTATAGAGACTTAATACTAGTCAAATTCAGGATTGATGGGATTCTCTTTGACCTAGTATATAAAGAACATTATGGGTTATGGTCCCAAAGTCATATCATACAATATTAGTCTTCTTCTTTTTCCCATCTTAGAGAAAGACCCATTGAGTATTTTAAGTTGATTTAACTGTGGAAGATGCATACCCCGATTGCTTTCATTGCCATGGATTCAGATACGTTTCCGATTTACAATTAAAGTATTTCTTGATAATTTACATTACGATTCTGGATTATGATTATTGATAATCATATTATATTTGAATTTAATAGTTGCACCTGATAGGATTGGGGGAAATATCACCTCTCATGAAGCACTGACCACGGCATAACAATTTCTACACTTGGAAAGGAGAAATATGAAGATAAGGATAAGGTGTTAGGTTACAAACAACACAGAAAGGAAAACAGTTTTGTGATTGCAGGGTCGTGTACTAGTGATTTCTTAGTGTTGTTTTGGCACTTTTGGATTGACCCTCTTTTGGTCTATCCACTTGTGTTGCATTTCGGCCATGGTCCAGACACCCAAGTTAGAAGAATAGTCACAGGAATTAGTTCAATGAATTTGCAAATGCTTGAAAGCGAAAACTCAGTGGTGTCACTCTGGTTCACTGCATTTACTAATGATTCTAAACTAGCTCAGTGAAAAGGTAATGCAATAATGTTCGTCTGAAGCAAAAAAAAAACATGATTTCTTTTTCAAAAAGAGAGAGAGAGAGCATTGGCTTTAGGAATGTTCATGAATCTGTCATAAGACTTAAGGTAGCGCCATTTTTCTCCAAGTTAATGGTACAAGTATAAATCACCAGGACCATCTCAGAGTATGTATTTCGACATTAAGTATAGAACTACTGAACATTTAGGTAATATGAGGAAGTGATCAATGGTGCTGAAGAGGATGAAAATTTTTGCCCAACCATGTTTATTCTCTCTGTCGAATAAGTTACACATTAAAGACAAAAAAAAAAAATTCTCAATTAGATTTAGTCGGAAGTTCCACTGTTATTAACTTGTCGCAGACAGATAATGCGCAAGCCTATAATGAAAAACGAGGGAACAAGAGAATGAAGTTTGAGAAACTGTCAATACTAAATTGGTCCATATTCCATTCCAATTACTGGGGAAAACAGACGATATATCTGAAAACTATATGTGATGAACTTTCTTTAATACAGAGCAATGGAGGATCAACAGTGCATCTAACAGTAGTCTATCATCACTAATCAGGATGAAAGGATTCTGATTTCTGGACTACTTTTCTTCTATTTGCAATCTAACTTGGCCAATCACCAGCCATTTCCTTCAGAATGGAAAACATAACATCATAATATTACATAGATGTTCATATGTTAGGATAAAGTCTTTGTCAACTAAGTGCACAAGGAGGGATATTACAGATATTAATATTACAGAGCATAGAGCTTCTTATAATCATCCTCGGGAATTTCTGAATCTGACATAACTGACACAGACCATGATTGTGATCTACTATTTCTTGCTGACCTGCGGAGGCTCCTCAAGTTGGAAGCCTCAATGCGGTGCATTATCACCCAATAACACAATGTCCCAAGTGTTGTAGCCATGATCAGAGTTCCTATGACGGTTACTCCAACAGCCAGCCACCTTTCCTGTTTTCCTACAATGATGTAGCACAGGGCAAGAAAGGCCACTGACACAAATGCACAAGCCAACCACATTAGCTTGTTAATAACAAACATCAATTGCTTCTTTGCTTTTCTCTCTACAACTACCAATGATGTCTGAACTACCACAACAGCTAATGATATGAAGAGTGCAAGAGAGTCAAATATTAAGAAAATTGTGAATTCAATATTTGGTGCAATATTTGCTTCTCCTAGAGAAAATCCAACAGGAACATTTCCAGGTTTATCCACATACTGTCCTGGAAGAGTGAAAATGGCAGCAAAGGCAACAGTGGCAATGAGAACGGCAACAACTGTTGTCGATGTTATCGCATTGTTCAGCCCTTCAGATTGCATCTTATTGAGTCTCTTGGCTATACCACGTACCCGCCTTCGGGTTTGGCGTGTGTGTTCAAGCTGGTCATGAACCTCGTGTTTTATGTCACTTACAGTTTGTTTCAGTTCTCTTGCTGCACTTGGTGGTGGTTGTGGCGTGAGAGATTTTGCACTCTTAACTCCATACTCTCGCAGAATACTTGCTATCTCTGAATGCCCAGTTTTTTCAGCAGTATCAAAAGCTGTCTCTCCTGACTTGTTAATGGCTTCTTTATTAATCCCTTTGTGTTTAAGTAGAGTTTGAACAATCTACAGGCAAAGGATGATAATTAATTAACAACTTTAAGCGACAGGAAGGAAGTTAATTTCATAAGAATATGTAATCAATGTCAAATGCGCAACTTCAGCACAATACAGAATTGAAGCTGTTATTTTCAAGAAATCCACCTCCAAGATATAAATCCTATGAACACACTACATTTGAGTTGTAACTCCATAGAAGCAAAAACTCAACCAAATTTAAAGATAAAATGCCAAATAGAGAAAAAGAATGATTATGTTAATTAAATAGTCAAATTTGGAAATTCGCCCATTAGAGTGGGCTTCCACCTCCCTCTATTTTCCCTATTATTTTAATTAATTTATTTTTTCCCAGTATAGTATAACATATACATAAAAGCTTTTCTTGATTTTCCAATGAACTTCAGGTGAGCATGATTAGATTTACACAAGAAAAGCTCTCAAACTCTAGTGAGCAACCAATGCGGGACAACTGCAAATATTTGAAGACTGAATATGCGACAAGACACTCAATGTGAGACACAAAATACTATATGCATTCATATATACAACAGCACCACCTGAGAAAATAAAAATGCAAACTTTGTCCCCTCAAGGCACACATTTTTTTTATGTCTGAATGCAGAATCTATGGCTTGAATTCTGAAGTTTCAAGTCTCTTGCATCCTAAAGTAATAATATACGGAATCCCTAGAAGAATTGCAACAAAAATGAGATTGAGATAGCAGTTTGAACCATAAACTTTATGGAAACACTTGATAAATCAAGTCACTCCTGATCCTTTCTATGTCAGTGTGTGAAACTTCTCATGAAACAGATCAGCTTATACAAGTGGCATTTGTGACCTAAATAACAGGAAAACAAGTTGAGATAACTTTTTTTTTTTTTAATTTGAAACGTAATAACTGTCTTGGGAAGCTCAAACTCTATTAATCTTTCAGGTGCAGAACAAACTTCTGGATTTGTGAATTTCTTTTCAATTAGTAAGGGCTTTTAATGAGAGTGGTTTATTTAAGAATTTGAGATTGTGGTTATTACGTTGACCTTAACGACATAGCAGTGTCGCATTCACTGCTGACCTTCTGATAGAAGAATGATTTTTATTTCACATTTCTCACCCACAATTATTTAGAGATGAAGACAATAATTGAAAAATAGAACAGGAATGAGTAACTATCTAGTGATTTTAATTGCATGTAGGTATTGCAAGGAGTTGCAGAAATAATAGAAGCTGTGGCTAAAAGATAATAGAGCTTCTTTCAGAGATTGGCCAATCCAGACTTCTTAAATTGCATATCGTATCATGCACACCTGGAAAACAAGTCAAGCTATTAGTAAGACCACACCCACTGTTATTAACTAGCAACTTCAGAACTCTTGGCAACCCTTCTGGAAATTATTTGACACTACCAGTTATCCACATCGAAGGCAGCTGAATATTTGAGTTAACTTGGTGACAGATGTGTCAGTTATTTAATTAGCTTCATTAGCGTTACTCAATCATTATAAGGTTACACGACACCATATGATTCTGTATAGTTATCTTTAACTGCTAGAAGGATAGATTCCTCCATTAAAATTATATAACACAGGAAAAAAATATACCTGTGGGCGACCCTTTCTTGTTGCTATATGCAATGCAGTATTGCTCTTTCCATCAGAAATCGTTAGTAAAGCAGTGTCTGAAGCAATAAGCTCATCAACCACTTTAGTACTATTGCCCTTGACTGCCATATGAAGGGCAGTCTGTCCCTTCTTATCACTCCATGTTGCAATTCCTGGTTCTTTACATAAAAGGGACTTCACCACCTCAAAGTGACCATTTCTTGCAGAAGAATGCAGAGCAGTTTTACCATTATTTCTTGCTATGGTAGCCAGACTGCTATTTCTCTCCAAGAGAAAATTGACCACCTCAACATGACCTTGTGCTGCAGCAGTGTGCAGCGGTGTGGTGTTTGATTGGTCAACTGTCGCTAACAATTGGGGAATGGCCTCCATGAGAACCTTCAGTACTTCTGCAATTAAAATCTTTCTTTTTAGAATTCTTGACCAAACTCCTAATTTACTGTAGGCATAATATCAGAAATCCAATTGCGGAAAAGGCTTCAACATATGTTATGAAAATCATAAGTATTTCTATAAATTTCCAGCTCTCAATGAATTCTTTTGCTTTAGACTCATTATGCAAGGGATTCAATTGACAAACTTTGTTCAATTTGGTGGGATGTCCATCATGTCATAGGAAAGACAATCATTGGGAAACAACCAGACTAACATATGAAGAGGAAAAACAAATGAAAATGAAAGAGATGATTACCCAATTCCCCTTGTTTGGCAGCAATATGAAAGGCATCATAACCATTTTTAGCTTTGATTGCAGCAGAATTAACATCATAATATTTCACCATCTCCTCCACCACATCAACATGACCGCATTCAGCACCGACATAAAGCACAGTTTCACCTGATTGGTTCTGCTTAGACAGCAACTCCTTTAACTCTTCTCCCCCACTTCCACTGGTGATCTCCAAAACCACTTCCAAGTTCCCTGTTCTTGCAGCTGAATGCAGCGTGGTATCGTCTCGTTTTCCAGTTAACTGCTTCTTCATCTGCTTCTTGTGGACGCTTTGCTGCATAGCTGAAGCTTCCATGAAACTCAATTACAATTGAAAATTCTGACCACCCCTTTTCCTATCAAATCTTTGTTTACTAGAAACCCAGATCAAATTTCACTTGTGGCACCAAAAAGCTATCATCTTGAACAGAAATTCATTAAATTAAAAACCCAGATCAAATCTCACGTGGGGCACCAAAAAAATCATCATCTTGTACAGGAATTCAGGTGTATAACTCTACCAGAGAGCACGTGGAGAATATGGGAAAACTATTATCTGATTTCTGTGCTATCTGACACCATCTGCACCCAAACATGTTAAATTCTGTTCACACTCTTACTACGGATTCACTCATATTTCCACGCGGTTACTGCTTTAAGTCAACTTTCAGCAATCATTTTCCCCTTGAAAACCTCACAAAAAACTGCAAATTTTCAGCAGCAAAACGATAAAGTCAAACTTCCCAACTTTGTGAAGTTAATCCATTTCACAGAAGATGAAAATCAATCATATGATTCTGTGCATAGGGAGAGAAAAAACAGAATACAATACATATAGCAAGTAAAGGCAACAAAACAATTACTATTGCTCCAAGCTTTTTTTACCTGAAATATCATCAACCCAGTTGAGCTTGAAGGTAATTTTAATATCTTGCAGCTGTCGAAGGTTTTGAGGAGAGATAATAATGAAACATCATTCAGAAAGACAAGAGACAGACAGGTGAAGTAACAGTGCCACAAATTGAGTGGCAACAAAAGCCAACACATGGGTAGATGCTTGTTTTTTTTTGGTTAAAACTAACAAATATGCATTATTATTGGAAAAAAAACGAACAACCTTATCGCATACTATGTCGATTAGGACATTAACAATGATTAGTTAATCAAGTGGCATGTGACTGGTTTTTCAAGTCTTTCTGTAAATTTTTTCTTCCGAAAAATACTTGCCTATAGAATAAGTAATGTATGGCGCAAGGTGACTCATAAATAACCACGCTTGAAATTCCAATTACTAAAAATTATTTAGGTGAAGTGCAACTATTAATCTTTAGAGGTGAAATTAGCAGTTCTCGCAAGGGAAAATTGGAAAAAATATCCCATTTTTCAAGAGAGTAAAGAGCTGTCGTGAACGATTCAAATAGTACATAATTGGACACTGAAAAAGATTAAAAAAAAGGTGGGGGGGTGGGGGTATGGGGTAGTGACGTTGACCCCAAAAGCCAAAAACCTGCAAGTCAAGGTCAAGCCCGCCTGCTAATGAGGGGTCCTCTCGTGGGGGTGGGGGAGTGGGCCAAATTTTTGGTTTTAAATTTTAATTAGGTGGCCTGTTTTTGACACTATATTTGTAGTGTAGTAAAAGGTCAGACATGATGAGTCATGGATAAAGACAGCTGCTTGTAATTTAATCTCCATTTCTGGTGGTGGAGTTTCATGGTTTTGCAGATCGCTTGGATAGTTAAATTATGAAAATAGAAAGAGGTCAGTTAGAAAGTAGGGTTCATTATGAAGTTCTAGGACGTGTTAGAAGATAAGTGAAAAAGTTTACATCAGAGTTCAGAGTTGCACAATATGTCTAGATGTATATTTAGAAAGTGTGGAAGAAACAATCAGGAACTATACTGGGAGAAAATTCTTGATCATTTTTGTTGTGTATTACAATATTTTTATGTTACATTTTGTTGACAATATCCTCATTGATCCTAAGACTTCTAGAACCATGATTAGAGTCTCCTCTGAATTATGTCCCTCTTGTCACAATCTCATCCTTAGCCCACCAAAATCAGTCAGTTTCAAGAACCTATTTCAAGTTTATCACAGGCCCCAATGGCACCTTTGATGCCCATATGGTGGGTTTAAACCTCAGATGACATCATGTTGCTCTCTTTCTTCAGGTTGTAATTTGAACATAAAAAGTCCTTGTTGAACAGGAAAATCCAGTCCAAAACCATGGCTTGCATCAAATAGCATATATTGGATTTACTTCTGAATCGGTTTCGGAGTGACGCCACGAGTTTGTTCCACTCCTTGAATACTTTTCTTTCTTCCTCACTCTCCGAATCCGTCTGGATTTCACCACATAATATGTCATAGCACTTAGAACCCCAGCCATTGTAACTCCCCCTATAACAGTAACAAGAACTGCAGCCCATTTATTATGCCGCCCTACAACAATGTAAGATGAAGAAATGAAAGCCACTGTGGTGCAAACAGAGGCCAACCACATCAACTTATTGATCACCTCCACCACCCGTCTCTCAGATTTTATTTCACCTCTGACCACTGTGATTTGTACCACAACAACAGCCAAGGACGTAAAAAGTGCAACAGCGTTAGAAATGAAGAAAACCTTGAAAGCCGAGCTGTTTACCACCACAGCCATCCCATTATCGTCGTCACCTCCAGGGACAGTGAAGATGGCAGCAAAAGCAACTGTCGCAAACAGGACAGCCACCACAGTGACTGAATTAGTGGCATTATTTATTCCTTCTCTGTGGAGCTTCCTAAGCTCCTTTGCTATACCATTTACATTTTTGTTTGTTTTACGAGCTTGTTCAAGTTGAGTATGTACATCTTTCTTAATTTCTGAGACAGTTTTCCGAAGCTCATCACGAGGTTGGTTCAGCTCATTGGCTCTGACTGCACCATAACGAGTCAAGCAGTCTTTTATTTCCACAGTCTCTTCAGATAGAGGGAGTCCTTCGGCTATGTCAAGAGCAGTTTTGTGGTCTCTGGTCAATGCATTAACATTTGTGTCACGAAGCAGTAAGAGCTCATTCACAATCTGCAATTATACCAAAGATCTACATAATTAAATTGCAATTTAATATAATTTTCTTGCTCTAACGACACTAAGAACCAGTAATTCAAAAATCCCAACTTAGTTTTGTGGTCTCTGATCATACCTCAGCACGCTTTTTCCTGGTAGCTATATGTAATGCAGTGTTACCAAATTTGTCTGGAAGCATCACAATGGCTGCATCTGCCTGCAGAAGCAACTTCACCCCTGCACAACTAACGCCTTTTACAGCCATGTGCAGAGCAGTCTGTCCTTTCTTATCAGTTCTTCTGGCCAATTGAGGGTCCTTCTCTAGCAATGCTTTTACAACATCTGCATGGCCTTGGCGGGCAGCTAGATGTAATGCGTTTTTTCCATTAGATCTTGGTATCTCTAGCAAGCTTGAATCCTTTGAAAGCAATTCGTTGACAACTACCAGATGCCCTTTCGTTGCTGCAGATATGAGAGGAGTAGCATTTGATTGACCAACTGTTTTGCTTAGCTCTGGATCATGCTCTAGCAGTATCTGGACAATATCTGCAAAAAACACAGTACGTACAAGATGGATGAGAAATATACATATTTATATTTACACTCGCAACTAAGTCATGTTATCCAACAATGAGAGTCACCAAATAATAAGTTATCCCAAAAGAAAATGGTCGCACATTATTGAGCACGCAAAGATGGGAAGGATAAGCGATATCCATAAATTTGAAGAATATTCAGGTTGATATGCAATGTTAAATTAAGATCTGAAATAAATGTGCTAAACCATCCAAAAAAATATGATGACGTTCTCCAAAAATTCTCATTTCCTCAGCTCCATTCACCAATTTCTGATGGCCATTACAGGTCACCACAAGGCATCAGTGAGCTAGGTTCAGCTGTGACATGCCTCTCATCCACTTTGACTAAAATAATTGATAAATTCGTAGTAAATTGACAGAATCACTTACTAGCTTCAAAAACAAAAGTAGTTGTTCCCCAAAATATTGATTCACCCACAAATCATAAACGGATAATGCACAAACAAAATCACACGGTTATAAAGTGAACCCCATGTAATACTTGCTGGTAGAGAGACATTAATCATCCGTATGCTAGGAAACCCACATCACATGACTTGTCATCTCCCAGAAATATTGAAGTCTTAGCATACATCATCATTCAATCTGTCAATTCAGAAAGGCCTATTCATATCAAACTTCTGAACTAAGTAGAGAAAGAATCAATTACCATGATGGCCTCCACTTGCAGCAATGTGTAACGGATCGAAACTTGACTTATTCTTCGTCCTAATTCCTTCTTTCGTTGTATAAGGCAACAACTCCTTCACCACATCAATGCAACCCTTCTCTGCCGCAGTGAAAAGAGCAGTCTCCCCCAATTCGTTGACCTCATTCACCACAGCCGCCCTGATCTCCGCCACCTCAGCGTCAAACTCGGCCCCCCTCAACGTCTGAACCATTTGCTCATTGATTTCCCCTAATATCTGCCTCACTGCCGCCACATCACCCTTCTGTGCGGCTAAATGGAGCTCCGTGTCATTGTGCCGGCCCGTCACCTGCTTCACGTACTTCTTCTTTCCTGATTGGTCGATTTTTTTACCGGAATTCGAAACGACTAGGGCTTTACCGGAGTTCGAAACCACCAGAGCCTTTCCGGAATTTGAAGCTGCTAATGATTTGGTGGAATGTGATACTACCAACGCCGGCGCACGCGGCGAGGGTGAGGGCGATGGCGAAGGGGCCTCAACATTTAAGCCCATTTCGAGATCTCTCTCGCCTGTTTAATAGATTTATCATCAGCAAAATGCAAAACATATCACATAAAAAGATATTATTCCTCCTTGATTTTTAAATATGAATTTGTTAATATTGTGTTGCAATCCATACAATTGAGCTGATATATTATAAATTTGATGAAAAACAAAACGATATTTGAATGAGAGTATTTCTATTTCCAAAGTTTAGACTTTTTTCACCTGATTTATTGGGAAAACATACCTTCTTCATTGATGGAAACCATGGTGAGGAAAACGGCTTTTCTTGTTTTCTTGATTTTTCTGCTAATGAAACATTATTTCTTGCTTGCTTATCAGTTTGATTGGGTTGTATATGTAATTGTACATATAGGTTGTACGCAGAGGCGTAGGAGAACGGCCAACAGTGGTGGAGGAGAGGAGGTGGTGGTGGTGGTCGAAACTGAATTTATAACGGTAGGTGGGGATAGCGTGTTGACGCCGCCGGGCCTACCATATTATTGTATTATTTATGTGCCCATTTTTTAACGGTATTTTGCAATAGTTAGTTAACATACATATATATATATATATATATTATTGGTTTATAACCCATTATATAATTTTCTACATATATATATTTTGTTGGCCTTTCGAATACAATAATGAAACCATCGTATTAGAAAATTACTAGAACTAACTATAATACCTGTGTTTACTATTCTCTTTTTAAACGATACATTTTGTTTAATTTTAAAATTATAGATTTTTTTTTTGTTATTCTTTGAAAAGTTCATGTACGCTTTATTTATGATGATAATTTATGATATCATCGATTTTGCAATTGATCATTTCTTATTATGATAATTTATGATATTATCAATTTTATAATTGGCCATATCATAAAAATAAAAGTAATGACAATATTTAATTTGGGCTAGTGTCCTTATAAATGGAGAAATATTTGTTGACATCTAACCAATAATCATACATGTAAATGTATTTGGGGATGAACTAAAAAAGCACTCAAATTTGTGCAGTGTAGATTCCACTTATATGCAAGTAGATTGGAGAAATGATAAAGGTTTCGCATTTAAATCAATATCAATTATAAGCAACTTAGTAAAAGTGAAAAGACAGAATAATCATTTATTTATCAAATAAGTTTGCTAGGAATTGAATTTCAAACCCTGAAATTGAGAAGAAGGAAGAGCTAGAACCCCATAGCAATAATCAAGAGATTACATTAATATGTAATAGATGTAATTAAATGATTAATTGTTTCACTTAAAAAATCAAATGAAGAATCTAATAATAAGTAAATTGCAGTTGGGACTTAGGTGATTTATTTCAAATCTCATATATTATTAATTATGAATTAGGTTACGTTGTCCTAAATTTAGTGTTTTGATTGTCAATAAATTATGAGGAGGAGAAAATTGTCTGTAAAATATAAAATTTAGTAATTTGTGGATTCTGTACCTTTGCGGAACAAAAAGTCTTTGCAACAGAGAAAGTGTCGGTCGGTTTCATTTTTCACCAATTTTTCAACCGAAAAATAATCAAAAAAATAAGCTCATCATTTAATGCAAGATTAAATTCAGTTTCAAATCCCATTAAGAGGTGCTTTTACGATCTTTCAAATGGGGAATCACCATGTCCGTCACTCGAACCCCGGACACCGCAAGACCAATCATCCTCCCCCATATGAATACGGATCATATTCTGGAAATTCAGCACCAACAATCGCAACCCCGGTTGAAAATACCAACATGGGGTTGTGTTTGCCGTACGCCCACGTGGATTCCAGCTTGCGGGCTCTGGCTGGACAAGCTGAGGGCTTCGGACGTTTTGCCGTCGGCGGTCTACGAGGCGCCGTTTACCGTGTCACCACTCTCGCTGGTAAGGAAAAATCATAAAGATTGTTGCTTTTTTTTTTTTTTTTAATTTTGTTGTGGGCTGTTGTATTTTGTTGGGAAGTGGTTGACTTTTATTTGGTTGTAGTTTTGGTTGGAGGAAAAGGGTTTATATGGTTAATGTTGAGACAATTTTTTGTGGGTTTTGAAAGATTTTTGGAATGTGGGAAGTACAGATCATGAAAGTTATTTGAATGCAAAAGATTGAGTTTGGCGTGCATGTGGTTGCGTTTCTAAGAACCTTTTCTTGGAGAGAGCTGCTTTTTGGATTTTCCATTGCCATTTTGATCAGTAGTTTCAGGTGTTGTGCATTAAATTGATGCCTTGAAATGGAATTCTCAAAAACTGGGAGCTTTTTTCTGAAATCTTTGTATTCATATCAGATACTAATGTTAGGAATTGTATGATTCCCAATATAAGAATATAAATTATAGTGTTTGTAAAAGAAATTTGGCTGCCATTGTTAATATTGTTATTTTGCCATGATTGTCTGAATAATTTTTTCCCCATAAAATAAGCATCCACTTGTTGAAGAACACTGCCACTATAGCAACCTGACACCCAACTATTGCAAAGAGCATTTGCCTACTTCCCCTTTTCTCTCTGCATGCTGAAAAGCCTTGTTTATGAGCACTTTGAAATTACTCACCCAGTCCTGTTTGAAGTAAGCAGAGGAGGCCTGCATTAACATGTCTTCAGACAGCTAGGCCATCACCAGACTACTGGTGTTGCAAAATACACTATTAGAAACCAAGCTTTTGGGCATATGACAGACATTAACGTGGCTAATGAATTCCGGGAATAACATAATTTGATGAGATGAGGGTAAACTAGCATTCCAGGAATAATCAGACATTGATAAAAGGGATCACTTTGTTTCCACTTCAAGTGCAGTCCTCCATTGCAATTATTACTTCTCACCATTTCAGTGGTTGTAATGATATTCTTTGCCATACATGTTCATATTCTTTTGATTTCTTCAGAGATTGATGTTTTTGTCCTCCCTAAAAAGTAAGGCTGGTGTTTAAACAGATAAAGCATTTATACTGAGCCATCGTAATAAGTATGTTCTAGGCAGAAAAGTAAGCTAGTTATTGATTTCATTAGTTATCTATTTTAATTGGTTTGCTATTTATTAACCCTCTTATATGTATTTCTAGATGATGGTCCAGGTTCACTACGTGATGGATGCCGTAGAAAAGAACCTTTATGGATCACATTTGAAATTTCAGGCACCATTGAACTCTCATCTTATTTGAGTGTATCCTCTTATAAGACCATTGATGGGCGTGGTCAAAGGATTAAACTTACTGGGAAAGGCTTGAGGTTGAAGGAGTGTGAACATGTGATTATCTGCAATCTAGTATTTGAAGGGGGTAGGGGACATGATGTTGATGGAATTCAGATTAAACCAAATTCAAAGCATATTTGGATAGATCGTTGCAGCCTCAGTGATTATGATGATGGACTGATAGACATCACTCGAGGGAGCACAGATATTACCGTTTCTCGGTTAGCTCTGACTTCCAAGTGAAATTTGATTATCTCTCTTGTCTTTTGGTGTCCTTGACCTTTTTATTTTTGCATTTAGGTGTCACTTTGCAAATCATGACAAAACCATGCTCATTGGGGCCGATTCTTCCCACACAGGTGACAGATGCATGCGGATTACCATTCACCATTGTTTCTTTGATGGGACTCGACAGCGTCATCCGCGTGTCAGATTTGGCAAAGTACACTTGTATAATAATTACACTAGAAATTGGGGAATTTATGCTGTTTGTGCCAGTGTAGAGTCACAGGTGATGATTATTTCAGGGATTTTTCAGTTGGCTTTAATATATTTCAAGCTAAAATATTTTTCTATTATGTGCACTTGTTTAATTTCTAAGGTGATCTATTTCTTCTCGGATAGGTACACTCACAGTGCAACATTTATGAAGCTGGCCAAAAGAAGGTGGCCTTTAAATATTACACGGAAAAGGTATAATGTGTTTTGATTTATAGTTAGTACTATACTAAAATTTCCGTACTCACATTTGATTTTTGTGTTCGTCATACAATTATGTGTTTCTTTTAACAGTGTCAGCATTCATGTGTCTTCATCTTAAGATTAACGATGTATTATATGATGGCAATCCAAAATTACATGTTGGTTTTGGGAGAAATGAATTAAACCTTGACCAATTTTGTTGAAAATTCATCGATATGTGGGAGACTGACTTCCAGCTGTCATAAGGATGGATCACTTTTGTCATTGTTATCTGCAATTCCTTTCTATTATCCGTGTCAATCTTGTAAAAGTTTCTGTGCGGTGCTGTTTTCGTCTGGTGGAGAGAAATTCTAGAAGGTTTTATGTTTCCTTCTATTCTCCCACCGTCTATCTACTTGTTTAATTTTACGTCTGTACGTATATGCTCTGCGGACAAGCGTTTTTTAGCGTCAAAGCATATGTTACTCTTTTTATTCTTTATGTATGAATAATGCAACTTGGAGAGGAGACCTGATCTTTGGGGGAAAAGGATTTCTGTTACAAGAACACCAGTTAGATTTCTAACTCTGCAAATATAGTATATTTAAACAGAGTTTTCTACCATGCTGCCCCTTTTTTACATAAAAATTGCAAACAAATTTGTTCTTACAATGCAGATTGTCACCCTGAATTATTCATTGCATTTGTGATTTGTGGTTATTAATGTGGTATCCATGGTGCCTCTTTTCTTAGACAAAATTGTCCTCGAAATCAGCATTCTGGCCATTGTAGATGAATTAACACGATAGAACAAATTCACAACCACTTATTTGAATTTAAAATTTGGAAAATGTAGTTATTTGGAAATACCAGGGCATGTATTTTCGTGTTCTGTGTGATGGCATGCCTTTTGTTTTGAATTTTTTATATAAATAGAGTCATGTATTCCGTCACAGTGGTAGTTGGGAGAACTGTACATTTTATAGTTTTAAAATGGATGCATGTGACATGATTTATTTGGCAAAAGTAGCTCTCCTGGGCAAGGCATAGGTTAGATTTCCACCCTCTTAGCTATTGTTTACAAGCAACAAGGTCTATAATTGTGCTGTCTCATCTGGCAATGTCCACATGATCAAGATGCAGATGGTAACCCCATTATCTTTTGTTACTGATTGAATGCATACTTTGTGGTTGCAAGTTTTCTCTACTGGGTGCTTTTTCATAAAATGGGAGGTAGCGGCATCAATAACATTTTTATGGTTATTCCATATGAATAAACAGGATGAAATTTTGTGTCGGCCTTTATAATTTTATCAAAACACTTTATCTGTTAGTGCAATTGGAGTGCTGCCTATTTATCAAGCTTGGATGGAAGATGCTATGAATAGATAGACTGGATATATCTCGGATTGAATGGGAATAATATTTACATGTGGCTGCACATAAGTTTATATTCTGAATATGACAGAATGATGGTAATAAGTTTTTATCAGTTGATTCTGTAGGAAATTCACTTGTAAGCTATGCCATATAAGTATCTCTTGAAGTTAAATAATGTGACAGAATTCTTTGCCATTTGCTCTGTAGGCAGCTGACAAGGCCGAGGAATGCACTGGCTGCATTAGATCAGAAGGTGATTTATTTGTTGGTGGAACTCAACCAGGTTTAATGCCCCTCCCAAGTGAGACTTGCATATTTCATCCTAGGGAACACTACGAGACATGGACAGTAGAAGCTCCGACTGATGATCTGAAACATTTTCTTCAACACTGCACGGGATGGCAGGGTATCCAGCGTCCTGCTGATCTACCAACTTCTTAATTTCATTTATTGTGTGTGCATACATATGTATACTACTCTTGCGCATGCTGTTGGTGTGAAATATCTTTTAGTTGAGCTTGAGACACATTATTAATGTGAACATTGATCTGACTTAGTCATTCCAGGCAATATTGCACCGATTTTGCTTAGAAAGTTTGCGTCTTGTGAGTCGCTGGAGTACAGTAAGTATGCTTCCCAGTTGCTGTAATAAAATGAATGAATGGCTTGTCTGGAAAATGACTTTTTCAAAGATTGTTTTTTTAAATTTTAGCTCTGCATTCATTTTCAAGTAACCAGTGCAGGGTACAACTGGGGATGCCGCATGGTCTGTCAAAATTGTTGAAATATTGGCAAATCCGTTATTTGATGCATTCTGGTCCTTCATGACTCTTGATTCTGATGTATATAGTCTTGCTTTCAGATTAAGAAATGCAAGTTTATGAATTCATATACAGGAAATTGCAACAAATTAGGAAAAAATTAGATTGATGGGCAAATAGTGATCGAAACTCAAAGAAATAGATAAACAATTAGGAGCATTGATATTCAATTTTGATTCCACATGAATCGCAAAAAGTTCATTTGAAATTAATTTTTTAATTGACAAATTAAATTTGAATATAGTTTTTTGATAATTAAATTAGTAAAAATAATATATATATATATATAAAGATTAAGTTAATCGAGTCGGTTCAATTTGATAATTAACTCGATATTCAGATCAATAATCAAATTGAATTAAAATACAATTTTTAAAATTCAAACATTCAATTAATTTACACTCCTATATTTAACAGCAAATCAGAAAATTATGTGTGAAAAGAAAGAAATAAAAAAAACATAAACAAATAAACAACAACAACAATCTACCAAACTGCATAAGATCAAAAAGAAGATTCAACTACAGACAAAGAGGAAAATTCTAGTATTGTAGAAAGAAAACAGAAAAAAGAATTTATTTGCAGTGGATGTAAGGAACCGTTATTTGACTTAGGCAACTATGTGAAGGAGAAGAACATTCACGTGTTTCATTTCAACAACAACATATAGTTTTCTCCATCGCCGCTTTCAATGTTACGACCGCGCAAATTAAACCAGCTGGATGTCAGCCACGACAACATCCCCCCTTTTATTTTTCAAACCCTAACTTTCTAATCTACAAATAATACTTTTATGCAGAGTCAGATTTATGATCACGCCGTCTCCCCCGAGTTTGTGGTTCATTCCCCGTTTCTTCTTCTCCACTTTTTCCTATCACTTGAAAACAACCTTTTCTTATTGTAAGTGCACAGTGAAAGTGTCCTTTGTGCAAATTAATCTTATCAAATCCCATTTGTAAATTCTCGCTAATAATTGAAAAGAAAGATTTCTTGCTTATTGAATGCGTTGATATTGAGAATTTTAGTTGGATACCAACAATAAAATTTATTATACGCCCTTATTTTAACTTGGTTCTTTCATATATATATATATATATGGAGTCGGTTTAAAATTAATTTATTGACAACTTTTAACTAATTAAAGTGGATTAGTCACCTCAATTCAAATTTCATATATGAGTAGTTTAAAACAATGTTTTTTTATAACAATAAAATTGATTATTAATGAAAATTGAATATATTTTTAATAATATTATATATAATAATAATAATAATAATATAATAAAATAATTATAAATAACCAATTAAAAATATATTTAATAAAAAATAAAATTAAAATAACCACAAAAAATATATCTAAATACTAAATTTAAACTTTGTTAAAATATTGTACGAATTAATAATAAATCGATTTTGATCGATTCAATATAATTTTTTTGCAATCAATTAAATTGGGATAACTGTTAATTTTAAATTAAACGACCGATCCAATCGAATTTGATTATGAATACATTGATTTAAAATACTATATTAATGCGATTTTCAAATAAAAATCTTTCAAATTCATTTATCCACACAAACTCATGTACAATAATTAATCACCGAGAAGGTAACGAAGTACACATTCCTAAGGTGATCACCTTTTTTTTTATTTTTTTTTATTTATGAGAAGTTGTCACCTAAACAAGGCGATGCACATTATATGCATGCTACCATATACGACCCAAACATTTGGGGAGGAAAAATAATCAAACAATTCGTTATCTCTTCTCTCAACGAGATCGTGGCGGCCGAGAAGGAGATGACTCAAATGACGAAGAACTCCCTGACTCAACATTCCCAAAAAATAGATCTGACAAGTGATGCCCCACATCCTCAGGGGCATATCTGACCACTGCTGCCGAATTTCTCTCTCTCCCCATCTCCTGCCGGTGTGCATTGTAGAATTCGCGATATAGTCTAAATATCTTTCTCGCGATTGAAACCTTTATATAATCTCGGAGCTTGCTATCGGGTACTACGCAGACAGCTTGCTTCTTGTACGCCTGGTCAAATGACGAATTAAATTTCTTGAAAATTTCTTTGACTTTTTCAGGAGTCTCCGTGGCAGTAAGATCAGATGGAAGGGAGTCGATGACGTGGCCCCAACCTAGCCGCTCGTAGTTTGACGCGAACTGTTTGACCTTAGATTCGTGCTTCGTCAGCCATTCATCGCCGAGGAGGTACTTCAGATTCGATGTTTGCACCTTTACGACGATGTATTGGAGATTGTTGGCGAGGAATAAGTAAGCTAGAGAAACATCTTTGTAGTACTTAGCTTTCGTGTCGAGTTTGCAGAGAAGGACCAGAATAAGCCACGCCATTTTCAGAGAAATCGCCGGCGCCGGAGATTCGTCGGAATCGGAGAATCCGAAATAAGATTCCGGCAACAAATTCTTCTCTGGAGGCGGCGAGTCAGCCAAGATGTCTGACAAAATGTTGCTGTAATCAGCGAGATTTGAGAGGTAATTCATCGCTTCGATTGTCAGGTGGTGAATTCCGGCGCCGGCTACCGTCGATTTTGAGGCATCCTTTAGAATAACCGATTCGAAGTCATGTAACGCAGCGCGAAGAAACTCTCCGAGCTTGATGAGTGACGCCAGTGCCTGCGACTTGATGTTGTTCGTTGAATCGAAGGAGAAAATTGAATCAATCTCCGGCCAGTGATTGGAGATTCCGGTGTACATATCCAGAACTCGGAAAAGTTTATTCGGTGATTTTTTGCTATGTTTCGCCACATTTTCTGGAAATACGAACAAAATCATGGCCCCTTCTTTTGTGATTTCTGAAAAGCAAGACTCTCTGATAGAATCGGAACTCGCGAACACGTGGTCGCAGAGAATTCTCTCCCCGTTGAAGAGAGTCTTCACTGCAGTTCTCACGGCATTGAGCCAATTCTTAATTCTCAACTCCAAAACTTCCCAATCCATTTTATGAATCTGAGACGAAGTCAATTTCTCCACTCCAAGCTTGTAAATGCCTTCATCAACAATCGATTTCCGAATAATGTTGTATATTTTCAAGCATTCTTTGGCGTAACCGGACGATATCATGCATTCAGCAATCAATCTCAAATCCGCCATGACAAGAACTGAAGCATCTTCAACTTCAGAAATGGATTCATTCGCAACTCTGATGTCATCATCGTCGTCGTCGTTATAGGAAGTGCTGGAACCGGTGGAGGTACGAGACGACCGAGTGGAGACCGATTCAGGGTCGAGATGAGCCCGGTTCATGGACAGAATCTGGTAAAACTCCTTCTGGAGTCTCTTCATTGCGACTTGCATAAGATTTTGGGCGCGAACTAATTTTTCAGAGCTCGAATTCTCGCCGACCAGAAAGTGCATGGCCTTCTGCAAATTGTTCACGGTTTTGATGAAGTCTTTCGCCTCCCGCCGGTTCTCGTAGAAGAGCGAAGTAACTCGAGCAAAGGTAGTGGTTTCAGGGTTCCATTTCGTAATGATGGGCTCAGCCATTTCGAGAGTCCGGTCCATCACCGAGTCGGAGAAGCTGGGGCGAGATGGCGAAAAACCGAACCGTGAAGGAGAAGGATAATGAGAAGGGGGAGGAGAGGAGGAAGAAGAAGGAACTTTAGGGGAAAAACACAAACTCCTCATTCCTTTTCTCGGCATTTTGTGAAAAGTATTGTTTGAGGTATGAATGAGTTTCTGATATTTTTCTTTGATTCTTTGCCTGTGGTATTTGAGTGAAAATTGAAAGTGAGGGGAAGGGTACACCTCTACCCCTATATATAAACACAGAGGGAGATGGAATGGCGGGCGTAGGCCGGAGTTTGAAATTCGTTAGGACTTTCGGGAGTATTAATGAAAAAAAAAAACAAGAAAGGCACGTTTGTGTGGACGTGTGGGGATCACACGTGGCAAATAAGGTAAAACTAAAACAACGTCACCAATGAGTAATATCGAGTTTACCAAGTTCTCATTGTCGCGTTTTCTTGAGCCGGAAGAATTCGGGCTCTGGCTGTTGTCCGTTGACGGGGCGTTTGTTGCCATGCAAAATATACAATAATTTCCTAGAAATTAATTATTTTTAATTAATTGGGAGAATAATTAAAAGTATTTCGTTTATGGAAAATTTGGTTCGCGGCAATGTAAGTGGTCCGTAGGAAGAAGGCTTCTTGTGCTCTACGGTAAGTAGCTCCACGAATTATGACCTTTTATGGGTAATTTTTTCTGCCGGACAGCTTTGCTGTCGTTACAGCACTTAAATTTTAAACTTTTAGCTTTAGTACTCTACAATTTAGTTGTAATTTAAGAATGTAAATTGAGTTTTTTATTTTTATTATAATTCACAGCTAATCAAGGCAATGTATGAAAACTAGAAATGCATTTTGGATCCTATGTTTTTTTATTCACAGTGGAAAAATTCAAAACTCTAAAAAATTAGGATTTAGTCAAAAAAAAAAAAAATGGTATTGCAGTCAAAAACAGCTATCTCCTATATATAAATAATAGTACAGATATATTGTATCTAACTATTGAATTAACTTAGAGACTGATTTATGATCTGAAACATATAACTTTTGTTCTCTCATTTTTTGTTTGTAGGTTCAATTCCTTTTGAATTTTTGTTCATCATGTACGATTTTTTTTTTTTTAAATTGATATTTCGTAGATCATGAGTATATAAATAGACAAGAATGAGGGAATCGTATTTACTAGCTAACCTCAATTTTTCGTACGTAAAACTAAAACCAATTCCTCGGAATAATTTTAACAGCGTTTAACCTGGGAAAATATAGGCCAGTAATTGTTGAGTGTTCAAAATTCAAATCCATGGTCTGGTCATCTTCCCTTGGAGTTGGAAGGAAAAAAAAACAATACTTGAGATGTAAAAATAGCAGCAGCTGTTCAACTATATGACTTATTTAGATGGGTCGTAAGCATATATCTAATAATTAAGGAAACTTTTCATAAAAAATAAAATCAGCTATGACGAAAACTTTTTCATGTGTGTGTACGTACGTATGTGTAAATAAAATTAGATGCCAAATTTGACTAACTAATGATAGCTAAAAGGAAAACAATAATCGATTCAAGTTCAGTGTAACAAAAGAAAATTATTATTGGGACTCCGTGTATGTCTGCCCTGATGTCATCTGATTAGAAATTTGTTGTTTTAGTTAAAAAGGGGAAGAAAATGATGGTTGAAACATCATTTGTTTTTTTGACTATAAACATCATTTGTTATTTGACTCTAAATCTCCCACCACTAACAAACTTAACGGTCCGTTCTGGGATGTCACTGCCTTAATAAAAAAACTTAATTATTTAATAAAATGATCATGAAAAACATCCATAAAGAACGAACAACATAGTCAGGGAATGTTCGGCTAAATTTAAAACAAATAATTTATAAAATATTATTGAAGCTTATAAATTATTAGATATTAGGTTCAAATTAAAAATTCAGAATTTACATGTATTTTTTAGTTAGTATTGATAATCTTATAATTTATAATTTCAGAATTTGAAAAATCTTAAAACGTTAGTTGGGATTTTTTCCTCTTTTCTTTTATTCTTATGAAGACATCTTATTTTAAGCATGTTTTAGAATTTTTAATACTATTTTATAAAATATTCTTAGAATAATTGTACATTATTTAATGTAGTTTTGTATAAGCAATCGCTAATCGTGAATTTTAATTCCCTTTGATGACGATAAGCACTTCTTATTTTGCAAAGCTAAAATTTCCTTAAACTTGTTTGACTTTAAACAAAGTGAATCCTTTCATATCCTTCCTGTTTCAAACATATAGGCTATAAAGAATAAACAAAAAACTAGACCACCCTTAACTTCCGACAATATATCTATAAGTGCGTGTATCTGTGTGTGTGTATTTCTGATTATCCCCTCAATAACATTTAATTGACGTATTCAGCTATATTATTATTATTATTTATATTGAATCTATTTATTTATTTATTCTCATATTATTCCTCTTGATCATGTGTACACGTGAAAATTCCTAAACGACAAGTTTGAAATCTACATTCAACCAATTTTGTCTGACCTATATATATATATAGGTATATATATTTATTTTTAATTTTTATACATGCTTGAATTATATATTCCTTTATTTTCGAGTTTCAACTTTAATGCATGATTTTTGGTTTCTTGGCTAAGCCCAAAGACAATGCAAGAGCTGGCAGAAAAACCTTTGTTGATGTCATGTTGGAAATAGATGGTGTATAAAAGGAAGAAGAAGACAAAAAATGTTTGTTCTATTTAGAAAAGTTTGCGGATTTTTGGCCAAAGAAATTTGCAAGAAAATCACTCAAGGACTTTAAACAATTATTGACTTAATTAAAGTTGATCGACTAGTCTCTCTTCAGTCAGATATACATGATTCACACTTACGTATTTTTTTCTAGATATTTGTAAAAAGCCAACTTCCTCACTCAATTAAAGTTTATAAAGGAATAGTACTTATATTTTTCTTTTATTATTTTTAATAAAATACTGTGTACTATTAATTTCAAGTGATATTTGTAATTGAAGATCAATTGTCTTTATCCCCACCTGTAGTAGTAGGGTATTGTTTTTTATTTTATTTTATTTTTTTAAAAAGCTTGCTCGAATTTTATTACAATGTAGACAGAGAAAAAGAAATTGCCATTTCTTGTTCCTCTTGTTTTCTTCACTATCAAGCAATGTCTCAATCTAAAAGTCAGGGCGTGAAAGTTGGTTTTCTTAATTGATCCAATGTAGAAGGGAGTTTTGCTACGAGGATGCCTGAAATTTGCATTTCAAAGTGATCAAGAATTTTAAAACATCTTGGATGTTGTGTTTGGACGACATAATTTAAATTTGAGAAGATAATTTACTGTTATGATTTTAAATTTCAAAAACATATGAATTTAAAATCCAAGAACTCATAAATATTAACAATCATAATGAATTTATAATTATGATTTGAAAATCGTAAGTCTCAATTCTTTTTTATTTAACTCATTTACCTTTTGCATTTTATGAGAATTTGAATGCAAGACTGATTTTTGTATATTTGTTACCTTGTAGAATTAAAATTTTATACACTTACCATATTAGATAAATATTGTCTGAAAAGATTCAACATTGAAAATATTTCAACGAAACATTTTCAAATTGAGGGGATCTTTCAAACAAGTTCACTAGTATAATAATACGAAAATCGTATCAAAACAAAGAGAGTTTTTTGTTTTGTTTTATAAATTTTATTATTATATTATGTAAATCAGAATTATTTTTTGTTTGGATGTAATATCGTGCGGCAGGATATTTGATATACGGAGTAAGTATGTTGTACTTTTAATTCCCTTGTCTATTTATGTTCGTATTCACAAATTTGATAAATTGTTTAATTCAATTAATTAAAACTACGAAAGATTCTACCATTAACCAAGAAAAAAAAGGAAAAACATAAACAGAATGAATGCAAAACAATTTCTCTACGCCTAAGAACATTATTGGTGTTGTGAATTCAACTTTGTGATTAAAATATTAACTTCAATTTGATGCTGATGCTGTTGAAATATAGTTTCAATATTAGTGGGATAAATTCAAATTTATTGACTTCCATTAACAGCAAATTTCCTTAGTTGCGTAATGAGAGGCAACTTGGATATTAATTCATCAGAAATACTGTGACATTAATTAGCTCAAAATTGCCGTAATTAACAACCAGCTGAGGCTGCCATACATATATTCCTGTTAAATAATTAAAGGAAGATTTTAATAGAGTAACACCATAATTTATTTATTTCAAATTATCTATATATGACCAAAAGACAAATCCAAGAATATTATGCTACATTTGTTTCATTTTTCAAAAGGCATTTTCATTTCCTGATAATAAAAATGCATTTGGTAAGTATATTTTGGGAGAAGGACATTTATATCTTGAAAAATCAAAACACCCTAAAAACCTTTCGAACATCTTTATTTATCTTTCAATCATTAACTTAATATAAATATGTATTTTTTAGGTATTATTTTTATATGATAACAATATAAAATATTATAAAATTTAAACAAATTAAAAAATAAAAAATAACACCAACGTCCTTCTGAACGGAACATTTTTTACGTTACTTGTCTCGTTCTCTCCCATCTCTCCATGTGAGTCTTTCACTCTTTCTCATGCCTTGGTGGCTTCTTTATTAATCGATCAATCCATTCGAAAAAAGTTCACCAAATGCATTTTTTATGAAATTACGTTACATCATTATTTTTCACCTCACCCAAATATATATTTTTTTTCTCACATATTCTCTAATCCCATTCTAAAAATGTATTTCTCCAAAAAAGATTTCTCCCAAAACACGCAAAATAACACCAAACATAACCTTAGTTTCTCACGATCAACATCAACTTTTTTCCTATCAATTTCTTGCCATCAAATCCATGATGAAACCTCATCCCAGTTTCATATGTGCCACCCAATTAATCAAACCCATAGACAAAGAAAGAAAATAAATGCATTGCTCTGGACCAGGTGGAAATCACTTCAATGGTTGTTGTCTTGTTGAGATCATTATTCAATTTATTTCTTTTCTCCTTTTTCGATCAGTTCCATTTATTTCATTACCATACACGTAGATCTTAAGTATTTAATATTGTGGTACATATTTTGAATTTGAAAATACGTTGCATTGATCACTATTGAATTAATTATTGTTACGTATATATTTGAATTTTAATTATATATGATAGAAACTTTCATAAAACGAGTTTGCAAGAGGAAACACACACTTGGCATAGGACCAATATTTCCAACGTCTCATTTTTTTCGAGAAATATTATTCGCTTCCGTACATATATGGAATTCTAGTACTTAAATTTCAACTTTTAATTAATGTTTCCAAACCAACTTTTGATGCTGGCATTGTTCGATTTTGTCCCTTGTCGTTGAAGTTAGTATCATGGTGATGATAGCTATTACGACAATTATATAAATTCGATACCATTTATATTTATATTAATTAGAGACAGCCCAAATTGATGAACAATTTGTTCCAAATTATGATGCAAAAAGGCAATTATTTTAATTGCAAAATATTAATTTTATTAGTCTATTCCAACGCACCTACTTAATGACGCATCATGCTATCTTTTTCAATCTTAATTGCCGCTATTAAACCTAAAAATTCTTGACATTCTTTAATAAAGTAAAATTAGTGGATCATTAGTTGTGAATTTATTCACAATTTCTCTCTTTCGACTCCAAGAATTGGAGTAATTTAATCAACTTGTGTGTGTGTGTGCGGGGGGGGGGGGGGGGGGGGGGTTAAGCCCTTGTTATACATTTATTCATAGTAAACATCATTAGTGCCATTATAAAAAAATCACTAATTATATATAACTATGAATGATGGGATTGTCTGTATTTAATGAATTTAAAATATAGATGCAATAATTAATATATATTCGATCGTTTATGATTAATTATTTGTAGCTCCCTTAAATTCCTGCAATTTAAAAATAAATTTTACCAAGAAAAAATAAGGAGACACTGAAACTATATTTGATTTTGTGGTTCTCGTACGAAACAAGGTTCCAGTTAGTCATTTTCCAGCTTCTCAAGGAGTTGAAAAGCCGCAATTATATTGGAAAAACTCGTCAAAATGTCATTTATTGTTAGGGAAAATACTCTTCTGCATGCCTAGCCAATTAAATTTGACCTATCTAGCTCATTATATTCATGGGTCAATCAAGTTTAATTTCTTCTATATATATATATATATATATAAATATTATTTTAATTCTCACCAAAGTTTAAAAAAAAGAGAAAAAAAAAGTTCATTTTAATTTCTTCTCTGTCACCTATTTTTCTAAGTTTTAAACAAAAAATATTATTTTAATTCTCACCAAAGTTTAAAATTCACATATGTTTTGCTTGATTTTGATAACTCTATATTTTTATATACCCAATAGTGCATGGGAAAATTTCAACACGTTCGCATAGTAAATTAATGTATTATTGCATGTGAAAGCTTTAGAGATTACACGTGATTCAATTTTTGGACCACTATTGAAAATTTTTGTACATACAGTGGAAACACACGTCGTGCGTGCATGAAATATTTACTTCATTGCTTGTGACTTGTGACTCTGTTTCTATTTGAATGACATTTTCTTACAGAAAAATCAAAAAGATACACAACCAATCAGCTGAATCATAGTATTAATGGAGAGGCAGGAGGAGAATTTGTAATATATATATATATATATATATATATATTCTTAGTTATTGAATATGATTCTTAATCAACTCCCAATTAGTATTTTTATAATTTAATTAATTAATATTTTTATAATTAGATCAATAATTAAATTGATATTTCCTTCGGTTAGTGGTTCAATCGTCGATCCTTAATAGTTGAAAAACTTTATTTTTTTTAATTTTATTATATAAAATAATAATGTAGTAAATTAATTATTACGTATAAGGTAAAAATAAGATTACTAATCAACTTAAAATACATATAACAAAGTCTAAAATTCAAATAATTATATTCATATATATCAAGTTAAATTTTTTTAAATAAAATAAAATAAATTACTGATCGATTTAATTGATTTTTTGATTGGTTCAACCGATTTTTTATCGACTTGACCATTTTTTAATTTTTTATACCCAAACGGACCAAACCAACTATTGTTTCGTGGATGAACAGGTCATCCAATTCAATTTTTAAAATATTGTATATAAATATATCTATATATGTGTGTGTATAAAAATAAGAAACTAACTGATCATAACAATAATGTGGATTTCAACTTCCTATAGGCACAAACTTGAATTAAAATCACTAATTGTGTCAAATAATCTATTTTTTTATCAAATAAAAATATTTGATATAAGATATATCACCTAAATATTTGCAATGAATATAATATTTACAAGACTAGTTAAAACCTTAGTTTTCGAATTTCTATTATATTGCAATAACATAAAGTCTAAAAAAATATTATATTAAATAATTAATGGGTGTGTGTAGGTATAAGTATAGACATCCCCACTTGGGATTTATTCATTTAATATTCCGCCGTGTCTGCAGAAAACCTTTAGGTCCTCACACTTTGAATGACCTTAATCAAATTGCAATAGCTAGCCATAAAAAGAGGAGAAAAGTCGATTCTGATCTTCTCATGGACTTACTATTTTGATGGCAATCAATTAATGCCACAATTATATCCAATTGTAGCATAGGCATTTCAAATCTTTTATTTTAATTTAGTTGTTATATTTTTTATTGTATTTTATTAATACAAGTTAAGTGTATAAAATATTTTTTTAAAATTTATATTTAAAGTAAATCATATAAATTTCAAGAAATACATGTTCCCACTCCCAAATCATGTCTACAAAGTGACTCCCAAGCTACATGAAAATAAGAAACTAATTCATGGTAATAGTAATTTTTAGTTTCTAATCTTTCATTTTAATAACCATATAAAAAATTATAAATATTAGTGTCTGCATATATACAAAGTTAACAAGTATCCACTTGAGATGTTGAGATCTCTTTATTTTTTTTATTTTTTTAGTAATTCCAAAAATATATACACATTTAGACCTACGAAATTTAGGCCAAGTTCTTTATTCATAGCAAAGATTTTTCCTTCTTTTTTTTTTTTTTGAAGTCTCAAAAATAAGATTCTTTGGTCATAGTAAAATTAACCATATGCTAGAGTAATAAGAGCTTCAATTTCAAGCAAGTTGGTACTATACACTTAAATAGTGATAATAACGAATCTTTTATAGAAATCACCAATTTTATATAAAAAAATATTTTGACTTTCACAAATAAATGAGCATTTGGGATTTCGATTACATTTTTCATGTTGTATTAATGATGTTATAAGAATTATTATAGTCAAAAGAAAAGAAGTCAATACAAGTAGCTACGAGGGTTAGGGACAATTAATTGTCGATCGAATCATATAAGTTGCAACTGACATTTTTTAGTTTCTAATGAAGTCTATGTAATTAAGGAGGTTAATTACGAGGAACCCCATTGTCAAGTTGGTTGAATAGCTTAGTTCTTATCAAAACTTTTATTTTTATATTATAATAATATTTTGTTTCAATTTTTGGCAACAAGTTGACCGCATAGCGCAGTGGATTAGCGCGTCTGACTTCGGATCAGAAGGTCGTGGGTTCGACTCCCACTGTGGTCGGGCGTCATTTTCTATATGCTCCCATTAACAATGGGCTGGGCTTTTTAAATACTCCATTAATAACGGGCTGGGCTGTTTATACTCCTTTTTTTATAGTCCATTAATAATGGGCTGGGCTGCCTTCTGTTTTTCAGCCGTAATGAAGTCTCAAATGAACACAGCATTTATCATTTCCTGCCTCTCTTTTCTTTCATTTTCATTTCATTTTTATTACATCATACATGATCATGAAATAGAAATATTAATCAAATCAAACAAACCCACGAAAAATAATTTTGATAAAGAAAAAAAGAAGATCTCAAGTACAACAACTACGAAAACTAATTTTCATAAAACATAATTGTTTTTTTTTTTTTTTAATTTAAAGGGAGTAGGGTGAGATCAGTTGGCAAATAGAGCATCAAAAGTAAAACATACAGCTTAGAATCTAGTAACTTCGCACCATGTTTCAAAGATTGAGTTTGACGTAACGGGCCTCTCAGCCATAGCCCATTTATGTTCCGCCTCATATAAACAGGTACTTTGGTCATTGGCTTTATTATTACAAACGATTAGCCACAACATTTTTATGGACCTAAATCCAAAAGTCCAACAGAATCAGTGGCGTTTGGGTCAACATAAGCGGGCAGGGGCTAGCTCAGTAATCTGCTGTTCACTGTTATTAATGTGCCAATTTTGCTTGGCAAAGAAATCTAATTCGAATTTGAAAAAAATTTAAAAAAAAAAGCAATAATACATTATATATACACTTCTTGCGGATGTATTATTTATTTAAAAGATTCTAGGTACTTGCATAATTAAATAAAGTTGAAATTTCAAGTAAAGCGAAATAAATGACACAGGAGTTAGACCCGTTAATATCAATTATGTGTCCCATTTCTTTTGACAAATTTCATGGTTAAGTATGACAATAAATCGAATTTGAATTGAATTTATTTGGATTCAAAGTCCAACTCACTAGATTTTAAGAAACCAACCCTATATTTGACGGGACGACTCGTTACATCTATTTTATAATTTTAAAAATTTTAAGAATAATATTATCAAAAATTTTTTAAAAAATTATTTTTTAAAAAATATATAAATATATAATATTTTTTAAAAAATAAACAGGTTAGGTTTGAATCGTGTCGGGTTTAAAAATGAAAACTCTTAGAACTGAGTTGGACCCGCTTATACTGCTAAAATTCACTCCAAACGAAATGAATTTGGAGCACGTTTGAATTAAAATCCACCCATTATCATCTCTAATCATGGTCAATTTTAATTCACAACATACATAAAAAAATACCAATGCTTTTTAATAAATGAGGCAAATGTAGACTTACGTGTATGTGAAATCAAAAAATTCCTAATAATATGTATTATTAGAAATAGGAATTTCTGCCAGTTAAATATTACTAATAATATACGGATCTTCATAATTCATATTGATCTGTATTTCGGATCTCTGTTTTTCTTTTCTTTTCTTTTTTTTTGTCAAACCTTCTAATGGAAAATCGGATCCGAATTTAATGGGGCAATATTTGGTCCTATTTGAGAAATATTTCAGCTTCAAGGAATAAAATCAATGGCTAGGCCCAGAATGGAAAGAAGCCGCTTCGAGTGGCCCATTCCTTTTAACCGTCGAACGTTTCAATTGTGTGTGTCTCTCTCTCTCACACACACACACACTCAAATCTGAATCAAATACAACAGTGCATAGCGTGGCTCTGCAATACCGACCAACAACAAACAGCTTCACCAGATGAGATGCCCCCACACCACCTTCCTCCTTCCTTCTCGTTCACTTCAGCCATCTCCATTTGACCTGAAAGAAATTCTCTGCAAACCCTCTAAATTTCTTATCACACTCCAGCTATGAAGCAATTGCACAAGCAATCCTCAAGCACCCGAAAAGACGAAGAAGTGCCCTTCTCCCAAACCCCACCCTACTCTCCCAAATCCCTCAAACATCCCCGATCCCTCCCCAGATCCCTCAGTTACATCCTCAAAGAGCAGCGGCTTCTCTTCATCCTCGTCGGCATTTTGATCGGCTCCACTTTCTTCATCATCCAGCCCTCCCTCTCCATCCTCTCTTCCGCCGATCCCCGCCCCCGCATTGCGGCTGGGAACCGCGAATCATTGGTTAATTATCGCGATCATAGTGAATTAGCGCACAATTTTCAGAATCATTTTGGTAATAGTAACTATAATAGGTATTCTAATGGGGTGGGGAGAGTGCCGGTGGGTATTGGGAGTAAGAGGAAGAGGATTGTTGTTACGGGCGGTGCCGGTTTTGTAGGGAGTCATTTGGTGGATAAGCTGATTGCCAGAGGGGATGATGTGATTGTCATTGATAATTTTTTTACGGGGAGGAAGGAGAATGTGGTGCATTTGTTTGGAAATCCAAGGTTCGAGTTGATTAGGCATGATGTTGTGGAGCCGATTTTGTTGGAGGTGGATCAGATCTACCATTTGGCGTGCCCTGCTTCCCCCGTGCATTATAAATATAATCCTGTCAAGACTATCATATCCTCTCTGTGTATTTTTATTGCTTTGAATGTGAGCTAATGGTTGGTTTTGCAAATTATGTGTGTGATTTGGCATACGGATTTTAGATCTTTACTTCAATGGCTATTTAGTCAGTGATAACTATGAGAGAGATATGTGCATGTATATGTTCTTGCATTTACTTGGTTAATTGATCTATTTTCTAATGAATATAGGCATTTTATGTTTGATGTGTTTTTATTATAAGGGTTATAGTTTAATCAAACTAGACTTTGTAGTTGAGTGTGCACAAGTGAAAATGTTTTTGTTGCATTTGGAATTGGTTGAGATCCTTGACCTGTGATTAAAAGACAAATGTGATGGGAACACTTAATATGTTGGGCCTTTCAAAGAGAATTGGTGCGAGATTCCTTCTTACTAGTACAAGTGAGGTTTATGGTGATCCTCTTGAGCATCCACAAAAGGAGACATATTGGGGACATGTGAATCCAATTGGTTAGTGACATTGTTTGCTATCAATTATGCTGTTTTGGTTGCATGTTTCTGATTGGATAATTAATCAGGCGTGCGGAGTTGCTATGACGAAGGGAAACGTACGGCTGAAACCTTAACTATGGATTATCATCGTGGTGCTGGTGTTGAGGTAATGTGCATGCTACAATTCCGCTTCTTGAATTCTGAGCTTCATATTTGGACAATTTGGCTGTCAAAACAGAGTCGAATTTGAGAGATGCATAGTCACTTCCTGTGCTTTTATATATTGCTTTGGGTAGAACATTATGTTGGCCAAATTCATCATTTGTCAGGCGAATGATTTTGGTGTTATTAAGTCCTGTTTCGCAAGGAAATTAATACAAGTCTGTTAATATTAGCAATTGTAATGGCAGTTTATAGAAAGATATAAGCTAGGTGGCATGTTTTTCCTTTATTTATTCTTCTTTTCATGACTTGTTTCTGATGACACCTGTGTGGTAATAAAGAGCTTTCACTATGTGCATTGCACCTGACCATATTAAGGCAAGAATCATGCTTCTTTTAGTATGTCCCTTGTATAAATTGAATGTCTCTAGTACTTTTGCAAGCATATGTTCCAATTTTTTTTTAGTGCTGGTTGTCTTATCAACTTTCTCTTCTGTACAGGTGCGCATTGCACGCATTTTTAATACATATGGGCCTCGTATGTGCCTAGATGATGGGCGTGTTGTCAGCAACTTCGTTTCACAGGTTTGTCTTGTGCGACATTATTTTCAGTGATGTGACAAAATATACATCAAGAAGTTGTAAGCTGAAATTAGGCATTTATATTGGGGATAAAAGCATTTTGCGACCCGATTACACTTCGCCACCTAAATGATTTTTATAGCACTTTGCCCTCCTGATTGAGTAAAATTCACACGATGCTATCTAGAGGTGAAATCCAGCGGAGTATTCCGTTGAGATTCCTTCACATGTGCGCACACCTAATTTTGAAGGGTAAGATGTGAAGGTTATCGCACTTTGCCCCTCAAACTTTGCGCACTTTCTCACTGTGCCATCCCAACTTTAAAAGTTATCAAAAACAACTTGAGATTATAAAATTATAGTCTAAAATTTTGGCTATTTAAATTTGTAACTAGTATTTTATCAAATTAAAATTATTACATAATACTTCAAATATGTAGGTAATGTTTGAAATCATTTTCTTTTATGTTTTTCGGCAATTTTTTTCATAAAATCTTTTCAGAAGATTCTTTGGTTTCTGTGAAAGATGAAATATATTTGAATTACTAAATTACAATATTTGATCAACTGAATAGAAATTTCATTTTGAGAAAAAGTATTTGATTTATTTGTCGTTGAATGTTTAATAAAGAGTGCCTTTGACAATAACACATTGTTTTCTGAAGATGAGGTAGACTTTGGAAAATAATGTTTATGCTCTAAGAATAGGTGTTGTTTTCTAAAAATATTCTAAAAAAATCTCAAAAATTAAGAAAAACCACATGGTTCGAAAAGCAAAATAGTTTTAACAAATGAATCCGAAGTTGCCCATCAACTTATATTAATCTGTATTTGTATTAATTTGTCGCTGGTTTTGAATGTTGATGTTCATCGAACAAGTATTTCTATATTGATAACTAGTCTAATTAGAGTACTTAAATCATCCTATAAGATGAAGATTGCAGATATACACTTTGTAAAGTTGAACGTACTAAAATGCATTTTGAAAAACAAATTAGTCTAAACTTGAATAAATTTAGAAAAGACAAAAAAATATTATGAATTTAGTGCAATTGATTATTTCCATATTTAAAATTTTATAATTGTTCCATGTCAATATAGGATTTTACAATTTATAGATATAATTTATTTGAATTTAAGAGTTGATGAAGTAATTAAAGAACAAAATATATGATTCAGTGAGGAAATTGAAAAGTAAGTATTAATTCTATTTATTTTTTTTATTTTTTATTTGGTGAATGAGTAACAGAAAAAAGAGATGAAATACATGTATATAAATATTTTGTGCATATTTTTTAGGCAAAGAGGAAGTGCACAAAGTTTGGGTGGGAAAGTGCAAAATGGTTTTACCCTTCAAAATCAGGTGTGCCGTGCATGTGCGCCAGAACAAGTGGCACTGTGTAATTTTTGCTTAGTCTAGCAGGACTACTCCAAAAATTTATTTAGGTGGCAAAGTCTAAAAACAAAGATAATTTGGATGGCAAAATGTTTACATCCCTTTATAGTGATGAAAGATTCTTATGATCATAGCTGTGTTATGCAGGCTATTCGGAAACAACCAATGACGGTCTATGGGGATGGGAAACAAACACGAAGCTTCCAATATGTGTCTGACTTGGTATGTCTTGTCTTCTCCCTTTGGTACCACCTTAAGTATCATATCTGCCAGAATGTAACCAGTCAATACTTTTCCAAGTTATGTTGCACAACACTAAACTGGTTCAGCCTTAACTAGGGCTATTATATATTATATATACTATAAAATTCTGAATTATGTCGAGGCTTGAATTAAGTTCCTTTTTTAAGGACGTTGAAAGTTAGAGTTCTTTAGGTATCTATAGGTTTATACTTTTGCTCAATCATTAATATATACCGCTTTATTGTGAGAAAGATTCAAGCAATCAGCCTATTTAAAAAATATATGTACTCGCAATTCTCTCTCTCTCTCTCTCAAACACACACACATGCGTACACACACACTCCACCCTCCAACACTGTTTGTTTATATTCATGCTAAAAGTAGTGTCCTCGCATATTGAATTTCATTCGGAATGAGTCATTTTTCTTTGGTGAAATCGAAATTAGGACTTTGAACTCAAATTCAATCTGAAACACATGCTATTGCAGCAGGATAATAGAAATGAAGTAATTCCTACATTTTCTCAATGTGGTGTAAAAATCACATAGAAGTATATTCCCTGTGCATTGGTGACCTGATATTTGCATATCCATTTTCTGGATGTCAGGTCGATGGATTGGTGGCATTGATGGAAGGCGAGCATGTGGGCCCATTCAACTTGGGTAACCCGGGAGAATTTACTATGTTAGAGCTTGCTGAGGTTTGTCCTAGATAATCTTTTTTTCTCTATGGTTGACATTTTTTTTTATTTATCTATGAGATTTAGATTCTTCTGGTTTTTGCATGGATGAGTTATTTTCTTCCTGAAATAACAGGTTGTCAAAGAAACCATAGATCCTAGTGCCACGATTGAATTCAGACCAAACACTGCTGATGATCCTCATAAGAGGAAGCCAGATATTAGTAAAGCAAAGGAGCTACTCAACTGGGAGCCAAAGATTTCCTTACGAGAGGGGTTGCCTCGAATGGTCAATGATTTCCGAAACCGCATCTTGAATGAAGATGAAGGAAAGGGAAACAAATGAGAATATAGAGGAAATAGTATGTGTATAGAATGAAAGGATGTTGTGTATGTTAGCTGTTCCATTTGCCATATTACATTGATATCTTTATTGATTTTTTTTTATAGCAACTTTAAATTTAGCAATATGTCACATTGTTATTAGTAACCTATATTCTTCAATTTCAAGAATTTTTGTAATATTGACTAGGATTTGACTTTCAATCCAGTTTTGGGCTTTTATATTTGATCTAAATGACTTTGATATCACTGATTGTATAGGTTAGTTAATTTCTTTAAAGTTGCCTGGTCAATTTTACCTGGTATTGACCTATTGCTATCTTAATTATCTTCCTTTTCTTTTCTTCCAACTGTTTCTACAGTGACAAGTTTTTGCCCTCTATGTTGCTAAACTGTACCATTTAAAATTCTCGATCCTCCTTTCTGTGCTGTTATTGAGCTCGACACCATGGTCGTTGGAAGTTCAGTGTCATCACAAAGTTTGTCGTTGTGAAGTTGCAGGGAACTGGTGTCTACTTGTTCTGATATCGTAGCATGGACGCAGGGCAAAGAAAACAACATACTAGGATCTGTGTAAGTGAACTGGGCAACGATGTGTTTCCTTGCGTTTAAATTAAGAATTTATGGAGGGCACATGGCATACAGATCTTTGAAAACTCCTCTGGATATGTTATATCAATGGTAAATGGTTTGCCAGCAGAATAAAGGCTTTGAAGAAAGAAGATAAGAGAAATAAAAAGTAAGCATGGATAAAATAGAATGCAAAGATAAAGAGTGAAGAGACATGAATCAGGCATGGTTGGAAGGGGGATGTAAAGCAAAAAGAAAGAGAAGAAAAACAAGTGCAGAAAGTGATTAAAAGGCATCTGATTCTATGGATTTCTGAACCCAAAGTCAGAAACTTTCCTACTGTTAGATATAGCAAAGAAACTTTGTGTCTCATTCATCCACACAAACAAAAATTCCAGATGATTATCAATTAAAATGGCATATGTTCCAAAAGCATCCAGCAAAGTTCCCATTGCTTTCTGGTTAAATTATGAAAAGATTACAGCCTTGCCACATTTAAAAAAAATAGAAAAATACATATAAAAAGTTAGAAGAAATAGCAATAATTCCCATGTGTGGAATTTGATTCTTGATCTCCTGTTTTAATTAATATTAAGAGTAAAAATAATGTTTAAGACATCACTAATTATTGCATTAGCAATTCTGTTTCTGATTTGGTCAGCTGTTGTAAGTTTTGTGCCGTTGAGTAGTTGAACCGGCAAAAAATCTGTCGCTCACACCCTTATCTTGAGTTGGTTACCCCTAAAAGCTGATGAATTCAAAGCTGCTCAAATCATGTAACCAGCAGCTGAGTGAATCATTGAATTTGGTGGCAAATTTTTAGAACTATTTTTTTCTAATTTACTTATTTAGTAAGATGAAATAACTCTAATTGTGGTCCGTAAGTATAGTACTTGTATTGTTTAGAATTTTAAACTATTTTCTAAAATATATCTATCTATTATGGGATGGCAACCGGGGCAGTCCCGATTTTAGTAGAATAAAAGGTTTGGGTTAGATTTTAAATTTTTTATTTTAAAATCTTACCGTTTAATTTTTATTTTTTAAAAATTATTATATATTTATATAATATTTTTTTTAAAATAAAAAATAGTTTTTAAGAAAAAATTAATAATATTATTTTTAAAAAAATATTATTTTTATTTTTTTAAATTATAAAATAAATTTAATAAATTTATACACCGAATTTAAATCTAAATATAAAACTTTAAAAATTTTAGCAGGATAAAATTGTTCTCAGAGTAAGGTGTGTCTGATTTGATATTGTTCTCAAATGCCAACAACCAGCACGCACCACACACATTAAATTCACATGATTTCTGCAATTTGTAATTTACACGAATTATAGTGAAACCCCCTTTCACCCACCCACCCCAAAAAAAAGTAAAAAGAAAACCCTGAATCTCAAATTGTAAATCAAAGAAAAACAAACAACCCCTTGTGCCTGTACCTTGTCATTGACTGAAAGTGAGCAGAGCTTGCCAATGGCCGATAATTTAACCGTTGCTTTTGTCTGATTATCCCATGCAATGCTCTTCAATTCATGTACAGTTTCCCTTTCATAAATTTCCACTTATAATTTGTCAGATCTGTAGTTTGTCAGATCTGTAGGCCATCCCAACCGTTCAAGTTTAAATTGCAGTGAAAAAAAAAATGAAAGAAATAATTGACGGTTTTGAATAAATTTCTCACAAAAATATTACTACCAGGGAGCTGTCGCTGAATATGGCAGGGAATACAGTCCAGGAGTGTCTCTCCTGGGCTTATTATAGTTTCCCCATTTTCCATGTTAAATCAATACAGAAGACACACACACAAGAAAGCATTAATCCTCCATTTTTACTGGTCTTCAAATGGATTGGTTTTTTAAGTTATACTTTGTTCTAAACTTACGGTTCCTATATTCTTTTTGGGACATCATAAAATAAGTTTTCATTTCGTAAAATGAAAATTATTTTTTTAAAACTACAATTTTTAAATCATTATCAACAATTCCCAATGCAATGATGTAATAATAAATAATAGTTTTATTATTTTTTTAATTCTTATTTAAAACTTTACACCAAATTAAATGAGAGCTATAATATTACTGGGATGAAGGGAGCATGAATATATATGAGATAAAGGGAACAAAGAGGTGCCATTTCACTTCTTTTTCTTGTATAAACTTCTTCCCTCTGTTCATGTCAAATGCTAAACTCCAATTAATTTCTTCACAGCTCAGACCAAGAATCTTAGGTTGAAAGAAGGTGCTCTCTCTCTCTCTCTGCCCCCACAAATTTGATTCTCCAAACCATTATTACTTCCATTCTTATCATTCTCCACACCTTCTAAAGATGAAAGGAATCGATATATTCTGTGCATCACAAGCTGCAACTGCAATATGTCTTAGCATGGAAGAAGGTTCATCATCCACTCCTTCTTCTTCCTCTTCCACTATTCTACTGGGCAGCGGCCGAGCCATCGACCGCTACAATCCCATCATCAGAGACTCAAGAAGAATTGCCAAATCACTCCCTCCTTGCACTACTTCTCACCCACCTATCAGCCCCAAACCTCAGAAAGTTCATCACAAGAAGAAGAATAAAAGAATCCCTTTTAAGGAAAATGAAGATCAACCCAAGAAGAGCGATAGCTCCTCTCTTACTAAGCTTGTTGATGAGAAGATTAAAAACAGTAATGGGGCCACCACAAATGATGGTAATGGTAGTACTGATACTGCCGTTGTAAGGAAGAGCTGGAGCTGCACCAAGCCTGGGGACTTTATCAGTCCTGCTGGTTCTACTAGGTATTTGTTGAGAGATAAGGTTTTCTTCAACGCTTTGTCGGATTCTGATCCGGCCGCAAAGTTGTCTCCTGAGGAAACTTCCAAGTCTAAGGATGTGAAAACAGAGGAGGAACCATGCGATGCAAAACCGCCATCTTCATCTCATTCTCCAGACCAGGTTTTGCTTCAGTCTCTACTCTGTGTATCAGTTATTCAGCCCATGTATTAGTCCTTCTGGTTTTAAATGTGATTTGGCTTCAATTTGTTTTGCTTAAATTACAGGGCTCCTCATATCCCTTTATGTGGCTTATCAATAACTGTTGCATGGATGCAAATTTAATTAGTTTTTATGCAATTAAAGTACCAACTTTTAATCAGAAAACAAAGGAAAATGCATCACTTTTGGTTCTAAAGAGTTGTATTTCTATTTCTCTGTGTTTGTTTGCAGGTTGTTGTTCTAAAAGTGTCATTGCATTGCAGAGGATGTGAAAGAAAATTGAGAAAACATCTCTCTAGGATGGAAGGTCTGTATGTATATTATTGGTCAGCATTTCCTCTTACCATTTATCCTATCTCCTTTTTCCTGTTTCCTCTTTTAGGAGGGGGGGAGGATGATGGGGGATTTTAGGGGACCATAGATGGTTCTGAATTGCTTTAAAGTCTACTAAATTTCCAACAACCATTTCTTACCCATTCCCCAAACAAGATTTACATCATCAAGTTAGTAAAATTCCTTAATTAGCTGCTGTTATTTCTTATACAGTATGATTCTTAATTTCTAGAGCTAGCTAACCAGTTGATCATCATCCATTATCTTTATGCAGGAGTAACATCTTTCAACATAGATTTTGCGGCAAAGAAGGTGACAGTGACTGGGAACGTGACTCCGTTAGGTGTTCTTTCAAGCATATCTAAGGTGAAGAATGCCCAGTTATGGTCTCCAACAATATCATCTTCCATACCACCATCAGTCAACCTGAGTACCTCAGAATTCAAGAATGACTACAAAGGAGCTGGTGCATAAGTTGCAGAGGTAAAGGGGTTTTTTTGTGTGTGAATGGCATCTGGGAATTAGCTGGTGTAAACTATTGACTCAGTATTTTGTTCATGGATTGAGAATTATGGAAAAACTACCACAGCCTTTGATTTCCGAATATTACATCTTAGATTCGGTTTAAAACTTAAAATTTCATTGGTTCTTAGTATGAAGTGTTTGGTTGTAATTGCTGGGCTAACTTGGGTTTGCATTGTGATGTTACTACTTACTCACCACATTTATATGTGTGAATTACTATACTGCCCCTTTTACTCATCTTTTTTTCTCTTTTAACCTTAGCAATCAAAAGGTTTTCGCCACACTCACCAAGCCCAGATCACATTGGTTAGATCATAGATTACCTCGTATTGGTTCATAGTTGCACAATATATAAATTCCAAAAATGTTAAAAAAAAAAAAGAAAAGAAAAGAAAGAAAAACCCACATCATAATTAAAATTAAATCGACCTTCTGATTTAAATATATACAAGAAACTTCATGCTTGGTTGCCATTTTTTTTTTTTTGTTACCTTCAATTTTATGTGAACTAGAAGTTCCTTGGATGATGTTCGGAAATTGGTGTCATACAGTGAGTTTGCTTTAATTCAAAGAATTTAAATGTAAAACAGCATAATATACCTTGTTTCGGAGAAATGAAATGCAAAAAAGAAAATTATTATGTTTCTTCCGACAAGGATAGAACTTGAATATGAAGTGTTAAAAACAAGGTTAGTGTAATGGTCTGATTCCATTAACTGACACTGGTTGGCCCAATTTGTTCGTTGTAAGGCCCGATCCAAATTGACCCAAATCTGTTTAACAATTTTAGGACAAACTAAAAGGACAAAAATAGGTCTCCAATGGAAAAAAGAAAACAAAAGAATAGAAGGACAAAAATGGAAAACAGGAACTAGGAACTGCTAAGGATGGCCTATTGGTGTCGCACTCTACAGTCCTCTCTACCAACTGAGCTAAGGTTGGTATTTGGTCGCAAGTTTTTTCAAGTTTTGATCACATTTGAAAGTAAAGCTCTTCTACGACCACACGATTACCACAATATGGCTATAGGATACAAATATATTTTAAAATTTTAGGATACGATATTGCTTGAACATAATTATTAATTATTAAATATATATATGTATGAATTTTGTAAAGATTTGAAAAGAAAAAAATATTTATCCTTATGACAATATCAAACTTCAACTAGTATGACGGACGATGGTGTTGCGGGAAAAAAAAAGTTTAACTATAAAATAGAGAAAAAATGACTGTTGAAGATGTAATACTATTTGTTACTCAATTTAGGAAAAATTTATTTTTTGTTAATTTTTTAATAATTTCTAAATTTTAAAAAATATGAAAAAAAATCCAACGTTATTCGAAACGTGTCGGACACATTATCAATCTTGTCTCATGCTATGTCGGACTCGTGTTAATTTTTTTTTATTTAATACATGAACACATTAAATAACATATCAAACATTATATTAAAATTATTTCTATATCTATCATTGCGAAGTTATTGTTGGTAGTGTCTATGTGTAACTCTTCCCTTCAATTGATACGATCATTTTTCCAGAAAAGAAATAATCCAATTGAATGTTTTCTTTTTTATCTTTTTGTATGCATCAAAGTGTCCTTTTTATTATTAAATTTTGACATTCATAATATAATAATATTATAACATGTAATTATTTCGCTAAACAAAAGAAAGTACCCTCCACTATTAAAAATGTGAAGGACTTTGATTTTTATTGATTTCAATTTCATTCAGTAATTCCTTGATCCTAATAGAGGGTAATTGGAGCACTAAATTGGGTAATTGAAAGAAATTTTCATATATTTCCAACATAACTTCAAATTAATGTGAATGATTTATTTGAGTTAATAGTAATATAAAGACTATATTTACTTATTAAATTAGGATCTATAACGTGTTACACAAGTGAAATTCTTAGTGACCTTTAATTAGTCATTATGTTTCAAGATTTTCTTCCAAAATAAAAATGTATCGTTCTCAACTTCTCATCCACATTTTGACCATTAATTCAGAGAATTTTCTGCCCCAAAAATTAATAACAAGTTAATTGAATGACAGGAGGAGAAAATGGTAAAATTGATGTCAAATTTTGAATACAACGGATAACTGAAGAGGTAAACACATCACACTACGAAATTACAATATTAGGTTCAAAAAATCAGTCCAAACTCAAATCGCCTAAATTATAAATATCACTACAGTAAATCACCGATATAATTTTACAATTATATCAAAATATCAAAACTTAATAAAATAATTGAAGATATAGAGATACACACAAAGAACTTGCAAGATTTGAACGAAGAAATCACTCTAAAATTAAATGACAATAAATTAGAGATATCACAATATAATTTCATGATCGTACAATTATATCATAGCATCAAACATTTTTGGTAGATAATTAAATAAAGAAATCAAATACTAGAAAAAGAAAAATGATCATTCCAAATTTTTTTTCCAAAATTTTGGAAATCATTCCAAAATTAAAAATTTCACAATGATTAATTATAAATATGGTATCAAGATCTAAGAATTAAACCAAAGTATCAATTTTTTATTCTTGGCAATAATTTAATTACTTCCCCAAGCAATAAGATTTGCAACTAATGATTCTTCCTATTTAAAGTCCCTCTTAGAAGAAGAAAAAATTACAGTCAAAAAAGAATTTTTGAAGAAGAAGGAGAAGAAGAAGATGAACAATTTTACTCCATTTCTGCTGTCAGCAGTTCTTTTGGTTTTAGGACTTGGCAGCAACTGTGGAGATGCGAGGCCAATAGTAGTGAAGAAAGGAATCGCCACTCAGCAAAAAATTGTATTTGGAAAGTTGCCAAAAGGGCCTATTCCTCCTTCTGGGCCGTCCCCGATAATCAACCTTCCGCCACCCCCTCCGCCGCCGGCAAAATTTGTATTTGGGAAGTTGCCGAAAGGACCTGTTCCTCCTTCTGGGCCGTCCCCGATAATCAACCCTCCGCCGCAGGAGAAATTTGTATTCGGAAAGCTGCCGAAAGGAACTAGTCCTCCTTCTGGGCCGGCCCCCACCATTAATTTCCCTACCCCCACCGTCATCGTCTGATCGCCGCCTCGAGTCCACCGATGATGTTAGAGACCTCCGATCACTTTTGATTAATCAAAATATATTTTTATTATTCATTTCTCTACTATATGATTGGTTAATTTGTTTTAGAATTTTTCAATACATTATGATTTAGGTTTCTCATTCCTGCGAGCTTAATTTGCAAGAAAATAATCAGGGCAGATTTCTCCAAATAAATATGGGTTGACAACGACATCATATATATGCATACAACAATTCATATAACAATATGAAATTTCTTCAAAAAATTTACTATCTCAAGTATTTTTGTAAATCAGTGACAAAAACCTACATGCAATGCATTAATAATTAATGGCGTTGCTTTTGTCCAATATGCATGAATAATACTTACGTTTCAATGCTTTCTCCCTTGTTCATGCATGGATTCACACACACACACGTATATATATATATATATATATATACACACGTGCATGTGTGTGTGTGTGGTTTACTAACAAAGAACGCTATTGAACATCAACATCGGAAAATCGAATTAGATGATCGGCAAAAATCTGTCCTTAATAACCCTCCTTTTATACTGGTTTGGGGCATTGTTTCTCGTACAAATGATAAAGTAGAAACGAAACTTGGAACGCGGACGGCGAAGAGGGTTTACTCTTCGCCGCCGCCCGGAAGGGCCGCGCCGCCGTCACGTTCTAGAATTTTTCATAAGCTACCAAAAGGTGTCCCTATGCCTCCTTCTGGTCCGAGTACTATTCTTTACAAATGGGTTGCGAACTTCTAATTTCTGAATGTGTGGAATTAAATGGACTATTCTTTCAATGAATACAATAATTGATCGCTTATATTCATGTTTTGTTGAAAATCGAATTGGCTGTACCTTTGTGAAATTTGCTTGAACTAAATATTTTAGAAGTTAGCATATTATGATTAAGGAAAAATAAAACATTCAAGTTAACTTCTGTATGGGCCATATATTATACTATTGATAATACTTAGTGAACTTTATGCTGCTGTGCGGTAATTAAAGCTACTGTCAATTTGGTAAAAAGATTTAAAAATTGCTGCATCGGATAGGGAAGAGGTACCAAGAAATAATTTAATTTTTCATGATTTGTGATAATGATTTCACCATTTCTCTTGTAAGAAAAGCTACATTTTGTTATCCAACTCGTGAACGAGAGAGAATTTTCATATAACGCAATCATATTGCACACCAACTTTTTGACTCTATTTTTAGAACTTTAGTCTTAAACCACATTGCATATGATTTCCTTTCTCATGCATGTAACATAATCTGTGCTAATAGGAGATTCATTTCAATTTTCTTCCTTAAAACGCCAAGAGAACAAAACATGATTAAGAAGAATTCAACTCCACATTCAAACTATACTTATAGTATAATTGATTTATTCCAACAAGAATTTATACTAGAATTCTTTCAATATAATAAATTTGTATGTAATGAATGCAACGAATTTACACTTATCGTATAATTGATTCATTCCAACAAGAATTTGTACTAGAATATTTTCAATATACTAAATATGTATGTAATGAATGTCACGCAAGTTCGTAGTAGTGCTGAGACCTGGAAACGAGCTGACTTTAAAACAGAGTCAACGGAAACCCCATAAACCAAATTCTCTAATCTACCAATAACAAATGCCATTTCCAACATCAAATACACTCACATACACAAGGGGCTGAATGCTCATTTAAGCGGCTATCTGATTTCTTTACTTACATAACCAGCAGTTGCAGAATTCTATGCACGCTCTTTACTTACATTATGCTTGGTTTCACGAGTGTAGGAAAGATGCATTCCCATTTCCCTGTTAGAAGTGAAAATATGTTTGCAACTTATGAACTCATCAAGCAACATGGCAATATTTGGCTGGCCAGTATTGATTAAATCTAAAATTTTATTCTTATTCTTCTTTTGGTCATCAAGATTTTCGTCGGCCTATGTTGCCAACTAAACTGCACCAGTTTATTCCAAAAACTAACACTATTAGTTACATAGAAACTCGGTTATCATGTCATCTATCAATAATTTCTCGATTTCATTACCTATTGCGTCAATCTCTCCTTTGGAATCTCGCCACTGCATCTCCCTGTCGAGTACTCTTTCTGGTACCTGCCCATTTGCAGATTCTTGGTTGATCAACTTCTCAAGAGCATCTCTGACCCGTTCTTTCTGCCAAGTTGAATGCATTCCTGCTAATTTTGGCATCACCCAGGGGCACAAATCAACATGCTGCTGGAAAATCTCCAAGAGTGCTGAATTTATTCTGTCAAATAACAACCTCCTTTCTGACCTCAACCCAGTTATCTCATCACCGTATTTCTTCTCAAGGTTGTCAAACAACCTGGGATCCAGAGGGCAATCAGGGGAATGCCACATCATTCTAAACATATCAAAGCCAAAGTCTTGAAGACCAGAGTGGATTAGCACATCAAGAGCATAAGAGAGTTCCCAGCCTTCAGCTCCTAATATGTAGTTTCCTCCTGAAAGCACTGAAGATAGTTGTGTGACGTCTTCCTCAATTGGAACAAGAGTGGATATCTCACCATACGCGCCAGACTCCATCGTGAGGAGCTGCAGTTGCATTCGGAGTTCTACAATGAAAAGATAAATAGAAAATAAAAAAGGTCATTGTGTCATAAGGCAGAAATGGAGGAAAAGGAACACTTGCATGACAATACGACTAACATCAATGAGAATGTATGCATTATAAGAATGAGCCTGGGTCGCATGAAAAATATCATGCATCAAGTAAAGTTCAATTTATGTCCATAACAGATTCTGCGGTCACACAATTTGCTCAGATAATGAATGATTGATCAACCACATAAATGAACCTACACATGTGAGCTTTCTCTCAAAAAATAACCCTAAATATAATATCCATCATGCTAGGACAAAGAATGATAAATAATAATTCATACCAGTAATTCATGTATCAACCACAATTGAAGTGGATAAAATGATTATATATGTCAATATTATAGGCACTTGTTTGTAACAGCGGTTCCCAATCAGGCAAAAGAAAAAACCAATCCAGTGGAAAAGGGCTGGATAGAGAAACCAACTGATCCCACAAGAATGGGCTAAAATTAAGAAATATTGCCCTTAGGCCTTAGGTACAACCAACCTTAGTCCATTTCCTATTGAACACAATATAATTTTTGTTAGTTCAGCAAGCCAGGCTGATATGATTTGAATTTTCAGTTTGTGTGGATGCTTTCTGAACAGGCATAGAAAATGACCTTCTGAGATAAAAGGTCCTATTTCACAGCACACAAAAACTTCACTCAACCTTCAAATTAAATTCTCCATAATTGTCTGTGCCATGAGGCCAGACTGTAATGAGAAAACCAACATTCTTTCTATAGAGTAAGAGAACATCAGTTTCTCAAATTGATTGTCTCCTGCAACTTGCAAGGACACATGGCGAAAAATTTCTCAAAAGGCAATTAATATAGTAAGAGTAACAAGTTTTCATACCATTCAGTTCCACACTGACTTTCTCAAAACTTTCAGAGCTAGATGATGCATCTTCTGTAAAAGGGACCTCGAGGACTGAGACTGGACTAGCATGATCAGCCTCCTTGGAGCTTTCTGAAGAAGCCAGCTCAGCTCCAAGATACTGCAAGGAAGGAGAACCTTCTTCAGGTGGTCCATAGTGCAGTTCCTAAAACATCACCAATCAAAAAGGAATAACTTTTTCACAAACAAAGCAATCATGGTTCAATTAATATGGTGCAAACATCTTAAATAGCCTAAGCAGCCTAAAGAAAACCACCTTACCCAGTTTTAGCAACCACAACATATTTTCAGGACACTAGATGTAAAAGAAGCATATAATGTGTATCATGACGCTGGCGAAATGGAATAAAAGCCCTCACTCATTGTTTAAGCTTCTATTAATTGCATCTTTCAAGAGTGAATCCATAGATGTATTAACAGAAAAAGGATCCATAGATGTGTGCAACAGCTCCTACAACCATACATGAACATCCTATAGAGTTCAATTCTATAAATATGACAGAGACACAAGGACAACAAATTGCTATGTAAATTTGATTGGGATGTTGTTTTAGATGTAAACACAGACACACACACACACACACACACACACACACACAGACACACACACACATATATCCCACCACAAACTATTAATGAGACTAGAGAAAAGAGCTTAATAGAACGGAGGATTTCAAGAGAACAACATCAACATCAATCACACAGTAACAGCTCATGGAATCTAATGTTTCACCAATTACAGCTTCATATAAAATATGGCTTGAATGCAAAAGAAAAATTAATTAAAACTTCCATTTTGAGAAAACTATGCTCATCTGAAGAAACAAGTCATAACGGTTACAGTCATGGATACTTCAATGTTGAGTTTCAGCGCAGCCAAAAAAAATGATGAAGCACGAAAGCCTCTTTACCCAATAGCTGCACCTGCAAAGATACCTTATATATCTATTACTTATCTTAGTAGTTTTTACCAATCTTGGTAGGAGAATTAAAATTGTGTCAATAAAAGTTAAGTATGCCTTTTATTTGTGGGCTATGCTTGAAAAACTATCTATGATTGAATTCAGCCCAAATCATAAGTTTCCTAATTTTTTATACAGTGTATGTTTGCTTATTTAACTTATTAAGTGGGTTGAGGATCCTAAATAGTTCGCAGTTAAGTTATACAAAGCTTGAGGTAATGGATATCTCCTAGCTCTATAGCGCACAAGTTCGTTTAGAACTAAATGAAAATATTAACAAGGTATTCTATCTATTCTCATTTAACGTACAAGATGGTGCCCCAGCAAAAGATCACCAAACCAGATTACACCTCTATTAATATCACATGTTTCAGAAGAAGAGTTTGCTAGAAAACAAATTGATAATTTTAATCAACAAATCCTTCTAGATCTAGTGAACCCTACTATCAGTATAACACCAAAAATTTATTGAAAACATTTTTAAATGCCAACATGGTTCAAAAACCTAACATGATATATACATTGAAGCGTCTTTGTGCATCATAAGTAAAATATCAAATTATAAATCATGCTTTTCTTGGATATTAGTCATTATTCCTAAGGAAGTGAAATATTAGATTTGATAGAAATAAGAGAACAAGTTTTGATTTATTAGGACGATGAAGTCTTATTAATGTTGGCAATCATAAGAAACTTCTAAGCTTCTTATGCACAGTACACTTCCTATGCTAGTTAAGAGGACTACTAATATTATTGGCAAGCCTAGACGGAAATTAGGTTATTCAATGCTAGACAGAAATAGCATGCAAGTGATCTAATAAAAGACAATACCAAACAACTTATCATCTTTACTAGGATGTAAGTATCGGCAAAGATTGTTGAATATCAAAACTCCATCGTAATGTTTCATCTCTTCAAATTGCTTAAGAGAGGTGGAATTGTAACTGTTATCAGCTTATTAAAAGTAACTACCAGTTTGCTTTTCTTATTCTAGATAACTACTAATTATGGTAGGTTTTATTTGGATACAATATAGTGAGTGGCAATAATGCGCTGACACTCCAAAAAATCATCCTTGTCATGTCGGACAACAACAGGCCTTAGACACGTGTCCGACATGCCACTTGGCATGTCCATAAATTAAAAAAAATAAAAAAAATCCAACATGAGATGGTATATGGGACATGTCTAATGGAGAGTTTGACAACTTTAGGAGGATCCTTTTTCATATATTTTAGAAATTATATGATCAATAAAATAATTAAGAAAAAATCACATATTATAAAACTACTTGAGAATAGTGATACGTCATCTAAACTCATTTTTTTCTCTCTTTATAAATCTTTATAAAAGTCAAACTCTTCTTTTTCGTGGAATAAATAGTCTAAAAATCATACTAGTAGATGTCTGCCACCATCAACGACATGAACTTCTCTATCTTTGTATTCACACTAATGTTCTTACAAATCTGTCATCAATTACTTACACGTGTATGCGTATATACATACTTACTCATTTGATATAAGATATATATGTTTGACGGTCGTGTCAGAACAATGTCGTCCTAAATTTTTTAACAAATGTCATGTCCCATGTCCACGTTGTGTCGTGTTCGTAATGTCGTGTCCTTATCCATGCATCATAGGTGTGCGGGTATCTCTTCTCTACAAGAAAGAGACAACTGCGATATAGACCACAAAACATACCTAAACAAAGGATTGCAATAAGTAAAACACATTCCTTGTATTCTATTCCTCTTTGGGTAATCAGTTGATGCCATTTCTTATTTCTCTATTTCCTTTTGAAGAAAGATAAAGCATGAGAAACTTGAATCGCCTTGCAACATCCAAAATAATCACCGTCTTTTATTCTTTACTTAAGTTTACAATTCAATTAGATAACTTCAAAGATACATGACTCAAAGGCACGTCACGAGGGAGTTAAAATGGGATAGCTAACTTCACGATGCATATACTATGTCTCATAGAGAAATGACGCAAACAAGAAAAGTTTCTTTATGCTAATAACATACCTAACCCTCTAAATATGAATTTTCAAGGGCAAAAAGAACTAGCTATGGCCATCTCAAACTTGTTATGAAGTTCTTAATTAGTTAAATTATAAACAATAAATATTACAACTTGCAATCAAGTGGTATGGATGTAATAAATTTGCATGTAAAAATAGGTGATATGAACAAAGGGATCAAAAACCATAATTAGGGAAACCAAGTGAGGGGCCAAAATATGTATGGGATATTTTATAGGACAGGTTACTATACAAGCTCCCGTTAGATCCACCATATAGAGCTTGTCAAAGAGGTGTAATGGGCTTAAATGGAGAGCCATAAAGAGGAAGGCTAGAAATGTCAGCTTCATCATTGTGAATCTCTTTTGTTTCAAAAATTGATCAATGATCAAGTGGTTCAATGAGTAAGTTGACAGCGTGAGTGGTGATGAAATGAGTTCTTCTTCAGAAATTAATGGAATACCTGCCATTAACCAATCCCGACTTGAGAGCAATAGATGACAAGTTTCAGGCAAAAAGGAGGTGAGCTACTAAGTTTTCAAATTAAAAATGCTGGGGGAAATGTTAGATAATTCTATATCTTTTTTTAGAGATCCGGTTTTTCAAAACAAACCGAAGTAGTGTTAGCAGGAAATAACTATGACTCTTGTAGGCAGGGTAACTTCCCATGATACTAATAAGAGCAAAAGCTTCAATTATAGGGCAAAATCATCTTTCAGAATAGGTATCAAATTTCCCTTTTGTGCAAGAGAATGATGCTTCAATTCAATTGCATCTCAATAATTTCGCTGACTTCACACATCCATACAGCATTCGCTTAGGATCCTCAGAAGTTAAACCAATCACATGTTGTGCCTTGAAATCCATGCTGCTCTTTGAGAACCCACAATTTGGTCGTCATCTGAAGGCTTGCCAAAAAATGATTGTTCTATTAGGACTTGGAAGCCCAAACTGCATTTGCTTCATATGAAGAATAGTGGAACACTATTATGAAGCATCTTGTTTCTTCTCTACACAAAGTACCATATACGAATGATATTTGCTTATTTCTGAGGTATGTTCCTCCAGAACTAAACCACTTTAATTTCATCTCTACACAACATCCTGTAGTTACCATATACGAATGATATTTTCTTATTTCTTGGGTATGTTCCTCCAAGATTTAAACCACTTCAAAGAATAACAAAAGTCTAGAAAAATGAAGCCAAACTATACTCGATCTCTTTTCTTTTGTCACTTATTCATTCCAATTTGGGATAAAGAAGAATTTCCAAAATCTAGAGAAGCTAATAAGCTTATCAATACTCAATGTAAATCGCTCATCAATTTGTATCAGCATCATGTTAAGCCAAGTTTATGACTCAAGCACGGCTTTAAATCATCTCGACATATACAAACGTAATTGTGTTTCTTCTTAGGATATCTGAAGAATAATATAGATAAACAAGCCAGAACATCCAAATACCGTACAGGATTGAAGCCATTATCTACCGTAACGGTGGTACAAATTTATCTTGAAGAGCTACTTTTATAACTAGTTATGGCTTTCAGTTTATTATTGTGCAAGCTGGAAAATATTAAGGGAAAAAGGAATGATTTGCAACAACTAAATGTCCATTAATTAAATAATATAACATTCCCAAAAGGGCGTGCCCATGCACAGATTACTACCTCTAAGATAGTAGCAAAATGTAAGCACCATTCATGGCAACCCCTATATCAATTCAAGTAGCTCTCCCTACATTTATTGTTAGAACAACTGAGCAGCATAGAGCATGTTGACAAATGAAACCCAGGTGACGCAGCAGGTTTCGAATCCTGTCCTATCACCTTACTTTGGCATGTATTTGAACAAATAATGCATGAACACTGAGTAGAAACAGAAATGTTGAAGAAGTAGCTTTAAAGAAATTGAACAACAAAGCACGTATCCATACACACAGAGCAAAACAGTTTGCAACAATCAATGAAAAGCAGAGAAAATAAAACACGGTCCGATTATAATTGGGGTTATGTGGCATGGAAAACTCTTTAAAGGAAAAATAAGAATAACAAATAAGAGGCACGGTCACATAGCTTTTGTTCAAGTATATAGTACAAAGTATTTTGTTCAAGGAAAGTGAAGATCCAAACCTGGAGACAGAAGCCTTCTTGATCATGAGCAGCAGCTTTGTCATTATCTGCAGCTGAAGATTGCTTTGTATGCAACAGAAAAGATTTAGAAGACATTGTTGTACTTCCATGTTCAGCAATCATTACATCAGATACAGGACTTCCACAGTTTTCATCTTTTGTAGCTATCTGACACATAAGCAGTTGTTCAGATAAGTCCTTAACATTTGCCTCCATTTGAATCTCAAAATTAGCTTCTGATGAAGAGTCTATCTCATTAATATATATGTGGTGACAGGGAGGAGGCTTCTTGCTCCTGGATTTTGAATCTTGAGATGAAGAAAATTCTTTACGACTTAGATTTCCCTTACCAACCTTACTTCTACCACAGCGTATGGGGTCACTACGCATCAGATGTTTCTCTTCAGCCAACACATCATTATATGTGCGTCTTCTGTGAATTCTTGCTCCTATTGGAGGAAGAGATCTCGATCTAGATGAATTTTTATGCATTTCATCCTTTGAACCATCCGTACTGATGATGCCTAAAGGACCATCCCACATAGCACTTACATTATTGATACCAAGTCGAGCGTTTGCTCTGCCAAGACTCGTGTTAGCATAATGTTTAAACCTTGTTTCTCCGTCAGGTATGGCAAGCATTTCACCTAGTGTGCTACCCTTACTAACTATTTCCAAATCTTGATATCTATGAGTTATCTTCCACCTCTCTAAAAGTCTCTTCTTTGCCTCCCCATTGACAGACCACTCAACTGAACTAGAAGATGGATATCTACTCCATTTATTACCATCCGCCAAGGAATATCTAGATGACAAATTAAACATCTCTGACTCACTGTCAAAATCACTTTCTTGAGCCCCATACGAACTCTCATTCCCTGCATATCCTCTGAACCCAGAATACTTTGCATCCACAGTCTCATCAGAACCATCTCTCATTTGTCTTGTAATTTCCCTGGCTATTTTTTGAGCTTCTTTTGAAATGGGCTTCCGAAATCCCACGTTATAAGACAGATCTTTCCTTCTACATGATACTTTTTCTGCACCTCCCACACTTGGGTATTCCTTCATTTTCCTGAAGTTGGGCACAAAATTGTGTGAATGATAAGGTGATGAACCAGACATACCAGCATTCTGCATATTCCTAAGGTTTGGCCTTAGTACAACAATCCTCGTAGGAATTATATGTTTCTCATTCTTCTCTTCTAATTGAACCTTCGATGATTTGCAGGAAATATTAGCTCTATGGAGGTGATGTGGTTCGAGTAGCAAACCATCCTCACGTTTCAGATGAGAAGTGATCTTGTGTTTACCAGTAGTATCTCTCTCCATTATCCATGCTTTGGTATTGTCTTCATACTTGGCAGAATTCGTTGGGTTTAAAACTGCTGTATGACTGCCAAGAGAACTGCTTGGATTAACTCGTAGATCATGCAAATGATTCACAAACAAGGAATCAGGTTGCCATGTCATCAATAAGTCCTTCTTGGAGTCTTGCATGTCTAAGATGTCATCTAGCTCTTTTGAGTCCTGAAGCTTTTCATTGGCGGTTTCATCGGCGGAAAGACGTTTGCCGTGTATAAGCTTCTGCTGGATGAGTGCCATCTCAGATTTAGTAAGCATTGAGCTTGCACTCCATCTTGACAAACAACGTCGATTCACTAAACGTGATGATTCCAGATCCTGATGCACATCTTTGAATTCTTGCTGCACCATCGGGCTTCTCCTGTTAGATCGGCTATCACAGAGTTGTCTCAGAAAAAAGCCATACTTCGGATGACAAAAAATAATTAACTTTTTAAATTATGTGTCACATTCTAATGCATTTAAGAAAGCCCCTCGAAATATGGCGATAGCATTTTACATCGTTGTATACATAAATCAAAAAGGGGTATTTTTTACCTTCTATTTTAATTTTGTATTGCATTTTATATTTTATAAAATAAATGCTATTTTTTTAGATAAACACTTAAAATTAATTATCTATATGTGACATATATAGACTTAAAATTAATTATTTTTATGTGACGGATATATATATTATATGAAATATAAGATGCAACACTAAAATCGAAGAATCTATAAAAAAAAAGAGAAAAACAATTCAAATAAACTCTCGACTAATTCAACCTTTAAAACTTCACTTTTGTAGGCCATAAATTTTGGGTTTGTGACATTAAGTTTTTAAGTCAGATCAAGCAACTATAATATTTCAAGTAATTTATCATGAGTCATGACCAAGTTATATATGCTTTTATACTGATTATTCAAAAGCAACTAAATTGCAAGAAATTTTTATGGCTTAAACCTCATTGTCTATTTGGTTTGATGTTAATTGGGACATTTTTTGGTTGATAGCTGTCTGAGAACCTTTTTTGTTTTCTATGAACATGCCATTGGGATGGCAGCCCTTCGAGATCCATTAATCTGGCAATAACACTCGGAGATTGTCTCTTGGATTCAAATTCTTTGTACATTTCTTCTGCCAGTAACTTCCTCGTCGGCCTTCCAGAGGCTCGTCTAAAGGGGATCTGCCCCAAATCCACCATGAACTGCATAGGTCAAATCAAAACTATCAAATATTAGAACCACTGCAGCATCTGAGCACCTAAATTACATTATAAAATAATACACAAATGCAAAAGATTTATAGAAACAACCATATCGTCCCTAGTGCTCCCATCAATATTAGAGCGAGAATCCAAAGACAATCTACTAACAGTTTTATATTTCTGAATCTGACGAACTCCTGCATACAAGTTCAATTCAAAACATCAAAACCCATTGTAGGTATACAAGTGCAATTTCAGCACAAATTCCTTTACAGAATCTCTCTATCATCAAACCATCGAAGAAAAGCAGGAAAAATTTAGAAAGCAGAATCAATAAACTGATCAACGTGAAGGCATATGTGTCAAAGAAAAGAGTCCTCCACGTTCAGCATCAAATAAAATCCTTTCACATCATAGGGATATGAAATAATTCATCCAAAAATTATAAATAAAAATATGAAAAAAAATGCTTTGCTTTATTAATAAACACAAAATTATATTATGGGGGTCATTTTACCAGCGGAAAAGAAATTGTGGAGTTGATGAATACAATTAGTACGGTTTGTCTAAAGGACTAGGCCCAGCGGTTATAACCCATCATAAATGGAAAATCCCCCAGAGGAACAAAATAATTCTGATATACCTCTGTGTAAAAGTTCCTACTTCAGTCCGTTTGTCACCAATATTTACTTTAGCAAAAGAACGAGCGATGCCAGTCATCAACAACCTCATCTATGGGCTTCACGCTTCACGGAAGCAAGAAATAAAAACAAAACAGCTTAAAGAATAAAAAGGATTCCTTTCTGCTGGTTTATGATTCAACGACTTCAAGTTAATCTTGCTGACTAAAAACCAATGTGATGGAAAGTAAGAAGAATTAATCGAATTTTGGATTTTTGTGAAATTGATTTTTTCTTTTAAAAAAAAATAGAAGTTAGCTTAAAATTCTCAGCTTTTGCGCTTTGGGAAAAAAAATGTAAGGGAAAAAGGCCAACCCATGCCTTGAGATGGAAAAAAAGAAAGTATATATATATATATATATATATATATTAGAAATCTAAATTCAGTTAATCTTAAATTTCAACCAAAAACGCCTCAAAAATCAGGGGCAAAACATGTTCTTCTTTTACTCTTTTATCCTTTCCTGAGACTGAAAATTTTGGATTTCTCTTCAAATCATCAACAACAACAACAAGCAGAACAAATTCAAATTTTTCACGAAAATCGGCATCTCCAAAAGAAGCTCAGTAATCGGAACACAAAAGCACAAGAACTCACTCTACAAAAATAACAGCAAAATTCCTCTTCAAGAAAAAAATGCGTACACAAAATAAACGAAAGAAGCTATTGGTTGAAATAATATGAAACACGCTTAAGATTCTTATGCTATCTTTCTGAAAAAAAGAACAAGAAAAAAAGAAAATTTTGTTCGCATAGGATCAAAAGCTTTAAAACATAGTTAGTGATTATGAAAGGTATACCTTCAATGCCAGAAGCACTTTTCGACTTCCTGCGTCGAGCTCTCTCCATTTTCTTTATAAAATTTTCAAAATTAAGCAGACAGCGAGAGTGAAAAAAAATTGAAAAAGAATATAATAGAAAAAAGGAAAACCTTTTCTTTTGGAAAAAAGAAACCGAAGTTTCCAACAATCAAAATAACTTTTTTTTAAAAAAAAGGAATATTCAGATTGGAATTATCGGAAAAAAGCACGACGCGACCTCGAGAACCATCGCCATTCAAACACTTGCTTATCTTTAGCTCATTTTAAACACCTACAGTACAAAAAAAACCGCCGTTAGCATATCATCATACCCACATTCTAGAGAGAGAAAGAGTCTGCGCCTAAACATACATAAGCAGCAGAGAAAAAACATGTCAGTAACAGAGCACATTCCAGGCAGGCAGAGTGTGCGTGCGCTTAGACAGATATCAGTAAAGCAGAGGGAGAATTACATTAAAAAAAGAGAGAAACAAATTAGAAAAGTACTCATCTATACATACATATACTTTTAGAGAGAGAAAGTGCGGAGAAGAAGCGAGCGAGAGAGGAGGCAGGCGGACATTAATGACGGCAGTGTGTGTAGTGTGTGAAAAGTGTGTTATATTTCGAATTTCGTAGAGTTTTGGGAGTACTGAGACTGGGCTACCTGGCTCTGGGGCGGGGGGCGGGGGCCAATTTGTGGGGAAATGATGGTGACCTACGTGCCACGTGGAGGACACATGATTTTCCACGTAATAAATTATTTGTGGGATTTGGGGGGAGAATCTTTGGGAGTTAAGTGGGGTCAATTTTTAGCAAAACAAACTCCAGGACCAGGACATATAATCTGGTGGGAAAAATCCAAACTAGAGATAAATCTGATATGTTTGGTCAAGGCTTTTGAGAAATCAGTTACTAGCTTTTGTTTGTTTGCGGGAAAGTCAGGTTTAGATTACATGTAATACCATTATGACCATAAAGTCAGGATTATGTGGGGGATTATATATTATAATGTTGGAGATTATGCATTAACTGTTGTTAGTCATATGTAATTAGATATAAAAGCTACATTTTTTTATTTTTTTATTAGATTAATCAGTTTACGATGTGGAGATCCTTTTTTTCTTTTTATTTTCCCTATTATTACAGTGAAAACGATGAAGTGTCATGTGCTAATTGGTTAATCATTTTAAATTTTGAGGTGGAAAAAAAAATATGAAAATTTGTAGTTTTTATGTTTATTTTCAAAATAATTAATGTGGAAAAGTATGCAATGATTGTTTATTACATTCGAGATTAAGGAGGATCCAAGTCTTATTAGCCTTGTAGAGTATGTGATTATGATGATATAATTAGTAGCATATCTATTTTTTAAAAGATTTTGGACACTTACCATAACAATGAGAAATTCACTAATTACCGTAAATAAATTCACCAAAATACGTATAAAATTTGAAACAAAAGGTGAAGCTAATCTTAAAGGTTAATCCCTCTTTTAAGGTTTATAATAAATTCTAGCAACTCTTAATGAATTCACCAAATATAATAAATGAAACTCCAATTCAAGTATACAGTGAACATTCAAGGTGTTCAATTAATATTTGAGGAATTTATATTGTGTATTAATTTATACCTATCAATAATCAATTACGTGGATATAAACAAAAATTTTACAAACTCCAATCTTTTGTTTTGTAAATTGACGTCTCTTTGGCCACTTTTCATTAGATCAATCTATATTTTTAGTGATCTATTGCAATTTTATATTTTATTTTATTTTGTATATAATGTATGAACAAAATATATATATAAAAAATTCAATATACACTTAAAATTAATTATGTATTATTATGATTAAACTGGTGCAACAAAATATGAACTATTTCTTATTATTATTATTATTATTTCTATTATGAGTGTCACGCGGTGGATAAATTAAAAATTTCTGCTTCCTTCTAACTATTTATCTTGGAAAAAGAATCTTATTTTCAATTTCAAATTTAAAATAATCTAGATAAACATGCATTAATTTTTCCTTACCTTCAAGGATTAGGTATTATGGTACAAGTTTGTTGGGTGAATAGTGTACGAAATTAAAGGGTTTAATTTCAAACTTAAATAGTGAAATCCAACTTTTGGTTCTGTCGAGTTGATTGGAACAACTTCATCACAATAATATAAAAGTTCTTTACTGAGTCAAAGTGATATTTAACTCTACCAAACGTCGACGTTGCAAAGGACAGTAACCTTTTTTGAACAATTAGTCTCACAAACTATACTGCTCCTATATCATTCATACCTTATTTTCCTCGTTTGCATTTTATAAACATTTTTAGAAAAAAAAATTATTTTAATTATAATCTTAACAAACTCCTCAAGTATTAACAATACTAATAATAAAAAATTATTATTACTAATATCTTATAACTTTCAACTTTCATTATCTTACCTTATTCACATTCTTCAAGAATTTATTTTTAAAATAAATTATATTCATCTATTAACCCAATCAGTGTATACATACACTGGGTATAATAAATTTATGCCAAATGTCCTGTTCGATGCCAAATAAGACACTCAAGAGTTAATTTACTCTAACAAAATTTACGTTAATTTACTTGTGCAAAATTTATAAGAACAAAATCTAATTGAAAGTATGATAATTTGAGCAACTAAGCACTTTTGTTGGAATTGTTTAGCATGCATGTCATGATTATTACATACATCCCAATCCATGCTAAATAAAGATATGCACCAAAGAAATGATGAAAAAATAATAACAAAGGTAGCACATAGTGGTAGAGAGAGTGGCAAGTAGGACAAATGTTACCATAATTGAATGATTATTGCAGCTACCCATGCGACTATACAAACATGTGCACATTTGTTCTGCTGCCATCAACGTAATACGGACAACACATAATTAATAAATTGGGGGGGTGGGGGGGGGGGGGGGGTAACGCGCACGTGCTTGCAACTGTGTAAAAATCACAAACTTTATGTGATGGAAACAACTCTTATTTTATTTAGTCATTTTGGGGCAGTGTGCATGCAATTTTTTGTACCCGTAAGTCCAATGATATATGTCAAAAGTGTCTTATGTTCTTTTTTTTTTTTTTCCCGATTCTTTGGGTAAGGAGTAAGGGATTTTTGGCCATCGACTAAGTCGTGGTTTGTTTTTAAGGAAAATGACAAGTGATTATGTATAATATAATAGATATATTTAATACCAGTAATACATTGAGCATAGAAAAGTTCATAAATTAGCTTTGGGCAGCAATTGGGAGTAACTCTTGACTCTTTACAACATGACAATACATGCAAGTCCGAGGCTAAAATGAATAGTAGTATTATATCCTATATAATATTTTATATATATATATATACACGTTAAGTGATAAATTATATTTTTAATTATATAATTAGCGTATATTAATGAAATATGATATGAAATATCATATCAAATTCAAACAGTGCAATATGAGTAGAATTGAATGACTTCAAATCAAGTACTAGTCATTTGTTAGATTATGGATATATGATAAAATCATAAAATGAAGTCTGCTATTGAAAAAAAGATTTCATGTAATAAATATTCACTAAAAAAAAATAAAAAATAGTTTATATAGTACTTTACTTCTTTTCAATAAAATAATAAATCTCTCATTGTTTAATATACGAGTCTTGACAATTTTCCTAAGTAATGTCGACTGATTTTAAAAAAATAAATGTTTCCATGGGTAAACTTGGTATCAGCCTAATTTATTGACTGATTCTCAAGTCGGTGTCACCCTAATTTTTAGTTCTAGTGAGCCTCATTTTGTGTTGTTAATTTAAATCAATTTATTGAAATGGAGTTGACAATAGTTGAAGAAAGAATAAAATAAAATAAGAAATAAAATATTTTCTTTTCAGTAGAAGATCATAATTGAATTGTGAAAGATGAGCTCACCTTCCGTGTTCTTAGCTCTATAAACATTAAAATGTGGAAGAAAGCAAAGGGAAAATTTGTATATATTGCATTTAATCTCATTAAAAAAAAAAGATATAAAAAATTATCCCAGTTTCATAAATCGAAGAAAATAAAAGCAAATTTTAGACTAGAAATATACATCCTACTTCCTAATTCTACAAACCTAAAATGTTCTATTATAGTAAATTTCAACTGTAGCATTGCCCAACTATTAACACTCCAGCCTAAGATGAATTATTGTGTAATTTATTTTAGACAATTTTATTTGTCCTTTCCACTTTTAACAAGCATTAGACGAGTAGCCACTGTATATAATTACTTTAGGTGGATTATCTAGAGAGGTTATATAGATTCTTGAGTGTTATTAAAATTAATATTAAGTATTTATCTATTAGGTAGGATTTTAATGTACTTTACGGATACAAGCTAAGTTTATATAATTCAAAATAAAAAATTTATTAAAAAAATATTTTATACACTTTACGTTTATCTATAACGTGAAATAGAAGATTCAAATGATATTTGCCTATTCTTTGAAAATATAATTATATATCTTCTACTAGATTAATAATAAAAGTTATTTAATTAATATTAAGAAAATAAAAGTCAAATTATAATCATGCATTATCAACAAAGAAGAGGACATCTTCCAGAATTAGGAGCCCTAAAACTCTTAAAAAAACCTAAGGCTAAGACCATAATGTGTCATAGCCTGATAGTCAGGGGTCCAGTGGCTTCACAGGCCCTGGCTGGCACTGTAGTCAATCATACTATAAAATAGATTAAACAATTAGACTTCTTTAAAAGGATAGATCTGTTTACCGGAAAATTTTTGACTTTAAAGCTATCATGGTAAAAGAAAAGGGTTAGAGTCAATTGTCCTAATTAAACTAACCCCATTAGGTCCAAATCCACCAAGATTACTTTTTATGTAGTAAAACATATATATATATATATCACTTCAATAGAGAAAAAATAATAATAATAATAGTATAAAATCCAAAAGATTCTTAATCAAATTTGATTTTGATCGTAATAGTGAAATTAGTGATTAGTAAAACGTCTGTATCACTCCAATAGAGAAAAAAAAAATTAATAGTATTAAAATTTATTAACCTTCCAAAAAATTCTTATTCGAATTCGGATACTTTTCTTTAATTGTATATAATAACATGAATAGTACAAGTCACTTATCAAGTGAACTAGTCTCGATTCCTTTGTCCAAATACGGCATAATTTCTTGAATTGATTCAAGTATAAGCCAAGTTAGGACATATAGTAATGTATTCATAATTTCTTAATACACTTAGATCTGGTAAATAGGCATTCAACTCTAATATAGAAAGTAGAACGACACTCCCGGCCTCTCACACGTTAGTTATATCTTAATTAGGAAAGAATCTAAAATATACTTTTATTGTTCTTGTAGTGTGCCCTAACAAAATCAAACAATTCATTATTTTCCTAGTACAGCGAAAATTAATTAGGAAAATGCCATTTTTCGGAAAAAACAGTGGGTCTAAAAAAATCAGGGTAGATTTTACCACCAAATTGATATCTCACCCCTAAGGGTTAGTTTGGTAATGAAAGAGTCAAATCTATCTCAGTTCGAACCTCCTTAGGGCTTGATCTCATGTACAATTTGTATGTTTAATTGATGTATGTGATTTGCTGATTTGTGACTATTGTGTGTACCGATGGGCTTGCTAGTGCACAGTCAATGGGTAGTGATTGGGTTCTACCATTATAAATAAACAAAATAATTGATGACGGCACGACCCAATTATGATAGGCCCAAAAAAAAACAAAAAAACAAATGATCCAAGAGAACCTAGTTGAGGCGACTAATTCAATTGAAATTGAACTAAAATTTTCAGTTTGATTTTTTATTTTTTATTTTAAATTTTTTTAATTTTTAGTTTGATTTTAATTTTTAATTTCGATTAATCGAATTGAACCAAAAATCAAATTACTATTTTTATATATTATATTTTTATACTATTTATTTAAAAATTATATTTTCATATTGGTTATTTATTTTTATACTATTGTTTATGTTTTCTCACCCAAACTAAAAATAATAAACACAAAATATATTTATAATTCTATTATTTAGTTTTTATTTATTTTTTAAAGAATTCAATTAATCGAAAACTGAAAAAAAAAATCGATTGTATTCGAAACGAATTAATTTGGTTCATACTTGAACATCAGAAAGGTTTTCGCTTGAATAACCCAATGTGCACAACTTATTGTGATGCAAATGTCATCTAACTTGAAAATTAAAAAATATAGGTGATACCATCAATAATTAAAAAAACATTAGTATCTTATATTTATCTAATCTACTACTTCCAACAAAAAAAAAAAAACACTGAATCGACCCATCTATAGTAGCAATTGGTGTGGTGAACTACTCGTGTATGGAGAGAGAATTCAATGAGACTGCACTTCAAGCAATAAATTTGGCTCAACTCAAATACTTCATAGTGACGAATAACTTCAACAATAACACCCAAAATGAAATTACTATACTGATCATCTTTCTCTGGCCTTTCTTGTTTCACCAGAAAAAACAACCAAGGCCATATTTGGAATATTTCAATTTCGGGTCACACCATCACATAAGTTTTGTTGTTATCCCATATTTATTTATTCTAATAACTTTTGTTTCTCTTTTCTTCCACCTGCGTGCGTAGTATCTAAATTAGACAACAAAGTGGGATTCTTTTTCCCTTTTCCTCTTTGTTTAAAAAGTGATTTGGCTTTCGGTAACATTAAAATTAAAATTTATGAGATGCCAAGATTGGTCTCAAATCTGATGGGTCACATATCTAAGAAAGAGATTGCTTTCTCAGCCAAAAAGGTCCAATTCAAGGTTACTGTAAGGTGGGACTGAAGAAGGGAAAGTAAATTTAAGGTTTCACTAAAATCAGTTCCATCTAAAAGTCAGCACAATGACCCAATAAGACTCCATCATACCTTGGTTACCGGAAGTTGCCATATCCTTTTGCTGACAACACCATAAAATGAGCATCTGCTCACTGTTTTCAGACAACGGGCTTCTTGCAGACCGAAACCCCCCGATTGAGTTACATTTCTTCAATCTGCAAAATATAATCTCAGCAAACATTACAAGGAATTCAGGAACCTAAAAAGGGTCTAGTCCTAAGGCTAATGCCGTAGCAACATGGACTTAGCTTTTTGATCTTCATATCCCTATGACATCTCTTCAACTGCAAATATAATTCTTGATCTGAAAACAGAAGCTGATCTTTGAATAGGAAAAAGAGCAAATTTGCAAGTTTATTTGAAAGCACAAACGTCTTCTTAACTTCAACTCTTCCTTTGAGCTGACTATAACTACTACAATAAAGCAACAATAGATAACCATTTGACCAAGCTTTATCATCCAAATAAATTCTTTATTATGTTCTTTGTACTTCCCACAATTTTCTATTGGAAAACAGAAAAGGTCTTAAGTCTGAAGTTAAACTTGTGTCACCATGTGTCTTAGACACTCAACAAACAAAATAATACCATGAACAGCCTCCACCTGCAGCCAGCAGCCATACGTGCAGCATTTAAAACCTGGATTTTCTCACATATGTAAAAGAAAACAAAATGTCTAATAGAGAGATGTTACATGCATTCACCTCCCTATATGCACTCAAAAGATCATTTAGCATATTATGGAGTATGAAAACCAGATGAAACCTCATAATTAAAAAAAAAAAAAGAAGAGGAAATTGCTAGAGCAGAAAGCAATTGTATGAAAACCATCAAAGCAAGAGTATCGTACAGTAGAAATCAATAGCAATGTCAGGTATGAGCAACGCTAGAGAAGAACTCATATCTTCGGAACACCCCACTCCATGAGACTCCGCAAGATCTATCCTGCTAGTGTAAGATCATAATTTGCTGCCTATATTTATCAATTTTATCTCCAAAATTGCACATAATTAAATATGGAGATATATGCTAACTTGAATTAAAATTATTAAAGAATGAGCCAATAGCAATATAACAGATCTATATGACTCTATCGATCTGCCTAATTATGTCGCATATTAGGCATTTCAACTTCAAGCTCATTAGCAAATGCAACCAAATAACGTCTCTTATGTTACCTGAATACCTAAATATATGATTGATAAAAAATAAAATAAAAAATGAATATCTAAATATACAACAGCTAGGCACCTTAAGTTCAATGTAATTAGCAAAATAACAAAATCAAGCCATCTTACGTCACAGCATATTTAAATATACAACACATTGGGAATTTCAAATCAAAGGTGATTACCAAACATAACCTCTCGTTAATCACTATTGATAACCCCACAGGACAACAGAGCATGGTTTTTTATGCAATTTATCCTTCATTCACTTGATCGCTGTATAATAGCATTTAAAATAATCTATTGTTATTCAAAAGCTACACAATCCTTCTCAGCCACACAACTTTTCCCCCTGTAAATCTTCCAACATGAATACTAATTACGTCATCTGGTAATAAAATCTATAGTCCCGAGCCACCGGCAGATAATTTCTACATTGTAAAACCAGTTCTAAAAATCAGTAATAAATAAAAATAAAACCTAGCCAACACGCCTCCTTCTCCAATTGTCTCCTGCTCCTGCTACACATACCAAAAAAATATAAAAAAATAGAAAGGCACAGTTTTTAACTCTTCACCATAGCTCTCTCGTTGTCCACATTCTGTGCAAAAATTTTAGTAGCAGTCATATTATCATCAAAATAACTTGCATAAGGGGGCCCCTTAGGAACCAATCTCCTATACTTCACAAAATTCTTCTCAGCCTCACTGTTTCTCCTCAACAAAGTATATATTATACCCTGACACAAGTACGGCCTAAAATCCCTAGGCTCCTCCTTCTCCAACTCCTGATAAACCTTCAATGCATCATCGTACCTCCCCTCAAGCACCCGAATTTGCGCAAGCAACAGCTTAAAATCCCTCAAATCAGTCTTTGTAGTCTCCTTCTTACATAATTTCATTGCCTCCTCAACCCTTCTCTCGATATTCCTCAACTCCTCGCTCGATTCCTCCTGTGAAGCTACAGTAACCAGCCCGTGATACGCTTCCACAAGAAAAGGGTCCTTCTTCAACAGCTCATTGAACCCTTTCCTCGCTAATTCAAACTCCCCACTATAAGACAAATGTGCTCTCAACATCGGCCACTCAATTTCCTCCGACTCAAGCTCCATAACTTCTCGAGAATCTCAATAGCTTCCGGAATCTTTTTGCTCTTTATCTTGATTTCCATCAAGTTCTTGAGTCCATCAATATCATCAGGGTTGGAAGCCAAGTGTTCTTCAACTAATTTCTCCCTTTCTTCGTCCAAAACAGAATCTTTCACGGTGGTTTCGACAGTCGGCGGGGGTGAAATTGGCACGGCAATGGAGCGTCTCAACGAAAAATAAAATCGAGACAAGAAAAATGCCGTGGCTGTAATGGTGGTGATGAGGGTGGCTTTCAGTGGGGTCAAAAACGAAATTGCCGAGGCGGGGTTGTGGCTGTTTGGTTTATTCGGGTTTTTCGGGTTCGGGTCTTGAGAAGAGGCTTTAACGGGGGAGTGACATAAGTGGGGAAGCGGCGGAGGGGTGATTCTGAAAGAGAGAGAGAAGAGAGGGGTTTGGAGAAAGATGGACGGTGGTTATTGAGCAGCAGGCGACAGCGGGCGGGTTTAGCAGCGAGGGGATTCAGAGTATTCATGGCGTTAAGGGTTTAGACTTCAAGACAGTTGTAAACACTGGAGAATGGGTTTTTGAGTGTGCATGGAGGAAGGCAGAGGAAAGACGAACATTCCGGCGACATTCTCTCTAGGATTTTAACTAAAGTCGTGTTCTAACTTGGGTGAAGGTGCGAGATAGCCGCTGGGCTTATAAATAAGTTGACCCAACACTGCGGGCCCAATCGAATGTGCTTTACAAATAAGGCCTAAAAATGAAAACTATTGGCCCTTCAGTGGTAAAGTAATTGGGCTTGTACGAATAGGCCACATTGTAGACAATAGAGATAAGCCCGTATCAGGGGAACCTAGTATGGGCCGGCCACTTATAAAATTGGACATTTGGACATTCGGACATTCTTTTAGTTTGTTGTCCTTCTCGTCTAGTTTAATTCATAAACAATCAAATTTCTTACAATGTAATAGTGTAAACAATCAAGTTTCTTACAATGTAATAGAGTGTAACTAGTGTCAAAAGGATTATTCTGATTGTTTGTGTTTGGATATAAAGGGGACATTAGCCATGGAAACGAAGAAGATTTTAAGCTATTTTTGAGCTGACACCTTTTGGCTATAATGTATTGGAGATTATGATGTATGTTTGATTTTATTTTAGAAATGTATTTTGAAGTATAATGATTTGGGAGAATAGAAGATTATTATGGAGAGAAATGTATTAAAATGTTTAGTATATTTAATTTTATTTTTAAATAATAAAAATAATTCTGAAGAAATAAAACCAAACATCCCTTAGCTTTTGGACTATCCCGCATTATGCACCAATTTAGGCCTAAGCCACGAAGAAAAAGAAGCCTAAACCCGCGAGCCTCACCAAGCCTAAAACGAGCAATTACACAAGATGACTTCCACCACTACATTCTCACAAGGTTCCCTCCCACTTCATTTATTTCAACCAAGTGATCTTTCACTCTCAACAAACAAAACAAAAAATATCAAAACCAGAAAGCACGAGCCAGCCAAAGTAGGACTGAATACACTACAAAAAGGGGGGGGGGGGGGGGGGGGGAGGGGGATAAAAATGTTAAATAATAAAGTCAAAATTATGACTAATAATACTGTTCACAAGTTCCATAACGACGTTGTCGTTATTAATAACTAATATCACTTCTAAATAAGTTATCGATACACTATTAACAATTATTCATATATTATATAAGTAATTATCAATACTGACAACTTAAACACAATTTTTATCGATACTAAACTTATAAAAATTATTATTATAAAAAATAAAATTTTTCATATATACATATATATATATATATATATAATTAGTGACGATTGTTGCTGATATGTCTTCTATCTCCTTGTAGTGGTTTAGTATGCTACACCAATTCCTAAATATTTAAATAATCAATAAATATTATATTTTTTATAAAAGTATATACTTATTATTTATTCACACTTTCTGAACGATATATATATATAATCACAATTCTGCATTGACAGGTGCTTGAATTTGATTTTTTTTTTTGTGATTTCGTTTGTGACTCGAGATTTGTACAACTCTAATATTTGCACGAATTGAACACAATTACACGTTATAAAGAAATATAAAAATGGTCGATCTTTTGAATGGAGAAGGCCACCTAGGATACGAGACATACAATTCCCACGCAGCAGCCACGTGTAGGCCAGGCACAATCACATTTCCCAACACGATAGGCATACAAATTCGCGAATGGGGTTTTATTTTCTGAATACTAAAAACTAAAGCAGACTTTTGGTCGACTGGAATATTGCACTACTCCTATATTTCATGTGAACCAATTAACACAAGTCCAAATCCAAAAGCCACCCCTAACATCGTTGTCCGAATCAAAAACACGTAAAAAAAAAATCGTACTCATTCATCATCATCGGTATCTTTCCCAGGGGAATCCAATAGTATTTTGTGGATTCTTGGGATTTGGATTGTCTCCCTTTCAGATGATGCTCTTTCCTCTCTCCTTTTCGTGTAGAACTCAAAGAACTCCTTGTTCTCTTTCTCCAGTTCCTTCCACACTATTTTCACAAAGTATAACAACAAAAAATAAAAAAAATCATCATTTAAAATAATGAAAAAAAAAAATAGTTAATTTCTTTGAACATTTCTATTTGCATGGGTGCAGGATTTTACAAGAAAAGGGAACAAAAATAACAATAGACAACATGTCCACACGCATCTGATTTGTGCATGGAACTAATCAGTATGTCTTTCTGAGAAAATAATATTTTCTTTTGGGTTTTGGGCAGTTCAGATCTCATCTTCTATTCAATTATGTAAAATAATTTTTTTTAAAATAAATAATTGATTCTGAATAAAAAATTATGAAACAAAAATATTCGAAGGGTGTGGGGATTTGGTTGGTGTTGAAATCCCAAAAACATTTGGAAGAATTCCTGAACAGATATCGAAGTACCTGTGGAAGTAATAACTGGGAGGATATTTGCATATTTGGAGAGAGCTTCCATGCATTCCTCTTTGCTCATGTTGAATACCATGCACTCTTCTATTAGGTGGTGTACCTGTTTCATCCCATATATCACAAAACCATGTTGTGTGTATCAATAACACAGAACAAAGAAAAGATTCAAGAGAAGAGAGAACAATATTAAAGATCACAAAGACACAAAAAAACAAAACCTAGAAACTGAGATGTCGTATTATATATATATGACAAAGTAATTTACTTTACCATGTGTATGTATTGAGCAGAAGAATCTGATCCCATGATTTTTGTCTGCACCAAGTCTTTATTTCTGGACAAACAAATTTAATCTAAGTATATTTTGTTGATTGAGATAATCAAATGTGGAGAAAAAACCCTACTGAGAGCTAGAAAAAAGTGAGGAACAAGAATACTGAAGAAGTAACAAGAAACTGCGTGAATATTTACAGATATTAACTGAAGAGGAGGAGTGAGAGAGAAAGGCGGGGGTGGGGGGGTGGGGGTGTAGGTTTACAAAGTAGAAAAGAGAGAACTAGATTAAAGAGCAGAAACAGCATTATTAAATGATAAAGAAGATGAATTTTTTTAACAAATAAGGGTAGTGATCAGCTGATGTCATGAGGTGGCGGGGTCAGTAGTCCCACGTGGGAGAAGATACGCGATTGGTTGGGAGGGGATTAGAGTAGATTTTGTTAAGCAAAGCCGTTGTTTGTTGTTGTAATGGGCCACTTCACGTGGCGCCGTGGGCCTACACTGAAGGCTCGAGATTGGGCCCACCTGAAGCCCAATTGGATTTCTCACGAGTTTTGATCGAGGTTTTTTGTTTTTTGGAAGGGGTGAAAAAAATAAGGAAATAAACTTGTGTCGGATAACAAAATTTGAGAGCTCAATATTTTAAATTCATAAATAATTTTTTGTGCTTGTTAATATAATTTCTATATGTAGAAATTGAAAATGCAATATACCACAAATAATAGCTCTATATGAAACGACATTGGGGTTTGGGCGTCTTTTATTTTTGTTGATCCAATAAAATTTCAAAAAAATTATTATGACATTATGAATTAATTTTTCAAATATTAAAATTAAAATTCACTCAAAATTAAAATCTAGACATCTTATCGTCGTGGGCCCAAGTGGATTCTTAATGACCCCACGGTAAAGCCCATGCCCTCGTGGAATCGACTTTGCGTCTTCACCCACTCCTCCATTGGAAACCAATCAAGACTTCTTTGAAAGCAAGAGAAAGGAAAGAGAAATAAGGCACATAAGTACTATTTTTTTCCCCGCATTTTTGGTTGCATTATTGAGTGGATTTGTGCTTTTCTCAATTTTGGGATGTTGGCTTATTGCTTCCTTATGCAATTTTGGCTGCTTTCTTTTCTTCTTAGACAAAGAAGTTCGATAAGTTAACAACCAAACCTTTTCAGTGGACCATTTCCTCCTCTTGAATGGTCCGAGTGGTACTCTACATTGAATTATTTCATTGATATTTTGCACACATATATATTTAATTCAAATGAAAATAGTGGACCTCGTAACAAAACTTTCTTGGAAATCATCAAATTATAAATCTATCGGGTAAATTCTTTAACGAAAAAAAAATTCTTGGTTATTCCGATTGATGTTGAAAAGATTTGTCCGTGAAATTTAAATTTTTAACCTAAAACGGTTATATACTTCATAAACATTCATGTTGTAGATTAAATACAAGTTAAATAAGATATTATCATCGTTCTAATACTGCATATAACTCTAAATCGATAGTCTTTAAAAAATATTTATTTATGAAGAATGTAATTATATTGTTGTGATTAGGGCTAAAAATGAATGAAACTATTCGATACTCGAATTATCATTAAAATTTTGTTTGATTTTTTTTTTATTATGTATAATAAATCAAACTTGACAATAATTTTATATTTGATAAAAATTTAAATTCAATCGTATTTGATTTGATTAAAATTTTTTTGAGTTTGACTCGTTAAATAATTAAACTAAATTTAAATAAATTTTAAAATTTAATAAGAATTTTTAATCAAATTTAAATAATATTTTATTCCACTTATTTGAATTTATTTAAACCTCTATTCGTGACAAGATTAGTATCTTGCGTTCACCTTGAAGAACGGGTTTGGTTCCCACGGAAACGAAGTTGCCCAACAATATCAAACTTTTGTCCAAATCTACTCCTTGTTGCAACCCTCCAACTCACCAACCAAACTACCCACATGCACCATAAGAAAAAATATACACATTTATAAGATGTTAATTAATAATATAAAAATTATCATTAATTATATATATACCACAAAAAAAAAAGAATAGTAGTTGCAAAAAAACAAGTGACAAAATTATAATTGTCACAAATTATTGTATTAAGTGACAATTATATTATTTATTCTTTACATGAATGATTTTCTCAATTTTAATAGTGACAAAATTGTGTAAAAATTATCAATATTAATAATTATTGAACAAAAATTATATATAAAATAATTAATGATATATGTATAATAAAATTGAAATTATTATTATTTAATATATATAATTAATAATAATTTTCACATTATCAGTTAACATTTGTTATTAATATTCTTTTTTCTTATACCTCGGAATGCTTAGTATACTTAAGCGTTCAACGTCAATCGAGCCATGGACAAGTGTCTATTAAACAGTACTATCAATTGGATAATGGGGCATATATTGAAACAATATGTTGAAGTCCTAAAACTTTATAAACATAATGTATTGGTTTTAAATATTTGATAAAGTATTTATTTTTTTGCAATTATTTTATTGTTTTTCTAAATATAAAAAAATACCACTAGAATTGATAACGACACATCCGAGTGAATCATTACGGATGTATTAGATGCAAAAATCATATTAAATGGATTAATCTAAAAGAATCCAGTTGCAGAGATGAAAATATTGAAATCAAATTTCTTTCACCTACTCACTCAAATCTTACACTAGTCATACCCCAAAATCAATAAATTAATCAATTGCTTAATTAATTAACATTATCTCCTAATTGATTATCAAAAAAATCATACTCTCAATAATCACTAGGCTTCTAGAGAATCTAGACCTTACTATTACCTAATTTTTAGTCACATGAAATCATAGGCTACTAAAAAATGCTCTCTTATACACTTGAAAAAAAATCCAAAAACTAATTTTCATTTTTCAACTCAAACAGAAAAAGCTCAACAACTTTTTAATTGACCCCTTCTCAATCAAAGATTTGGCCGGGTTAATGAGGTTTCGTATAAACGATAAAAAACGAGGCACTAAGATTTTATAATAAAAGTTTTAGGTTTCAGTCCTATCAAGATTAGTCTATGTTGTTAATAATTTATTTACATATATGTAATATGCTTTTTCACAAAAGTATTTCTTATGCTATCTGGATGTAATACATAATATAATAAATCGCCTAAGTCACAAAATATAGCGCTGGACTCTGGGCTATTACTTGACCTAATTAGGCCATTTTTCAAGAAATTACCCACTTATTCTTGATTCAACCTTTTTAGATTTTTAGGCGTCTAAACTCATGATTTAGGGAGGATTTTTTGTCCTTTGGTCGAAATCCTTGCGATAAGTTCCCAATTCATACATTGGAGTGAATTAGAACTATCTAATCGTATGATAATTCAAAACGTCCAATCACCATTGAAATATAAAAAAAATAATTTTTTGAGTATCTACCTATTAGTATAAAGCCAGGATCTTATATGTAATGTTTTGAAAATTGAATCGCTTGGTCGATTCAATTAAAAATTAAAAATTAATTCGATTCGATTTAACTAATCAAAATGGATCAAAAATTAATAAAAAACTATTCACATCCATGCGTTTTTTTCGTGACTTTCTTACTATTCTAGCTTCAGATCCATATTCGACCTGTAAAATTTTACAGACCCATTCTTCAAATATTTGACTATCCATTTTAAGACAACCCAGCCCAAATGGCTTTAAATATAGCCCATTTGAGGTGAGTTTAGTGAATGGCCTGGCCCAAGGTCCATAGGTCCAAGACAATATCCCTAATTCTCGATTTAGAAGTCCATCTATAAGAACTGCGCAACTTCACCGTCTCCAAAACCCTAGAACGGCAGTCCACTCCTAAGGTTTTCTCCTCCTCTCTGGCTCCGACTTTTGTTTTTCGCAGTTTCTCTTCATTATATATGAACATGAATTCAGATTTTTGAATCTTAGTTAATCAATTGGCTCAATTTGCAGGTGAGATTACATAAGGGTGTAGAGGTTGCTTCATTTCGAAATGGCTCCAGCTAAAGGTACGCATTTTGAACCATGCCATTTTATATTCTGTAAACTGCTGAGATATTGTTTTTGCTCCCCATTATTTCTTGTTTGGTTGTTATTTAAGCACGTAATTTTAGTTGCGTGTTTGAGTTCTTCACTCTGCTGAATTGAACAAAGTTTTTCGAACATTAATTTGGTTTTGATTTGCGTGCAATTTAGAGTTAACAGTTCCCTGGCTTTAGAATGATTGCTCTATTTAATTGGATGAAAGAACTGCCATAATATATTAGCGAAACCGGTAAGAAGGTGAAAATGAAAAAAAAAGATGTAATTGTTTGAGTGGTCTTAATAAGATGTTGCAGTACATATTTTGTGGTCTTTGTGCAATATCAGCACAAAAATATTTAAAATGGTGTATTTGTCAGAGTAGATTTGTTTGATGAGAATATGAACCATGCTGGTTTGTGGTGCAACTCCATGACACTCTTAGTTGGAAACTATTTCTAATAGTTGTAGATATGTGTTTACATAGTCATGTATAATTTGTGACACTATTCTTTTGATGATCAATTTTTTTATTCGTTGATTGATGTATATCTTATTTTATCTCTGGATTGATATTATACTTGGAGTCCTTTGACAAAATTTAGCATCTGTTGAACCTTTGCTAGGATTCTATATTATGTGAAGATCATCTGTCTCTAAGAGAGAGATCTTGGTTTGTGGTTATCATAATTTGGATTTTGAGTAAAATTAGATGTATTATCACTTTCTTTTTAGATTGTTTTCTGTTGTAGTGCATCATTATTCTATCAGAAATCCTATACTAGACTTTCTATTTGCTACTCAGTTTTTGCATTTTTTTAATGTGCAGTTGATCCAGCCAAGAAGTCAGACCCAAAGGCTCAGGCCTTGAAGACTGCTAAGGCTGTAAAATCAGGTGCAACAACCTTTAAAAAGAAGTCTAAGAAGATACGCACCAAAGTTACTTTTCATCGACCAAGGACATTGAAGAAGGATAGAAATCCCAAGTACCCTCGGATTAGTGCGCCTCCTCGCAACAAACTTGATCATTACCAGATTCTGAAGTACCCCCTCACCACTGAATCTGCCATGAAAAAAATTGAAGACAACAACACCCTAGTTTTCATTGTTGACATTCGTGCTGACAAGAAGAAGATCAAGGATGCGGTCAAGAAAATGTACGACATTCAGACCAAGAAGGTTAACACTCTTATAAGGTATAGAATTGTTTCATTACTTTCTGCAATTGCTATATGTTTAGTTCGGTCAGCACAAGTTCTCTATGTTGGTTGATTGGAATATGAAATTCTCAATTGACTGCCGTGAAGTTATCTTTTTATTTCTCGTCTTCAGGTAGATGCAAAATGTTTGATTTCTTGGGCACAAAAATGATAGAATCATCATAGGTTTTAGTAATTTCTGGCACTTCTTTATGAGCATTGTTTCTATATTTAAAACTCAGATGAATATCCCCCATTAATAAGATCATAGTTCTTCTTGCTGTAGTTTGATAGTAATGAAGCACAGTGGATGACCATGTGATTACATCTTTTCCTTATCCCATCATGGAATTAAAGAAGACCATTCGATGTGTATTTGGTACTGGATTTTTTTTATCTGGTTTCAGATTTCAGTTTCTATCAAATGAATTTGGTTAGACAACATTTATTCCTTTTTTTTTTTTAATTTGGTAGGATTTATTTAGTGCAGCAGAGTGTCCGTTAACTGCTCTAGCCAATGGGAATTTTAGTTATTTAATATGAAAATTTCATTCCCAGATATTCAAATACTGCTTTTCCCCTTGTTCAGGGGCTAAGACTAATGAGAAGTTATTTGCACCCCATGCATATATATCTATCTAATTTTCACTTGCCATGGATTGTGTGGGGAATGCCTTGTCTGTTTTACACTTGATATCTTGCCTACTACCTGAATCTTATGAACATACTTTTTTCAGGCCGGATGGGACCAAGAAGGCTTATGTTAGGTTGACGCCTGACTATGATGCTTTGGATGTTGCAAACAAAATTGGGATTATCTAAGGGGCTTGCCCTCCAGATTTCTGTTTTAAGTATTTTTCTTAATTGGACTGGACACACTAAAGATTTTTGTAATACTCAGATGCGTAACCAATTTCTTTTGCATATTTAGATGCTTGAGTTTCAGAAGTGAGTTTCTCTAGTAAATGTTAGACCTCCAATTAAATTGTGTTTCCATTAGTCCTTATTCTTTTCTGTTGCTTTGTTTATGAAGTGAGCCTCTCCTATCTGTATCTTTCAACCTGAGTTTCCCTTTCTCACCACACCAAATATAAGAATGATGGGAATAGAGTTAGTAAAAAATGAATGTGGCGATTGGATGTTTGTAAGCTGCTAGAGTATGTATTGCTGATTCTTGCACGTCCCTGAAGTTGTAAGCTCTAAACTTCAACTACCTTATTTATTTTTTAGTAGTTCTTTCAACTAGCATGACAAAAGATTTCACTGGAATATAGTTGTATTGTCTCTTTGATTCAGCGTGTGGAGCTCTGATTGTTGCTTGTAGGTTTGCCCCGGAACACTGGTTACTGCTGCGTGAAAAAATTTTCATTGGTAATGTGCTAACTAGGGACTGTTGATTTTTCGTACGAAATTCAAAAGACAGTTGCCATGATCGGACATTCTACCTCATTAGTTACTTCAAATGCAACACCTGATTGAAGTCTTGAGTTAGAATTTCCCGCACCAAAGGAATGAGCAATAATTTTGCCTGCATTATTTGGGTTTGCTTTGAGCAGTGAAGTTCGAGCCTATTGCCCTGATATTGGCAGCTGCAATCATGGCACAAGGATAAACAAACTGGTCAAGCATAACATTCATTCAAAAAAGATAAAATGACCCGGCATGACACCATGTCTTATTGTCTTAACATCTCAACTAAAATTTCGAAAAAAGAAACATTATAGCCTCCTCATTTTTCCCTTTGTTTTATCATCCACTGATCTTTGTATTCCAAGAAACCACATTTCTCTCTAGCATCAACGGAAATCGGGAATAAGTTGAGATTTACAATAGTAATATCCACATTAATAGGAAGCTATGTTCAATATAGTTTTACCATAAATGCTAACCAAGTAACAATATTTTCCCTTTGGAATTAAAAAAATAAGACCCAATCAAAATAGTTTAATTACAGGTCGAGCGACCGTTCTATTTACATTTTATATGATAGAAGACGAAAGGGAGAGGCAGTATGTAGTTTTTTTAGTTTAATGGGCCCTAGGAGTAATTAGTGGTGAACTCAGTCCAATGACAGTCTGACTCAGGGAACGAATGATAGGCCGAATACCTTTTGAGGCCCAGACATGTTTTACTTCACAGGTCCTGAGCCCGTGCTTATTTCAAATATTCTTTTTAAGAAATCCTTATTTGTATAATCAATAACGTAATTAATCTGCGTGTATTTTGAACGATTTGCCTTTTGACTCCTCAGTCGGCAGTCTTCCTCGATTTCTTATAACTCGCCGCCGCCAATGACGATTGCCGCCGCGATAACACTGCCGCTTACCGCCGTCAACAACCGCTCTCTTTCCTTAACGTCTTCATCTTTTCGGTTTTCTTCTTCATCGATCCAGTCGCCGAGGATTCTCAAGTCTGTCACCATTTGCACTGGCCGAAAACCTAATTTCCGCGTCTTCTCTTCAGTTAACATTGAGGCTCCGGAGAGGAACTCTCCGACGTCGTTTCTAGATCGTAAAGAAAGCGGAATTCTTCATTTCGTCAAGTATCATGGACTCGGCAATGACTTCATATTAGTAATGTTCCAAATTACATTTATGCTTATTTGTTTGCACGTATAAATAACGAATTATTCTTTCAGAATATCTGATAACAAGGAATGCACTTTCTTTTCTATGAGGGAAACAATGACGAATTTCATCTCACGAAGTTTGGAGGTTATTTTTTCACAGTAGGAGTTTATTCAGGTTTCTGCTTCCTTGAAGTACAAACTTTTGAACGTAAGGTTTGGACCTTTTCAAAATCTATGTAAAATGGCAATATTTACTCAAAGGAGAACAGTACTTTGTATGAAGCTACTGAAATCTAAATCTCGGGACAGCTTTTATGTTTATTAGCCACTACTGAAATCTAGATCTCGGGACAGTTTTTATGTTTATTAGCCGTTGAAATTAGCTAATATTTCAAGACTTTATGCAACGAAGAGCTGGTTCTTTTATTTAGTATTTGTTTATTTTCCCCCCTGTTCTAACGAGAGCCACTGAGTTACACATATATCCACGCACACACAATTGACAATGCACGTAAAATTTTTGGGATTGATGCTTATTTTTGTGAGCATAAGTTGATTTGATTAGGTTGATAATCGAGATGCAGAGGAGCCCAAAATCACTCCAGAGGAAGCAGTGAAATTGTGTGATAGAAACTTTGGCATTGGAGCTGACGGAGTGATATTTGCAATGCCAGGCATCAATGACACCGATTATTCCATGAGGATCTTTAATTCTGATGGTAGTGAGCCCGAGGTAATTTGTGTTTTTCGTAATTAAGTGTGTCGGTGTTGCTTTGTTTTGGTCATTTACTAAAGATTGATGGTTTCATTTACTTTACCATTAGCTAGCAATTGAGATTGCATTCTATCAACTGTCATCAAATTCTCATCTTAAATTTTGTGGAAAGAAATGGTTCTTTTTAAATTCTTTTAGAGACATAACAAATTTTCCAAATCGAATGCCTCTAGGATGGTTTCATGGTGAAACAACCCTAAAGTTTTGAACAATGCATTATGGACACAAAAATGGAAAGGGAAACTAAAGAAAGAGTTGCTATATGCACTATATCTCTGTGTTCACTTACCAGTGGAAGTAGAGGGAAATATCACAGAAGAGTCCATCTGTTCCGACTTTGCTTTCATGAAGCTCCTTTTGTTTAAACCATGCATGAGAAATTTATGATTTCAAATTTTCATTTAAAGAAGATAAAACATGAAAAATTCTTCTCCTTCGTTTCCCCCCCCTTTTTTTTTACTTGTTTATTCCTATTTTATTAAATGAACAGCTCGTAGATTGTGAGATAATTGATGGACTTCCCATGAATCTATTTTGGCTAGTTCTGAGGTCGATTTCTGCTTTTGTTGTCACAGATGTGTGGTAATGGAGTCCGATGCTTTGCCAGATTTATAGCTGAGCTTGAAAATCTTCATGGGAAGCAAAGGTTTATCTCATATAAAAGTATCCTGATATCTTTGTTGTTTTGTATCTAGCATGTAAGGTTCAACTTTTTATTGGGTTTTTTCTCCTGATAGTATAACTTTGAGTTTGGAGTTGGCCTTGATCTCTATGTTGCCGATAATATAATTGCCCTCATGGGATCAACAAATTATGCATTACCATTAACAGCCGCAAAAAGTTTCAGCTTTTGGAGATGGACTCACTTCCAGTTTTTGACTTTTTTCACTTCTGTACTTTTACTTAGTGTCCGTGAAACATGGCCCTGAGTCAATCCTCTATTACTCACTTATTTCGAAAGACATCCAGCATTGCATTGGACCCTCTTAGAAGGATCTATTTTATCCTTCCTCTCCTTTCCAGTACAAGAACTGATCATTGCTTTCATAGAATACAGAAGTGGCATATTAGTTGTTACTATTTCTACTGTCTCGTTCTGACCTGTTCAGTATATCAGCACCAACTATTTAGAAACTATGGATGTCTTTTCATATTTCTGATTTTAGTTGTGTTAATAATCTTGCTATTTCTTTCTCATTTGCATCTAAAAGATGGAGATAAATTGCAGGCAAGAATTACTTTCTTAGACTCGAATTTGAAAGGCTACTCATCTCTTATTTTGGTCTTGCAGCTTCACTGTGCATACTGGTGCTGGTTTAATTGTTCCTGAAATACAAGAAGATGGAAAGGTACTCCCAGAATCTCATAACTAAGTTTATAGCTTTAGTTTATAGATGGAAAGGTATATCTTTTGGTAAATATTTTTAGCAGGCAATTTTTGGTATTTCTGTTCGAAGCACTTTATATTCTACGAAACCACTTCTTTTCGTCACGTTTTAGGCAAGTTTGTTCAGCATTTGTTCACATTTTCAGGTCAGAGTTGATATGGGTGAGCCAATTTTGAAGGCATCAGAGGTTCCTACAAAGTTAACTCCAAATAAAGATCAGTCTGCTGTTAAGGCAAAATTGGACATACATGGTTTAATCTGGAATGTTACTTGTGTTAGCATGGGAAATCCACACTGTGTCACTTTCGGTACAGAAACATGCAAGGTGTGCTGTCTCTTTATACTCTTCTCTGGTTCAATGGGTTATTGATGCATTAATGTGTTCATTTCTTTCTCCCTTGTGGCTTGTGAGCATACAGGATTTGCAAGTAGATGAACTAAATTTACCTGAAATAGGCCCAAAATTTGAACATCATGTGATGTTCCCTGCCCGAACAAACACAGGTATTTGTTTTTGTTGGCATTACAGACTGAATCTGCCACTACTAGAGTTTAATTTGTTTGTCTGCTCTTTAATTATGCACATGCTAGCTCGCAATGTCACACAGATGAGCATAAATAACTGGAAGTTTTTTGCATTGGGGCTAGGAATGCAAAATGTTGGAGAAAGAATGCACTTTCAAAGGTGTATTATCTCTATTTTGTTGGTTTGAAATGTGAACAGGAAAATGGATATGCACGTGCGAGGTCCCCACTGTGAATTCTTTTACTGCAAAACTCTTAATTTTAAACATCATCTTCTGGACATCTTAAACATGGGTTTTAGCATTATGGCCCCAACCCCTAATCTTCTAATTTGAAGTAAAAAGATGTTGGTTCCAGCTGCGGCTGCGGCTCAGACCTGTATCCTTTTTTCTCCTTGCATCAGACTTGGATGATCCCTTTTAGTTGTGATTGGAAAGTCTTTTTCTTAACTTGTTTGTGGAAAAGAAGAATTGAAGTCTTCCCCTTCATTCTCTATCTTGTGGCAGTTTCATGGTTCTGAATTACAAATTCACAACTGAAACATGTATCCTTTGCTAAATTATTAAGCCTTGTTTGCTATCTTGCAGAATTTGTTCAAGTCTTCTCTCCGAATCACCTTAAAATGCGTGTTTGGGAGCGTGGGGCAGGTTCATTTTTTCTTTTGCATGCATTACTGTATATGTAAAATTTTCTTATGCGTTTTTTAACCTTTTCCATTACAAGTTTTTGCCTCTACAAGTTATGGTTATCTAAGCTGCTAGGCACGTAGCCTTTCAACTATGAAGTTAATTCGGTTGCTGCTGTAGGTGCAACACTAGCTTGTGGAACAGGAGCTTGTGCAGTAGTTGTTGCTGCTGTTCTGGAGGGTCGTGCTGTGAGGGTAAGTTTGAAACTGTTGTCTTCTGGGGTACAATTTTTAAGATTGGGCGGTGCTTTCTTCCTCCCAACATATACCTCAATGATTTTAGATGTCTTGAAGAATGAACACTTTATAGTAGTTGTTTCCTGGTTGTTTATATTGCTTTCACTATCTGTGCACCTCTTGCTGTCTCATTCTGTTTTCTTCAAAACAGAGTTGTACTGTTGATTTGCCTGGAGGCCCACTGGACATCGAGTGGAGAGAAGATGACAATCATGTCTACATGACAGGCCCAGCAGAACTAGTATTTTATGGATCCGTTCCCCTCTGATCCTTTGATTTAGGCCTGGAGGAGAATTGTCACGTTAAGTGGACTGACTTTTGTAGAATTTAAGGATATGGAGTGTTTTCTGGTTCTTTCTGTATTGTAAAACTACACTTTGGGCAGGGAATGTGTTAGGATTGAAAACTATACTTATTTCATTGTTACCACACTTGATGTGGATGATAATGGTCTAAGAATGAGCGAACAAAATGCATTCAAAGAGTAGAAATTGCACTGCTTCATTGAGTGAAATATCATGGTTTCATTGGTGGAGGGTGAGGACAAATGCCTCCATCTTTCTTGGCAATAGCTCTTTATTAATATTATCATTTGCTTATATCATAATGCACTAAACTAGATAAAGAACTCCAAAAAGGTCTTGATGATAAAAAGAAAAATGAAAATAATTTCTATTTTTCTTGACATTATTTATATATAAAGATCTAATGGCTCCCTGGAAGGTATCTTTCAGTATCAAAGACTATTACTGTTAGGAGAAAATTTACCATTAGAGCTGCATTGCATCTCTGTTAAACATTTTCTGATCGATTAATAAGTTTAACAAAATAATATTGTTATTGTCTAATTCATTTGTATGTTGCATTGACCCCCTCAGCGTACAGAAGACCATGGCACTGACCAAGTCAACCAAAATCTTTTTGGTTATTCTAAATAAAAAATACAAAAGCAGAAATCAGTATCTATCACATCTTCTGGACATCTATCACATTTGATTGAAGTCATGGTTATTGCATGAGTGTCGTCCTTAAATATCTTGAGAAAATTATAATTTTTAACCTTTATATTATTTCTTTATTCCTGTGTCTACCTTTTTCATTGTATTAGCCCCTCTTCCTCTGCACTATCTAAAAAACGAGAACAAAAAATTAAATTTCAGGAAAGGTAAAGATAGAAAGACGAGTTGGTCTTTGTTAAGTTTGCAGGCTGGCTGGCTCGACTTATTTGGTTCCACAATTTTGTAACATTAGATATTCATATTACATATCAAAATGTTAGAAGAAGTGAATGCAAATAGAGAATTCTGTAGCCAAACTTTCGATCAAGAAATATAATTTTCAATGATGTTCAACTTATAAAAATAAAATAAAAATACCCATGTAGAAAATTGCAGTTCCTCAACATTACGCTAAGCATTTGGCATAGTGAAATGAATTAATATATACAAAAATAAAATAAAACATGTAGAAATTTGCATATGCGCACACCAATCAATAACCCATATCGTGCAATAATAGCCACTAGATCTTGGCCAGCCAACGGCAAAAAGGTCAACCATTGGATTGATCGACACCACATATTTTCTAATTTAGATTAATGTTTTAGGAAACACTTGGATTTTCCATGTGTTGAAATGGTGACAAAAGGAAGACCCATTGGGTGGTTCTTGTTATTTCCTTGACTTTTTTGTCATTGAATTGGCTGCATTTGGTGCTCTCCACAAGTCAACTAGCCATAATGCTTGAAAGTCCAATCAAGTTGAATTTATTTAGCATTCGGGATTGACTAAAATTGATAATTATATTGTATAGTTTCATAAGCTAAATTCCCTAATTAATAGTTTTTGCATTTTTTCCAATCAAGTTTATCGGATGTGCAAAGGGAATTTTTTTTTGCAATTTATCACCTCAACTAACTATTTTTTTCCCTTATTAATTATTTTTTATCATTCATGACCATTTTTTGAGTTTCTTAAGTTTTGCATTTTACCATCTAGCATCTCTCACCGGCGAAATATTCGACGCACATGAGGACAAAACCATTAAATCATTTAAAATTGTGAAAGTTATTGTATTTTGTCACCTAAATTTTACAAGATTTTTCAATTTATATCCAAACTTTGAATTATTTCTCACTCTGCCACCTCACTTAAAAAAAAAAAAAATTATTTATATGCATGTATTATCTATTTTCTTATTACTTATTTATGAAAATTAAATTTAATTACCACTTATTATAATAAAAATTATATTGTTAGTAAAATTAAAATTTTAATTTATTTCTATCCAACTTCCTTGTTGGATTATAAATTCTTTAATTTACTTGACTAACTTATAAATTGAAATGAATAATAATTATAAATTAGCAAAATTATTTATAGATATGGAGCAATAATAAAATCTTAAATATAAGAATAATCTTGTGAGTTAAAATTGTAATATTTTTATTTTTTAATTTTACTTGTGTTTAGACTAATTTAGTTTTCAAAATGCATTCTAAAATGTTCAAATTTTAATTGTTGTATATTTGTAATTTTGTTCCACTCAAAATTGTCAAGTAATTGCTTATGTTTTTTGTCATTTTTTAATTTAAAATTATAATTTACTCTTATTCAAATTTAGTAAGGTAAATTAATAAATAGAATTCTTAATTCAACAAGAAAGTTCAAAAGGAATAAATAAAATAAATTTATTTTAGTAAATATATATATATTTTTATTATAATTAGTAGTAACTAAATTTAATTTTTGTGAATGAGTAATAAGAAAAGAGATAAGTACAAACATATAAATATATATATATATATATTGAAGTGAGGTGACAGAGTGATAAATAATGCAAAGTTTGAGTAACAAACTAAGAAATCTTACAAAGTTTAGGTGCCAAATTGTAATAACTTTTATAACTTTAGATGATTTGATGATTTTGCCCTCATATGCGGCGCACGTGAAGGAATCTCGGTGAAATATTCAGCCGGCAAAAGGTTCTAAATTGTAAAGTGCAAACCTTATATAGATGAGGTGGTAAACTGCAAAAAAAGAAAATTTAGGTGGAAAACTCAGAAAAAGGCCATAGTTCGAATGACAAAAAATAATTAATTCTCAAAATTATGTGTCACATTCTAATGCATTTAAGAAAGCCCCTCGAAATATGGCGATAGCATTTTGCATCGTTGTATACATAAATCAAAAAAGGATATTTTTTACCTTCTATTTTAATTTTGTATTGTATTTTATATTTTATAAAATAAATACTATTTTTTTAGATATATACTTAAAATTAATTATCTATATGTGACATATATACACTTAAAATTAATTATTTTTATGTGACGGATATATATATTATATGAAATATAAGATGCAACACTAAAATCGAAGAATCTATGAAAAAAAAAGAGAAAAACAATTCAAATAAACTCTCGACTAATTCAACCTTTAAAACTTCACTTTTGTAGGCCTTAAATTTTGGATTTGTGACATTAAGTTTTTAAGTCAGATCAAACAACTATAATATTTCAAGTAATTTAGTTATCACGAGTCATGACCGATTATATATGCTTTTATACTGATTATTCAAAAGCAACTAAATTGCAAGAAATTTTTATGGCTTAAACCTCATTGTTGCATGCTACTACGTGAAACATGCTTCCACTTAGGAAGAAAAAAAGTGATCTCTTTACGTCATGGCTTAGCTAAATCTATTAGCACTTTTTTTCCTTAAATTTCTGTCTTTTTTCGTGAATCAGACGGCTCCAAAGAAAGAAAACAGCTAATTATGGAAGGTTCCAAGTGGGGGAAAAAAATAAAAAGAAAAAAGTTGGTGGATTCAATTTTTGTAGCTACAATTAAATATTATAACAAAAAATATTAATAATAAAATATTAAATGATAATATAAAAATTATTATTAATAGTGTATATTAAATGGTATTAACTGCTGTTTTCATACGTAGGTGACTCTCAAATTTTAATATAGTAACTAAAATTAATATTTAAGCTATTACTAATAATATTTGTGACACATGTATAATGATAAATTAATGATAAAAAAAATTATTATTATAATATATTATTAGATTTTTGTTATTTGTATATATATGTCACTCCTTTCACTGAAATAATAAACTATAATCATTGCACTGAAATCAAATACAAAAAGAAATTTTCATTTTTCCCTTCTTCACAAAGGGTTTAAAATTTAAAATTGCACTTATTGTTTCGCTCTAAGCATGCAATAACGTAACATAGACCACGTGATTGGTCGATTTGGACAGGCAGTTCCATCATTGGTAACCTAAATAGTTGAAGTTGCGAAATGTTTTGTTCACATGCAAGAGATTATTGGGTCCAACGCTTCCGTTTTTCTTCTTCAATATGTAAGAGTGCGAATATTGTACTTTATGTCGTATAAATATTACCTGTCCCATCGCATATATTATTTTTTGTGATTTTTGCAATTTTGTTAACAGTTTCATTTTATATTGCTTAGCATTTTAATCATCCCAAGCAATTACCTATTGTTTGCTTGCAATGGAAGGGACAACCACACACAGTTCAGATCATCTATTTTAATTTTATAGTGTATTTTATATTTCATATAATATATGCATGTCATGTGTATGTGTATATGATTAATTTCAAGGGTATATATAACATGAAAATATTATATAAAATAAAAATATAATAGAAAATTATAATAGAAAATTCAAATTGTTAAATCTAATTAGCCAATAAATGTGTGCTACTATTGCTACTATATTACTGTTACTTAAACTTCCCAAATTTAAACATTATCTAGGTCAGCACTTCCCATTTAATATGGTGTGTGTCAATTCAATCTACTAATCGAATGATGCTATGTGCAAGAAAAGATGTTACGTTTTATAATAAATTATCAAAAAGGAAAAAAAGAATAATGCTTTTACTCGTGTTCATCTTTTTGCAGTAAACTAATTTATACGTGTGAATATTCATAAATTTAGGAATCGAATTGTGGGTTTTTGTGCTAGTTTGATAAAAAAGGAAAAAAAAATCTCAAGAATTATATTAATTGATTATCTTAATTGTCCTGATAGGCAAGAGAGAAGAAGATCAATCATGTATTAGGGAGAATTCTGGGGAAATTTGCGTCCAAAATTTTCACGTTGCCAATAATGTACGCTTTTATAATGAAAGACTAATTTTTTTGTCCTTAGAATTGCCAAAATTTCTTCCTTGATTAAACAATCCCCTCCACCCCCACCCCATCCCCAACCCAAACCCAAAAAAATAAGTAAATAAATAAAAATCTACTCTTTTTACCTCTCCATAATTCACGCTGCAAAAAAACTCTTTTGACAACCTAAGATGTTGCTATTGTGACAAGTACGAAATGGGCCCGACACGCGGCTTAATGACGCAACGGGCTGCCTCTCCGCAGGTGTTTGGCATCTACTGAGGATTTTTTGTTTTCAGTATTAACATAATGATCCGATTATTTTTAAGTTTAATGAAGGGGTTAATCATTAATGGGTTAGTTAATATTAGGCATGATTTAGTACAATCTTATCATCTATTGAGAGAGGCCCGGGGGATCGTCGCAGGATTTGGTCCAAGGCCAATACTAATCCTTTACAACCATTGGTTCATCAAACCTGACCAATAAACCTAACCCTTAATATCTCTCTTATGTCATTCTGGATGCCTGTTGCATCTTTCAAATATATATTTTAGTATATATTTTTTAATGAAGATATTAACTAGTTTTTTAATTTTTATTTAACTGATTTGAATAATGACAAATGAAATTATATGTGTAAAGTGTTTATTAATAAATTATTTTGATTTGGTGTACTATCCACACATTTTATCCAAATATATAATAGGTATCTACGTGGCACTTTGTAAGTTTGTAGATGACAAAATCATGAATTAACTTGTAGGTTATAAATAAGAAGACCCTACTTACATTTTTACAAAATTCTTATTAGAAATGGAGAAATGATTTCAAGGAATTTAAATTGTCAAAGAGCTTGGAATAAAAGAGTGAAACTCCATTATGCACTAGCAATTCGTATCTTAATACAAGAGAATTAGTCCCTCAGGTCTTGAACTGAATCCCACTAAGTTCGAATCAAAATCTTTTTATATGTCAAATCATAAAAATTAGTGAAAAGATAAATATTAGATAATTTAAATTTTCTATTACAATTTTCATAAGTACCTACATTTAAGAAGTAAATGTTCTCGCCTTAAGCATGCATACATATTTATTACGAATTAGAGAGACATGACCTATATTCATTAATCATCTCGTAGATTCAATTCCTAATTAAGATTTTTTTAATTCATTCTTGAATTTGAAATGAAAGTAAAACAAAAATTAGTCGGGTGATTCATATCCCAATCACAAGCACCTACAATGCCATAATCACATTGGTTTACCTTTGTTTATTTGGTAGTTTAACGGACGGTCGCCCCTCCAACAAGAAGAGGTATAAATATGGAAACTTCTCTGAAAAAGAAATTAGTGAAGGAATACAATGATATTTTGAAAGAAGAAAAGGTGTTCTAGTACCAGATAACCTAGGTTAGATGGTTGAAGTTTGGAGATCGAAATACAAAGTCTTTCCACACCACTACCTTTATGTGTAGGAGGAAAAGTAGGGCGGTCTAATCTAATTAGACGTTAAAAATGGATTAGTTTCTAATACAAGAAAGACTTCTCCCCATACGAGTGGATTTTATATTTTTTTAATGAATCCTAACTATTGACATTATCTATTATAGAATAAAGATGTGTGTATAAAAGAAGCAGTATATTCATAAAAAAATTTTTTTTTCGAAATTGTCCAAATCTTTACTTTAATAAATAGGGAACTTGCCATCCCCGCATCTTATCTTATTATTTATTTTTTCCTCAATCTTTTTCCATTCTTCCAACATAATTCGATTCCATCCTCGTCTGCTATTGAATAAATCTTAGTGTTTCGTGTTGGAATTTATTTAATAAATACATGATTACTGTATAACATTCATATTAAATGTATATCTAAAAAAATAATTTATATACTTAATATACATTTATAATATAAAATATGAAATAAAATATTAAATTAAAATAAATAATTCGCCGGTAGAATTGGATGGTAAGATGTGTTAGCATTTATAGCATTCTTCATCATAACTACAAACCAGGCCATTCTCCTCCCAGTTGATTAGACTTTGAACATGACAATCATTTTCTACAAATATATTGGTCAAATGTTTGGCTCAAACCCTTTGTCAGTCCCACTGGCCTTTTTGCGTCTTGGCGTTAGGCTAAAGTTCTGACCACCTTTTGATCTTCTTGTTTCAACTTCTCATCCTCAATATTTTTTCTTATATTAAATGTAAACATGCCACTCGTGTTCTCTCCGATAATTTACTTCAAGTCTCAAGCTGAGAGTCTTTTGACTACATCAAGGATTCAAGGTTGCCTTTTCTCCCCAACCACAACATTAAAATAAATATAGATATTCCTGTCTAATTTCAGTATTTTAATTTATACACCCCCACCCCCCCTTTTTTTTTTGTTTTGAAGAAAATTCTGATTTCATTGCATTAAGAACAAAACAAAAGAAAATACCAAATTCAAGAATATTATTATTGGTCAAATGCATGCTACATTTATTAATGGAGTATATATCGGATAAAAATTTACCCTTCACACACACCCACACATGAATGTGTGTATTTTTATATGTAAATAAAATATGTATATTACACCCTATATACTCCAATAAGTGTAACTTTTAGGAGACCTATTATTACTCTTGTGCAGAACAGGAAAAAACATTTTTAGCTAAACTATGGGCGAGTCAATTTCTGATATGCCTATCCATAGAAAAAAAATCAGTTGCTGATCCACGTCATCTAAAAATAAGTACTCAAGTATCCATAGAAAGTAGTTATTGTTCAAGATTTAGCAAATAGATCACACGTGTTTGGTTATATTTACTCGGTTTAATTTTTCAAAAAATTGAATGATAGTTTCTACAGCAACCCCACATTAGTAGAACTAAGACCACATCTATATTATGAAGGTTATTTCAAATGTGTGATGCAAAATTCAGGTCCAAGACGGCAAAATACTATGCCACCAACTCCACATTTGCTTCACTAATATATGTATGTACAAATTTTTTATTGAGTGTTTGAATTCTTGGGGGTAAAAATCACACTTGCTCAGTTGAATGAGAAAAACAAGTTACACTTGTGCATTAATATTTGGCTTAAGTACACCACTTATCAGATAATTGAGTGCTTAGTCACTGATTGGGTATTAAATTTATCCTTGTTGAGTAAAATTTCAAACTTGAAAACGTTCCACCATTGCCACGTGTTTGGTAGGGCGATCAATAAAAAATGATATATAGAGCTTATTTTAAAGTATTTAAGATTTTCTTGATTTGATTTGATCACTTCCACTCTTGGTCCCCAACCATTTTAAGGTTTGAAAAAAAAAAGAAAAATTGTTGAAAAGGGTACAAAATGGGATTGCACTGACAAGTGTGCCTTATGTGCTAGTTGAATTGGGTAAGTGATGGCTAATCCCCTATCATAGTGTGTTTGGCTGAAAAAAAACAATTGATTTTTATGCTATGGAGATGACATCTGTGTCTCTTCCTATGTCATTTTCATGTTTTTTTTTTTTTTGGGTATATAATAGTGTCCATTTAATGTGTTTAATTTCTTGGTATCGATATATATATATATATATGTGTGTGTGTGTGTGTGTGTGTTATTTTAAAATAGGTGAAATAGTCTTTTACATATATTATTTTTTGTGCAATATGTTAAGAATGCCATGTATCACATCAATAGGTGAATTATAGGTATTACACATGTTGAATCCATTATATGAATTGTAGCAGAAGGACCTCCATAATTGACCTAATAAATTATTTCAGATCCAGATAAGTTTAGTTTTACCTATCGCGCCCTCGCCCCCCCCCCCCCCCTCCAACCCCTTCCCACAAAAAAATAAAAAATAAAATTGCTAAAAGACTAAAAAATCCACATAAATCCGACGAAATTTTTCTTCAGCGTTAGCTGCTAAAATGACCTCCTTATATTCAGACTGAATTTTCTATTATAAATTTGTTATATCATCTGTTTCGCTATATTAATTGTTTGTATATTTAATAGATAATATTTTTTACATAACAAATAATTAATATAATATAATAGATGATATAATATAATTTACAATAATAATTTTGCATGCACCAGTTTAAATTTTTCATTCCAAATTAACGTTTCATTTTCTATTTCATATTACAAAATAAATACTAAATGGATAAAATATTTTTAAAAATAATTACTTAATATTCATTTATAAAACCAACTATATGATAAAACAAAAATTAAAATAAAGTATCCAACATGTGTGTACACCACTTTCCAATTTATGGCATTAAATACCACCACATTTTAAATAAACATAATAACTATAGGAAGGCATTTCCTTCGTCTATAAATGCATGAATTTTGTTTTGACTCCCCAAAAAGAAACAAATACAGTATCCACGACACCAATGAAATCAATACACGTTGTTCTGAAAATCACTTCTAATACCGTCCCCTACCAAATGACAGTGACCATACTACCCCCCAATCATCTCTCGCCCCCCCCCCCCCCCCCCCCAAACACACACGCGCGGATGTTTGTGAATTATGAGTGTGTGTATAAATTGAGAAGCAACTGCCGCTTTTTGTGTCTCCGAGGAACGCCCCCCACAAACCTTGTTCTGCCTATTCTACTGTTCGCCACCAACCAATACAGAAGAGTACAAACATTTATGTACTTTCAATCTCATCAGTTTATCACTGCGCAACACTATTTCTCCATCTCTTTTTCTCTGCAACAGAAAAACTCTGAAAAGGAAAGGTCGAGCTAACAGAGTCTATTCTCCTTCGTCCATGTAAGTGTATTAGGTCGCTGTATTTTTTCAGCTTTTTTGTGTTTCTGCAAATAAAATAGTCTAATCCAACTTTGATCTTCTTTTTTTGCCTTGATTCCTTGATTTTGTCTATCATCTGCAATGTCGCTGACTGCATTCCTGATATGCGCCATAGATTTTAGATTGGAGTCCTCTGTTCCATTGGCTTATCTGAAGCCTGTTTGCCTTTCACATATATGTGACACCTCTGTTTTCTGCATCGCCCTCTGTTTTTCGAATTAATTGGCCTTTTCTACAAAATCTTGACATAGGTCCTTACAGAGACGGAACTAGGGCCGGGTGGCCGGGGGCCGGGGGGCGACCTCCTCCTCTCACCTCTACAAAAATTTTAAATAAGAATAAATTTTATATATGATAAATTTTTAAAAATTTATTCTCCTATAATTTTTTTTTTTAAAATAAATCTTGTTCGATTATCCGATATTCATTTGTGGCTCCGTTCTTGAATGCTTACAATTGATCAAGGCTCTCTAATTTTTTGCCCGAATCTAAGTCCCAAGTTTTCTATTTTTTTATTTTTTGATTTTGAGGCGAGGTTAGCATCAAATTTACTGTTTTTCTCATCATTTGCAATTTTCTACCTCCTCGTCTAAGCATTGGCGTGATACTATAATTATTTCATTTTCTTTATTTTCTAGTAGTTTTACATTCATTTTGCACTTTTGTATAGCTGTGTTAGGTAGTTCTGGAGTTAAAACCTTTTTTTTTTTATAATGTATTGTTGATGAAGATTTGATCTCCATCCATAAAGATAAAAAAAGCACAAATTCTTGCCTTTTTTCCTTTAATAGTTCATCCTCCCCACTCTGCCTTCCTCTCTGTAAAGTCTCAAAACCAAAATCACATGGATTATTGTTCAAGAAAAAGGAACGCCTCCCCCACACCCCACGTAGTACTATATACATTTTTCACATCTACCTGTATTTTTCGTTTACCTATGTGTGTATATTTATCTGCATGTAACTTCTATATCATGCAAAGAAGTTCTCTCTCTCTCTCTCTCTCTCTCTCTCTCTCTCTCTCTCTCTCTCTCTGTTTCTTGTGGTCTACTATCCTTCTTGAATGCTGTCTCCATTTCTCCTGCAAATGGGTTCTTTTTATTCACCGTTGAGTATTCAATATATCACTTTTTTATACCTCAAATGTAAACAATTCAGTTGTCGACATCTTTCAACTCTTCTTGTACACACTTATTTGTCAATGTCCAACATTTTATTTGTATACAAATAAGATGCTCAAACGCACAGACGCCCACTTGCTTTTCTTGCATATACTTTCATTCACACCAATCTAAGGATAAAACATTAAAGAAAAGAGCTAACAAATATCTCCTCATTTCCATCCACTTCTTTTAAATCTTTGGAACAGGAACTGACCCCTTTGGTTTCCGCTTCATTTCTGGAACAAAACAATGAGAGAAGAAAGGAAAAATCTTAAGGTATACTCTCTAATTATTTGTACGGGAATCAAATTTAGTAGTTTCAAGAATATGGTTTCTTTTTTCGGTAATGATGTCAAGATTTTTCCTTGCAGTCCTCCTCGTGGCCAAAAGTGGTGGTAAGAAAATGGTTGAACATAAAGAGTGGCACGGATGAATTTCACTCAGATTATTATACAAAAGGTAAATTTAACTTTTAGTTTTTATTGGTCTTTATTTATTTGTTTGTTTATTTTTAATCTTGTAAGCATTAATTGGATTGATTCGTGAAATCAGCTATTTTTCAGAGGAGGAAGAGTTGCTCGGACGACGGGCACTACGTCGTCGTACCCGAAGAATTTTCAGGTAATTGCCGGCCCGCCAGCAAATTTACTTTAAAATATAATCATTTTTTATTTTTTTAGTTTATGGCATGATTATGACTAAAGCATTGTTGCTAATTAACGGTTTTAATTAATTTGACTGCTGATTTGCTTGTAGTAAAATTTTAGATGATAGTGATGATTTGATGTTTAGCTTTGTCGTTAATACCTAATTAAGTCTTAATCTGTTTCTGTTATAGAAGAGTGGTTGACGGAAACGAGTAATGAAATTGAACGGCCAGGATTCGACCAGCCAGCACCACCTGTCTCTAGTAGCCTCAACCTCAGGTAAGGGAAAGAGGAGGATTTAGATCTCTTTTTCCTTCTCCATTGATCTCCTTCTTTATATTGATGGATTTCGGATTTTTCTTGTATGATTATTTCCAGACTATGTAAAAACTCACATAAATTTTTTTTCCCCTAAAAGTAGTACAACTCTAAGTCATGATGGTGGGGTGGGGCTTTTGTTTTTCTTTTACTAAATCAATCAAGAAGCCGCATCTTAGTTGTCCTAAATCATTGGCTCTAACTTTTTTCATGTTTAGTTGCAACTCATTTGACAGTATTAAGGTTTATCATTTGGACATCATGTGGGGTTTACCTTTTCCAATTTTTGATTTTGTATTCATTTCTTTTCAATTCAAAATTTCTCTTGGGGACAATTAAGTTTGTGAATCCATAATTACCAAGGATTTTATTTTTTTATTTTTTAATTTGAAGAAAATTGATAAATAGCGTATCATCAATAAATGAAGCAGGGTCTTTCTTTTATTCTTGGCCCATCTCTAGTTTGAAATAGATAAATGGATCGACAAAAAGAAAGAAATGCAATTGCTTTTAGATTGGAAAGGGGTTTAATAATATCCAAGAATAGCATTTGTTCTTGTGCTATTAGCCATCTACTTTAGAGATTCGAATGTTCTTAGTTGTGTGCTTTTGTAGGATGTTTGTGGGGACATGGAATGTAGGAGGCAAGACTCCGCACGACGGTCTCAACCTAAGCGACTGGTTAAAGACTAAAGCACCAGCTGACATCTATGTACTCGGGTATGTCCTCCAATTGATCAACTTTTATACAGTAAAGTTCTCTCCATCTGTATGCGATTCATATGGGCTCAACATGACAAACAGTCATGATTTTATGAGTCCTATCTGTCCTCACCTGCTAAGAAAAATCCCATAAAATACGGATAGCACGTGCAATTGCTTTGACGGTAAACGTTAACATTCATCATATATACATTTGATCTTAGAGGTAGCAGAAGGATATTTCAATCAATCTTAGTCAAGATGGAAGTAATATTCCTATAATGAAACTTTGAGCAATTTTAATCTTTTTCTTTTCTTCTTTTTTTCGTCTGCAAAACAGGTTCCAGGAGATTGTACCTCTAAATGCAGGCAATGTGCTAGGCCCTGAGGACTGTGGTCCGGCTGCAAAGTGGCTTTCCTTGATCCACCAATCTCTAAATGGCGATACAATTAATTCTGTGTCCAAACAGTCCCCAGGGGAGAATGATCGACGGCAACCAAAAGTCAAACCAAGAGTCTGCTCCTCTGATTTGATTTCATTAGATGATGAGCTTATTGAACAAAAGGGCTTCGAAAACAATTTGAGATTGAGATCCAATTCTTGTTCCAGTGAAGACGGTTTACCTAGTCCTAGTCCACGTAACGAGGGAAAACATCCAAGTACAGTACAACATAAGTACTGCTTGGCAGCCAGCAAGCAGATGGTAGGGATCTTTTTGTGTGTGTGGGTTCGTGAAGACTTGAATCAGCATATTAGCAGTTTGAAGGTTTCATGTGTTGGAAGAGGCATCATGGGATACCTTGGAAATAAGGTATGCTTGACTCTGAACTTTGTTTGAAAGCTTCAATTTAGTTGATTTGGGGAAAATAATTAATCCAACTGTTTCAAGTCAAAACTTCTTTCACAATGCTCATAAAAATTTTATTCTGTCCCTTAATACTATGTAAAAATGTGGTACTAGGACACGTTTTTTTCAATATCTCTATGAGAATACACAACTCTAAGATTTTGTCCTTGATTTATTTGTCGATCATTTTCATTAAAATAGGGATCGATATCTATCAGCATGACATTGCATCAAACAACATTTTGCTTCGTGTGTACTCACCTGGCGTCCGGAGAAAAAGAGGGCGATGCAAATAGAAGAAATTTGGATGTCATGGAGATTTTGAAGAGAACAAGATTCTCCCATTCGTGTAGAAGTCCAGGAAAACCAATTCCACCTGATATCATTTTGGATCACGAGTAAGTTTTCATTTTACACCACCTCCATGTAGTAAGAAAGTAAAGGGATTCTTAACTTCATCATGCTTAATATGCCTTCCATTGTTGTTCTTGATGTAGCAAGATAATTTGGCTCGGGACTTGAATTATCGGCTTGCATCTATTTGCGGTGATACGTACAAGTTACTAGAAAGGAATGATTGGCAAGCACTTCTGGAGAAAGATCAGGTAGGAGAATACGTATACCATTTTTTGTTTTGCTACAGAAGAAAACTTGGATGTATATACATAATAACTTCTCCATGGAAAAAAAGAAATCTCATTTATGTACATGGTTATGGCAGTTGAGGATAGAACAAAAGGCTGGGCGAGTGTTCAAAGGCTGGGAAGAAGGGGAAATATATTTTGCTCCAACCTACAAATACCTCACCAATTCAGACCATTACGTTGTCCAAACCTCCACGCCTAAAGAGAAGCGCCGGACTCCTGCCTGGTGAGTACTTTTGAGCCTGAAATTTTTAAATTTTGCAAAACTAATGTTTCAAATGAAATATTTTTTGTTTTAATTATTTTGATTTGCAGTACTTTTTTATCAATCTTTCTCATATAACGGATCACTAATAAAATCACACCATTTAGGGTAATAAAACATTTGTATGAAGTCGTTTAGGTTGTGTTTGAAGGAAGGAATTTGAGTTAAAAATTTTAAATAACTCCAATGCCAAAAAATTGAGTTTTTGAAAAAAATAGCTTAATGGTTAGAAATTAAATTTTTATAAAGATATGCATATAGAATGATATTTGTTCTTGATTATACCTCCATTCTCACTATTTTTCTGAATTATAAAATGATAGGTGTGACAGGATTCTTTGGAAAGGCGAAGGGCTTAAACAAATGTGCTATGTTAGGGGTGAATCAAGATTTTCAGACCACAGGCCAGTCTATTCAGTGTTCTCAGTCCAAATAAATTTAGGCAGCAAGCCCAAACCCACGTCAATAATCCCAGAAGATTTATCATCACAATGTGATGTTTTATAAACATCAACAACTCGAGTTTTTGTTAGTCACCAGAAAGACTTGCATACACAAAACCCCACTATGTTCTCACCCCAAAAAGTAACCCACCAATAGGAGAAGCCCAGCTGTGATCTAGTGACACGTGGAGATGTCCCTGTAGACATTCACGCACGTCTTCAATGTGGGCTTGGAATCTCTGCTCATTCTCAGGCATCGTTGGCATTTGGCCCAACCCAGAGACTCAAGTGTTTGTCGGCAAGAGAGAGGATTTATAAAATTACATGCGGGTCACGGCGTGCTTGGTGGCACCGTGGCAGCGTGCTGCTTGTTGGACACGTGGCTGTACTAGATGACAGTGGTGATAGATGCCTGGTTTATTTTATGCAATTACAATAATGACGCAGAATGAAAAAGAAAAGGTCTAAAGTCATGGGCATTGAGATTTTTTTTTGGATTTTGAGTTTTTTATTTTGCCCAAGAGTGGGGCAAAAAATGTAATTTTGGAAAGTAACAGGAGTGTGGCTGTGCAGTAGCCTCGTAGAAAATTAGAAATGGCGGGGTTAAAGAGGTTTATGGTGAGAACCTTTTGATTTTTTGTAGGGGTTTTTGTAAATTTTAAACTGTATGTGGCATCTCAATCAAGCCCTCCAATTTTGTATATTTTACATTTTTGTACTTACATTTTTATTTTTATTTTTTGACTGAGAGCTACTCAATTCCCAGCATTAAGCACTGGAAAATTTTCTATTTATCGAATTACATGCTTACTTCATTATTAGTAACTTATTCCCAAGCAAGCAAACAAGTTTCAGCTGCTCAAACAACATTGAAATCTTCTCTTCTTGTAGTTTTAATTATGGTAAAACCTTAATAAAATTTCTACTAAATTGTATCGTGTCGTATAATTCTTTGTAAGTTCTTTGAGTGTCAATAAAAAGGTTAATTAAATGCTATAGGTGTAACATGCAAATCAATGGGGATAAAGATGGGAATTACTATTACAAAATTCATGGACTGTAAGCACTAAAATAGGTAGCTGGACAAATTTGTTGAGTTAAGTTATAATTTTTATCTAAGCCCATTATAGATAATCTTTCTCGGCCATAAGCCCATATTAATTGGGTTGAATTGGACATTTTGAAAATAGAAAAGCCCAAATCTTTAAATTTTATTTTCCATTTACTTTAATTTGCACTTTGTGTCTATTCTCGATAGTAAGAACTAGACAATCTTACTTAAAATCATCGTTCTTCCTAACATCAAAAAGTCATGTGGAAGGGGGAATGCTTTGCATTCTGGTTCTCCTCTAGAAGGAACCTCCGGCTCATTAGCAAGACAGGCCATTAAATAGTTACCCCAATTATACACTAATTTAGGAAAATAATCAAAATTTATATTAATAGAGGAGTTTGAGATTTTTAAAAAACTATGGTGGACTAAAATCCACATTGATAAGACGGAATTCTCTTTCTTTTCTTTTTTTCATTTTAAATATGATTGTAATACATACTTTATCCAATATATTGGAATATAAAATATTAAGAAACTATCATATGATAAATTACAATTTCATAGCAAACACCATACGGAATTCTCCTCTGCTTTTTCTTTATTTACTATATCACAGCATTACAATTTCAGATCCAACACTAATATTTTAAATTCAAAGAGCAGTGCAACCTAATATACTAATAATACTACCAACTAAAAATTGTAAACATAAATTTAAATATAAAAACATAACCCAAGAAAAAAAAAAAAGAAAACAAGAAAAGCCCTCCATTTGGGACAAAAAATTGCAGTTGCACATCAAGAAAAATCACCCTCATCAAATTCCCAAACTAAGGCTCAGCTGAATCTGCTGCAATACCAGTGTTCACTTTCTTGCTCTTCTTAAGCTCAAACAACCCCTTCAAGAATGCATCCACAATCTGTTTTTGCGATTCCAGAAGCATTTGATTCCGCTTCATCTCCATTTCCATTCGCATTGCCTCCATTTCCCGGGCCATTTCCATCTTCTCTTTCTCCATTTTCACGAACCCTTCGCCCAACAGTTTAATCGACGCCACTATCTCCTCTACTGCATTCCTCCCCCTCTTCAATCCATGCATCGCTGCTCTAGAATCCGGACTTGGGTTTAAGCTTGCCCAATACTTTGCTCTGAAACCTGGAGCTCCGAAGTTATTGCTATTATCGTTGTTATTGTTGGAGACTTTTACCCAAAATTCTTCGTTCGAATTACTCCTATTGTTGTCAGAATCCATACTTGGATCGAACTTTCCAAATTTCTTGATCCTTAATCCTGGGGGCAGCATTTCTTGATGAAACCCACCACTAACATCAAAGTTGTTGAACATCTTGCCAGATTTTTTCGCTTTAGACTTCAAGGAAGGTTTTTGAATTCCATTCATGGGCTGCTTTCTCCTTCCGAAATTTATAAGATCGTCATCCTGAGGCATATCCTCTTCCTCTTTGTCAGCAACATCCATATCCAAGTAGGAAGAGTACTCACTCGGAACCCTAGTCCCAGAATTGAATCTATGTGCTTTGATACCGTTATCATATCCTAAATCCGGACCCGAATCCACGTTATTCTTCGCCTTGAGCTTCAATTTCAATATATTCTGATCGAGAAATGATTTCAACCGAGATCCATCAGCTGAATTCTCGGGCTTTTGAACGGACGTCGGAGGGGTGGTTCCGTTCTCCATAGCTTCCATGTTTTCAAAGAAAAACCATGATGAGAAGTAGCGTCCGGCGGGGTAAGGGAAGGAGAGAGCGCGCTGCTTTTCGGCCCGGTAGCGCTGCCGGAGCTTCTCCATCTTGTGGCGGCACTGCGCGGATGTCTTCGCCGGGGAGGCGCCGGGACAGCGACTGGCTACGGCGGCAGCTACCGCGTCCCAGTCCGCCGTGCGGAGGTAACCACGGCGGAGGGCGTACCAACGCTCTCGGTAGGCGTCGATCAGAGCTAATGTCTCTTCTTGGGTCCAGCACGGCGGCGGGAATTTCCGTGGAGCCTTTTCAACCGTGTCGGCCACCGTGACTGCGTCTGCTTCGGCGGTTGTGGCGGATGACATGTGGTTATGATGAAGTAGCGGCACAATTTAACAAACTGGGGCGACGATTGATTCGAGATTGATTGCGTCCGAGTTTAGAGGCTGTGATTCACGGCTAAGGCGCACTTTAGCGAGGGGCCGAGCTGATGTTGCCGACAAAGTTGCGATCTCGTTACAAAAAAATTATTTACGTCGGGAACGGGATCAGGCTGGAATGGTGCGACTCATGAAGGCGGACTCCGGTGGCTATGGACTTTTCATGGGGTGGCGCACGTTAGCAAGGCGGCGGTATGAGATTTAATGATACTGCGCAAGAAATAAGTCGCAAGAGCGATCAATTAGAAGATAAATGGAATAAGAAGATATGAGGCAATAAAGGAGGGAGGGAGGGGAGTGGGCGTTGTTTTCTAGTGGCAAAGGGGGGGTGGACTAGTGGATGGGAGTGGGTGCCATAGTCATGAGGCGCACGATAGCAGGAAGGGTGGGGTGGGTGGGTGTGGTGGTGGGGGTTGCGAGGTGGTTGGAATGATGAGGTAGAGGTATAGAGGCATTGAATTAGTTGTAGTGGTAAAAGAGATTGGGCACCGGTTGGGTGGGTGGATGGAATGGATGATGGTGATGATGATAAGGGATGAGGTGGAGGGTGATGATGCTAGCATGCGCTACGGTGTATGCGCAGTGAACCCCACTACTACCACCACCGGGCACCACCCCTAACCTACCCCCACCACCCACCACCCACTCTCCCCTCATTTTCCACCACTTACCTAAAAGCTAAAACTACCCCCCTCTCTCTCTCTCTCCCTCTGCAAACTCTGTGGATTAAATATTTATTTCTCTCTTTACTCTTTCCCTCTCTCTCTCAAGAATCCAGAATAGCCCACCGCCGCTTACATATCTGATATGTCCACCCCTATAGCTAATAAACAAAATCTGAGTAATAGCTGTCGTAGTTGCTCGGTGGACTTTATGGCGGCGGTGCTTATTACCTATTATGCCTGCCATAATAATTTTTTTTTTTTAAATTTAAACTTAAAATAAGAGGTTCTTAACGTAGAAGATGACTTTGCATTTATAACGAAATTCAAAAATTATATTTAAATTTGATTCTGCAAATACAAATAATACTAGTAATGAAGCTGGACTCAGCCTGGCAACAACCTCTCTACGGCCCATGATCTAATCTAACTCCATTTGGACGCCACCGCTGCCCAGCAACTCTAAATCAAACAATTAAAACTAAACTCCGTTTTTTGAACCCAAACTAATTTAATTTTAAATAGTTTCCAAATTTTTATGTACGTTGGCACTCGGCATTTTTAAGTTCCAAATTCTAAAACGTTCAACTGATTATTTAGGTATACTGCTGTGTCAACAAATATACCCGAAAATACGAAAATCTTGAGAATTTTATTTGGAAGAAAATAGCTGAATAAACTGAAAGAAAAGATTGAAAAATTGCATATGTATGTATATTCAATATGTTAAGGAGGTATAGAATTTTACCAAAAGAAACCATTATCTTATTTACTGTTGTATACTTAAATCATAGGCATAGCACAAGATATTAGATTTACAACAAAAATGATTGGAGTCTGACCTCCTTTTGGAAGATTACCAGCAATAGTGCATCACTTTTCATCAACTATCTACTGCGGTAGCTCCTCTGCTGTGTGCATTGGGGGCTATAATCTCCAAGTTTGAATTTCCATTGCTTCCTTCATTCATGTTTACACTTTGATTAACTGGTATTATTTCTTGTTCTTCAGTTGAAGGGGACTTTGTGTAATCTTTCCTTTTACCCCATACAACCAAGTAAAGGCCAATAATTATGACAATTGCTCCCATGACTCTGCATAAAGAGTAGTTACTTCATGTATAACTATGGGTAGCGCATACATAAATTACGATATTTCAAATTCTATTACATCCTCAGTTACATTGCAATAGAAAATCATATTTGTATAAATTGTAGTTACTTCATTTATATAAGTATGCTTTTTTTTTTTTTTTAAGGATGTATAAGAAAAAGATAAATGGAGATTTTAGTAGTTACCTTCCTAGATACATTTGCTCAGCCAAAATGAAAGAACTCAGTACCGCAACTATAACCATGCCAAGTGGGCTAAATGCAGTTACGAAGACGGGGCCTCTTTCTTTCATTACTACTCCTTGGACGTAATAAGCAATAGCTGAACATAATATACCCTGCAAAATCAATCATGATAAGTTACTCTAGACTATATTATTTTTTTATTTTTATTTTTATTTTTATTTTGGTTATAGACAAATAATTTATGCCATTAGGAAAGAAATATAATACAATTTTTTAGTGGTAAATTAGTTTTGCTTCTTCTTATTCAAGATATTTGCCAACTATAAAGTCTTTCCTGACAAATATTTCAAGATATATTTTTTCTTTGCATGTGGTTGTCTTACACTGTAGGCAGCAGCAAGGAACTTAGTGTCCCATTTTAAGGACCAAGCTGTTTTTTCCTTCTCCATGATTAGTGCTACTATTGCTCCCTCCGCTGTTCCTAACAGGCATATCCAAGCAGTAAGAGAGAGTTCAGCAGGATATGTCCGTAGTGTGATCGCCTAATAATACATGGAAAAGTTACAATTTTGGGTATGAATCAATTATCCAATCTTTTGTGTTTATAAGATTTTATTACCTGCAAGATCATGAAGCAAGCCCAGCTGAAGCATCCAACTGTGATCATGAGGGCACCCCTAATTGAATGTTGAAGATTTGTTTCACCTTGTTGGTGTGCATGGCTGCTTCCTTCTTTTGTCCATGGCAGATGAATATTCGGGCCTCGTACTAGGGTCATGATCATGGCTCCTGCAACGGTGGCCAGAGTGCCAACCATCTTCGCTTGGCTGTGGTTACTCATAAACTTTACGTTCTCGAGCCTAAACAAGTGTAGTTGACAAATTTCAGCAAATTATATCGTAGTTCGCATGTATATATTAGTCGGGTGTAACTCTAGCAATGCATTGAGACAATTGGATAAAGAAACAACTTAATTCACCTGAAGAAACATGCCATCAGGAATGTAATGGCTGGAAGAACATTAGCCATAGCTGCTGCAAAGGTGGCAGTAGTGTATTTCATCCCCAAGAAGTATAGATTTTGGTCTATAATTGGCCTATTGTTTGTGAAAAACTCAAAGTTTAATTATGAATTAACTACTGCAGTTGCCAAATATGGAAAGATAAATTTGGTTATGGAACTTACTCCAACAGGCTGAGAAGGATAATCTTGGCAAAAACAGAGGTAGTCATCTTTGGCCTAATTTTCCTGTGGCACAATATTGATAGATTTACTTGTCCTACATTTTAATGGAGATAATGCATAAAAAAGCACACAAAAAACACACTCTCACGCAACCAGTCACTTCAAATCTTCTATTCCAACTTGGTGTTGCATCTCATTGTATCGTTCGTATTGTACTTATAGTTATGCGTCAAATATATATAATTCACTTGAAAACGTATGTGGCATTTGTTTGTGTAATATGAGATGCAACACTAACATTAAATTAAAAAAGAAGATTCGAAATATGCAAAGTACACAAACAAGTAGACAATAATGGAAAGGGCATCAGATTGACTTGTCGAGAGCTAATGCAAAAGGGGCAATAAAAATGGTGGCTATGGCATGTCGGTAGACAACGAGCACGTAATTGCTCATTCCCTCATTCAATGCAGCTTTAGAAATGATATCCATGCCCGCCATTCCTACTTGCAGGAATACTACAGCCAAGAATGGCTTTGCCTTGACAAATACAAGGTGCATGCTCTCTCTTGATACTTGAATCTTCATTTCCTTTTGACGCTTTCACGTCCCAAAGTCGAGGCCTATTTGAACCCACTTATTGCATTAGCAAGATAACAAAAATAATAACTTGAATAATGGGAAAAAACCCAAAACAAAAATAGAAGCCCACACGCAAAAACCATCAAAACAAAACTAATTTGACTTTTCCTTTTCAATTTGACGTTGCATCTCGTATTATACACTTCATACTTCATACCAGACGTCAACGTCAAGCTCTGAATTTACATTTATAAAAATTATATAATGAGTGTATTATGTATATAAAACGCTATACGATATGCAGCAGAAGATCCGAAGTGCAGAACAAAGGGTAACACATTATGTTGTAGATTCTTTGACATTCAAGTTAGATTATACAAAATACCTATTTGACTTTATCTACCTCTAATTTCCAGTAGAAGAACCATCATCCCAAGACACCACCTTCCCTATTTATTTATTTATTTATTTTTTTCTCAAAAAAAAAAATTTAATGCATGGCAGCACTAAAAACTCATATATCTACAAATGGGAATTACAAGCTAATGCAGATACCTTCAAATAAAACTCAATAATTTGTTTAGGAAAGAAGTTTACCTTAGATAGCTTTAGTCCCACCTTCCTAGCTAGCTAGTCTTGGTTTCAAGATCTGTCAATTTATGGATAATTTTTCTCCAACACTAAAATGCATTTCTTCTTTGATTTGTATATGTATTGTGGAGTAGAGGTGACAAGTGGGGGTTTAGAGCAGCCACATGGCTCTGGCTTGTTTTGCATGCTTTCCATTTTTCTTTTTACCCTTTCATAAGATCAATTTTTCTCCACTAATAACAATATTGATTCAACTTATTTACTCTAAAGCTACCAGTGGCACTCAAATCAATTTCGTATAGCCCGTTCGTTTACATTTTAAAAGGCATTTTTTTTTTTTCATTTTTATAAGTTAAGATCTTTAAAATATATTTATTTGCTCACTCTTTAACAAAAAATAAAATCACTTATTTTTATTTTTAAGGTTTTTCAATCAAAGTTAAAAACTAAAATTGCGTATTTTTAGACTTATAAATGCCATATTCAGATATATATATATATATAATCCCTTTTGTTGAAATATAGCCTATGTCATTACTATATCATTATGATTTGATATGAAGTTCCCAATTTAAAAATAATTAAAATTCACAGTAAATTAAATAATACTATTAATGTTACTTATGGAAAGTAACGAGACCCACGTCAAATTAAATATAATTTGATTGATGGAACATAAAAGATAATAATCAAACTAACAAGTTATCATTTTTATGTTAAAATACTATTATTATATAAAAATTATTATTTTAAAAATATCAAATCCAAACACATTTTTTAAAACTCTTTTTTTTACCATGAAAACACACAAATCAAATAAATTTTCATTCTCAATCCTATACAACCAATATTTTTGTACAACCAATCCAATCACTTTTTTATTTTTATTAGAACACCTAATCAAAATATTTAAAAATATTTTCAACTCTATAAATGTTGGAAATATAAAATGATTCTAAATATGTAAATAAATCGGATCAATCTTCCATGAAGGGAAAGATGAAAAAACAGAAAAACTTAAATAAAAGAGTTTACTCATTTAAAGAAATGTCGGAGCCTTTCCACAAAGTCGGAAAAAATAAATATTACCAGTTCAAGAAAATTGTGAAGGAACTGGCCTGTCCCCTATATTTTGAAGTCTTGATAATATCGTTTGCTTTTTAAAACAAATCGGATGAAAGAAAAATGGTGGTCAAAATTTTCTCATTACTAATGATTTTCCAGTCTACTACTCAATTCTGCCACCCAAAGAACAAGGAAAACACACACACACACAAGGAAAAATATATAGTATTAGTACTACCAAAATCTCTTTGAAGGAAAGAAACAAAAGAAAAACACACACACACACACAAGGAAAAATATATAGTATTAGTACTACCAAATTCTCTTTGAAGGAAAGAAACAAAAGAAAAACTGCCGTTTCAATCTTCCTATACTGGGTCGAATTTACGGACTTTACAGCAATGCCTGTGGAGACGTTTCTAAGTATCTTCGGGCGTCCAAACAGATATGCAGCAAAATCCAAAGGCTTAGCCTGATTTTGAGCTGGCTCACCAAACAAGCAAACAATTATTATTTCTGGAGAGGGTGTGGGAATTGAAAGCAAGAGCATAACCATAGTCCATAGATGAAATCACTTTACCCTTAAAAAGACTTGGACCAAATTATCTAGATAACCACAAATTGAGCTGCATCTTTACAATCAAATCACAAAGAATTGAAAGAAATTTGTTCAAACTAGAAAGCTTGAGATTCAACCCACTACAGTTCATAAGAAATACTTATATATTAATTAATTCAGCCAATAAAAGATCTTTCAATAGAACACAATTGTGTAGCATCTAAAATAATTAGAGGGGAAACAATACAAGCAACATGGATATAGTCATTACAAAGACTAGTTCCTCGTCAAAATGGTCAATTTGAGGTATGCATCTGCCCATCCTATCTTCAGTCAAATGGTTCGATCAAGAACCACAGCAAGCTGATTTTTGAGCAGCTTGGGCAGGCCCTGCTGTCTGGTCTGGTTGGGTGATTCTTATGGTTTGAGGCTGCATTCATTCAAAAACACATAGGTTGTCTCGATATTGCACACATATAGAGAAATAGGTAAACATACAGGTATATACTAACATTTGATACCTCGGCCTTTGAATCAGTTTCAGCTAGTCTTTGCTTTATGTCCCTGGCTATTGAGAAGAAAACCTCCTCCACATTCATGTTTGTCTTAGCACTCTGTTTAACGCTGTGTTATTTAGACTGAATCATTCGGTATAAAAACCCAACATAAGTAACAGGTGCTACTTACTGTCTCAAAGAATTTGATTCCATATTCATCAGCGAGTGCTTGACCCTTAGAGGTAGGAACGGCCTGCAGAAGTTTGAGCAATTTGTGTCAGATTATTATGCAAAAACAAGCTAGATTAGAGAGAATTGTGAACATTAGAAAAAGATAACAAGCATGTCAGTCTCTAGATAATCACGCTGCAGTGAACATAGATGGCTTTCCAACAGTATTCACTTGCAATTCTGATTCTCAAAAATTTCAAAATATGTTTGATGGTATTAAACTTATTACCATGATAAACATGCATGTTGAGTTTCAAGTTAAATGAGGTGTAGATGTAGTCCAGGCGAGTATCGCCCTCACAGCATACAAACACGTGCAGATGCGTGCACATGCTTTTGGGGGGGGGGGGGGAGGGGGGTTGGAGAGAGAGAGAGAGCAGACCCTTTTGCTTTCATCCATGTCAGCCTTGTTGCCAACCAATATCTTGTTGACATTGTCAGAGGCATGCTGTTCAATGTTTCTGATCCAATTCCTAATGTCTACGAAAAGGATAAAGTCAATTTTGACAAGACAGAACATACTGTACCATGATAAATAACTGTACAATTTAAAAGTTAATTGCTACATAAGGAATACATTATTAAACATAAAAGAGAAGATGAATCCAAAAAATGAAACAATGAAATGAAATTCCTCAACTTTGATCAGGACAATTAAATAAGAATCAAGAGCAATTACTGTTGAAAGATGACTCGTCAGTAACATCGTACACCAGCAATATACCCATTGCTCCGCGGTAGTAAGCTGCAAAAGAAATAGTTACTTAGGTAAAAAGCCATACATTCAAGAAAGAAAAAAGATGCTTTTGGGAATCTGAAAGGCTACACATGGACAGAGAAGATAAAAATAATGTAATGTACAATAAGCATCCACAAAAGAACTCATCTATATTTGTGTTGATAAAAAGACTAGAAAACCCAAGTGATAAAGAACTTCACAGGAAACAGAACCAGTGGTAAGGAAATCCTTCTTTAGGATTTCACAAATCCTTCCCTAAATGGCTAAATATAGAAAAGGTCATTATCAGCAAGTTGCCAGAATTTAATCCACACAGTCCTCACACTAAGTTTCTGGCTTCTGCTATACTTCGGCAATGCATGCTTGTATCTGTGTCTTGCTATAAGACTGAGCATATTTTTACCAACGAAATAGTAAATTTATGTTTACTATTTCCCAATTGTTTTCCCTGAAGTAGAAGGCCATCCATGAATACTTTGTTCAAGAAGATTTATGAACAAGCAATAATTGCAAGTTCATTTATAACTGCAAGTTCCAGCTAACAAACAAGCCAAACATTGAAGGCCTCCATTCCAGTTCTCCACTGAGCTAAGTTCATTTATTTAAATAAAAAAGTTATTTTTGAAAGATCCTCAGGAGTCTACTTGCACTAGGAATTTCTGTTTAAAAATGTAAATGCACAAAAATCAGCATGCTTAAAAAATGAATGACAAACTAGGATGAAAACAAGAAATAAAAATAAATTAGGAGAAGTGCAGATCTGCGTTTTCCTAATATCCAGAAATTTATATATTGCTCTTTTTACTAGCATTTTCATTACTTCAAGTGATATGCAATTTAGACAATGTTAGAAATTGCTTATAAGCCTGTGAAACTAGCTCATTCGCCATTTTCTGCTCAAGCATTTTAAAAGTAAAAGTTTTAGGTGCAGTGCTTATAAGCTCAAAGAAAAACTCCGTGACTCCTCCCCAAGAAATTGAGAATGAGCACCCCCCCCCCCAACCCCACTCTTTTTTTCTTTTTTTGGTGGGGGTGGGGGTGGGGGTGGGATTCCTTTCAAGCCCCTAAGGTTTGACTAAAATAATGGCACTATAACCAGTCTATATTCCAACCTTTTCTTTCTTTACCCTTCACCTTACCCCAGTTCTTTTGGTTAAGCCCTAACCATCCTGCCGCTAAAACCCCTGACCACCTTTTTGGAGCAGAGTGAGCAGACATGCCTGCCCTCTTTCAACAGATTAGAATCATCACCACATTTTCCAGCGACCCTGGCACCTTTAGCCACCAATCCACCATCACAACCGCCTTATAAAATTGCTCCCACCACTACCCTTCACCTCAATTTCCACCGTCCCTACCCCATGCCACAACCTTCCCACCATCATTGACATCATACTGTACTCACCAACAACCACAACCCTAATAAGCCACAATTTAAACAATTGTAAGGAGGGAGAAATTAATAAGAAAAGAAGAAGGAAGAGGAAAGTGACAAACAGAAGGGAACATAAAGGATGGAAGGAGAGAAGGAAGAGACAGTATGAGGCATCAGTCTGCTGGAGCATGGAGGAAAGAGAAAGATGCAAGAGAAGGAAACTCAAAAATGAGTATAAATAGAGAGTGGGAAATAAGCAAAAAGATGAATAAAGTACAGTTTTCATATAAGACTAGTGATACAATGGTGCTGCATTATCATGATGTTAATACCGGGAAATGCTTTTAATGGATATTTGGATAATTGTACTGTATGAGAATAACATGTGTGCTTTTTAGTTTATCGAACTGTATAAACAACTCACCAGTACTATTTTACCAAACACAACAAGTACATGCTTCTCAAATCAGCACTTCTACCCTTATATCACATACTCGTCTTAACAAATAGGCCTTAAAGACTTATAAGCACGTAGCTCATCACAGACAAACTCCTCTTTTCTCTATAGGTAGCCAAGTGGCACCTCACATTTCTAAAATTGTTACATTTAATACTTATGCAGAAAAAACAGCAGCTGAAATTGAGCACTAGTTTAGCTTAGGTCCAGAAAAGCATCACTCAAACGCATACCAGTTGTGATGGTTCTGAATCGCTCTTGTCCAGCAGTATCCCAAATTTGCAGTTTGATTCTTTTCCCATCGAGCTCTATAGTCCTTATCTTGAAATCAATCCTGCATGAGAAAACAGTATCAAATAAGGCAGGCAGAAGAATGTTGAAAACCCTAACTGAAGTAAGGTCTCTATAATTGAAGATAACCAACCCAATGGTAGTAATGAAACTGGTGGTGAAAGAACCATCGGAAAATCGTAAAAGAAGGCAACTCTTACCCACACCTGAAAAAAGAAGAGAAAATGATAACTTCAACCCCAATCATGTCAAATGACAATTTCAAACAAATACAAGATAATTTATCGAAATGCAGAGTAAAACTGAAAAAAAGAATTTGTATTAGCATATGCACAAAAAGAATACTCATCCAGCCAAAGATAAACTCCATCGCACAGTTCAAACATTTTTTTGTGAAACACTATTCGGCTGCTTGTTATGAAAATATCTAGTCTCTAAGGTTCATGAGAGGGTCAATCAAAAACCAGTTACATTGACAGCTTAGAAACTTGGATTATCCATGACTAGACAGGTTTTATTCATTTCTGAATCAACAAATAGACCAGATTCTAAAATCATAGCCTCGTCAACTCATTTGAAACATATAATCCAAAGCACAGCCTAACATATCAACTCCAAACAACATCGAGCATCGGTAACTTAATACATTACATTTACTTTTGCATAGCTACTTACTTTTCTTGACTCAAATTCTAGTAATATTCTTTCTCAAACCTCTCATGGAATGAAAAGCCAACTGTATTCATCTTGTTCTTCAATGGAAACCCGCTTTCTCATCTGATTCCCAGTATTTAGTTATTCAAAGTTTAACACATAGTCATACATGCCTGCAAACACATGCATTTAAATCCACAAGAATCTAGGACACAGGCACACAGCACAAGCTCATAATACAATCAAATGGACTATTTCATTTTTCCTATCATCTTACCATCAGAACGGGGTTTTGACAAACACAACATATATTCATAAGTGAAGATTGATAGTTACATACAATTTTTGTCAGTAACTCATATAAAACTATTTATTCTCCATCATGGAAAAGCCCCATCAAATGAGCAAACAAAATTTCATTAATACCCCCCACCCCCAACAAAATAATCAAAACAATAATGAGCTTCGGAACACTATAACCGTTTAGCATCAAATGCAGCTGATACCGTACCAAAATGCATAAGCTGATTGATTCACATATTTCATATATAAAGGTAGAAAAACTTTAACAAAAAATCTGCAAAAGAAAATGGACACAATTGAGCCAAAAAAACGCACCGCTGTCGCCGATCAAAAGGAGTTTGATGAGATAATCGTAATCGGCTCGAGCTCTGGCGGGAGGAGCAGCCATCTGATTTGCTTCTTTTTTTATGTTATTTTCTTTCCTCAAAGCAAACCCTAGCAACAAAAATGGCTCTTACTTATTTATACTATGTTTCAGATAATGAACAAATGAAATGAAAACAGGAATTTGAAATTTGAAAAATGATTCAAAAGGAGAAAGAAAATTAGAGAGAGCAACGAAAGTAAAATACCAGATCGCAGGGGAGAGAGAGAAAAGAGGGATCTACTAAATGAGGAGTGAATAAAAAGAGGAGGGAAGCGTCTGTGGGACGTCAGCAGCGGTCGGTCGTTGAATTCTGTATTTTCTTTTTCTTTTTAAATAATAAATTAAATAAATCAATGATAAGGGGAGAATAATTAAAGTTCGTGTTGGAAGGAGTCAAAAAAATTAATTGGACTATTATAATTTTTTTTTTAATATATGAAAGAGAAGAAAGGATTATGTGAAACCTGCATTGTTTGGTAAGTATCCATAATTTTTTCAATTTTTTTCCCAGAAGTAATAATGTTTATTTTAAACATTTCCCCAATACAATTTTTTTTCCAAATAAAATAGTATTCACTATAAAACAACATTGTTATATTTTTTAATTTTATATTAATATAAGTATATAATATTATTTTTATATTAAAAATATAATATATAATATTAAAATATTAATGTGACATTACTAACTAACAAAATCTTACAAAATATAACATTTATAGTAGAATTAATATCTCCTAATACAAACTAAATATTATTTTTATTTTAAATTAATACGCCTTCTCCCAATACATTTTCCCTCAATCGCTCTCAAATGTTAACTAATCATCGTGGGATAGACAATGCAAATAATAGCAAGGGGCGTTATGGATTAATTCATAAAATATAACATTTTTATTTAATAGAGTGTATGAATAATAAATAAATATTGTATATTATTATCTATGGAATATAGTATCTTATGAATGATGGGGATTGTGTAAAACTTTGGCCATGTGTTCAATTTAAATGAGGCCCTAGATGGATACATAGAAGTCCAAACTCCAGACTTGTACGTACAACACATTTTTATTTGTTGATAGGTGAATTTTGCTGAAAATGTCATATTTGATACATATTAAAAAAAAATTAAAGTGTTCAGTTGCTAAATTCAAAAGTTTAGGATCCACATTAATATAAAATAATTGATTTAAGAACCAAAAAAATATTTTATCCAAATATTTGACGTGACAATCAACTATCATTTAATTATACATGTGAAGAGAGATAAATAGCATTGGACTTAATGGTGAACTAAAAAAACTATAAAACTGAAACGAAATTAATGTCTTTGACTTCCTCAACATTCTTAATTGAACTAATTGATATTAAGAAGCAATCATATAATTGTATATGATTTGGTTTCAAGTAATAGTTTAAAAAAAGGACATCAATAAATTATCTTTAAATTTTGGCCTTTCTTAAGTTAGACTAATATCCCTATCCTTAAACAAAAAACAATCATTAACCTCAATCGAACATAAAATTATACAAATTCAAAGTTATTTCCCTAAAACGATCGTGCTCGAGTATTCCTCCCACATTTTAGAGTACTTATTGCAATCAACGGCCGTGCATGGTGTGATCTGCATCAATCTTCTGTTGCTAAAAAGCATAATAAATAAAAGTTCACAGGACTTTGTTGTCTACACTTTAAGAAGCTAAAATTTAAGCTATCATTCCAACTTGATATATTTATAGTAATAAATTTGTAATTCGGAAATAATATTTTAGGTTTTAAAATTTGTAATTCGGGTATTATTTGGGATAATTTAAAAAAAATTGATATAATCTCCTCTGCAAAACAAAATTTATCGTTAAAATTCATAATTAATTAAAGAATATATAAGTGCAAAGTATCTAATTATTTTATAGAGATAATATATTTATGTATGAAGATTATTAATAAAAATTATATTATTTAATAAAATTCTGTATATATTGAAAAAAATATATGTAATCTTATTAAAATATGAATAAATTTAAAAATTACATAGCTTTTATTAATAAAATATTTTAAAAAAAATTGTCACATTACTATATATGTATATAAAAGATTTCAATATTTTATTTGAATTATTTTTAAAAATTCAGAAATTTTTGTTAATATGGATGTAACTATTGTTTGTGAATTTGGGCCTATTCGGCTCAACATTTCTAAGGAAAGCCCATTCTAAACCATTGACCAGTTAGAATTCCATCCCCGTCCTATTCAGTCCAACGGGGTCCCACCATCGCCTAACAGAACCAATCACCACCAGCCTCGTGTCCCGGACCCACCACGTTATAATCCAGCACGGAGAATCTTCTATTCGAAATGCCAAATTTATACCCAAAAAGAAGAAAAGAAAAAGAAACGTATGTGAATTTTCTCTTTCTTTCCTTTGATTATGCTCGTCTTTGAACGGCAAAGTGCGAAACAGAGCGCGAACGCGTAACGTACCACCGCTAGCTCAGACTGAAAGCTTCTCTTTACTCAACTGCTTTCTCTCTCTAGGGTTTTTATCTCTCTAAAACTCTTATTTCCTCCATAAATACCATCGCTTACCCTCATTTTTACACTCTGTATTACCTTCGAGATCTGAGCTTTTTCATTTTTCTCACAGGCGCTTTTTTGAGCTCTGTTTTGCCTCCTTTGGTCATTTCAGGTGCGCAGTACGCTTCATTTCATTTTTTATTTATTTCTTGAGATCCGGGGATTTTTTGTGGTATTTATCTGTATCTTTGGCTCTTTTGTTTTGTTCTGGTTGCATGTTGTGCATGAGTGTATTATACGGATATGAACATGTTTACTTGATTTTGGTGTTTGTATGTTATAGATCGTTCAACATAGAATCTCTTCTGCACCAGTTTGCTTATTTTTGGCAGATATCAACCGTTTGTGTTGTGTTTTATAAATTGTGGGTGCATTTTTTTTGTTTTTTATGGAGTTCTTTTTATTTGATGCTGTTATTGTTTTTCTAGACTTGAATGTTTACATTGAGTTACTTTTTGGTGTGTGGTGTGGTGTGTAAGCTGTCCACATACAATTATTCTATGTACCAATGTTAAAGTTTACTTGATAGGATATTTAATGATATAATATTTAAATGCTTTAATCTATTTTTTAGTGAACACTCAACTATAAGTGGGCATTGGGGGTAATATGACCTTAAAAGTATATGGGAGAAACCATTCTTCTTCAAGAAACTTTGTCATCAGTATTCTTATAAAAGACATTTGCAACAAGTATTATGGATAAAGGTATGTTTTATGCTTATTATTGTTATGTGTAAATCAAGAAGTTCTGAGATTTGAAAATCGTTTATACGAATTATGGTTTCATTTAGTTAATTGAGTTTACTTACATAAAACATGCAAAAGATCTATTTCTCTTGGATCCATGAGTTGATAGACATGGCTAATTTATGTGTTCGGTGGAGTCGATTGTTATTTGAGTGCAATTGACTGGTTAGTCTCATTAATAATATGATGCTGCTGTTATGCTCTATTTTGGTTGATTCATCACTGTGAGTGTTTTGGGTGCTTTTGTATGGTCTGGCTGTTTGGGTTTTTGAGTTTTAAATTCATCAACAATTTGTCTGTGCGAAGTTTTTGCCTGGTTTTGGTGATGGTCATTTCAGAAATTTGTATATGCTACCTTTTTAACCAATGAGATTTGAATGTTTGGTTTTTGTGCATTTTTCGGAAATATTGTGTACATTTAGTAACGACAGCACCAAGATGCATTTGTGACCTCCTTTGTCTTTTGTTGTAAAATGAAGCTGGTTTTTACTTATTTTCTTCTGAGCTCTTGTGTTGAGGATTTTCTGTACCTTAGTTCATAAACTATGCACTTTTATCCATGAGAAACAATTTAAAATTCTAAATTGACAAATTCATATTTAATTGGTTGAAACTGTAGCAATGGTTCATCAGCATACACTGCCACTTTTATATGGTGGAATGAGGAACCTTTTATTTTCATCAGCACACTCTTAAGTTCGACATCTTTTATTTTCCCATATAGATCAATCTTACTTGATAGCTACATTTGTATTTAGCAATAGCGCGAGAAAAGCTTATATATATCCTACATGCTGCCCGCAGTTATGGCACCACCTGTTGAGACGCCAAACAAATCCACTGGTGTTCAGAAGTCATCACATCCGCCTCTTAATGAAAGGATACTCTCTTCCCTGACCAGGAAAACTGTTGCTGCCCATCCTTGGCATGATCTTGAGATAGGTATGTATCTTTGCCACTATCATATTCAAATTTCAAATAGCATACTCGCATTTAATCTTTTGTCTTTCTTATTTTCTATGCAGGACCTGGAGCACCAATAATCTTCAATTGTGTAAGGAGATTTTAGTTTATTTAGCCCTTTCATTTTCTTATACTAGTTAAAATTTAATGGTGATTTTTCAGATGTCAAATTGAATGCTGAAGTGAAATTTGTCAATCATTTTATGTGTAGCCTGAGTAACTGTGTTTTCCTATCACAAATGATTCATCTTAGAACATTGCATTGAACTGTCATCACAGTCTACATGAGGCTGTTAGTTTTAGAGCATAGTAATTTGACTCAAAGAACTCATTTGACAACGTACATCCAATTTTGTGTTTCCATTTTTTTATTTGCCAATTGTTCAACAAGGAGAAGCTCCACCTGATTGCGATCATCGAAGCCTTGTCCTTAACGCGTGTTGCTGACTGTTGACCGTTTATCAACTCTTCTTTTTGTTTTTCAGTCAACTTCTTTCCCCATCAACTTTTTTATTTTTCTAAAGCTATATTTCCACTTCTGCCTTCAGGTCATCTTGTTGAATTTTGTTAGTAGTATCTAATTTATGTGATCTTGTTGAATTTTGTCAGTAGTATCTTATTGGTACTTTTAACTCTTCTGCCTATATTTTCATTTCCAGTTGTACATAATATGTTCTTGTCCATCTTGTATGATTGTATGCTGAATGGCCTCTTTGCTTCTTTCCTCTCATTAATCAGTTATATATATTTTGGCATCTTGCTGAACTCATTCAATTGGTTTGTGCTGAGGCCTTTTAACATATGTGGTAATGAAGTTGGATTGAAATTACATCTAATTGGGATTCACCTGAATGAAATTGCCATCTGTGTTTACAATGAACTAGATTATGATTCCATAGTTCTTAACTCAATCTGGCCTTATGAACATGTGAGCTTGAGCAATATATGGATCAGTTGTTTTATGCCGTCATTTGAAGTTTCCTTCTGTGCAGGCTGTATAGCTTAAAGACTGCTTTTCTTTTTCTCCCATGATCTTGGGAATATTTGGTTTGCTTTTATTGATACCAACTAGCTTAATCTCGGCAGGTGGTTGAAATAAGTAAGGGAAGTAAGGTGAAATATGAACTTGACAAGAAAACTGGTCTAATCAAGGTATTAGGCTTATTAACTTCTATAGCAATTTATGTTGGTTAATTATGAAATACTAAATTGTGATTCACATGCAGGTTGATCGTGTTCTTTACTCATCGGTTGTGTACCCCCATAATTATGGCTTCATCCCTCGTACTCTCTGTGAAGACAGTGACCCAATGGATGTATTGGTCATTATGCAAGTACGGTATTTTGTCTGGAATTTTCTAACAAATACTTCAAGCTCTTATAGATTCTAATGCTTTTGTGCTGGGATCCATATAGCTAAAATATGCAATAGCTTTCAATGAGTGCTTCTTTTTAAAGTGATCTGCATCACGAATATGCTTTTTTGGGAAAAATTAACTACAAGAGGTATATAAATTTTAGAAGATATAAAAAGCAGTGGGAATGACCGAATTTTGCAATTTGCTTTCTACTCAGATGGCACCCTGCAACTTAGAGCATGCAAGGTAAAGTGTATTCGGTGACATATACTAGTGATTTGTATATTTTTTCCTCATCTGGTTTTTATGTGGAGCCAAAATAATTATTGGTGACTAGAGGAGTTCATGGACTCAGGTTGTGGACACTGCGTTCCTCCTTGCAAGGCCTAGGCGATCTACATTTGAGCTGCTAGAAATCCTCAGGGTGCACCTTTAACCACCAATTAAGTAGCTGATATTCATAATACCTTTGTGCGCAGGTCACAAATAAATAACATATATAGCAAGCCTTGGACCTTTTCATTGGTGGAAAAATTGAAGAATAAGGCCTTTAGTATACAAAGGACTCTTGAAGTTTTTCTTGGATTAATACTTATGAGAAGTAGGAATGCATCAGCACTTTTTAGTTATTAATCTTTTGTTGTTGTGCCGAATTCATCATTAATATGTGATGCATCCATTAACTAATATTAGATATTTGTGAATATTCTAAGGTGCTAGTATATTTGAAACCATTGTTCTCAACTGCACTTGAATTTCATGGGAGTTGAGCTTGCCTCTATACCTTTTTTGGCAATATGATGTTTATATTATTTTAGGCTTTTGAAGACAATGTTTATTGGGAACAGTTTTTCTTGTCACTTAACTATCTTCACAAACATTATCAGGAACCAGTTCTTCCAGGCTGCTTTCTCAGGGCTAAAGCAATAGGCCTCATGCCCATGATTGATCAGGTACATATACATTACGTTTACATCTCTTTCATCTTGCAATTTAGAAAAAAATAGTTGACTTGTTTTGGGCACAGGGAGAGAAAGATGACAAGATAATTGCTGTCTGTGCTGATGATCCTGAATATCGCAACTATACAGACATTAAAGAGCTTCCACCCCATCGCTTGGCTGAAATCCGCCGTTTTTTTGAAGATTGTATCCTTTGTAAAAGATTGTAAATATTGACTCTTGATTTTTTATGCTTGAATCCTTGTTTTCTCACTACTGGAATTTGACTTATGTTTTTGGTCTACTGGATTTTATACTTTGTTACCTTAACAAACAAACAGACAAGAAAAATGAGAATAAGGAAGTTGCAGTTGATGAATTTCTTCCAGCCACAAAGGCTTATGATGCAATCCAGCGCTCCATGTAAGTAATTCCTTCTCTGTTTGAATAACATTGTGAAGTATTCTTTTAAAACTTCCTGAAACAGCATACTACTATTTTGCCTCATTCTGTATAGGAGTGGAAACATGCAAAATTTTACTGATATGGATCCATGTTTGTCACCTCAGTAAACATAAGCTTTGTGTATGTCAGGCTACATGTTATCATGGAGACAAGCAAACAGCAAATTGTAGCATAACTTTGTTTCAGTGAAAATGAACTTTTACAAACCTTACATGTAACTGGATATAAATTATCTTGGGCAGACTTGGAAGTTTTTCTATTTTGTTGGGTTTTCTTTTTTTCTGTAGTTTTTTATTTGGAGATTGGAAGGTGGTTAATTGCTGTTCTTTAATTGCCTGGAGATGATAAGAATTTGTCTTCCTCTGTCTGGGGGAAATTCTCTGATTCACCCTCCACGCAGGGCTGAGGGTTGGGGGGGAACTGGATAATCGATATATTGTTCACTCTGCTGCTCCTTGAAGACCCTGTAGAATTCTGAAACCCTTTATGCTTTTCATCCATTACATCCTTCGTCTGTTTGTTTTCCTGGCATTCTTGATTGAAGATGTATAGTGCCTGTGCTCTTCTCAATTGTCTCTTTTTCTCGTCAGTTCTGTTTCTGAGCAAATAATTCTTGATGGATATTGCTTCATTTTGTTTAAACACATTGTTTTACTCTCATGCAGGGACCTGTATGCAGACTATATTGTGGAGAGCCTAAGGCGTTAGTTTGATCACCACTTGTAGGGGAATGGTGGTGTATCTTTTTTTGTGCTGTGCAAAATATTCATATACTACCTTATAAGTTGCTTCAATACTATATTAAGGTGAACAAACACTTACTTTCCTAGGTATAGATTGGTTATATAGGTCTCAATCCAAGATGGTAAACCCCGAATTATACTGTTATGTAAAAAGTGGTTGGTAACTAATACTCTTCCCAAATATTTTTTTTTTCTTTTAATTTTTGGTATAATCTGTTTAGTTGTTACAGCATATTACGACAACCCCGGTTTTTCATCTGGAGTCAAGTTTGTTGCCTTTGGTAAAATGTGTCTTTCTTTTCTTTGTAAATATTTTCTACTGCATATGCATGTGTTAATCTATATAGATCACAGGATCTGCTTGTTCCCTCTTGATTAGGCAGATAGACGATTTGGTTCTTTGCTATTAGCAATAGTTTGGAAAGACGAAAATCAGAATATGAGATGCCCTCACCCTTACACGAAGTATGACAAAAAAAAAAAAAAAAGGTGATATAAATAGACCAATGAAAGTTGCCGCCATAATGCAAAGTTTGTAGCAATCACATGACAATAGGCAACAAGAAACTAACAGCCCTTTGGCTGCTTAAATTTATTGAGATTCCGGCACAACAAAGCGTATTGATAAGAACAAGTGCTGATGTCTGCATGTGAGTGATTTTTTTTTAAAACTTGATCCTATTGATCGTATTTCTGATGTTTGGCACTTCGTTACGCTTGTCTATAATAATGCATCACGTCAAAACAACCCCTCGGTCCCATCCTGACTCCTTACAAAGGAAAATAATAAAATTATGGCAATGATTAAAGCCTTAAATTTTACGAAACTTTGATACGATTTTATGTTCATGTTATCAACTTCAGATCTAAATATATACTCTTCATAACATATTACTTTATAACTAGTTTGATACTTAGTTACTTAAATACGGACGAGTTTAGTATTTTATATGCATGACTATATTATATAAATTTTTGTTATACGTTATAGTGAAAAAATGGGCCAAAAAATATAAAAACGGATAATATACAATAGCGAAAATATGACTTATTTTGATATTATTTTTATATATATTGTGTTGCCCATTTATTGAAATGCTAGAGAATTATAGAAATGTATGGCTATAGAATGTAATAGAAAGATTATAGTTTAAAAAGCTTCCAAGAAAGACAGTTTTATGAATGTATTTATACTCAGAGTATTCTTTCAGATTTCTAGAGAATTTCTTGGTCTCTAACTTCAAAGAGGTAGATGATATAAATAGGTGGAAGGATGTTATTTGTATCAAGTTTGAAAGGATCACTTATTTTAAATTATGTAAAATTTATTTTATATGTGTTACTATATTATTTAATTTATAATTATGATACAATATTGAGATATTTATTAATAATAATTAATATTTTTTATAAAATTCTTAAAAAATATATATTTTTATTTATATAATATTCATTTAACACTTATAAATAATTTTAATATAATTTTAAATTTTAAATTTTAAATTAATATTTATAAATATTTGATAAAATAAAGTATTATTTATCAAAGTACAAATAAAACGTATAGATGAATTGAGTTACTGCTAAACTCTAATTTTTTTTCAATTTATTTCAGATAATAGATATAAGTAGGATATGATGATTTTGGATCCAATTAAGTGTTAAACGTTGCACAGACCCGAATTTTCAAGTACCAACTTGTTATCTTCTCCGACTAATCCCAAAGCCCCGTTTGAAGTTTCAATTCAGCAACCATGAGCCGCAGTGGCTGTTCGTTCAACTCCTCCACCGCCACCCCTAACTTCGACAACCTCCAAATCCAATCTCTCATGTCCCGCCTCGAACTCCGTCTCCCAAACCTCCACGCGCAGCTGCCCTTCTCCGTCTAATACCTCGACAACCTCTGTTTCTCCATGCTCCTAAACCTCTCCGAATCTGATTCGATTCCAAAAGAAGATAACACTTCATCCTCTTCCAAAACCCAGTTGGATAAAGAAGAATCTAAGCTTGAGAAGGAAATTGTCGGCACTATCCTCAGTGGCGAAATCGAAAAACTAAAACCTAATTCTGGTCAGGCTATTACGATAGGAGAACACCGTAGGGTTTCATGAAGAAATAGGGTCGGATTATCGGGTGTGGAAGTGGCGTGGGCATATTATGTTGTTTGATGATGAGAGTGGGTATTGGCCGGACTCTGGAGTATATTTACGGGAATTATTTTGAGAGAATTGGCGATGTGGGGTTGAAAGAGCTGATTGAATGATTGATATGGGCTGTCGGTAGCGGACAAATTATTCATAGAAATTTTAATTTTAATTCAAATTCCAGGTCACCAAGATTTATAAGAAACGAAGTAACGAACAAAGCTTTCACTTTTGCGATATTTCTGTGCATATCCGTGTGATGCAGATTTGATTTGGTATCAGTCGTAGGCTCCCAATAGACACTGTAGTGGCTTCTAATTCTGCAGTGCATGCTTTTCTCCGAAGTTGATCTGTGTTGTTACTGTTTGACATAAGCTTGTTTAGTGGAGCTTGCTGATACTAATAATTATGCCAGCATTACAAGTAGATCTTGTATGCTTATAATGCAATTATGCAAGCTTATCTAATATGATTCGGCAAGATTCTACGAGGTTTTTTACTTGATAGAGATGTGTTCACTTAGAGTTGGTATTGGTTCTCATAACTTTGCAGATGTATCTGTAATAATCCCCACACTTTAAGTTGGATTCTTAGTTGTGTTTTTCTTATGTTTCTCTTCGCATCTAAGGCTTTTTATGCAGTATGTGAATGAAAATGAAAAGTGGAAGTGCCTGAGTACAAGAATCTTTTACCTAATTTTTAATGTGGCAGATTTGGTTGCGGTGGATGAGAAATACCTGGTCTCCCTCTCATGCATACTAACAGATATTGGGCTTAGTTCTACAGAAACGACCATGACAATAAAAGACATAAAATAGCTAGATACCGAGTCCACTACGAGCAAGCACATAAAAGATTCATGATTTCTCATCTTCTCACCCTTTTGAATTCTAGCTTAGGAACTTTCTGTGCAAGGAATTATTTGTTGATGTCAGTGCGGATGTGAAGATGTTTCATATGACAAAAATCTTTCAGGAAAAAAATAAAATAAAAAAAATTGCTGCAGCCTTGTAACTCTATTTGTCCATTGCAGTATGGAAGCCTTTTGCTGATATCAATTAAATGATGGGTATCTTAAGGGCGAGCTACTTCCTGAATTGCCTCTTATCATGACTAAGAGGACGTTTCTAGCTGATGTCCATGTCAAATACAAGCATCAGTAATTTGAGAGGGTTACCGTTCACGACCACACGTAAAGGGTATCACAAAATCTTCACGAGATATTTTCTACATCCATACTGAGTAATAGTTTGGTGCTGGAGGCTTTGTATATCTGCTAGTTTCCCCTACTACAGCATTGCATGCCAACAAGTTTCTCCTCCAAAGGCTTTGCACATCCATTAGTTTATGCACCAACTCTTTGACCACATCCATTGCCATCATATCCACAACCACTTACATTTGTCAGTTATGTTTTGGTTTTCCTGAACACTTATTTTTTGCCCTTTTGACGAGCCTTTGGTTCTATCCAATTTAGATCTTCAGCCAAGATCTGATGTAGCCAGACTTAAAAGCAATCAATTCCATGACAAATAATTAATTACACATCTCATTAACCCATCAAGCATTTCAAATGCAAGAGCATTCTCTGCAGCAATATCCATTCACAAGTAAATAAATTTTGCACAGCCACAGCCAAACATGCTTCAAAAACTAAGCGATACTGATCTTTCCATTCAATTTAAAATCATGGGGTACCTAACAAGGAACAGTTAAAGAGAAACTACAAGGGATTAATCTGGTTTATAAACAGCCTTTCCCTTCCCTACATACAAACATCAATTCAAATTACATACAGAGAAGTCAAAGCTCTAGAAAACAATGCCATTGAATTCTTCACTTGGTACATTAAGCCTTCTTAGGAGACTTGGTTGCCTTCGATGGGGATTTAGTGGGCTTCTCTGCAGCCTTATCAGATTTCTTGGGCAGAAGAACCGGGTTGATGTTCGGTAACACTCCCCCATGTGCAATTGTAACTCCAGCCAGAAGCTTTCCAAGCTCCTCGTCATTCCTCACAGCAAGCAGCAAATGCCTCGGAATTATCCTGTTCTTCTTGTTGTCCCTTGCAGCATTTCCAGCCAATTCCAAAACCTGACCACAGTTCAATAATTTAAGGTGGTGGTATATAAAGCACAAGCAACAAATGCACTTAGCCACATTCAATGCACATTTCCTCGTGGAGTACAATATAGATATATGTACATATGTATCGAGCAAACGCTAATGGCAGAGAGGGATTTGAATGCTCAACAGATCTTACAGACTGCCAAATTTCAAAGCAGTAAAAATTATTGTTTGAGTTGTTCAAACCATAATTTTAAAAACCTAAACACCAAATTCACAGCCCTGTCAATAATTTACTACGAAAAGCGGCAGAAAACCAGCTCAATCAAACATAACACCAAAAAAGGCCTCATCACCTACTTTAATTTCTGACAGCAGATTCGTATTAAAAAAATTCATAGTAAACACCACCGATCAGATTCAAATTCTCCCATCGAAAGAACTCCGAGATGAAAACTACACGAAATTAGAAATGCACGAAAACAAAACAACTCGAATAAAACTTTTGACGTTGAAATCAAAGTGAAAGAAGAACACCTCAGCAGCTAGGTACTCAAGCACAGCAGCCATGTACACCGGTGCACCAGTTCCCACCCGCTCAGAATAGCGTCCCTTCTTCAAATACCGGCCGATTCTGCCAACCGGGAACTGAAGACCGGCTTTCACGGACCGGGAAACTGGTTTCTTCTTTGGACCGCCTCCTTTCCTTCCCCCAGCTCCTTTCTTCACTTTTCCACCTGTTTCCATTTCTTTCTGCTTCAAAAATCAATTGACAAAGAAGAATATTTGGAACGAGTGAGCAGTCGCAATAGTGCGTGTAAACTTAAGCGTTGGTGCTGCTGGTTAAATAAGCGGGGTTTGGGTTGGGAGGGAGGAGTGGAGAATTTGAAGCGTCAGATTGGCTTTATCGACGGTTGTGACGAGAATGATGGCGATCCGCGTGCTTGGTATTGGACCAATCAGGGGATGACTCTTACAAATGCCTAGAATTGTGGGAGGGAATAATTAAAGAAAAAAACATTTTGTGGGTAAGAGAATATCAGAAACACTTGTGTAACAAAATATTTGAATTTTACTTTTAGGCATTCGTTTAGATTTTTCCGAGTAAATTTAAAATTTTGATATAATAATTTAATTAATCACTAGGTATGTCGCTGAATTAAAAAATGATTTAAAAAATAACTTAATTTTTGTTATTAAAAAATAAAAATACTAAATGTAGGCGGACAAAAAAAAACAGATCAAATATTTCCGTCAAAATGAATTTGATAAGTGAAAATATTTGACAAACTTTTAAATATGCTAAGTTTTGTTATTAAAAAGAAAAATAATAAATGTAGGCGAAAAAAAAAATTAAATAATTCCATAAAAATGAATTTGATAAGTGAAAATATTTGGCAAACTTTTCACATGTATGATTCTTGTATTTCTAAAGTAATAACCAAATAATATTTTGTAAAAGTGATTATTTGAAACTAAATAAAAATACTTTTTTTTAAACCACACATGCTTTAAGGAGAAAAAAAGTGAAATTAGGAGAATATTTTGGGGAATGTGTTTTGGAGAATATATCTTCTGAGATGAATTTGGGAATGACAGTTACGTTCGTTTGTATTTTTTGAGAGAATAATTTATAGCAGTCTCGTCATGGAAGTTTTTATTTAGTTAGTAGCATTAGATTAATATTTTTTAATATTGATATTATATTTTTAATATAAAAATAATATGTATAATAATTGGATAATGTAATTATATTAGTATATAGTAGGCCCAACTTTAATTTGAAGGATAATGATTATGTTTTGAAAAAATGAAATTTTCAAAGACAATTTAGTTATGAGAGAAAGAAAACATTCTCTCCAATCACAACCAAGTATAACCTAGATTTACAGAACGATGGCTAGGTTATTATGGATTTTACTTTTGCAATTTTAAAAATTTGCATGAATTTAGTGGGTTTTAGTTATGTTTTGAAAAATTGTTGTTGGATTTTGATGATGATAATTAGGCCAAACATTGGACCCTAAAACTCTTGTAATTTTCTATTTTGTTATGAAATTTGTAAGGGTTATTTCAAGCTATTATAGACAAATTGTGAGGAAATTATCTATCAGTCAAATAATATTCAAAAGTATAGCAATTAAGTTATAAGCTGATAAACTTACTCAATGAGTCGAGTATATACTTGAGTGAAGACGAAATTGAGTACTTATATAACAGTTCACCGAATGCAATATTGATAACGTGAAGGCTAATTCAATTCAAACACATATAATTTTTTAAAAGCGACATTTCAATATTAAAAAGTATAATTTGAATTATAAAATTATGAAAATTTAAAGTATAGATGACAGTACAGACACAAACAAAAAGTGCACCGAACAAGAAAAACTTATTAAAATTCATAACTAGAAGAATGAGAGCTTCTAAAGACAAATTAGAGTTTGAAATTTTCGAATTCAAAAGAAGCGCACTATTCTAAAACATTTGAAGCAGTTCACTTATTCAGCACTTATATATTTTTCTTGAGCATAAAGTGTGCTGAGTTCTCAACCAATTACTTATTTTCTCTTTAAAATTTAGCTGTGCTTTGTGTAGGCCAGCTAAAGAGAGTGGACTCTTGTATAACACGACCTAAGAAACATCAATCAACCATTGTTGTTCAAAGTCAACGTATGGCTCAAATTTGCAATTGTTACTCGCGTGGTCCTATTTCTAGAACTATGGATAAAATCTAAATGGGTGAGGTCTTGTTCGTACGACTATCCATAAGTCAAAATAATTCTAACACGGTATGTTTGGCATGATACTTTTTTAGTTGAGTTTAACATAATTTTAAATTAAATAAACTCAAGCACGAATTTAAATTCAAGTCAAATGCGAGCAAAAGTAAACTAAACTTGATTTGAACTTAAATTCAATACAAATTTTTTATTATATGATATATGAATTATGTTAAATTGTATATATGTAATAATCAACAAAATCTACTTGTAAATTAGATGGATATACAGAGAAATGAATTAGATGAGTTGAAGTCGTTAAATTGCAATGCATTGTATTTAAAAAATTATCTCGTGTGATGTTGAAATATGAATCTAAAAATGTGTCTAACACAATATTAGCGTATCCAAAAATAATTAAAAAAAAATTAACATGATTGTTGGTGAGTTTGACATATTTTGGACATAATATGTTCTTATATCATATTTTAGAAAGTTTAAGGACTGTAAGAAAATTGACAAAAAGTAAAAAAAAAAAAAAAATTAAAATTAATTGAAAAAATACTGTTGCCTCATCTAGATTCACCTTATCTATTTTAGTTAATGTTTCTTTCTTATAGTCAAATTGTTCTCCCTCTTTCCCCTTTTAACAATATCATAGTTCACAAATTATAATATTATATATGTGACACTGTTACTGAAAAAAATTCTCTTTGCATTCACATCAATGCCTTTATTAATCAATTATTAATTACATATATATATATATATATTTGTGTGTGTATGATGAGCCTAAACATTAATTAGGGCATATTAGGCATTTCTTATTGATAAAAAAAAAGGGTATAACATGACAAAAATTTGAAGGAATTATTAACCCTGATATATTTTCAATTACACATTTAGACCGTGGGATCCTTTGAAATACCCAATTCATATCTTGTTTTTGGTAAGTTCATTCTTCTCTTCACAATTATGGTTTAGATTTTTTCTAACTTCATATTTGTCTCAAGGTGCAATTTTGATTGGTTCATATTTATGTGCAAACTCAAATCATATCACATCTATTTATATATATATATATATATTGAACAACGTTTTCTTAATCCCATTATGTTCTCAATTTTTTTAAGAATTATTGAGTTTCGTGTTTGTATTTATGTCGCCACATTATATGGAGCAAAACTAAGATATTTTTCTTGATGGCAATGCTTAATAAAGAATAATAGACTGATAGATACTTTAGGCTGAAAGCATTGTTAGTTTATTTCTCTTTATGTACTTTATTATATACTCAGCCGTCTCTCTAGTATTTTTTTAATCAAAGTCAGGACGAATACCCAAGTCAAGAGATAGGATTTTACCCTTCAAAAGCCACACACGTCTACAGCCAAGATCGACTTCATCGTGGACCTACTTTGTCTTGACAAAAACTACTGAAAATGCCACATTTACCCTTGTAGGTGCATGGGTTGACAAGTCTAAACTCAACCCCAAAATTTGCAAGTTTACTCCATAAAAAAAGGAGGAAAAATTTAAGATAGAAAATCATGAATTACGTTTTGCTCCTCAACTATACTTCAAATAATAGTTCGAGTAGCATTCCTTTGGTAGGACTTATAAGTTTGACTACGAATTCGTTTATCAATTTGTCTTTTGCGTAAGTTATTATTTTTATTAAAAAATAATAAAAATTAATGGTTGCATAAAAATTATTCGATAAAATAAAAAGAAAATACATATGGTCCTTATCTTGCATTTTAAGTTATATTCCACTGATAACAATGACGACGTTGATTAGAGTTTTGATAATTTATGCCACATGTTCAACGGCTATTTTTTTTTTTTCTTAATGAACACATTTATCATATTTAAATAATAATTGTATCAAGATTATGTTTCTTATATGGAAGGTTTGAAGTTAAATAACTTTGATGAATGCCTTACATGAAAAGTGAAAATATATCCTTTTAATTTCTCCTCGTACTACTTGATATATAGGATTTACTATATGCATTGACAATAAAATAAAAGATTTTAAATATATTTTTATTTGTTTTCTTATAAAGGAATTCGACTTCTAGAGTTCTATTTTTTGTAATATGAAGCTTTTGGACCATATAATTAATAATTTCATATGATTTTAATAACTATGCTTTCTTCATATATATTTTCCTCCGTTATGTTTTGAAGTTCTTCAATCAAATTTTTTTGAAAACACCAAATATATTATAAAATAATCTCATGAATATATAATTAATTAAAGTGAATAATAAAAAAATAGTGTCCTTCAAATTATGTACGCAATTTTGTTTCTACAAACTTATATAAACAATGCTCATTGTGAAATATGACCACTATTAAATTGTCAAGTGAAAAAAGTGAAAAAAGTGAAAAATAGAGACAATGTGGCAAATATTGCTAGATTGAAAAAATCAATGAGAATTAATGGGGACAGAATAGTAATTTAACAGTGAACAATTAAACCCACAATATTCTTAAATTCGGATTCCATTATATACCCAGCGAAGTTGTATGTACAGCTGAAAACTTTTCTATTATCCGATACTTCATCTTCTTCTCCTCCTCCAGTCCGACTATTCTAACGCTTCTCCTAGGGTTCCGACTCCCGATGCCGATCATTCCGTAACTTCCCGATCCAAATTCTGATCTAATCGCCATTCTGTCAAATAATCATTTCGGTTTTTTTTTTCCCTTTCTTTCAACGCTCTGTATACAGTCTGATTGCATAAAAAATCTAAAAAAGAAAAATAGAACTGTGAATCGAAGAGCATCGAATAATGCATTCGGTGCCTTCAAGCGAATTGCTATTGCTCACGCGCCCGCACGTGACCTCCTTCTATGGCGGCTCGTCTTTTCATCGCCTGAAACATCTTCAAAAAAGCGATCGGCGTGGTAATCTTAGTAGTAAGCATTTTGCGCTAAGTTTTTGAATTGTTTTAGTACCGGTTTCATTTTTTCGAGTGGTTTTTTCGCTATTTTGTCAATTTCCGACGAGGTGTTATTAAATCGTAATAATACTGATAAGTGATAAGTTGGCGGTGGAGCTAATTTTGATTGGAAATTGAGCTATCGCGATTTGACGATCTTCTGATTTTCGTTGATTGGATCTCGTTTTAAATATATCGAGGATTTGTGTCGACAGCTCTCGGACCAATATAAGGTATTTCCTAGATGAGATTTATGTTGAGTTTTGCATTGTTTTTATTTTTTATTCTTTTTATAGGGAATATCTGCACTGTTTTTGAGATGCAAGCGGGTTGATATGTTATTTTATTTTGTTTATTTTTGGCTTTATGCATCTGGTGATATTGTTAGCTGAGTTTTTTTGCAGCATATTCATTGTATTTCTAACACAAAACACTGGAATCAGATAGTTTGATCCTCACGCCTGGATCCTCTATTGTAAAACCTTGTCCTTTAGCTATTCCTGTAATGTCTTGAACGTTTCTTCACTGGACATGATAACTTTTGTCATTTGAATTGTGAAATCAATGTAGTTAAAAAACCTTGACTAATGAGGATGAGTGAGATGAATGTAAATGGTGGAATAGAAGATGTAACATAATTGTGAAATAGTGAATATGCAGACCATATATGTAAGCTTAGGTCAAATTCATTGCATTTATAAACATTGAATTGTAAATTTTATAAGGGTGCAAACAGCAGAATTACGTCTAGGGGTATATAGTTATTGAATGAAATCCGTTGTTATCATTAAAGGACTTCCCAAGGAGTGTAAAAGGAATGGGTGGAATTAATGTATGGCAATATCATACTGTGAAATGATATGTCCTGGTGTTTGAATCTCTCTCTCTCTCTCTCACACACACACACACAAACACACACACAAGGTTTCGAATAATAATTAAGTACCTACTTGCAACTTGCACTTTGACATGGATTGTGCAGCGATCTTCTGGTTTTTATTCCAGTTAATTATTGTGTTTATGTATATGTTCTTAGTTCCTGGGATCGAAACAGTACCTTTTCAGTTATCTGGACATCACCTGGATATTACTAGTATTCTATTGTGCTTGGCATTGTTTCTACGGTGCCGTGCCAGAATTGCAATTACAATTTCATATTTTGGCTTTACAGCTCTTCTATTCAGTTGCCATTGTTGTAGATGGAAGTTTGTGTTCCTTGTGATACGCCAGCTTGCCAGGACATAAGCAGCAATAGTGGGTCTTCAACGGATCCCAGTAATTCAACTAACTATGGTTCAGGGGATCTTTCTATGAATGATCTCAAAATATGCTTGACTGAATTTGTGAGTGTTGAAGACATCGAAATATCTACTAGTGGCTTCAATCTATCTCTTGGGAACAATAATAACTGCAATGTGGTGAGGGAAGATGAATGCAAAGACTCAGATAAGAGAAACTCCAGTAATTCCACTTCTGAGAAATGCTTTGGCAACCATGTTGCATTTCTGGCTCTTGGTGAGCGTAAATCCTCTGTTGATGGATTGTTGGATGGGGAAAAAGGGCTGGAGGATTATAAAACTTCTCAAGTAAATGAGACTGCCAAATCGGTCGATCAATGCTATTCACGATCCATATCGCTGCCTGTAAGTTTTTAATTCAACATCTTGACAACAATCGTCAGTGTTTGTTCCTTTGTGTTAAAATATCTCATGTGAAATTGAACTTTTTTCTTATTAAGTAACATTGTGCTGAATTTTGTAAGGTTATTGATTGTAGTCTGTTGGGCATAAGTAGAATTACACTGCTATTGCAATTGACCATGTAATATTCTGGAAAGTAGGCTTTCATCCTATGTGTTTGACTGTATTACCCAGTGTGTGTCTGGGATTTTCTCATTGTTGTTTGGGTTCAGGCTGAAGTGGGGTGTGTCTCCAAAAGACTTTGCTGTATAAATATATTTAACATTGTGTTCTCTAATTTCATATGCTTGCATTAATTCCTGAGGTTATATTTACATACTAAGTAATTTTCTGTATAATTTATTGTTGATTTGTGCACATCTAAACAATCTTTCTGGATGATTCAGGTGAGTATGGCTCTTGCCCTTCTTTTTGAGTTTTTGAATGGTGATTTCATTTATAATTTGAGAGTTCAGTTCTGTTCTTGCTTACCTTCTTCTCCTCCCTGTTTAGTAGTGGAAAAGCACTGGATTCTGAACTAGTCTGCTCCAGATGTACGAATAATTTTAATATATAATAAAAATTTAAGGGCTTAGGTCTTGGTAAAATATTGTTGACAGTTGTGTTATTCTCTTTTCTGTTTGATGCTATTCTCTCTCAGACTCCTTTGAAGCTTGTTTCTGCCATGAAAGGCAGCCGTGAAAAGCAGGGTATAGCACCTAAGAAGCTGTCAGTGACCTGGGCCCCTGATGTATATGATCCAACTCCAACAGCAGAATCACACGTTCCATCAAGCAAGAATCCACGCTATCGCAATGACGGCAAGAAATATGGGAAGAACAAGCATAAAAGCGGTGGCAAATCTTCTCGAGGCAGCAGGGGCAAAGACAAGAAGCAAGCTCGGAAGAATGGCGGGGGTACCACCAAGTTCAAGCCTCTGCAGGATGAAAGTGTAGTGGTTGGTAATTTTGAGCCTCAAGTGGCTAGTGTCGATTTTAACGTTGTGAGCCCAAATCCATTCTGCGGAAGTAGCTTTCTGAAGAAATCTGTCACAGATTTGCACTTTCCAGTTACGGAGGCTACATGATGGCTGTTAACTAGTATGCTTTTCTTTTATCCCACCAATGTAAATAAATAATTAGTGGCGAGATATTGTTGATCGAGTAAATTGCAAGAGTCTGAGACATGGGACAGATTGTTATCATGTACCAAGAATTTTTTGTGTGATGTACTTCTATATAATTTTCTGCTTTGAGTAGTATCTTTTATTGATAATTGTCTATTATCCTTTCATTCTGGTGGCGTGGATTCTATTTCTCCATGCTACTAGTATCCACAATCATATCGAAATTAGGAACTTTTATTTCTCTCTAGCTATTGGTCTGCCATCTGAGCCTAGTGTGTTTGCATTTACTCATACACTTGTCCGCTTTATTTTGCAGAAATTGTCTGCAAATATCTCTTCATAAGAAGGTATGTGAATTTCGGCTTGATCATTGTGTTCTAATTAGGGAATGTTTAGTAGTACAGGAATAGCTCATTGAGTTGAAGATACTATAGAAGGTAAAATGCTGATATTGGTTTTTGTGATGATCACCGGTCATTTGAAGGTAAAACGTAATAGAAATTTGTGATCACTAGACATTCTTTCATGGCAGCCGGCTGATTTAAGATTCAGATTTGTGGTAATTGAAGGTAAAACGGAATAGAAATTTGTGATCACTAGACATTCTTTCACGGCAGCCGGCTGATTAAGATTCAGATTTGTGATAATTACCGGTCATTTTTTATGGCCGCTGGCCAGCTGATTAAGCTTGGGGTTGTTGAAAAATGCTTGATGTTTATCTCTTGCGCAGCCTGACAGACAAAATCGTTGTCTAGAGAGAATTGCCTAATTAATTGTTGCAAAGCAAGTTTGAGAGACCAGATTTTTCTAAACTGATTCAGTACCAGAGATGAAAGTTGTGATTCACAAAATGGGGTCGCTGTGGGGGTCCGCTGAAATGATGGGAGTATTTAATGCTTCCATGGCATAGGTGAAATGAAGTAATCTAATGTGAGAATTCCATAGCATAGATTTACCATAAACGTGAGACATGGTTATCACAATATATTCTCCGCGGCTAACCATCAAAGAGTAATACGCAAAGCAAGAAAAAAAACTCGTAACAATTTATCTAGTGCAAATGTCTCATCTCGTAATCTGTATTGCTTTTCCAGAAGCTAATTTAATTTCTAGTAAACAAGTGGAATGAACATTCCCTTGGTACCAAATACGCAGAAATATATCAAATGTCAGTAACCATATTGACAAGCACGTACAAATTAAACATACATGAGCATATAAGCGTGCATGAAACAAAACCATTTTCACCTATAACCTGTAACCACTGAACATGCTTCTCTATAAACCAAGGAAAATACAGCTTTGGCATACATGCAATGTATATATCAAATTACAAACAAAAATGTTTCCACCAAACAACCTCTGTTCTAGACACTAACCTCCCTGTGAGAAGATTCTCCATTTCCCATTAAAATGAAAAAAGAGAGGAAAAAACAAGAAAGCTCGTCATGCATGCAAATTAAAAGGACAGCATGCCTGGAGAATTTCGGAATATATCTTCACTGTTCTGTATGTACATCAGGCAAACACTCAACCATTAAGGGCAAAGGCCAAACGGCAGTATTGCATGCATACTAATATAACTAAAAGCAAAAATCCAACTTAAGCCCTTTTGTCTGACAAGTTCTTGGAAAAATGGACCACGATGCTTTCCTGTGAAGGGCACACCACGTCTCTGACAAAACTGACATCCATTGTTATGCTTCCTCAGTTAATAATCATGCCATTGGCTCTGATTTCCCATGAAATGCCAACTTCAGGTCCAATGCCAGCTGCCCAACCCACCTAGGACTCCAACATCAGATATTCCTTGCGAATAAGTGACTGTCTTGTGACAATCAAGGGGCAAACAAACGGACTATTGAGCTATCAGCTGCTGCTCCACCTCCTCAAATCTCTTAAATTAGTCTGCTACTGTTGTACCTCCTTTTCTAACAACGATGTCCCTTTAAAAATTGTTAGCTGAAAGTCCCTTGTGTACTTGAGCATCTGCTCAGGAAAATGTCAGTTCAACAGTCAGTAAATTTATCAACCATTCAAGCAGTTGCAAACACAGAAATAATTTGCACATTCAGAACATGAAACAAACTCTTTGAACAAAGCATTTCATGTGCAACCACCAGTCCTTACTAAACCAAATTAAAATGGAAATCCACAGCATCATGTTTAGGAAGGGAAAGGAAATAAGGATTGGAGGATAGTTCATCAATTATAATGTTTTCAATTCTAATTTCCTTTTGTCAAAGCAGGAAGCAAAGTGATCCTCTGTCCACAAAAGTGGGAAGGGAATAAAATGCAACTAAATTTATCTTTATCGATATATAATGAGAATAAGAGAGAAACTTTTCTCATTCAAAGAAAGTACTATTCGATTTTTCTTAATTTTGAATTGAAATCCCAAAAGTTTTGGCTTGACTTCCACATTAACATAAAAATGATGTAAAAGTATTATTTATTTGTAAATTTCCGTTTCTTCACCCCCTTCAATAAGAGGGCAGAGCAACCATTAAGAGAACCAATATAAGGAAAATAAAATAATTTTAGTTTAAACTTTCCATGCTCTCAATTAACAAGAAAACAGTGGGAAACACTTTTTCCTCAAAAACTTCCAGCATTTCAAGCCTAGGTGGAAAATCTCAATTACCACATCTATTTAACAACTTAACACCTTATTCCTAAGAACTTTCCATTAGCAAAAGATGGAACTTGTCGCTTTACTCTTTGCATCCACATTACTTTGCTGGAACATATATAATCAAAACTTATAGGTTCTACTACAGACATAAATACCCAGCATAGATTGCAGGACTTACTTGCTCATTGCTCATCTTCCTGAAGCCTAGCTTATTCATCCACATAGGTTCAGCTTCCTCAGCAGCAGGGAGTACCAGGTGTTTCACACTCATGGATGACAGAAGCCTCTCAATGCAGGAAAACAGAGCTTGAAAATAGCCCTACATACAGCAGTTATTGGTAGGAGTTAATTACGATCATCACTGCTTTTTAGTAACATCAAACATATGCAATAAAACCTAGTAATAAAAGAACAATAGTTTGATGGTTTGGTAGAGGGACTGAATTCCTACAAAGGCCTTTCTCACTATGTTTAGTAAGTCAATAATGATGTAGAAATACTAATTCTAGTAAAAAGGTTATTCTAGAGAAGAGTGGGAGACTTGTTCTCTAATCAACCCAACAAAAGTTAATTCCAAGTGGACCTGCAAAGAAATAAAAAAAGACATTCCTTCATTAACTCACCCCCCACCCACCCCCCCAACACACACACACCCCACCACCAGAAACAAATAATAAAAATATCTCGTCTGCTGCTATCCCATATCAAAAATACACACATACACACAAAATACAAACAAGGGTTATATTACTTTCCATCTACTGCACCTCACCAACTTTCCAACAACTGCACTCGAGAACATAGAAGAATGGTGATCACTCTCTCTATCAGGCATGGCTTGAGGATTAAGCCCCCAGTTTAAGGCAAAGAAATAGGAAAACATATAATTTTTTGATAGGAGGACAAGGTCATATCTTTCCCTAGGTCCCAAGTAGAAGATAGCTCCTCGAGTTGGCTCTTACTTTTCCTTGATTTTCTCTATTAGTAGCCACTAAAGGAAGTTCAGCAACATCTCTTCCAAATATCCTGAGAAGAGCAGCTGATACAACAACGGACCTGCAAACAACCAGTGTTTAGAGTTTGACTTGTAATGATAACATTGATCTTCAACTAACGAAGCCAAAGAATAAAATTAATGGAAGACAGAGACAATTTTAAGGGACTTACTGCACAATTAAAACTGCACAATACATTCCACTGAATTCTTGCCCAGATATGTTCCTTCTGCAAAAAAGAGATTTATTGGTGGATGAGAATGCAGCAAAAGCAAAAAGAATGAAGCGATGGGGCATTTATTACCCATTAATTGTGGAAATGGTTATATATAATATTGAAATTCGTAACATAATAAAATTGTTATTCCAACTCTCATTCCTAATTACTCCACTAGGTTTTCCATGTCATAATCCCATGATAGTGGATTCAATTTATCACCACCTCCGCTTAACATGGTAAGAACCCCACGTTTTACAGTAAGTATTAATCACTTAAATCCATTATGGTATCTATGTGTAAGCAATTCTTACCAAAACTGATGTGATGAAAGAGTGATAAGACTAAAAAATGATATAGAGTACTCCAATAAAAAATAAGATAGCATATACAATCTACAGATGATTACCGCAGCTCAGTTTATGCATATATTAGTAATTATTTTTCTTAGTGCAAGGCTTTTATTCACTGACCAGTTAGATGGTTGCAGAACATGCTTATGGGTGTTTTTTCCACATTAACATGAAACATCTTATAACTAACACAAAATCTATCCACTATATTTTTCATCAAAGTCACCTATTGTGGATCATCAGAAACATTCTTCTGAAGTCACCCCAAAAATGGTCCTTAAATCTCCCAGTACGATAGGCCTCCATTAATCCATTATTACAATGAGTTATTCTATTCCTGATGATCCTCAACTACCAAACCATGCTCTATCTCAAGCAAAAGGATAATCCTAAAAAGTAATGGTTCTTGAACTACCAGATGACAAAGCTATAAAAAAGATGGTGATATTATCCATGCTTCATAACAAGCACCTGTCTCTGAGAGATCAAAAGTAACCTACGACTTAAGCTGGTCTAAGCAACCACCAAATTTCTGACAAACACAGAGTTGATCAGCTACAACATACCAAAGGAAGATGAATAACTCACCCATACACCATGACTGGGATGAGATCCCGACCAGATTTGGCAACAATAGGGTCAAAGCATTCCTACAAAGACAATCAAAATAAAATTGAGACTAGTCTGCAAAAAGACAAGTAAGAATAAGTCCATGTAGGTGCCAACTGTTCACAATCAATAACATGCAGCGACATAAATAACTTGATGCTGCCTATACTTTAAAGGAATTAAATGAATTCCAAACATCATAGATGTTATACCAACAACATTCTAGCAGTGTAATTGCTTAAGAAAGAGCTAAATCTCAACAAGAGAGTTCTGCTAGCGAAGTATATCTATGGATGGAACCTGTTAAATGCACTTCAACAGCCCCTATTGACATCCTTTTGTGGTTTAGCCACACACGATAGCACATAAATAGTTATTTAGCAGGCTGATATATATTTTGTAATGTATGTCCTAGTGTCCAATTTTATATGATTATACCTGTCTGAGATGAAAATTATATCAGAACCAATTGGGAAAGTAAAATTAATACAATGTCATCACCCATCCACCCTTTCTCTGGGTTATATACATATGTGCTCTTTATGTTGACTTGAACTTAAAATTCTCTAGGCCATGCCTTCTCTGGTCGCCAAGAAACACAGAACAAAAGAGGTCCCGGTGTCCACTTTCAAGAGATGCTACTTCTCAAAGCTTGTCCTACGTTTCTTAACCCATATATAGGCACATAATTGGGTTTACAGTAGAAATCATGCCTTTCATTGCACATTAAAATGGATCAAGTTCATGACTTGTTACAAAATATAGTCACAACAAAGCCGGAGGATTCAACTTTGTTATTTCGGTTGCAAAAATAATCAATACAAGTATAAAGAAATTATTTTGCTATACACAAACAAGTTATTACCTGTTCTCTTCCATATTAAAGCTTGCTTTGATAGCAATTAGGAAAGAAATTAAAATAAGAAGATGCATTTTCCAGAAACCAAGAAATTATTCTTCAGGACTTCAATGTCTCACTTCATCAAACATAATTTGCAACCTCATAGAAGACTTAACACTGACAAAGGCCTAGTATACCAGTAGATATCTAAAAGCTATTGAAGTTTGCAAAGGTGGTGAATGCAGGACTTCAAATATTCCACATTAAATCCGTATTACAGCATAGATTAGCAAAAGAAAAAGACAATTTGAACAGTTAAAAGTAAGAGCTTACCCGAAAGATCGCTGCAGCACGAGAAAGTAGCAACAAATGCTTGGGAAAGCGACTTTTTCCACTTAAAATGCACCATTGGATCTCATTCTTAGACCAGTTATTTAAACCTATCGTTGCGTGCTTCTCATATAGTGTAGCTGACACTGAAGCTGGAATTACCTCAGGTCCACCGCAAGCCAAATTTTGAAGTGCTTCAAAAATCTTATAGCAGTCGTCACGACAAAACCATTTATCCTCGGGAAGTTCCTGTAACCATGTATTGAGCATTCGTTAACAGCAAAACTGTCAAACACTCCTTCTATCATTAAAACCATAAACATCTGAGACTTACTTTCAGGTCACACAACCCAGTCTCGCGCAGACAACCAACATGATATTCCTTCTCACACTAGACAAGAAGATAAATAAGTGTCAATACAATACACTAAAAACAAGCAAATCAGTAAAGGAAAGCCAGAATGAAAGATCCAAAAAGATAGGGAAGTAAGCAAGCAATACTTGATCACAGATTATCACTGTCAAGTCATCAAACTTCGCAGCACTGAAGTCCTGCGACCTAGAAACATAAGAAAAGAAAATCAGTTAATAGAGACATAGCTCCATAAGAACAGACTCCTCACAATCAGAACATATGGGAATACAAGCAACCTGCATGCATAATGACCGATCAAGTAGCAGTGCAGCTAAAGATACTGATGTCAGTATGAACAACATGTATAATCAGATCATTTGTCAGCACTTTGTATTCATCAGGAATAGATTTTTCGCCAGAATTTTGAGTTTATTTGCAGCATATATCAGATTCATACTAATCTTCTCACATCATTGTTCCTCATATTATTCTGTACTCCATGACTGCTATCCCTAGAAGTCCATCTGCCATCCATGTTATCTCAAATTATTCCAGATTCTTGCTTTTTAAGGGAACTAGAAAGAATAAACCAGGTATGAATATCACTTATAGCAACTAGTATTGCCATTACTGACAAGATGTACAGGAAAATTATACAACAAATAAAGAAAACAAGAGGAAATGCAGAAGACTACTCAGGGGTTGAAGAAGCTACACTCACATCCCTATTTGCTGTGACTCTGCCCAAAAAGCAGAAAATAAGATGAACCGAAAAGAAAAGATGAGGTAAGGACTCTGTTAAATTGGTTTAAAACATTGGGATGTTTTAGGAAAAATGATCAGAAAATGAAAGCTACTCATCCATTCCTGAAAAGATATTTTGATGCAAAGAATTCACAATCAGAATACAAAGAAAACAAATACAAAATGACAGAGACAGTAAATGAACTAACTGCAACCGTTGCAACAAACCTGCAGATAACACAACCACCAGGCTCAAATTCCGGTGCTTTAACAATTCTCTTTAGCCTAAGGATAATAGGTCTCGACTCCCCAGATGCTTTTCTACCAGGACCAAATTTGTCTTTGCAGTATGCACAGTGCCAATCTTCGGCAGGGAGACACTGTAAACCTAAACAAGCTGCAAGAGTCTCAATGTGAATCAATCACAATAAAGTGAAACTAACCCACAAGCACGTCTGAGATACAATGAAGTTCGTTTCCAAGTATGGAAACGAAAAGCAAAGAAGTTGCTGCTACAACCATATAACAACTTAGGATATATACAGTGGCAAATCATGGCAAATCAAGGCAAATACAACAACTGAAGCCGCCACATACATGTCAATTGCATGAACCACCCACAACTTCAACCAAAAGACAAGGTTAAGAGTAAGTCACACTGACCAATCCATCGCTACCCGGTCCCAAAGAACAAAAAATCTAAAGTTCAAATCATCTTGCAGTCACTTCATATGTAGATAAACCAGGAAGATGAGGCATCCGGCCCATAAACAGGAATTACAGCATCCTAAGTGTAGCATTACATAGATATATAACCCTCCGGACTTCAGCGTAGCATCAGTTTTTCCTAATTGGAAGGGGATAACTGTACCAACCACAAGATCGTAACATTCATATCTCCACGGAGCAGTAAACATCAATTTTTTGTCAGGTCAAGCAATTATCAGTACTATGCAAGATCCATCTAAATAAGCATCTGTTTCATTTATGTGAAATGAAGGTTCATCCTACCGCACCTGGGACCAAAAAAAGGGAATAAACAAAATATAAACACACAATTGTTAACATAATTCAATATAATTTAAAGTGACTGAAAATTTTCAAGTGATGAAAAAAAACTATTCCTTTCATCTGGGCTGTCCAAATTCCTTGGGCATAACTAACTTTAACAAATACTACTCCCTTTTCTCTTGGCTGTACCAAATTCCTTGGGCTGCATAACTAACTTGATCTTATCACATTTAATAGTCCCTCCGACCTAACTGAAAGCTCCTATTTCCTTTTTGGTATGTCTGCAGGCAATGTTCTACTTCCTTAAACGGCGATTTTCTTTCCAGAAGTACCCTAACACCTAAAATAATGATGTGAAACCATTAACTCTCAATCTCAACTACTATTCTTAAGGACAATAGAGCAAAGACACTGATAACTTTCACTTTTTCAACTCTCATTTAAAACAGTGTGCCCATTCAAAATGAATGTTCGAATTGGGACGGAGGGAGTATATAAACCAACCAAATGAAGCAAGTACATAATGTGAATTATGGATCTCTTTAAATGTCTCCCAATTTGAATATTTAAGCAAGCAATCCCCGTATTGTGATCACAACACCAAGAGCATTGTGATCAGCAACTTGTGAAGACATCAATAGCCAATCAAGCCTCTAGAAACAAGTAATTCAATTAAGAATATTTTATCTAAGTTTTTGAAGCAACATGTTCATAGTGCCTGGAAATCGTGTATATATGTAATTCTAAGAGCAAATATGCACACAAGCAACGCATATTAATAAACATGATATCAAAAATATTCAGAACGACAAAAAATGATCAACAAAACGTGGTTTGTTCACTGAAGGCAATTCATATTAAAATAAAGTGGCAATTATGAAAACACAGGAGACATATAAACCAAAAAAAAATACAAAATACAGAAAAAGAAAAGCAAAAAAACAGAGAATTTAAATGAAAGCAGGAAGAAAATAGTAAATGGAGGAAAATTAAAAATACCTGCATGAAAAGCTCGAGGGCATCCATTGCATATAATAAGTTCACCTCCATCTCCGCATACAGCACACATATCATCACTGCCACTGGAGGCAAGATTTTGGCCATTTGCCAACATCAAGGCTATATCATGAAGTGTCAATCCATTGGACGTATAAATATGACGATAGCTGCAAAAGGAACACAAATTATAGTGCAGAGCCTCAACAGAATATGAACTAAACTTTCTAGTCTTCAAAAGCTACTCACGGTTGACGTTTCGCTGCCCATCCAGCATGAGCCTCAAACTGGGAAGGACTAATCTGTTTGAAAAAAAATAATATTAAAATAACACATGCATCACATGGGAAGTTTTTTGAGGCAGGGAACAGAGGGACAGATACCACCGAGTTCTTCAACTATATGCAATTCATGAAGCAGAAACTATACCGTGCAGATAAATGGACTTACCTCACTGTTACAACAACTGCAGACTATACCATTACCCTGCTTGTAACCCCCAAGAATCCTCTGTGAAGATAGAAAATTTGCCCAAAGTTATCCACATTGGCAACTGATAAACAATGAGGAAATTTAATGCACAGGCTGAAATACAACCTTTCCTTTAGAATAATAAGCCAAACTGGTCCCATCAGGCAGTCCATTTGGCATGAAAAGTAATTTATGCAAATCATTATCCCTGTCATACATTAACCCATTAATATCCCTGGAGACCAAAGTACAGACAAGACCAAAAAAACGGAGTGACAAGAAACTGAAAAAAAATACATGCAGACAAAAAGCTTGCCTTTTTTTGTTGCCACCTTCAGCAACTTTTTTTTGTTCCCAAAATGAGCAAGGGAAATTGTGCCTCGGCCTGCACAAGAAATGCATATTGAGCAGCCTAAATGTAAATGAATTTACATGAGAGAGAGAGAGAGAGAGAGAGAGAGAGAGAGAGAGAGGAAGGAAGGGAGGGAAATAAAACAAACTTCTTGATCAGACGCTTCTGCTCTATTGGCGCCTCTATATAGCTTTGCTGATTGAAGGAAGTTAAGTGAGAATACTGACATGAAGCAGGACAGGGGCTCTCTTCAGTAGGATGAGTGGAATAGCTGAAAGTTCATGTTAGAAAGTGACTAAGAAGATCAATGATAAATCGAAAGATCCACCAAGCTCATCAAGTTCGTTAGCAAAAGTTTATATAGCACAGCAACATGAGAACTACCAATTTTGCAAGTGACCAGCACCATATACTTGACTACCACTCAAGGCACGAAAAAAGAGGCGATGCTCTATGGAAATCCCAGAAATGCAATTAAAACCACCAAAAACTTGACCCGAAGACAACTGCTAACTTTCAGCATGAGTCTCATATCAATAGTTGACTTTACAAGTTTACTATCTTTTCTTTCTTAAGTACCCCATAGGCAGTTTTGTCTCTTTGGTAGTGTTTTTGAATCATCTTTATATGGTAAGTGGAGTCTTTTGCCTAGGGTGGTGCAGAAGGGGATTCTAGGAAAATTTTATTACAAATATATAGATAATTGTACCTGGTGGTGGTGTGACACATGCCAAAATGTCTGCTTTGGTATACACTGTCTGCATAGGCTACACCATTGCCAGATTGGAGATTTGCTGCAACAATTCGAGAACTTATCAGAACCTAAATGTTTGCAAACAGAGAATATGATGCATTTTCCATGTCCTTATCCTTCACATCTAAAGCCCTGATCTTCCAATTCAAGTATTTTGTCAGTAATCCGCACCACAAACAGAGGAAGTTGACTCATAAGGCTAAGAACACCACCAATTGGGTTCCATCCCCATGAATAATCTTTAACAATTTGCATAAGAAGTCCACTCAATGTATAAAAATGGACAAAAACAAAAGGAAAGGTCTACAAGGAAACTATAGGATTCTATCAAGCAAGAGTTGCCTGAGTTAGTCTCCGGAAATGATTAATTTTCGAAGCTGTTAAGAACTATTTTGATAATTTAATTGTTCAACTATCCTTCTTCCAAATTACTACTTGATTCAATATCACTTTTTCCACTCAGTTCAGACAAGAAACTCATTTTTGCCTCAGATCCGTAAGCTGTCCCCAAATTAAGCAATGGTTTCCCAACCAAATCTGGTTAGAAAACATGAGAGGCATGTCTGCTGGCCAACTCAGATGGCAGCACAAGATGCCTTTTCAGTTTAACCATCTAATGTCCAGGGACTTGCACTGAGATTACACCCTGCCTGTAAATACTAAACAAGTGTAACTATGAAAATATACACTTCCAACAATAACTCATTTCTTATAGCCATCAAACTCAATTTCAGTAAAACCTGAAGAGAAAAGGCAACAGTATTGACATTTTACCTTTCCAGACCTGGAAGTACTCTTCATTGACAGAAGAACCCGCCACAGCTTTTATCACGCCATCTATTGTGCTGAGAGGAGCAGTCCTCAGTTCTTGAATTATGCTATAAATAGGCTTCCCATTCTCCAAATATATATGATTATTTGGATGCCTAGTCTTGGTACCAGCATGAAGTTCAAACTCATAGGCACTAACCACCTGCTTATACAAATCTATATCATTATAAAATACCAAACACCTGACTAAAGTAAACAATTCAATTTGCAGATGCAACTTACTTTAGAGAAGTTGCAGATGCAACATCCGCATAAGTAACCACAATCCTTGATGATTCCAGGAATCTCTTTCTGGCAATCATTCAGAAACCAAATTTAATGCCAGACTAGGAAAAACTCTAATGATCAACACCATATCAGTAATAAAGCACAAAATACACAACATTAGTACCTCGCCTGATATTGAAATATATTTAACTCTGGCTCCTTCCAAAATTCCAGTAGACAAAAGCTTTTTAACATTTGTAGGGTAATTATCTGGAACTATTTTCTTAGACATCTTCAGTTCCCTGTTGGGAACACAGGAGGAAGGACTTCGTGTGTCATGAAACTCTCTCCCATCCATGCTTAAATTCATTTCTGCATTTTCCAAAGCATTCCTCTCATGATTACAAAAGCCATTACTGGTTAAAGGCTCAGCAGCAGACACAGATAATTGGTTATCATAAAAGTCCTCATGAAATTTGTCATCAACCAAGGGCTTAACAGCAACAGATAGGCCACTATCATAATCCTCCTTCCGTTTACTAAACTTAAATGTGATTTTCCTAATACCAGTGGGCCTAACATGCTTTGGAATTTCAAGCACCACACAAGCCGTGGAAACTGATTCCAATTTGCACTTACCGCACTCTTCCTCCCAGAAACTCTCATCCGCAAATGAACTCCGGCAACGAGCAGATGTAATCTCTCCACAACCACCATGATCACTACCAAGCACATCAAGTGGCTGGCTGCTAATGGTCAAAGTTGAGGTAACATGCTTCGGGGACAGATTTGGATTTGAAACTTCAGAGTATATATCATCATTAGTTGCCTCTTTCACTTCGATGTTAGCACAAGGCTCCAAACCAAAATCATTAGGTGCTTCTTTCACCTCATTGCAAGTAGAAAATAGCTCGAAGTTACCATTGTCGAACATTTCCAGAGCATGATTCTCAGCGCAGGGTTCCATTTCACTGTCATTTATTACTTCCTTTGGCTCCACTTCTGGATCATTTTGTGCTTCCTTCACCAACTCTTCCAATGCTTCATTTTTATGATTTTTGGCATAGGGTTCTAGCTCTGCACCACTCAAAACTTCCTTTGCATAAGTTCCAGTGCAGGGTTCTGTCTCAATGCGGTTCACAGCTTCTGTCAATTGAATTTTGGAGCAAGATTTTGATTCAGTAACATCCACGACATCCTTCACATGGATTTCTAGCCAAGGCTGTTCATCGGTGTTATTTGAGACTTCCTTTGTCTGACTGTCAGCAGAACAGTTTAATTTCATATTATCCAATACCTCGTCCTTTACCTGCGCTGATGTACAAAACTCAGAGTTGTTCACACCATCCATAGCCTCGGTTGATGCACAAGGTCTCATTTCAGTATGATTACATGGTTCCTTGACTGCCTCCTCCACCAATGTCTCTGCTTTGGCACTATTCCCTAACCAATGCTGGCCACTCATTGATTCAATCCTCAATCGTCTGTTCATTCCATCATCCTATCGTGCAAAAAAGCCACTCAACCTTGACTTCACTTCCCCCATCCACAAATACCCCTATATGCAGTGACAAATTCAAAAATCAGCTTTAATGTCCTATTCCACACTAGCGTAGTCAAACACAAAAAAGAGAAAATAAACTAGAAAAACAATATCCCTATATCACTCATCAAGTTCTAGCCCAAACTTTGCTCAAGTATTAATACAAGTTTCTGACTCTCATATATAGCGGAAAACTTGTAAGAATTTCAGTTCCATTACGTAACTCGACGTCTCATAAAAACTCATGTTATCGAAAATAACGCCCCAAAGCAAAAGGAAAGTCTGCTCAATCCATAACTAACTTCCCAAGCCTTTCTTCCAAAACTCTGAATTCTAAATTGTGAACTGAGATTAGAGGGGCAGTATCCGTTTAAATACACCTCTTCAATCCAATAAACCAAAAATCGAATTGGAATCTAATTCTCCATGCGCAAAAACTCCCACAGATCTAGAACAAACATCATTTATTCGTATAAAACCTTTATTTTTGTACGTAATTACAATTGTAGCAGTACGAACAAAACAGATCTAAGAGTAAAAGAAAACATAAATGAAAAGCGAAAGAGGTTAGGGTTTTGGGTACTGGCTCTTAATTTTTCGGTTAAACGAAGGGAGCGGCAACGAAAGAAACTGAAAAGTCGGATTCGCGGTACAGACTGATTGTTATAAGTGGTTGAGTCGAGTGTATAGAACGAGTATTTCTTGTCTTTTAAGTTTGAGAGAAGAAAAGTCGTGTTGAGATTTGGAAGGAACGAGAACAAAGTGGGGGGCGAAATATAGATAAGGGTGAAATTGAGGGGTCAGAGGTTTGTACTCCTTTTTATTTTTTATTATTTTTTCTAGGGGGCCCAGTCCACGTTTCCTGTGTTCATGGGCCACGTGGTGGGTGATGAGCTGTGAGCTTCACATCAATTCTAGAAAGACGTGTCTGAGCTTCTCTCCGGTATGATTCACTCCGTTGTTTCCAGCTTCAGCTGAAAACGCTTTTTTTAGTATGTAAAGGTATCAACTTTACTATCGATAACTCAAGTCGTTTAATGAATAATTATGTATAGAAAAACTAATACTCCATTAAACTATATAATATTTCCAGATTTCTATTAAACCTCAAATCCAACACATTATAATTATTGAATTTTGGAGTCTCATTTTCTTTAGATCCAATTATGATACCCTCTAGAGAGAGGTGAAAGATGATATATTAATTTAAAACTTTTTGCTAAGTTTTACACTTCATATCGGTTAACGTTGAGTTTATGTCGGTAATAAAAGAAGGTGATAGTCAATCCTTCCAAAACATATTAGTTTTAATTAAAAAAAAAATCTGCAATGACTATTTTACAATATTTAAACCCATCACCTTAATATTTTGTGGTGGATTCAATAATTATAAAACGTGTTTCATCCACCCAATCACTACATATGGAAACACTAATTATACCTCTAATACATATTTAGTAAAAGTTATTTTGATACCCAAATTTTATTCGTTTACATAAAATTTTATAAATATTTTAATTGATACTTAAATTTTATTATAAATATCAAACTAATAATACATATTGAATGAATTCTTATTCCATCTAGATGTTTGTGATGATATGTAGTTTAAACTTTTAATTTATTTTATAATAGTATGACTGAATATGAGTATCATTAAACTAAAATAAATAAATAATCGAATAATAACGACAATCCTATAAAAAGATATATTATAATTTAACAATGAAACTAAAAATAAAAATGCACATACATAGGGAATTAGAGTTTTAGAATTGAAAATTTATGAAATTTAATCCCCAAAAAAATTGAGATTTAAGAAAAAGGTAGATAGAAAAAGTTAAACAAAATTTATAACAGAAAGCAAATCATTTAATCTACAAATTTTTCATAATTGAGGGGATGAAATGTGATACTTAGTGGGAGGAGGTAAAATGTAATTTATTATTTAAAAAATTATTTTCCCAACTTCATATTCCTGTGTTCTTATCACTTCAGCTTTTATATAAAGATGCTCACCAATTTTTTCTCTTAATAAATTAAGGTTTTCTACTGCAGGCAAAATGCTATTCGACTGGAAGCATACGCTTGCGCACCCATAACAAAATTTCAAGTCGTTATAAAGAAGTTAAATTATTACAGTTTTCATCGAAAATAAATTGTTCATCAGATGGGAGCATTTTTACGTTCCTTATTTTTTTTGCCCTTTTTTATTTTCCAACACCAGCACAATATTTATGTTCTTTTTCAACACCAATGTAAGACAAATTTAACCGTTTTAAATCTTGTAATCGATTTTTTCCATTTCACAGTTTCGAATCGGACTGAACTTGCCAATTCGACCATTTTAATTGGAACCGATGATCAATCCAATCTTTAGTTAGATATAAAATTGAATCGATCAAAATTAATTTATTTTATTTTTTGTATTCTTTTATGAAAATGTAAACTTTAAATTTAGTATTTGTTTATATGTATTTGATTATTTAAATTTTGAACTCTATTAAATATTTTAATTATTTATTTTATTTTTTAAAAAAATTTAATACATAATAACTAATTTATTATATTATTATTTATATATTATAATAAAAAAAATAAAGTTGATTTTCATTAAACTTAGACCAGTTGGACCGTAGATTAAACCAATTTGACTTGTTAAACCGTTGCTATCAATACATAATAGTATTAATTTAGTCATTAATTTAATTATAAAATACTAGTTTGAATAGAATTTATCTTATAAACACATATTAGTTACCAATCAAAAAAAAAATATGGAATAGAAAAGTGAAACAGGGAATTCCAAAAAAAAAATAAAATACAAATGGCATAGAAAATAGAATAGAACCTTGTACATGTATAGTGGTTGATCTTACTTGGTCTAGAAGAGAACACCACAATAACAGGCATGCTCGTTCATTATAAATAAACTTGTCTACCGTCTCTCCATGGAATCTCAAGAATCACAAAAGTAAGTTTATTTATCTATTGAGTTTTAGTTGGTTTGGCGAAATTATCTAGTAGACAATTGTATTACAAATTAACTATATTTCTTACAATAATATAAATTGAAATTATGAAGGAAAACACATCCAAATTACTCTTTGAGACTTAAAAAGAGTGTGGCCCTTCCCACTCCCAAATTAACTTAATTTTGGGACATGAATTGAATTTGCAAATCTTTATGTTCAAGTACTGTGGCACGAATTGAATTCGTCCATCACTCTCACCTTGAAAATTAATTATGTCCGCGCACCAGAGATCAAGTACAATGGTAGCTGTAGGTGGTACGGGCAAGAACAATCATAACCACCCACCCACCCACACAAGTAATTGTCACCCATTTCTAGCAACTTGCCAAAATCTAGATATCTGTTTGGTTAGATATGCTTATCATGCATCAAAAGTTAAGAGTGCTATTTCACCTTTTCTGGGTGCCATGTTTGCTTTTGATTAACCAAAAGCATCTCTTTCTCAATTTATTATTTTAAAATACATCCAACCCTAATGATTAGATGTAATTTATTCATTTTCTCAAAACACTTTCCTAAAATACATTCAAACATTCCCTTAATCTTTGAGTTCTGTATGAATCCTTTATAATAAATTTAAATTTGTATTGCATTTTCTATTGAAATCAAACCCACAAGATCATAATTTTTTTTTTCTTGCAATACAACAATACAACATACAAGAAAACTTTATCCAAATTACTGTAAGTTCATAACTAATACTCCTACCCTAGACCATTAATCTTTGAGTTCATAAGAAATTTCATGATGCCTATTTTGCTATTGCACCACTTGAGCTCCAAACCCACTTGATTGATCAAGCATCCAAATGGATACTTAATCATGTAATAAATACATTATGGTGGCAACTAGGAAAATTTATAGAAACAACAAATTAAAGAACCATATCCAGCTTTAACAGAAGAGAGATGATAACATTACTGACCACAAAAGCAAATTAGAGAATTAATGCAAAACTTGGGTGTCCAGCATACTGATTCAGGCACTAGGAGCAGCATCCTTAACTTTACTATGGAAGTACCCACCGTACTCTCTAGCATAGTCCTTCATATGGCCCGCCGTGTCAGCAATCCGGGTTCTTGCGTAATCAACTCGGTCCGAACCGGGAGGGTGGAAGCCCCAGAAATACCTGTAAAGCCAAGAAACTGCTGCCACGCTTGCCACGCCGAACCCTAAAAAGGACAAAAACCCGGAAATGACGATGAAGATTATAACGCCAACAGGAAACCATATGGGGCTTGAGATGAGAATCAGTGGCGCAAAAAAAATGAGGCCGAGAACCGTGGCGGTGAGGGTCAGACCGGAGAGGAGAAGCAAAATGCCGCCGGAGATTACGAGTGTGGCGAGGCCGACGAGTTGGGTTGAGTTTGGCGCGTGATCTCTCAGTTTTTGTACGAAGGAGCTGACGGTGGCGGTGGGCCTTGTTGCCGGATACTGTTGATCAGCCATTGTTGAGCGAGGAAAAACTTGGGTTTGTGTGTGAGGGAGTGAGAGTGAGCTTGTGAATTTAGATGATCGGATACGTACTGAAGGGAGTTGGAGGAGGATGTGGTGACGCGTGTGGCCGTTGGTTTTCATGCAGGATAACACGTGGGAGGGATGGAGGGTGTTTGGAGTTTAGCCTTCTAGATATACGAAAAATTCTTTTGCAATATTTGTTGATGTCGTATATTATGATTTGTTTGCTTCATCTTTTATTATAAATTTTATTATGTTTTTTACTAAATTATATTGATGTGAAAAAAGTATTTAAAAATTATATATATAATATCATTAATATATTATATTATAAAAGACAATTGAATTTATTATAAAAAATATTGATCGAAAGTTACTAGACTTGCCCAGTCATTACTTATCAGTTATTACGATATCTTAGTTTAAATTTGATGTAGATCAATAAAATCTCATTTTAATCCAGTAATTAAATTGATGTAAAACGAATTATCAAAGTAAAATTCACTCTATGATAACAAAATATCAAGATATCCAGGTTGTTCCAAATGAGAACTTAACCATATATATGGGCTTGAAAATGTAAGATCAATTGAAACGGAATTCAAATAAATAAAGACTATGAATAAATATAAAATACTAATTAATTAAAACCATTCAATTCTAGTGGAGCAGGTTTTAATAAGAATGTTGGGCCACCAAAATGAAAGACACATGTGTTATCATGTTCAAATTGTTGAAGTTGCGTGGGCTAATTCATTCGGCCGAACACAGGTGATGTCGGAAAATCCAATTAGCAAAAGGAACTTGGGTCAGAAGCCCAAGGACACACTATTTTGAACCAGCAAAACCCACTAACTCCTTTCTCTCAAGTCAATGCACACGTAGACGGTGATGACAGGGCAAACACGTGGGTTAGGATTAAAAAATAAATTGAATTATTTGATATATGATTTGAGATTAATTTTTAAAATTTTATTTAAGTTTAATTTGTTAATTTTATAAAATAAACTTAAACATATTTTTTTATATATAATAAGAATATCGATTCGAACTCGATTTGATTTGTTAAAAAATAAAAAATATATATATAAAAAAATTAAATTACTCAAATTCAATTAAAATTCATTTAAAATTGATTCAATTAACAATTAAACCGATATCAAACACAATTTTTAAAATTCAATAAAAATTCAAATAAAACTTGTACAATAATGTATTCGATTCGACTCATTCAATTTAATTTATCAAGGTTATTTGTAATAAGAACTGTGCTCATATATATAGGCTTACAAGATATAAAATCCTAACGAGAAAACGGAATTCAAAATGAAATAAAATCAACTAAATAAGGATTATCAATAAATATAGAATAGTTTAACTGAAATAATTAGTTTCCTAATAATAGTTGATTCCTTCTTTTTCCCTATCATAAAACTAAGCTTAATATAGTTTAATGAAATTTAAAACTTAATTTGGTTAGTTAAAAAATAATATATATATATATTAAATTATTCAAACTTGATTCACGTTCGATTCTTTATTAAGCTCGGCTCAATTATTTATAATTTTAAAATTAATATAAATTCAAACTAAGTTTAAGTTAGTCAAGTACAACTCGAGTACTTGACTTAATTTATTTTAGACTTGAGTATTTTATTTTTTTCAATTATTTATCAAATTTGGCTCAATTATTAATACAATTTTAAAATAAGACAAATTTAAATTAAATTTAAGTAAATCACGTCCAACTCAACTACTCTATTTAATTCATTTTGGACTTGAGTACTCAACTTCATCCATTTACATCATAACTATAATTAAGAGGTCTTATGCTGCTCTACACTCTATCCAAGTATTCATCAAGTCTAAATAACCCCAACTACCACTTCTAGAATATATGGGGCTTGGCAAAGGGGTGGGGAGTAATTCCACATCACCATTTATTTAAATTTGATTTTCTATTATAATATTATATTACATTTTTTATATTGTATCTATTGTACGTAAATTAAAAAAAAAACTAAAGAATAAAAGAATAAGACCTTAGCTAATTCTGTAATGCCATAAAAAATACAATATAATAATACACTAAAAAAATTTATCAACCACTTGATGAGAATACATTGTTATCAAGTGCATACATTTATTAGAATTGTACAGAACATTAAGTATAGGCTAAGCACAGAATTGTATGCATTTAACAAGTGCATGTGATCTGTGAATTATTAACACTATGATGCTAATAATGCATAATTAAAGAATAATAGTTACACTTTCCAGTTATGAACCACTATACATGGTCGATGATGATTATTGTGGTCAGTGAATTTATGGCACATGCTCTAATAATACCACCTCTTAAACCCACTATTATTTAACTTAAAAAAAAAAAAAAACATAAGCATGAATATCAAACAAAAATGTTATTGATGTATAGAGTTGAAAAATAAATTAAATTACTCGATAGTTGATTTGAAATCTATTATAAAAAGTTCATTTGAACTCGAATTCTTAACTTACAAATCAAATTTAAACATATTTTCTCATTCGATAAAATTTAAAATTTAATTTAATCTTGAATTATTCGAACTTGATTTGTATTTGATTCAATTAAAATTAATTAAAAATTATTTTAATTAATTATTAAAATTTAATAAAAAATCAAATGAATCGTATTCAACTCAATTCCAGTTTTTTGCACTCTACTCGTAAAAGTGTATTTGGATAGTGGTCAAATCTAATGCTCCACTTTTTTTATATATAAATTAATACTACATTAAATACTTAATTAACCAGGTTTGACCAAACTGAATTACAATAATATTATCCCAAAGGTAAAGTAGAATGCATCAAAAGTAAATAATAGTTCATCTGGATCTTGTTATTTCTTGTTCTTCCTCCCTAATCTATTAATCAAACTCTGTTTAGTATTTCCATTAGGATTCACAAAATTTAAGTAATTTTATTGCAACAGAATCCCATTATGAATGGATAATCTTTGACTTAACTTCCCTATATAAACCCAACCAACCACTTCTTCACCACATTTCCAAAGCAACAATTTTTTGTTTTTTTACCCCCCCACACATTGTCCTTGCAAAAAAATGTCACAAAGAGCTAACCGTCACCAGCGACGGCCGTCGCAGGGTGTTTTCGTGATTCCGGACAACCTTTCCGCTCCTCTCCCGGAGGACATCGCTCCCCCGCCACCTGCCGTTCAAGCTCCTCATCCACCCCAAGAAAGAAGCAGCGGTGGTGGTGTTCACTTGCCTCCACAGCCACCGGCCAAGCCGGCGGTGGAAATGCCGACTTCCGATCGTTCTAGCAAAGGATAAGCTACTGAGCTTCCGCTGCCGCAAGTATGAAATAAAATTAGTAGGTTCCTTCGAAATGCTATGTTTTTTACTGGATCTTTGCTGATAAAAATTAGTGTAAGCTTCAAATATTTGAGTAATAGTGCAAAATTTCAGCTCTGTTTTCGTGATTTCATTTTCTTGCTTCTGCTCAATGCTAATACTGATTTCACCAAACGTTGTTTCTGCGCTCCTGGCACCGTCTCTTCTTCGATTTCTCATCACATTTAGGTATTTTCAGGATCGTTTGTAATAGAAGTTGAAGCATTATTTCAGGATCGGATCTGTTTAGTTTCAGTTTAGAAAGGTGTGGAAAAAATCAAAGATTGTGGTGATTTTTGAAATCTAGTTAAATTTTCTTAGCCAAATTGATGAAATTAATTTCTTTCATCTGCTTAAGCAAGATTTACTAATAGATAATGCAGTAGATTAAGAACAACAAAACGGGAATTGTATTTACGTGCCAATATTGTTTCTTCCAGGTGTTGGAATGAAAACATTACAGAGAGAGGAAGGGAAGAAAGCAGATCAATAATTTTTTTTAAAAAAAAATGAAAAATGAAAAAGAAAGGCTCAGAAAAGCAATTTCTTATGTTTGTTTATGGACGATTCCTTGTCTTCTACTGCAGTTACAGCTTCCAATATTTTAATCTAATCCCTCAAAAAAGTGGAGAAAAAAGAAGAGAGAAGATAATTGGTGATGGAGACATGCTTTAGACTTGGTTGTGACGGTGGTGATTCTTGAAATTTGATTGCAAAAATCTCAAGGGTGGTTGTTACTTTAACGGCCGAAGGTTTGAATTTAAGAGCCAGAAGCCTATTTATTTCCAGGAATTCAAAGAAAAAGTACACCGACAGAGGAAAATTTGCAGTCAACGATTTTCCTGTCATCCTTTTAGAAACTTCTTTTGGTCAACTTGAATCTTTTATTCAATAGAAAACAGATGAATCTTTAAGAAATTTGCCACTTTTCCTCTTTGCACATAATTTCAAGAATCAAGACGTGTTAGGCCGTGCTTCCTTCTTAAAAAAATTCCGTATATTTTTATTTATGATTTTTTTTAAAGATATTGTTTGATTGTGAGTTTTTTTGACTAAAAAAAATAAAAATATATAAATTTTATTTTTAAAAAATATTTTTCACATCATAAAAATATATTGCATCAATTGTATTCGTTAAATTTTTATCTATTATCTACATATTATTTTTAAAAAAGATTTTATATCCCAATACAGTTTAAAAATATATATTATATTAATTATAATCATTATATTTTCATCTTACGTCCAAATACAATTTTAAATTTGGTTCTTTTTTCTTAAAAATTATTTTTTCTCAATATCTCTAAAATTAATTTTTTTAAAATAGAAAGCCAAACAATCACACCAAGCCTTTGTTTGAACTTTTTTTTTTCCTAGATCTGTTAAAAGTTAAGACCACTGGACCTTATGCTATTCGGGAACGATGTTAGCAGTTTAACCATTGTCCAAACGCAAAATTAGCTTTGGACATTTTTTCTAAAGCCGATCAAATTTTACTGTACTCATAGAATTAAATAACTATAATTAATTATACTTGTTTGAATTGGATTATTATATTCAACAAACCTTAATATGGATTTAAAATCCTCGTAGTATTTGTTTGAATTAAAAAAAAATTAAAAGCTAAAGAATTCAAATATATTATACTAATTTGTTATTTTGAATTATTATCGAGTCTACATCCTTGCAATAATTTTGAGTTATTTCATTCACTTTGATAAATTAGAGTCCACTCAATGTTTGAGTTATTTTTTAAATACTTTCTCCAAAATTAAAGTCCTTCAATGCAATAAAGTTGTGGAGTCTGTTTGAAATGAAGGAATTTAGAACTAAACATTTCAAATACATAATACTAAATTCAAGCACTCATTTGGATAAGTTAGAGTTATCATGTATTTCAAACCATTTGATATATTTTTATTTTTACAAACACTGCAATGATTTTTTATAACAAAATTTAATTTCGAAGTAATTTAAAATTTTTAATTCTAAAATAAAAAACCGTGACCAATACACAGATGAAAAAGAAGTACAAAGAAACAGGCCTAGCTTGAGTAAGCCCAAACTCGATCCAGGTTCCGGTCGGGCCTATTTCATCAGACCCAAAATTAGCAGTAGTATTCTATTAGGCCTGGTATTAGGTCCGGGACCATACCATTTGAAAATGATTTATTCTAATAAAAGATGGAATATTAATTTAATAAAAAATATAAATTGTGAATCAATAGGAAACACTTGGTTCTGTGTAAGTTGAATTCGTACTTGGTTATTATTTTCTTAACTTATCAAATACTAATTTTTAATTTTTTGAAACCTCGAGCTTGATTTGGAGGGAAATTTGGCTCCTTTATTGCCCTAAAAAAAATGGAAAAACATAATGATTTCTTATTAAGACTGGAGATACTTGATACTTCCATGCAAATTTAATTGTTGAGGAAAACAATTATTTAATAGTATATTACATTAAATAATTGAATATAATGAAAAGATAATAGCAAACCAATACGAATATCCAAAAACAGGCATCACATTCCTTTGACCGACGAACGAGAGGGCTCAAGTATAGAGCAAAGTGTGAACTTCAAAGCAGAGTACTCTCTGATTTTTGCTCAAAAAATGTCATAATTTACAATTTGAACAAGCTATTTTCTGAGAGTATTTATTGTTTACTTTTTTTTTATTTGTTATTTTGATCCACAGTTATCTATTGTAATTTGACAGTTTTAAGTATTTGTATGTTTCTTATAAAAAAAAATTAAAATTAAAATTTACTTGCAATGATAAATATATTTTGCATATTTATTCTTATACCTCGAGTACTCTCTCTTAATCATAAATATAAATAATATAAAGATTTTGAATTATGTTTATCATCACCAAAATTTTATAAGTAAACACCTGGATTTTATTTGAATTTTGTTAAGCCAAAAAAATTAACAACTATAAATAATCACACTTTTGATTAAATTCAATCATAAAATCTTTTTTCACGAGATCTCAAATTTTACCACATAAATTACGTGAATTAGAAAAATAAATATTAAGAAAATATTTTATTTATCTGAAATTGAAATTAGAGAAATTAAAAAAAAAAAAATTCTTTTTTTGAGGAGTCCCAACTCCTAAACCATCTACTTTTGTGATTCAATAATTTGTAAAACTGGTGATGTGGAATTAAAGATGCAGACAACTTTTGTTTTGGATTCCTATCCTACAATAAAATAGTACACATATAGGAATTTGCCAACCTGACAAATTAAAAAATGTGAAAGTCATCATCATCATCACAAGTAGCGTGGAATTGACGCAGGAACATTAGAGAGAGAATCTCTAGTGGACCCCAATCATCCTTTGCATTATTATATTCTTTACTAATTTATTTATTTTTTCCGAAAAAAGATGAAGTAAATTCTAAGTGCTCCTTAATTTTGACTTTTGGGGATAAAAAAATCTGAATTTGCACGCCGTCAACTACAGAAATGCATCCGTTCTGGACTTGTAGCTCGGCTGAGTCACACGAGCCAAGCCTTAGGTTCCGCTTAAATCACTATATATTTTTTTCATTGCATTTATATATGTTGGTATAAATGAAACTATATTTTTGGCCAAAACTTGTCTCAAAATGCACCATGTATTTTAGTACATTATCAATGAATCAAGATCTTGTGTTTTAATGTTTACTAGTTATTGGGAAAATTCAATGCACATACACGATGCGATATATACATAATAATTGTTTTACATTAATTGGATCATGAAAAGTCATCATTTGTATTAATTTTTTTACTTTTAAATCATGATATTGTTTCTTTTTTCTTTTACTATATTTTAACTATTCAATATATGTATATATATATATAAATATGAAGTGTGCGCTCAAGAATTTTCATTTCAATAAGCTATTGTGCGTATTGTAGTAAATAATTGATTTTAGTTTCATTTATTTTTTCGTCTTTAACATTTATGTAGTAACTTTTGATTAGATTTTGATATGTAGCTTTAGCTCGTTTGGATTAGACTATCATCTTTTTCATTCGAGTTATTTTGGTTTCATTATAATAGTTAAATTTGAATAGTAATTTAAATGCACTTTTATTTTAGTATAAGTCGAGAAAATTTAAATAACAAAAAGTAAATATTTTGGTACTTAATTACTAAAAAAATCAAATACACATACAAAAATAAAATACCAAAATCTCTACCAAAAGAAACTTTGTTTAACACTAAAAATGAGATGGATTCATGAAAAATTAATTTTTTAGATTTCTCTAATTTGCTTGTATGCAATGTTTAAGAATACAAAATAATTTAAATTAAAATAACTCTTATTAAAAATTGAAACAACACACATTATAAATAATGTCTCTCGATGTAAAATAAATAATTCATTTAATGAAATTCTAGAATTCAAACATGAAGAAATTGTCTTATACATAAACAATAACATGTCATTTACTTTATTTATTTTACTAAATTTAAAGAATAAGTACTTTTCATTTTTCACTCCCTCCTAAATTTTAAGCATAACTAGTTGTCTCTGCACAAGGCCCAGCCTTAGTATCTTATAAGTTATATAATAACAACAATAATAATGATAATAATAGTATTTATAATTTATTGAGTTTTAGCTGGTTAGGGATTAAGGCCATGAGCCAGGCGGCCAGAGAAGCCACTTTCTTAATGAAGCTTACGCGGCGTCACGCAATTGCTTTAATCCTACTCGCACCTTACAACAGCGATCTGGTTTCACACGCCGTTAAAACCATACCATAGCCACTCAATAAAGAGAGCTCAAAATCACTCGTTCTCTCTATAAAATCTCTCTCCTTTTGTTCTTCTGCATAATCTTTAGTTGGTCGTCGTCTTCTCTGCTTGAAACTAAAGCACCCTAAAAAATGGTGAGTCTCCCTCTTCCTATTATCCAGATTTGCTCTCGCATTGCTTTTGATTCTACTGTTGATTTTATGGTTTGAATGAGTACTTGATCTGTGATTGATCTGATTTTTGTTTGATCAGCAGTTTATTTTAGTGTACTAATTTGAAGTGATCTGTTGATTGATCTGATATCTGTATTGAGTTCGTGAAAATTTGAAATTTAGATTCAACTTTTCTTTTTATCGAGTTAAGATTATTGCCTGCAGAATAATTGAGCTGTAAAGGCGTGATAGGTGATGTTTGATTGATCTGAGTTTACTCGATATCTATTTATTATGATTTTTACTGATTTGATATTCCTTCAATTTTTGAAGTTTCTCGACTCCATGAGATATTGATGCGGTGTCAGTGAGTTCAATAATTTTTAGCTATTAAATGAGAATCCGATTGATCATGAATAGCCTTCACCTTTTCTTTCCCATTTGTGTGTGAATGTGCGTGGATGGTTGCTTGATGGGGATGCTTCTAATTCGATTAGTTTCTGAGTGAGTTCTAGACTAATGTAAGGCATATGTTAGTGGATGGTAATCTAGTTTGGTTCATCTGTAATCATCATGGAGGTTGGTTGTCATGGAGGAATATATGTAAAAGTAAAGAGCAAAAGCTTTAATTGATCTTTTTTTGGTTGCTATCCTGCTTTGAAGCACGTTGACTGAAAGTAAAATTTGGGTTCTCTCTGTCTTGGGTCTGGGGGATGATGAAGAGGGATGAGGGTAAGCAGGGTTTATTTCATGATTCTTTGTTTTATTTCATTTGTCTTTTGTTTTGAGTTATTGCTTGTTAACTATCATGTTTCTGCAATTTGTTTGTACATGGAGTTCTTTGCTTTTTGTGTTAATAACTTATTCTGCCTGATTATTTCATGCTAGTAAAACTTTTCAAATTTGTTTTTTGAATGACATTCTTATGATCCTATTTGTAGGCAAATGCAGCATCTGGGATGGATGTGCACGATGACTGCAAGTTGAGGTTCTTGGAACTGAAGGCAAAAAGGAATCATCGCTTCATTATCTTTAAGATAGAGGAGAAACAGAAGCAGGTGGTTGTTGAAAAAGTTGGTGAGCCAACTCAAAGCTATGAGGACTTTGCTGCTAGTCTTCCTGTCGATGAATGTCGCTATGCTGTCTATGATTTTGACTTTGTGACTGCGGAGAATTGCCAGAAAAGCAGGATTTTCTTCATTGCTTGGTATTATCAGCATTTTGTACCAATTATTTCCCTCAAATTGTCATATCATTCTGCACTTATTATTGAAATAAATGCAATGCTATATTAATTGAACATGGTTTATTTGCTTGTTTGCTTTTGCCATGTAAGGTCTCCTGATACTTCACGGATCAGAAACAAGATGATTTATGCTAGCTCAAAGGATAGATTTAAGAGAGAGCTGGATGGAATTCAAGTTGAATTACAAGCAACTGATCCAACTGAAATGGGTCTTGATGTTATTAAGAGTCGTGCTAACTAAGTGAATTTGTAGGCCTTCTGCTGCAGAGTTGCTCTGCGCAATGACCTTTACTTGAAAAAGGAATGCCTATAGTTTGTGGGTTGGTAAACTTGTCTATGAGTATTCACCGAGTACTTCCTATACTGTTCCTTATATTTTTAATGGAATTTTATGCGTGTCTGGTAAATGATGTTATTTGTTACTTTAGATATTATTCGTTGGCTGTTTCAGTTGTAGTTTGATATCTACAAGCTGATATGTAACAATCTGGGAGGGGTTAAGACTCTTACCCTGTTTTGGTGATAATTGGATACGTTTGACGACTGTTTCTGTTTTGGAGTGCAAACTAACATGTTTTTACCTTCTGGTTACCATTTGAGCAGTTTGTTAATATGAAGGAAACAAACTCACAGTGTTTACTTGTTCATGTACTACCCGACATTATTTTCTCTGCTAATTTGATGTTCATGTTATCTCAATAGTTGACTGCAGAAGATCTTATTATGCTGGGTTTGACATTCGCCTACAAATAGGATCATAAGAATGCCATTCATTGAGTATAAATACCAGACATTCATTTCGCCCAGCCTTTTTTCCGTGGTCTGACAGTACTTTTTGCATCTGCTTCCATTGAGCTTGAAATGATTCAATTTCTGTGCCCTTACATCTTTAATATGCTAAATGTAGTCTCTGGGTTGTAGGTACGCTATCTGAGTTCTATTGTGAATTTGCAATTACCATCTGATTGTTCTCCCCAAAATCAATTATTTCTAGACTTCTAGCGAACAATCAATTTATTCTGCTCAGAAATTACTGGCAACAGATTACCATCAGAATATCCTTCTTCTTCTTCTTCTTTTCTATTTCTGTGTTTTTTTTCTTTTTCAATCTTGAGGTTGAGGTTGTCAATGATTTCTCTTAACATGTAAGAAATGGTCTTTTGGAAAATCCCATGTAGTGATATTATTTTTTCAGACAGAAATAGAAGATCCACTCAATATCAATTATTTCCCTCCTCCATGGACTATTGGTGTTGGGGGGAGATACAGAAATGCCTAAATTATATCATTTTTAACTAGGCCTGTCCCACGTACACCTAAATTCTTGGTTCATTTTTTGTTGAAATTCTCCTCCCATTTCAAACTATCACCAAAAATTAGGATGGGAGTATATGCATATTCCTATTCATAAGGAGTTAGTGATCTGTCTTCTCTCTTGACAGTTCCGTGTCCACCATAGTAATAAATATTAGTTGAGATTAGGCCCATCTCCAAATTTCCACATAGTAATAAATATTTAATGCTTTTCATTTGAAAATTATAGAGTTTTTCTTTTTCATGAAATGAGTTTCAGATTCTTGGATTCATTGCTTCAATGGCTCTCTCATTCGAGGTGTCCCCTGATACTCTACGCCGCCACATGGACGGCCCTCTTAACCGTAACAGTGGCGGTGGCGTCATTCTCCCCGGAGTTGGCTTTTGTTTCGGCCATCAGCCCAACTTCTGCGTTATCTCAGGGGTGCCATGAAGCGGGCTCCGTCAGGTTGCCGTTAGATATTCCGTCTGAGAATTTTTGCTTTGCGGCTCGGCTTTTCAAGCGGTCCAGAATAGATCTGCTAGTGCCGCCGGTCTTTGCCGCCGTCATTGTAGCCGGTTCGGCTTGTGCGGTTAAAGCTTTGGGCTTTTGGGAGGCTGACGACGAACAGTAGCCCTGATAAGAAAACACAATATGTACCCACCTTCATAACTCCACATCCTGGTACAGTCCCTCCGCGATACTCCAACTTTCCCGTGAATTGGTTATCATAGTTTTTAGCAGATAATCTCAATTTAGGTTTATTCAGTTCTCAATTTTGAATTTTTAGAAATTGTAAAACAAAAAATTGAATTTCTAAATATGATTAATCAGTGGTATATAACATTTTTCTTTAATCAAATTTGAATTCATTTTCGCGGAGTCTAAATTTGATGGTCCGACCATGCATTCAAACACGATTTTCACGAATAATTGTAGTTGACCTGCTTTTATTAATATTTTACCAACAGTTTTTTTGGTCCTGCTGTTGGGATCAATAAGATTTGTAGCATTAATTAGTGAGGTCTTTATTGATCTTCTTTGAGGTGTGTTTCTTATACTGATATACTCTGTCTATGACTAGACTCCCACAATATTTAGGATATTCATGAGCTATGTATTTTTTTCCTAGTAACATAAAATGGGAAATGCAAAAGCTCCTTATCTGATGAACTATAGCGAGCCAAGGTATTGAATCTAAATTTTTTGCAGAAATAGATAAAGAATAATTGGAATAGCTTCAATTACTTAATGATTCAAGAAGATTGGGGCATGGAAATTAAGCAGCGACGTGCCCAATGAGGCATAGTTTGGGCAATATCATGGAGAACTTATTGATGCGAAAGATAAAACAAATAACTTATGATATCAAATACCTTAATCTCCGAGAAAATCAAAACTAGGCTACCTTGCCTTTCTATATTAGGTTCTTCACACACACACAGACACATGCATATATAGAAACAAGCAAGATCACAAGACTTTCTGTAGGCAAAGCAAGCACTTTCAAGGTTTCTCAGCTGTATTAACTAATTTGTAGCTGAAATCCCAGAGTTTCTTGGCTAACACTTCGCTTCTTGCAAACCTACTGGGCTTGAACTCATTGCAGTCCACGTAATACTTCCCCGATACACCTTTCAAGCTCGGGTGAAGTGCAACGTAGCACGTTGTGGCTGCCCCCTGAAAATTGATATCAAAGTTAAATGTAAATAGCTGCAAATGACAACCTTCGTATGTTTTCAATGAATGCAACACCATGATAAAGTACATAATTAGGACAAGCAACAGAGGGTGCTTGTCTTTCTCTGTTGCTTGTCTTTGTAATCACTTTTCTTGAGTCAAACTTCTGAGAAAATAAGAATACTGTTGTTGAGAGATTGTTACCTGAGGGACGTTTTTCCATAGCATACAAGTGACCAACTTCAAGATTTCTGCATCAAAATCTTACTTAGTGCAAGAAAACAAGGGTGAAAATAAAAAAGCCCTTGAGAAATTTTACAGAAGTACTGTGAGATTTTAGTGCTACTTACTCATCAGAACACCAGAATATTTAAAGAGATTTGTCATTATCAGTCCTGGATGCACCGAGTTCACAGTAATATTAACTCCCTCAGTCTGCAACCATGCACAAGTTGTGACGATGATCTAAATTCTAAAGCGCAACACAGAAAATGATACCTGTAAGCGCCGAGAGAGCTCATTGGCATGCAATAGGTTGGCTAATTTGGACTGTCCATATGCTCTCTTGTCATCATATCTGTCATTAACCAATAATATCGAAGCAAATTGATCGATTATAGAAACTAATAAGGGATGCTGAATTCTTCTACTCTGCTATAAATATAATAAGCTACCTGCTCTTATGATTAATCTGTTCAAACACAATCCCTTCTTCATAAGTGTGGAGATGTGCTACCGATGATAAATTCACAATTCTACCCTCAATGCCGGTGGACTTTGCCGTATCTTTCATCTTGTCCAGGAGTAGGTTAGTCAAGTAGAAGTGACCTGGCAACAATATGCACGAGAAAGAAATGAAGAAGGAAGTTTCACAAGGTTTAGGGTTATGTAGAGGAATTTCAAGAAAATTCATGACCCCAAAGAGAAGTGGACATATAGTTTTGTATTTATACCAAGATGATTTGTAGCAAATTGCATCTCAATCCCATCTTCAGAGAGCTGATAAGGACAAAACATGATACCAGCATTGTTTCTGAAAACAAAAGGTGAGATTGAATATCAAAATATATCCACATTAAGACTGGCAAATACTCATTTTTTTTATAGACACTGCCCTTTTACAGGCCTTGTGCTAAATATTTAGATAAAAAGATTTGCCTGTGCATGTGTTAAGGTGGAAGAGAGTAAAAATATGTTTACATTAAGATGTTGAGAGGCAGGTTAAGAGCAATGAAGTCATCAGCAAAGGCCACGATCGATTTAAGCGAAGCAAGGTCGAGTTTAAGGACATCAACTCGAGCGTTTATGTTGTCCTTGAGAATCAGCTGCTTTGCTTCATTTGCAGCTTCCATGTTTCTCGCCCCAATGATAACATGCGCATTTCTCATTGCTAATACTCTTGCTGTCTCCAACCCAATCCCCCTTGCACCACCTACAATCAAAGAGTTTTTGGTTCAAATTTGTTTACCAACATTCAAAAATATACTATAAACCTGTAAAGGGCAGATGCAGAATTTCAATTAACTAACTCTTACCTTGCCAGGGGGAAAAGGACAGAGAAATTTAAGAATAATTGCTTTAAAAACAAATAAAATAGGATACATAGAACTAGTAATAAAGTATTCCGAGTGTTGGTCGGGGCTTTCTAGTCAATTTGGCCCCATTCGTTCACTATTAGGTATTGATTATAAGCTTCTTGTCCCTATAATTTCAATTTATTTTTCCCTTCTTAAACCAGTATAAAAATAAGAAAATCTTGTGCAATTAATGCCATGAAAACAACTCCATTGTCACGTGGATTTCCAAGAAACAATAAAAACACAGCCACACCAACATCTAATAAAGACAGAAAAATACAGATGTTATTGGTTAACCTATTAAAGAAACAATATCACAAGAATTACATGTATAAATAAAAAATAAAAAAATTCTCTTACGCTCCTCTGTTATTAAAGATCGCAAATATATTTTAATTTCCTAAATGCCATTCTTGACTTACAGTAGAGGGAATTGAAACTTTGATCCCTGAAAACTGATGCCCTTTTCACTGACGTACACATGTGTAAACCTGTGTTCCAATTAATTACTAAGGAATTGAATTTTTGTGGGCATCTGTTTTTTGCATATGAATCAGTGGATATGCCTCTGCTCCAAATCTACTTTATTTTTTCTTAGGGAGGTTTCGTCCGGTCATTGATTACTTCTAGTTGCATGTCCACTGTAATAAATAATGTGGTGTCCCTATTTAAATTCACAGGGTTGCATTAAATGTTTGCCTACAAAACCCACGCTGCATGTCTCATTTTCATACCTGGAAGAAAGTTTTTTTTCTTTTTTTTTTTTTTTCTTTTTTTCTCAAAGGACTTCTTAGATTTATAGCCCAAGATTAAAAAATAAAATAAAATCTACAACTAAGTAGCATATATCAGGAAAAAACAGGGGCACAGGCCGTAGGCAACTTAGAAGAAGAATCTTGTAAGACAGTTGACAGAACTTGTAAAAAAACCATTAATCTTAATCAGGGCTTTGGCCTTTAGGCAAAAAGATAACCCAAAAATTACGTATACATCACATGCCCAAAAAGAGACATAAAAAAGCCGCCAACACACAGACACACACATTTATGTGATTTTGTGTGTGTTTTTGTATGGATGTGTATAGGACCAATCAATCAATTATCATGTCAGAAAGAGTCAAACCATATAGAGTACAATTGCACGCAGCGAACCCCAACAACATTATGCCTTTTTCCTTAGTGTTATTTCCGAGAACAGAAGTACAATCAATAAATTATATAAAAAAAAAAACAGATTCTTCTGCATGCATGCATATATATATGTGTATATATATGTACAAACTTCAATTATTATATGAAATCTACACTGTACAAATGTTTAACCTGTAATTATGACAGTCAAATTGGTAGCATCAATCCCTTGAGTAACCTGTTCAGCAGTTGAAGCTGATCCAAAACCACTCGGCCCTGGAATTCCTGTGATCAACCTAAACATTTTCTGTTTTTTTTTTTTTTTTCTCTTCCTAAAAATGCCAACTTTCTTTATCTCTGCAAAAGGTACACTCAAAAATAAAATACAGATATGAAACTGATCTCCACAGAGAGAGAGAGAGATGAGTTTAACTTGGCCAAGAAAAAGAAAAGCCTATATTTATAGTGAGATCTGAGAGAGAATGGAGAAGAGAAAAGGAGGAGACGTCAGAAAAAGAAAAAAAAAGCCAAAAGAGTGCATGAGATGGTTGAAATGAAATTAAATGCAGAGAAGGGATTAAATGAGGGAGCTTTATCCATGGTTTTGGCGGATTATAGGTAAAAAATTTGGTGTATGAGGACGTATGCACATTTAATGACAGTCGGTGACTGCCCATAAATACTAAATAACTTCAACCACTATTCAACAGATTTAAATTTCCCTACCACTTCGTCTCTATTTCACGTGTATTTCACTATTTGGATATTCGATGCATGTTCATAAGATAAATCACTTTTAAATACAATATATATTTATATTATAAATACTTATTATATATCCAAACAAATAATATAATACAAAGTAAAATAAAAAAAGTGAAACAGAAGATTTGATCTTCAACCATCACACACACATTTATATATATGTTTAGAATTCGAAGCACAATTTCTAGTAGGTGAAATAGAGTTAACTGTGATTATTCATTTTAAAAAAGGAGGTTGTTGTATTTAAACTTTATTTGGGATACGTTGGATTTTTAGCAGAAGAAAATGCTAAAGTTTTCTTCTTCTGATTTTCAAAGAAAATGAGAAGGAGAGGGTTGTAGGGAAATAATTGTGAGAGGTGTTTATGGATTTATACATTTATTTTATTTATTTTTTATGATATTTAATTACAATTACATTAAATATATATACCTTCCCCACCCCATCTCCAATAATAATAATAATAGCTAGTGATAATTTTCCATGCCTTTTCTTTTACTCGTTAAAATTCTAGATCCATCCTCACTCCCGCATTCATAAATAACAATACATAATTAAAATTGAAATTGTATTATGTCTATCTTATTCTTTCTATGTAAATTAAAAGTGCTATAACCACTCGAAAATAACTATCAATTTTTTAAAAATAACAATATTTACATATTTTAGCAATGTATTGAGTATTTTTATACTCTTACTTCTTTTATCATATAAATGCTAGTGTAATGTTATATGTATCATTGGCAATGTATTTGATTTATTGAATATTAAATTACCACCAAATCCTATAAAGTGGTGTGATAATTTTAAATCATAATTTATATGGTAATTTGACAAAAGAAATTTGATATTGTACGATAGGTGTGCGGTTCGAACTACTGATTAACTCTACAGGCCCCCAAAAGGGCCCAAACCCACATCATAGTTCCCATAATCCTTGGACAGCCCTATAATAGGCCCACTAGCCCACTCTCCGCACCTTCCTCCCCTGCAGTCACACACACTCCCATCACACAAGACTATTTTGAGTACTAAATTATAATTAACAAAATTGTTTTTTTGTTTTAAAATACTATTTGACTAGCTACATTTTAGAATATAACTATATTTCGTATTTTTATTTTCTTTTCATGAGCATATGCATCTTCCAGATTTTTCTTTTCTTTTTTTCATTATTTACGTATATAATATTTATATTTATTGTATTTAACAAAATTATATTTGTATCGATATCAATATATTTTATAATTAAATTGCATTATTCTCTAAATGCTAATGTATGCCCACACTATAACCCACCTCATTTATACAAAGTATAATCTATAATAAGGTCGAAATAAATTGTGCCAAATGCCACCTTTATTATGGTTGAAAACGACCCAAGCCTCTTGGTTAGAGAGTATTTAAAGTTTTTTTTATGAACTTAAAATTTTTATTTATCATTTGATAACTTTTGAAAATCCAACTCAAGCTCAACAATAATTTATGAAGAAATAAATAATAATAAACAACATCAAGCTACAAAGCTTAACTCGTCTTTTGTACCTTTAGTATGGATTTTGAGTTTTACTTATTTAACAATTAAATTAAATAAAAATAGAAATTCAAATTTTTATTTCATTTACATTCCTAATAAATGTCGATGGGCTTGGGCCTTATCAACTCCATCCATCTCAATGGGTAAGGGCTTGGACTGATCATATAACATTTTGTGCTAATAAATTGGGCCTGCGAGGCTGGACTTGGACAAAGAATTCAATACATAAACAAGCTTTGCACATGGAATTCATTCTTTTACTTTGTTTTCTTTTATTATCAATTTAATTAACGTTGTATTGTAGCTATTTGGAGAACATTTGTCTTTCTCGTTTTGATTCAAACTAAGAATAGCTAATTTTTTAAATATAAGTTCACTCTTGTACTGTACTTTTATTATAAGGCAATTTACATGTTTATTGTTTTAAATAATAAAAAAATATTTAAAATTCATGGATCCGATTGACCGTGACCTGCCACCTAGGCTTCAATTGTACATTAAGTTTTAGGCTGCACTTAAATTTATTCTAAGTTTAAAAATATAAATGAATTGAATCGAATCAAATAAAATATTATTTAAATTTATTTTGAATATCTTATTGAATCTGTTTAATTATTAATTGAGTCGAGTATAAATAAATTTTAATTAAATCAAATTTGAATAGTTTGAATGTAATTTCAAATCTTATCGAGCGGATATAGATATTAAAAATTGATTTGTTATACATAATAGTTCAAATGAACTTTTTAATGATCAATCTTAAGTTAAGTATCGATTAATCTTGTATAACTATTTTGATGTAGCACTAGACTGCATCTTGATCTCTATCTAAGAAGCCACTGTAGAAATTAATTAAGGGAAAATCATGATTAGAGAAATAGAAAGGTTTGAAATTATGAAGGATACGTGGACTTTAAATATTGAGAGAGAATGGATTGACAAAGTTTATAAATTATTATAATGACAATTTTGGTTAATTATATTTATGTCCTTGCTAATTATTTACCTTTAAATCATATTATCTGATATATTAGAGATAAATTTGTAAACAAGACTCACTTTGTGAGCTTAATTGATAAATAAATTACATTAAATCTTAACTAGGGCACTCGTCATCATACTTGTGAAATCGAACAAATAATCTATTTTCTACTACATATTATCAATCTATTTTATTTTCTCATTTGTTAAGAATGTGAAAAATTAGAAAATTATTATATTACTTCGAATAATTCCCACTCTATTTTTACAGTTTTTTATTTGACAGGGAGAATGAAGGGGTCAAGACAGAACTAGAATGTCTTTGACACCACTCTAATGTTGTTTTCCAACTACAGTTGGCCCAAAAAATACATTTTTTTATTCTATTATTTCTTGTTGAAGATTTTTTTCCCATTTTCCACCCCTTTAAATTATTAAATTTTCATCACCTAATCAACCAAACACCCCATTCAACACCCCTATAAAATCTCAGTGGCTCTATTCTAACAGTACCACAAAATAAAAAAGAGGTTCACTCATCAGTCTAATACCCTTAAGAACCTTCCAATATCACACACCAGATAGACACAAAAATGGGTGCCTCTCTATTATTACAGGTTTCTACAGTATTGTTTGTGGCGTTCATGGCATTGTGCCTGCTTCCTCAGCATGCACGAGCCACCACCAGACATTATGAGTTCAATGTATATATTTACACAATACGGATTTTCTGTTCTAATTTGACATTTTATTTTATATTTTACTTCGATACACATATTTTTACTTCTTTAGTCTATATTTCGTGTTTGCGTATTACATATTCTTCAACCTTCTGCAGATCAAGATGCAAAACGTGACACGATTATGCCACACGAAGAGCATGGTCACCGTAAATGGGAAATTTCCTGGACCTCGTGTTGTGGCAAGGGAGGGTGACCGTCTACTTATAAAAGTCACCAACCATGTGCCCAACAATATTACAATCCACTGGTATAAAACCACTCTTACCTCATTAACTTCTTCGTTTTACATTGATTTCAATTAAAAGTTAATGTAAAAAAAGTTTGATGAACTAATGATAAAATTAATATGACAGGCATGGCATTAGGCAACTTCGCAGTGGATGGGCAGATGGGCCTGCGTATATAACCCAGTGCCCCATACAAACTGGGCAGAGCTATGTATACAATTTCACTGTGGTTGGCCAACGGGGAACCCTTTTCTGGCATGCACATATTTCGTGGCTTAGGTCGACTCTTTATGGGCCTCTAATTATCCTTCCTAAGAAAAATGTGCCTTACCCTTTCGAGAAACCCTACAAGGAAGTCCCCATCATATTTGGTAAGTATACAACGATGGACACATCAAACAATTTACAACCTTTAAGAAAATTCTTAGCCAGACATGTGTTGATTCTCAAGGTTATATGCATGATTTGTATTAAGATAGTATATCCTACTTGGTGTGCAGGAGAATGGTTCAATGCTGATCCTGAAGCCATAATCAGCCAAGCTTTACAAACAGGTGGAGGTCCAAATGTCTCTGATGCCTATACCATCAATGGACTTCCGGGGCCCTTGTATAATTGCTCTGCCAAAGGTGCAAACACTTGCTGCCAGAATATATATTTTTTTTAATTTCAATAAATGGGGACAAATATAATTGGAGAAATTAAGCATTTTGAATAATATACATGTTTTCTTGACAGATACATTCAAGTTGAGGGTTAAGCCCGGAAAGACTTATCTCCTCCGTATGATCAACGCTGCACTTAATGACGAGCTTTTCTTTAGTATCGCAAACCATAGCCTGACAGTTGTGGATGCTGATGCAATTTATGTCAAACCCTTTGAAACTGACACAATTCTGATTACCCCTGGACAGACCACAAATGTTCTTCTCAAGACAAAACCAAACTTCCCAGGTGCCACTTTCCTCATGACTGCTAGACCATATGTTACTGGCCAAGGCACTTTCGACAACTCTACTGTTGCTGGAATTTTAGAATACGAATCCCCATTTCTTCATTCTGTCATCTCAATGAAAAAGCTTCCCCTCTACAAACCAGTTCTCCCACCTCTAAATGACACTTCATTTGCCACAAATTTCACAAAAATGCTACGCAGCTTAGCCAGTCCTCAGTTCCCTGCTAATGTCCCAAAAAAAGTAGATAAACATTTCTTCTTCACAGTAGGATTGGGGACAAGCCTTTGTGACCAAAACAAGACCTGTCAAGGGCCCAATGGCACCAAATTTGCAGCATCTGTCAGTAATATATCCTTCGTGCAGCCCAAAACAGCTCTCCTCCAGGCCCATTTCACAGGCCAATCAAGCGGCGTTTATAACCCGGATTTCCCTATCAACCCGCTCCACTGGTTTAACTACACTGGAAATCCTCCAAACAACACTATGGTGGGAAATGGGACAAAACTTATGGTTTTGCCTTTTAACACTAGTGTGGAATTAGTCATGCAGGACACAAGTATTCTTGGGGCTGAGAGCCATCCTCTCCATCTCCATGGATTCAATTTCTTTGTCGTGGGACAAGGGTTCGGCAACTATGATCCGAATAACGACCCGAAACACTTCAATCTTGTGGACCCGATTGAGAGGAACACTGTTGGCGTGCCCTCGGGTGGATGGGTTGCCATTCGGTTCTTGGCTGATAATCCAGGTTGGTAAAAGTATCCCATCTTATGTTTGAAGCAAAGTTTGTTAAATTGTGTCATTTCAATAAAACTTTTAATATGAATGGGATGTGGTTTAGGTGTATGGTTCATGCATTGTCACCTGGAGGTTCACACGAGCTGGGGTTTGAAGATGGCATGGCTTGTGTTGGATGGAAAGCTTCCCAATCAAAAGCTCCTTCCTCCGCCAGCTGACCTTCCCAAATGCTGATATTATTTTCTCCTCCTCCTCCTCGGAAATGGCTTTTTCTTCCTCCTTTTTTTATTTTTTGGGTTTTCTTTTCTTGACACAACAGAGCTGACTGGTCTGTCCCAGTTTTGCAGCATTGACTTCATTGTTTCTTTCTTCAGTTATGATTTTGTCCCATTATGTACAATTAAGACTACTGGCGGCCACTTGGTGTAGTCTTTTGTATTGTTGAATGAGTTTCAATAAAGTGAATTTCTCTTTTTTGTATCGTTCAATTTTACATTTTCTTAATAAACCATGATCGGTTCATTGTATGCTGAGCACACCTTTATTTATTACCTTTGTAATTGCAGCAAGCACAAATTTAATGACTCCATGTATTAAAAATTAGAATTGTCCACCATATTTTCGCTTGTGCTATAGCTTTACAAATGTTTGGGGGCTCTTATCTTTTGATATTGGAGATATATATTTTTTTTAATAAAAGGTTTATAACTATGTGTATATATATTAAGTGATAATTAATTTTATTTTGTTATAATAATCATTTTGACAAATTTAATATCAACAAATAATGTGTTTAATTTTTCAGATAATTTTAGTTGGATGCGAAATTTTCCTCATATGACAATTTAAAAAATTTGCTATTATGTCATGAAAATACTATTTTTCTGAACACGGTGAAGAAGTTTGGTGGTCAATTGTATAATGTAACAGTAATGCTTTACTATGAAAACCAAAATCAAAAAGAAAAATAAAATCACTGTCCTTAACATAAAAATACTTAATAACAATGAATTCAAATAGGAAAAATAATTAATGAAGCGTTTAAAAAAAAAAAGTTACCTTTGCCAAGATCAAAATTTGATCAATCGCTGTGAGTTATTTGGGCTTATCTGGATCAAATCATTTGGGCTGGAAAGCCTGAATGAAAAGCCCTATACATTATCATTTTGGTGGTACAAAGGAAAGCCCAAAAAGTTTTGGACCTAATGCCAGGGACAGGTCATGGCGGATTAACAAATATTCGGTCACCTTATTCGTGATAATAAATGTTAATGCTAGTTAATATTATGAACAAAAATTATTTCCCCAAAGCACTATCTCTACAGTGATGCGCCTGAATTGAGGTATTCAATAATTTTTATAATTTGATAAATCGATCGAATCGAATTAAAATTAAAAATTTGATATGTAATAAAATTAGATCAAAAAATTTAGTTCTATATTCAATTTTTACTTTTACCTTGGATCTTGAGTGACGGAATAAGACGGCCATATCTGGTTCGGTTTCGATTTTTTATTTTAATTCATCCAACCGAACTGAATATCGAATTATTATTTTTTATATATTTTATATTTTACTATCAAATAAATAATTTTATATATCATTAATTTTTATACAATTATTTATTGTTTAATTACCAAAAGTAAAAAATAATAAAATAAAAAATACAATTATGATTGCAAATTTTAAAATTTTAACTATTTTTTTTAAATAATTTACCAAATTATGTATCGAAATACCCAAAAAAGTTGGATAATAATCAAATCGAACTAATTATTTTGTTCGGCATTTCAATATGACATTTTGATATACCAAAAATTTAATTTATCAAATATTTGGTTCGATTCAATTTGATTTTATCGGCAAAATACCTCTAGCTGCAGTGATGATCACTCCATTTTAATGCCAGTCTAGCAATGGGATGCAACATTGCACCAATTTACGTTGAAAATGCCATAAAAAAGCTATTTTATAGTTTTTTTCTTAAACATTACTATAGAAAATAATATTTTCAAATTCATCCACTTTTGAAAATATTTCTGATATTATTATTTCTAGGGCTACGTTTACATTCATGTTGATACAAATTAATCAGTTGGAACTTATTACTATTCCTTTTCTATAATTTATATGCCTACTTAGCCAATATTTTTTGAAATAAGAAAGAAAATTATGCTCTATATGAAGAATTATCCTGTAAATTGTCAATATTATGAAACTAGTATACTAGTACTTAATGGTTTCGGACTAGCACTTTCACATTCAAATCCATGTGAACTATATGTTATTCTCTCACTCGCAAGATTGTAATATGATTTTTGACTATTTTAATTAAGTTGACTTAAAATTAACGTGACAATAAAAGTTAAAAATAAATTAAAAAGGGACTAATTAAAATTTAAATCAACAATAATTGATTGTAGTTAGTAATCAAAATGTAGAACAATTACAAATGCACATAACTCTATTATAATGTGTCTCTAAAATGGTAAAGTTTGAAATTATTTAATTCAAGAATGCATCCAATAAATAAATAATGAATAAGAAAATTTTGCAATATAAAACAGTATTTTATTATAATTTCATATGTAAATAATCTCTATCTAAACGAGGAAAATAAAAAAAACCACAAATTAATTTTCAGTTGGAGTCTCCAATTTGTAAATTGGTGATGGAAAATTTATTTGGGGGCAAAAATCAAACTATTTTCATAAAATGTTACAAGCTATTTTTTTATTTCTTGAAAAATATTGAAAAAGGTTGAAAAGGTGAAATCCAACAAAAATAGGCCTGCGAAGTAAGAAGAAGAAATAAAAAATTCCAATTAATGAATTTATTTTCACATGGCAATCCACGTGGCATTAGGAGTAAAAATAGGGAGAATATTTTTGAATGAGTAATAGTTTGAGAATTACTTTTTCATAGCAATATTTTTAAAAAAATGTGTTAATTTTATATACAGATTATCTTTCTATTAAACTACAAACTTTAACACCCCCTAACAAATTCAGTATAAGCTTCGTAATTTTTGAATTTGCTACTCCTTTAAGCATAATTTCCCTTTAATCAATTATCAATTAATTGAAAAATAAATAAATTTTGAAGGTACAAATGGAGAAATAAAGTCACAAAATTGCCCCGTGCATACTTATATTCTTTCCGAACCATCACAATCAGTTGCCAGCAGCCGTAATCCACCAAGATCGGATCTCTCTCCTCTCTGTCTCTCTCTCCAAATTGGAAAAGAAAAAAAAAAAAAAAAAACTCTCTCTCTCTCTCAAATTTGCCTTTATTTCGTACGTTTGCATCGGCCATTGTTCTTCCAGTCGTCCAGATCCGATCCATAAACCCCACCCACCGACACACACCGGATCCGGAACCCGATCTGACACTGTATGGCGGCCTCGCGTCGGCTCCGGGAGCTCCAATCACAATCGGGCAACAAGATCTGCGTCGACTGCTCCCAAAAAAACCCCCAATGGGCTTCCGTATCCTACGGCGTGTTCATGTGCCTCGAGTGCTCCGGCAAACACCGTGGACTCGGTGTCCACATCTCTTTTGTCCGATCCGTAACCATGGATTCATGGTCCGAGATCCAGCTCAAGAAAATGGAGCTCGGAGGTAACGAAAAGTTCAATAATTTCATTTCACAGTACGGAGTCCCTAAGGAAACCGACATTGTCGTGAAATACAACACGAAAGCCGCCTCTGTTTATCGCGATCGCATCCAGGCGCTTGCCGAAGGCAAACCCTGGCGTGATCCTCCGGTCATAAAAGAAACATTGAAATCGAATAACAGTATCGGGAATAGTTATAATAGTCACAATAGTAAGCCCCCGTTGAGTGGTAGCGGTGGTAAGAATGGTAATTTTGGGAGTGGTGCGGGGTGGGATAGTTGGGATAGTTACGATGATGGAGGGCATAGTGGAAGTAATAATATTAGGAGGAATAATACGGTGGGGGATTTTAGGAGCTCTGGTAGTGGGGGCAGTGTGCCATCGCGGTCGAAGTCAACAGAGGATATTTATTCACGGGCACAGTTGGAGGCATCGGCAGCAAATAAGGACAGTTTTTTTGCGAGGAAGTTAGCTGAAAATGAGTCCAGGCCGGACGGTGTTCCTCCTTCGCAAGGTGGCAAGTATGTTGGATTTGGATCCAGTCCGGCACCTGTGCCGATTAAGAATGCAGACGGGGATGTGCTTTCGGTTGTTACTCAGGTGGAGTTGTGAGCATTTTCATGTTTGTATATGCTGTTTAATTGTGGTATTGATGTGTATATAATAGCTGATGTCATTTTGCATATGCAGGGATTTGGCATGTTATCTATGGCAGCTGCATCTGCTGCGCAGTCAGCTGCAACTGTTGTTCAAGCTGGAACTAAGGAGATCACTTCAAAGGTTGCTTGGTTTGTGTTTAATTGTAATTTGATAGCAAAGTCATGTTACTTCAGGAAATGGCTAATGTAATTTTATGTAATAAGTGGTAAAGTTGGTGATTTTATCTGCAAGACTGCAAGTTTTGTTTTTTCTGTTGCTCTGTTGAACTATATGCTGTACTTGTCTTCATAACACATGCATTATTCTCAAGGGCTGTAACCTGCATAATTAAACATGTGTAGTCAACTTAAAAAGCTCAGGAATTTGTTGAGTTCATAATAGCTGAGGCATATGTAGCTTTTACACCCTGCAATTCTAAAGAAACTTTTGTGGCTTGCTTTCATCTTGTGAATGAAACACATTACATTACAAATCTAGATCTCTTGAGATAATACTTCTCTTTTTTCTCCAAAATTTGAGCATACAGTATGACAGAAGTGAAGTAAGATTCACATTAATCTCTCTTCTACAGGTAAGAGAGGGGGGATACGATTACAAGGTGAATGAAACTGTCAGTGTTGTAACTGCAAAGACGTCAGAGATAGGGCAAAAGACATGGGGGCTTATGAAAGGGGTAATGGCATTGGCCTCCCAGAAGGTTGAGGAGTACACTAAAGAAGGCTCTGGCTGGCAGCGGAATGAAAGTGACAGTAGTGGTTATTATCAGGAGTTTGGACGAGAGTCGAAAGGATGGAATTCTTCGGATGGAGCACAATCCTCATTCAGTCGACAGTTTAACTCTGTTAGCTCTGGTAAATGGGATGATTGGGATACCAAAGACAGCAGGAAAGAAGAGTCATCAAAAGGGAAAACATCCCAGAATGGGGATAGCTGGGCAGGCTGGGATGATGTGAAAGATGACGGATATGATAGTTTCTATCAAAGTGCATCTGATAAGAAGTCAGTGGGTTATAATGGAAAATCAGATGCCAAGTGGACTGAGGGTGGGTTTCTTTGAGGTTAGCATATCTCATTCCCAGTGCTTCTTTCCTTTTTTTCACTCCTTTTCCAGTTTTACTTCATAGAAAACCCACTGTGATGGGTTTGTGCGATGAAAATGGTCTATAAATGTAAAATTTTCTGTAGTGGACCTGCAAAAGCCCAAGAAACGATAAGGACTGCTTATTTGTGCTGTGAGGATCTTTTTTTGCCCCTTTTAAATTTTAATTTTAGACTACATTTAGATTTGCAGTCACTAAAGTTGTTTTTTGATGTTTTATTACCTGTACTTTCATTGTGATTACACAAACAGACAAACTATGTGGAATCTATATATCCTGCTTCTTTGTTTGTCATGGTTTTTTATTGGCTATTTGTAGTCGTGATTTAGAATCCAAATGGAGCTGTTTCTTGTTCTGTTTCTTTTGTAAATCTAATTGAGTGGCTTGTTTCTGTTATGGATATTATGGCTTGTTTTTGGTTTTGGATCTGCTGATTGGCTTGCTTTCTCTGATATTTTTAATTATTTGAGTGATTGGTGTGTAATGAATCATTCATTTCTATTGGATAAGAAATTATTTCCTTAGGTTTTAGGGTTTTGTTAGGAATCGCTTGCAGTGATTTTCTTCGGGGGTTTTGTTGAACTAGGGTGGTACTTGTACAGTTGATTTATGTATTGCTTCTGGTTAATCAGAGTTAAGAGTTGGTGGTTTCATCCAATCGGTATATGGTCATTACTCTCAAAATTGTAGTTCTATTTTAGGTTTCAGGGTGTTAGGAATTGCTTACAGTGATTGTTTTACAGGGGGTTTTGTTGAATTTAGGTGGTACATGTAGAGTTGATTTATGAATTGCTTCTGGTTAGTCAAAGTTAAAAGTTGATGGGAGCTTTTTCCCTCCAATCAGTTGATATATGGACATTACTCTCAGATTGTAGTTCTATAACTTAAGTATAACAACTCTATGAAGGAATGCATGTTATGTGGATACGTTATTTGCTGCTTTATACCTCTTTGGTTGTGTACTTCTATCTATGCTCTAGCTTTATCATTGACTGTGATGCTAACTGTTGGGGATTGAAAGATATGTGTATTCTTTAAGTGGTAATAATGGCATGGATTGTACATGAAGTTGCAGTTGAATAATGGGGAGGATGAATTTTTCCATGAAAGAGGTAAGGATTTGAGAGAAAAGAATGAGGAACTGCTTGGTGGAGAAGTAGAAGTGGAAGGTTTTGTTTTATATTGAGGTTTGAATGAGGCTTGTAAATTTAAACCGATTACTTCATACATTTGGCTGATCAGCTATCGCAATTTGTATTACAAATTTGTTTTCCGTCCAGAATTTGAGTTTCACTTCCATTTCTCGTGCAAACTCCATTGTCACATATGTGCAATTGTTCTTTGCAAACAGAACCAGATATTTGAAATGTTTCGTTTTGAGTGTTATTTGGTATGTTTACAGGGTATGTGGGTTGTGAAAGTGCGCTCTGTTTTATGAGTGCTTAGATTTTGTCGATAGTAAGTTGTGCCTCTATCATCTATTCATTTTCTGTTGCCCAAACTTTTATTTCTTATTCTATCTTCACAATAGAAGAATTTGGTTTCATGGTGCGGTCCAGCTAATATGAAACTCGTTAAGCCTATTTATAACTTACAGGACTTAAAAAGTGTGTGAGGTGATACTTGGAACTAATGTACAAGTCAAGGATATTATTTTTTGTAGTGTGACATCAGTTTGTGGGTTTAAGGTTTCTATTATATGCAATTCATAAGTACATGGTATATGCTAATGATATAAAGACGGGAAAATGGTACACTCTTTTTAGTTAGTTTGTTTCATACACCATAATTCAAACTAATGCAAATGGTTAAATGTTAAAGGTATAGATTAAGTAAATCAAAATCAAGTTAATTAGTTTTTCAGTTCATTAATGTAAAAGTGTCTTGCAATAGACAAACTTAATGGGATAGTTATCACTTCTGTTGCATTTGAATGCAAAGGATTTTTGTCCTTGAGGCTTTTGTCGGGAACAACGCATTTTGAGATTCAGATAGTGAAATCTGATAGAAGTAGGTTCATAGCTAAGTGTTCCAAAGTTGGTTGTCCGGGGCGCGTCAAGATGCCCGGGAGTTTTCATATTTTTTCTCTAATGGGTGAAATTAAGTGATTTAAATTAAAACATAAAGCACGCTACAATATTTATGTGAATAAAGTAGCATGACAAATCAAAAAATAAAAGATTTGCGAATATGTAAGATGAAAAAATAGTGGTGCTCATAGCCCACGTGTTGTAAATTTAGTTGTTGAGTTTCTTGATTATATTTAGTGGTTATTATGGGTTGTGCTTGCTCCCAAACGACTAGGATCCTTGGATATTCAACATTTATTTTCATTTATGTACACCAAGTGCATTCATGGGCTTCTGACTTTTGCTTCACAAGTCCACGCATTTACCAACCGAACCATCCTTTCCCGTAAACATTTTTAGTTGAGGGCTCTGACCACATTGAGCAGTATCATATTGCTGGACGACAAGAATAGAACTGTATATTCCATGTCGTGAGGAGGCTAACAGGCCTCCGATCAGTCCCAACTCTTCATGCTCAACCTGATTATTAGCCACCTCAGCCGCCATTGCTAGTGGAAATCTGCCTTTTCCTACCATTATGAGCTCGAATTCTGTGCTCTGTTCAATTGCTAATATCTCTTTAGTTATATTACCCGTTTCTTTTTCAACAAACCGTACTATACCATCCCACCTTTGTATGAACTCTGCTAGAGTAGTCTCATCCTGCTCACGCTCCTGTTAAATTTGTGGATGCCAGCATTTTACAGATTCAGTAACCATACGAACTAAGTATAATAAGGATAGAGATTCAAGTAGGAAAAAATGCTTAATTATACCTGTTTCTCTCTGTGAACTTTAGAAGCTGCAGAGAAATTGTAATTCTGCTCATCAGAAACTTGCGATGATGATGGCTGTGGTTGGATCTCGACTTCTGGTCCTGCTGATATGGAGAACTGAATGACAGTAATCCTGATCCCTGGATGATCTGCCATCCGCCCTCCCAACTGTAAAGCTTCACGGCTGTCTGGCCCGCCTAGAAATGGTATGCACACTCTCTTTATAGTATCATCCCTATTGCTAGGACCTGCCTCGTGCCTGATCCCGAGCCCAAGTCCAAACCCACGGTCTATGAGCACAGCAATTGAGCACGGAGCATTTGTTAGCACCTTGTCATTGACTCCTCTCCAACCCTGGCCCAGATTAATCTCTATGTCTTGATCATCCTCCCTCTTCCACTGTTTGTGGAAAGGCAATATGATCATTGCTGTCCTTTTCTTTTCTGCTATATGGCAGATATCCTCATGCATTACGGATAGCGTTGAGATTGAGGTGGCTGATTGAACTTTGACTTGACCCCGTTTATGATATGCTTCAAATGCAGCTGCTACCTGTTCGTTGAAATCACCTTGACAGAAATGGCCAATGCAGGGGAAACCATTCTTTCGTGTTCTTTGGACCATGATTATCGAGGAAGATCTATCACTGAGTTCAACTAGCCGCGTAACATAAACCTTCGACTTGGATGCTTTTGTTGATCTATACGAGTCGATGAGGCTTACAAGAGAGGGCAACTCTCCTGGTCCCCTAATGCATGCTAGAATCCGAAGCTCGTCATCCGACACTTTAGCCTTTGATGAGTGATTCTTGAAATTGTGCTTGCCATGAGATGAGAGGTTGCGCTCTGGCTTGTAGATGGCCATTACAATAGGAGTTGTTACGAAGGTGGTGAAGAGTGCCATCATGACCAAAATGGTAAACATTTTGTCGTCAAGAACCTGCTCCCATGTATAAATCCACCAGGGTAGGATTAGTGTAAGCATATTAGGTGGCAATTGAATCGGTTGCTTATCAGCATCTATTAACTTCATTTACTGGGGAAAAGGTGATTTGGGTATCGAAGTGGATCCACCTTTTTGTTCATCTTCTGTAGCTTTTATACATAGTTAAAATTTTGACAGAAAAGAAATTATGTCCACCACTTGTGATACTTGACAGAGAAGTCCACATTTGGATATTTTACTTTCTAATTATAGCTTATATTCAAGTCGCAATAGACATTGATAATCAGATCATTAATCTATAGTTCTATATTTATTTATTTATTATTTTAGATAAAAAATAAATTCCATTAATATAATATTACCTTTTTCTCCCTGCCAATGTTGAGCACAATGAGCTCCACCAGGCCTTTGGTATTCATCAACACACCAAGCGCCAACGATTCCCTAACAGGTATTGTACACATGAGCGCCACCATAAACGTCCCCAAAATCTTTCCGGCGCATGCCGTGGAGATAACCACCGCCAAAAGCCCCCACGCCTCCCCACCGCGTATTTTAGATATATCTGTCTTCAGTCCTGTTGAGGCAAAGTAGAGTGGCAGAAGAAGTCCCGAAACAAAATCCTCTATTTTCTTTATCAATTTCCCCGCAAAGTCTCCGCTTTTTGGAATGATTATTCCTAATAGGAAGGCTCCAAAGATTGCGTGAATCCCTATCATATCAGTCATGAAGCCCGAAAGCATGACGCCTGCGAGGGTTAAAATTGTGTAAGATCGTTCCACGGCCTCATTTCCGGACGAGCATTTTTGGACCAGGTAATTCATTCCTGGCCTAATGATCAAAAGCATGAAGGCGATAAACCCCAGGCTCGAAAGGAGGATCCAGATCGAAGTCAATGCGCTGCCTTTAGCCCCGTCGGCCACTGCCACGGCTAGGGCTAGCAATACCCATGCAACGACATCGTTTAAAGCGGCGGCGGCCATGGCTGTTTCGCCCACTCCCGTCGTCAGGAGTTTGAGATCTGCTAGGATGCGGGCGAGTACGGGGAACGCCGTGATGGAAAGAGAAATGCCAATGAACAGGAAGTTCGGGCCGAATTCTGTTTGTGACGGTGATTTTAGAGTTTTCCTTAAAAGGAAAGTCAGCCCAATCCCAAACAGGAAAGGGAGGGAAATTCCAGCAACAGCTATGCCAAAAGCTCTTTTCCCGCTTCTGCGGATTGAATTCAAATCGAATTCGAGGCCCACGAGAAAGAGGTAGAAAAGAAGGCCCATACTTGCGGTGGATTCGAGGATGGGAGTGCTCCATGATGGGAAAACCCAGCCCATGTAATGTTTGTTTCGGCCCAAAGCTGATGGCCCAAGCATGATTCCACCCTGTTGCCGACATGGTTTTGTTAAAAATTATGGAGGGATAATTCTAAGAAAGATTGGTCAAAAATTAATTCGAAAATCCCTAATCACAAAAAACTATCCAATTAATCTCTATATGAGCTAATTGCATTTTGCCCCCTTATGTTGTCACCGATTATGACTTAAGAGAATGTGCCTCTTTCATCTCTTTGTTGCATCACTTTGATCCCTTCAACTATCCAAAATATTTCATCACAATTATTAAAAATATTAAGAGTAGTACTTTTTTCTTGTTTTTTCTTTTGATCTTTACATTTATTCTTAAGGGCATAAATTTTAAAGTATTTGAGGGGACAAAGTGATGCAACAAATAGATGGAGGGTGCACTCTCTTAATTAAAGATAGATAATGGGACAAAGTGGAATTAACCTTAAAAATCATTAAATTTTTAAGTTCAAATTCTTCAATACATATGCACTCTAACTTAGATAATCAACGTAACTTCTATAATCAGTCGTTCGTATGACATTATAATAATATGATTTCTCTTGTATGATAAATATAAGAGTGTAAGAAGACATACTACTATCTCAGCGACAACTACTGGTTGCCGAAGGGGGCTGAGGAAGAAGGCAACGACACGACTTGTGAGAATGACTAGGATGGTTTGAATTATCAACAAGGGGAAAGCATATTGAAGTGGATTTTCTCCTTGCCATAAACCGTCGGATGCGGTTTTCATGGCAGACATGTTGAAAGCCATGAGTTAACAGATTGAATTAGCAAACAAGTATTATCTCTTCGTTGATTGTTGTAGTTCAAGTTTGGTTAGAGACTTGGTGTATATAAAGGGGAGAATTTGTTAGTAGGGGATGTCGTTTGGGATTTTTAAACATGTCCTAATGATGATTAACCCTAATGATGTTGCTTTAATTTTAGTGCTACAAACACTGATTAACCCTTGGATTTTTATTTTTATTTTTATTTTCCAATTTGAGTGGAGCTTGTGGGTTTTAAGTGCACGCATTTTTTATTTTTATTTTTCATAATTAGGTTTGGCGCATGTTCTTTGCCTCTGATTGGGCATCGTCCAATGGTGTCTTAGGTGGATTAAAGGTGTTTGAAATGCAATAATCAATCCAAAATATATTGGGTGTTTGAATATTTAATGAGTTTTTTTTAATATATATTATATCCGATATATATTATTTATTAGATGTTGGAATAATTGATACGAGATATATATCAATTATTCTAACGGTGAATCAACAATACATCGTATGATAACATGAATTAAATATTTACTATTATTTTTATTATTAAAGTTTAAATAATCACCTACAGGAAAGAATATAATAATATTAGAATTATTTAAAACTCTGATCATCGTGATACGAGCTTATGTACAAAGATTCTGCCATCATGAAAATTTAAATTTTAGTGCCCACTTGCGGCAAATAACTAATCAACCAATTGTTTGTCTAATACAGTTTTAAAAAAATTAGTTGATTTATTTTAAAAAATGTTTTAAGCACATCAAATAATAAAACAAATATCATGATTTAGAAGTTTTATTATACTAATATTGCCGAAAAAAACCAACTCAATAAATCAGTAAATTCTAGATAGTTTAACTTTATATATGAAACAGAAAATGTTTACAAGAACAGAAGAGTTTCCAATTGATGCAGAACTTTAAAAAATATTTATTAAGATCTTCTTAGCCTCCCTTCACTCTGGATTTAACAAATTAATCCAACAACCGTCACACATCGGAATAAAACCACTAATAACAACAATTTATGAAAAAAAAAAAAAAAACTTTAATTGGTTTTTGCCGGGCCTAGCAACTTGGGCTTGTAAAACAAGTCGGGGCAGCAAGGTGCTTGGACGGGTTGGGTCATCAGAATCAGTGGCTGTCATTGGTCTGCAATTCACTTGATCGTCGCATTCCATGCGGGGTGTGTGAGAAAAACTCCTGCTCTTCCAGGTGGAAGGTTAACGGTCTGGTGCTTGCATGGCCAATTAGCCAGATGGGTTGCCCCCAATTTGAACATTTACATTTCAATTTTTTTTTTTTTTTTGGGTTTCGGATTTTGGCTATGCTAATGCTAATTGGCAAGCCATATTCGATTTGAGCTCTCTCCATATTGTTGATAATTTTATTTTTATTTTTGCAAATCCTACGATGTGTTTTACTATCGCCACATATATATTTTGCTAATAATATTTTACACATGATAAATAATTATTGCAATAAAATAAAAAATATAAGAAGATTTATAATAAAAAAAATTATCCATTGTTAATGAATAGGGTGACTTTTAGGAATTACTTAACCTAACAATCACTAGACTTAGCATTTTTTCTAAAGAGCTATAATTTGGACAAAAAGATAATCAAGGCATATCTCACAATGCGCCTTAAAAAAGGTATCGACAAATCACAATATTTTTTATTAAACATTCAATACAATATGCAACAATTTGACTGTTGTGTCACAATCACACTCAAATATATTTATTGAGATATAATAAAATAAAAACTAACATTCATTTTCATTTATAATCGAAATCATAATACAATATAACGTAATCCATCATCCTTCAAAACTTTACAATACAACACAATGCAATTTCCGCTTATACCGAATAACTTCACCACTCCCTTATCGCATTTATTTAGATTGGAATTCCTCCACATCTAGAAACAAAAGCAAAATTAGACTTCACCATATAGTTCAAGAAAATACTAGTGCAAAAAACTAATTTATAACCATTTTGCCGCACCACCTTCAATCTAGATTGGATATCACAAGATTGAACTATAATAGTTCACAAACCACTTTATATATTTACAGCCAATATTTCAACCAATAACTACTCCTTTCCTTGTAAAATCCATTTACACCACACTTGATATTTGCTCATGTCCTCTCCTACCATCATCATTCTCTCCCGGTAGCTCTTCTGCTTGTGATGCACTGTGTTGTTGAACCACTAGCACTGAGGAGGCAATGCCTTGGCCCGACGAGGCCAACACGTCTCCGATGGCGCCGAGCTCCGGGTGCTCAGCCTTGCTGTCCGCCGGAGGCACCACCATGGTAGAGCGGCACCCGCCTTTGCCCACAATTATCAAGTCGTAGTCTCCGCTTCTCCCAATTGCCAAAACTTCTTCTACTATGTCGGCAGCTAATTTCTCTATGAACTCCACTCTGCCTTCCCATCTGCTTGTGAATTCCGCCAGGGCTCCCTCATCTTGCTCCTGATGACATTATATGTTCAACAGGATGGCATTAGTTTATTACACAATCAAATTACTAATGTAATCGGTATGAGAACCTATCAAGAATATCAACAGGGATTAAAAAAAAAAAAAGACTGCTTGTAAACGAACCCTATTATTAGATGGGAATATAAATAGAACTGCTTGTAAAAGAACCCTAATATATATGTTCTATACGATCGTCACAGTTTGGTGTTACGTGTATGTATTCATAAGATGATAAAAAGAAGAAATTTTTATCCTTTGCCTTTTCGGCTAGAGGGTTCGTGTTGGTGATTCCATTAGCGAAGCTGTAACCCTTTTCTCTGCTCTTACTAGGTGATGGCCTTAGTATCACGCCATCCTTCTCCATAAATCTTATCACCGCCACCTTCACCGCAGGGTGCTCCGCCATCCTCCCACCCAACTCCAACGCTTCCCTATCATCCGGCCCACCAAAAAAAAGCACACATACATTCTGCAACGCCGTAGCAGCGGCCCCCGGCGTCATCAGGGCACCACTGCCATATCCACGGTCAACCAGCACCGCCACCGAACACGGCGCCTCAATCAAAACTCTCTGATTCACCCCTCTCCACCCATGGCCCACAATCTCCTCCTCATCCTCGCTGTTGATCTTCCTCCACTGCTTGTGAAACGGCAGCACTATCATTCCCACCATCTTCTCCTCCGCCACATGGCATATATCTTCGTGCATTGTTGCCAACGGCGATATGGCTGTTGCAGGACGGACGCTGACCCGACCCAGTAGGCTGTACGCCTAGAAATTCAGAAACCGAACAGGAGTACTATGTTAGGGAACGAGAAAACAATTGGCCAAAAAAACTTATAAGCAATACCCAATAAATAGAAAAATTAATGGGACCCTAAGTTGAGATTCGAAAATTTTACATGTTAAAGATTTTGCACTTATTTAAAGTTGACTGGGGTAACCTGGAAAGCAATGGCGACTTGGTCGTGCAACTCGGCGCCGCAGCCGAGGCGATTGATCAGAGGGAAACCATTTTTCCTGAAACGCTGGACCATCGTAATTGAGGAGGAGCGCTCGGTGAGCTCGATCAGGTGCATAATATAGAGTTTGAGGCGGGAGGATTTGTTGGTGGAGCGAGTTGACTCTATGAGGTTGATGAGTGAGGGGATGTTGCTAGGCCCGTTCACGCAGGCGAGAACGCGGAGTTCGTCAGAGAAGCCGGCAGAGATGGACTGCAGGCGGCGGCGCGCTCCAGCGGAGAAGCAGGTGGCGGGTTTGTAGATGGCCATGACAGTTGGAGTTGTGAGGAAGGTGGTGAAGAGTGCCATTAGGACTAGTATTGTAAACGCCTCGTCATTTAGAACCTGCTCCAAAACAAATTGAACAACAAAATATATTATCAATCAAGATTCAAGCCATGCATTGTCAATTTCATACTAATGTTTGCGTGATGCAAATGTAGCAATCATAGATTACTCGAAAAATAAAATAAATAACATAAGAGAAGTATTCTGCTTGCTGATTCTGAAAACATTAATTTTATGATATTTGATTTTTATTAGTATGTAATCAAAGTGGGTTTTGCTTTTCAGTTTTGTCTCTTTACAAGTTTATCCAAGTACCACTGTTATTTTTGGATTCATTTTGTGAAAATATTTTTTTTTTTTCTCAAAAAGTAAATGTGTTAAGTTTTGGCAAATGTTTAGAAACTATTTTTTTTGCAAACATATTCAAAATTAGTCATATCATTTTTAGAAAACAAGTCTTTATTGTATATAGAAGATAAATTAATTAAATATATTTTTTGAAAAGTAAAATATCAAATCAATCTATCAATTCAACTAGTCAAATGTTTATAACTCATCCCTCTAAGCACTTTGTCATTTCCTTACATTCTCTCAAAAAATCTTCTCAAAATATTTTCAGAAAATATTTGTCCAGAAATAATAATAGAACCACGCCACTATTTCCTATGGGACCTTGAATTTTCAAAATCTCATGTTCGAGTTATCCAACGTCTCTTGCAACATGGATACTATATAATTAAACGATAATGCAGGAAAGAAAGATGGAAGTCTTTGTCACGACCCTTTGGGAAAGGAAAGATACAATAGCATCCTTGGTTGGTTAGCCCTCACAACATACATAAGACGGCACTATAATTAAATTTTTTATATGCCAATAAGAAAAGTGTATAATCTTATATTCTAGATACCTGAGTATTAATTATAAATATATATTTAAGATAGTATTTTATATTTTTAACAAATTAAATCAGTTAATCGCAACAAGAACAACTAGGAACAATTATTAAAAACACACTTAAATAGTTAATAATATAATTTTTCCACATATTGCTAATGAAATCTTAAAAATCAAATTTCACTCTAATGTGAAACATGATAGCTTCTTTTGGTTTCTTTCTTTGAGGGGAAGATTCTCTAGTTAAATTTGCATATTTGACTAGTCAAGACTCAAATAATCGCTTTAAATTTAATTTTTCAAGTATCGAAAATGAAAAGATTTATAACAGATTGTGGCAATCTAAAATTCATGGGAGACATAAATTCTTTATTTGGAATATCCATAGGACCATAGTAAGACTTTGCTCACTAAAATGAGAATAAACAAATTTATTTCGGATTGTAGGTCGTATTGGATTTTCAAACATATTTATTGTCTTGGCAATAATTTAGCAAGTAATTTGGTCAAATGGGCAGTTTCAAAGAATTGAGAAGGCCCTATTCCTCTTGTAAATATTTTCATCTATTTTTTTATTTTTTTACTAACATTCTTGGAGTTTTAGGAATATCTACGTATAAAAAAAAATCGACACTTATGTATATACAATGATTATAGGAATATAAGAATTAAATAATTACATTTCAATGATGGGACTTAAACTCAGGAACCTTGTCAGCTTTAGCTTTTTGACCAAAAAATCAAAGTTATTGGGTGAAATTAATTGAATGTTTGTCAAGTCACACACCACAGGTCCACGACAGCTTCGTCTTATATAATTTAGTATTCTATTTTATATTTTATATTATAATAGATATTAAGTATAAAATATTTGTTAAATATACATAAATATAAATTATATATATTTAGAATGTATTTGTAAAGTAAGAATATAAAATAAAATATTATATTAAAATAGAATTTATTTCATTTTAGTTTTTCTTTCTTTCTTTCTTTTTTATTTTGTTAAAATTAAAGTTATAACTTAGATTATTATATTTAAATCTTCTACGGGCATTTGTCTCGTATTAATTTCTCCTATGTTGCTTATATCTACTTAGTCTGGTGCACAGTATTAAAAGATTAAATATGATTCATTTATTATAAAATTAATTTGGCTTCAACTTATATCGATTTGGACTATTTTATCTTATATATACACGAAACTATTGAGACTTGTTGAGTCAACCATGAAATCAACCTTATGACATATTCAACCAATACCAATTTCATGGGTTAATTACAAGAATGTTTTTATGAAATTAGTGTAATAACTTAAACAAAGGTATGGTATCGTAACTACTGAAACCTTTCTATAATACTTTTTAAAGATAATTAGTATCCACTGTTCTCTTAATAATTATTGTCTACAATAAATTTCTAAGGACTTGTTTGTTTGTTTTTTTCAAAAGAATTTTTTTTCATTTTTTACTATCGAAATATAATAAAAATAATATTTATTTTATCCCATTTTAATAAAAATATCCTATTTCATCTTTCCATCATTTTCCCACCAAAAGTCTTTATCAACCCTATTTCAATATTCAATTATATATTTCAAGACTATAATCTACAACTATCACTTATATCTACATAATATATTATAATTTTTAAATATTATTGTAACAAGACTCACTAACTATAAATTATCTAAATAAATTATCATATCACAATTAAATATTCAATATGAACCAAACACTATCAATTTTATCTAATTAATACAACTTTATTTTTAAATAACATCATTTCTATAGGACCTTACTTATTATTTTAATAAATTATTATATTTAAATTAAATATCAAAATAAACCCCATAACTATTCACAAATAATTCATCTAAATATATTTTAAATTTTTTTAGACAAAAATCAATATAAAATTAAAAACTCACTCAAAATACTAAAAATTAAAAATAAATTTTAAAAAAACAAACAAACAATCGAGCACTCATATTCTCGTTAATTAATATCATTACACTGGCAAACACTTAGTCTACATTACAATGATTACTTCTACTTTTTTTGAAAAAACCTATGAACCATTGATTTTGTTTCAAGAAAAAATGATTTCATTTTAATAAGCCAATCAAAATAATGATTAATTATAACAAGATAACAAAATTCGGTGACTAACCTTCTTCTCTTTGCCGATATTCAGAACTATCAACTCCACCAACCCTTTGGTATTCATCAGTACACCAAGCGTTATCGACTCCCTCGCCGGAATCATGCACAGCATCGCCACAGCAAAAGTTCCGATTATTTTTCCGGCACACGCCGCCGATATCACCAGCACCAGCAGCCCCCACGCCTGACCGCCCTTTATTTTCGCCACGTCCGTTTTCAACCCGCTCGAAGCGAAGTACAAAGGCAGCAACAAACAAGAAACGAAGTCTTCAATTCTCTCCATTAATCTCCCTGCAAAATCTCCTCCTTTTGGTATTGTTAACCCGAAAACAAACGCACCGAATATCGCGTGTATGCCAATTAAATCAGTGACCAAACCCGCCACCAAAACACCGCCGAGGGTTAAGCAGATGTAGGCTTCATCCACCGTATCGTGCTGACGCGAACGCCGCCGCTCCACCCACTTCATGGCCGGCTTGATCGCCACCATCATGAAAGCAACAAAAAGGATACCGGATAAAAGAACCCATATGGAAATCAAAGGGCTTTTCCTTGACCCATCGCCACCATTATTACCTGCACCGCCGAAACTAAGACTTTAGTTTGTTTCGAAGGGACAAGTAATTAAAGTTTGTTAAAGAATCTGAGATATAATACACAAGTAAAACACAAAAATAAAAAAATGGAGATCAGCATTTTTAAATAAATTAGACACAAAAATTTAAGTTATTTTCACTTAGAAAGGTGATTATTTTGTCTATACTTGGTAAACACAGTAAGGTATATATATGTTAACACCAACAACATGATTCTTGTGTCTCTATTTGGTAAACACAGTAAGGTATATTGTGTGACGTCGTTACTTAAAACATATCTTCTATTCCAAATTGTATTATATCTTCTATTCTAGTCAACACATGTGAAATATAAAACATACTATTATCAATACATATTTGATATATTGGAATATGAACTTAAAAAAGTTTGGAATAGAGAATTTAATTTTTATTTTAACTAAGACACATTTAAATTATTGCACGGCAGTAACCTTGTCAGCCCCTGTCGGGTGTATATAATCTCAAATACCTGCGAGCGCGACAGCTAGAGCGAGGAAAATCCAAGCTGCGACATCGTTGAGGGCAGCTACGGCCATGGCGGTTTCACCGACACGTGTAGTGAGAAGCTTGAGCTCAGCTAGTACACGGGCAAGTACAGGGAAAGCAGTGATGGAAAGTGCTACTCCCATGAAAACTAAGTACTGAGGGTAGCTGACTTTATCAGCTCCATCGACAGCTTTGTGGAAGATATAGGCTACGCCGACCCCGAGTGTGAATGTAAGCGAGATTCCGGCCACAGCTATGGCAAAGGCGCGCCGCCCGCTCCGCCGTATGGAGTTCAAGTCGAGTTCCAGGCCTACTAGGAAAAGGAAGAAGAGGAGTCCAAGGCTTGCTAACGATTCCAGGATTGGAGTACTCCATTTTGGGAAAATTCTTTGCATGTACTGTTGGTTTCGACCAAAAGCTGATGGCCCGAGTAAAATTCCACCCTGAAAATGTAAGAAAAATCGTCCATTTTTTTAATGAAAATCTTATATTCTTTTTTAAGAAAAGTTTCAACGTTTTAAGTTAAAAGATGAAGAAAACAAGTGATGAATAAAAGAACGTACAACCATCTCGGCAATGACTTTGGGTTGTCGGAGGGGTTTGAAGAGGAAGGCGAGTAAGCGGCAGAGGCCGACGATTAGAGTTGTTTGGATAATCAGCAAAGGAAATGCATAATCTAAGGGGTTATCACCTTGCCAAACTCCATTAGACGATGTTTTTATTGAGGTTATATTCACCGCCATGTTTGGTGAATCGTTTTAGTTCAAGATATTCCAAGGAACAAGAAATAATTTAAGTGAAGCTCTCAACTAATTCTTGATTTGTGTGGAATATGGTTATGTGGATGTATTTATAGTGCTAGTAGTTTGGCCATGCCATCATATGGATTTTTAGAAGATAAATAAGTGGAGAACGAACTTAAAAGTTAGGCCCGCGTCCTTGTTGTTAGTTATAATTTTTTATTGTATGTATATTGTATATCATAAATTTATATTATATATATATATATATTTTTTAAAATATATATGTAAAATTAGTTATATATATTTAACATGTCTATATGATGTATAACACACATGTACCATAAAGAGTACAATAAAAAAGTTAAAGTGAATTGCTAGATGGGTGACGCAATTCATTATTATGAATAAAGCTAATGCCGCTCAAAAAGGGAATGAGGAATAAAATAAAAAAAGAATGAAGATTCTGTAGTTAATTTTTTTGTACTTAATACCTTTTTTTAGTGTAGTAGCTTAGTGGGATGGATAGAGCTAAAAACACGCCAGCAAAAAGCAACTTGGCGTCAGAGGGCTATGTTTGATTTCTGATTCATCTTAATTTCCATTTGCGAAAATATTTTCTAAAAGCATGTGATCAGAAAATAAAAAAAATATATTAAAAACGAAAAGAAAAAAAAAAAAAAGAAAAATCCATGTGCTCCTCAACTAAAGCAAAAACATTGTTTTCAAGTTCACTACATCATATCCATTATTATCAAGCTTGAAACCCACTTGTATTGGCATTATCCAGAAGAAGCTAGTGCACAGCTTGAATCCTTGCAGGAACAAATATATGTAGCCCAAGTCAAAGCAACAATCATAACCTCTGTGAGTGCCAAAGTTAGCAACTACCTCACAAACAGTAGATTATTATTGGACTACTGTCCAAGCACTTTTTATGTCTTTGCCCCCTTGTCATCTTGAAGAGTTCCCAATAATGCCACTTAAATTATTATTATTTATATTTTTATAAAAATAATATTAATTTTGATTTCTCGAAACTCATATCCATAACCAATAATATTGTACGTGTAGGTGCAAGTTTCTCACGACAAGTTATATTTTTTTGTCACTTAAACAACTATTATTATTATTATTATTGTGTGTCACTTCTTTTATTGTTTTAAAATTTATAATAATTATCTGCTGTGTCAAACTGTATTAAAACAAGGGAAGTCCAAGAAAATAATAAAAATTAATTAAAATTTTTTGGGTATATATATACTTACAGTAATTGGTTTCGGGGCTTTTCTTCAAGGACATTATGGCATTATATGCACAAAGAGTCACTAGCTACCACATTGCGTTCCACGAGAATCACTTTTCAGGAAACACTTTTCCCAAGGCATGTATAAGCATAATATGACGAGGACACGTGGAGAAAGAGCTTACCAAAATTGCTGCTTCTCAAATTTTCATGTTCAACAAACAAACGTGGATTTATGTTTTAGACTTAGTTCTAAAATCTAGTGGTTGATCATAGGATGAGTTCATGAAAAATTGTAGGGTAAGCCTAGGCAAGGCGACACTTTCATTATTTTTATTATTTATTTTGTGTGTGTGTGTGTGTGTGTGTGTGTGTGTGTGTGTGTATAAGTCAAATTAAGAAGGAAAGAAGGAAATAGGCTTCATGTTTTGTTTCTCCAAAATGTTTTCCTTCTCCCAAAAAAAATATATATTGAGGATTAAGGTTTTGGGGAAATATATTTTTATTCACTCAATAATAATCAATTATTATTCTAATTAAATAATTATATATATCTCATTAAATACAAACAATTAATATTTATGTGATATATATATATATATTTAAAAATATTTTTCACTAATAAGAACAAACAAAATTAAGAAGAGTTGAAAAAGTGTCTTTATATTGATAAAATATTCAAACACATTTTTATTTTTCACACAAAACCCACCAACCAAAATATTTTCCTTAAAATGCTGAAAATAATATCAAACAAAGCCTTGGTTTGTATTTAAAGTATATATCAACACAAGTTTTCCTTAACAAATTTAGAGCTCTATAAAATATTTTATAAGATGTTTGATAATTTATAAGATTTTCTTAAAGTATTCGATAAAAAATTTTAAAAATATAATTATAAGTTTTTAAAATAAAACGTTAGAATTATATAAGTTACTTTAAAAAAAAAAAGTAAGGAGATAACAACTTATATTTAAGACCTTAACAAATTATTTTAGCTTTCACCATATTGTTAATTGTAAAATTATTATTACTAACATCATGCAAGCTATTTGATCTTATTTAATCCAAACATTTGAAAAAAAATATTCTTAGATAAGAATTAACATCTTATAAACTCAAAAATCAATTTATAAGATTTAAAAGCTTATGAAATCTTTTGATAAGCCCTGTCATACACCCTCTTTAAGCTTTTATCACATATTTGAGTGAACTGCTTGTGAATTTCAAACAAACAACTTAAATTCAAATTCTTAGATAATTTCTTCTATATTTCATTACAAATATCAGCTTTATTTTATTTGTGTGACACGCGGACAATCTTAAACATGGCTCAATTATCAACTTCACAAGACTAATTTACTAAAATCTTGTTAGATTATGATGATGTGTTTATGCAATTCGTTGGAAACAAAGTATAAACCATTTGACGTGTGCCTGGAAACAAGATTTATGACACTTTGTTTATTTTAACTTCGTTATAATACCATATATGGATTCATCCCAGAAGGACTGAATCCATAATTTAGTGGGTGTGAATTGGATTATGCTCCTAAGTCCTATCAAACAATCGACATGTTAAAATACAGCACAACGTTGGACAACAATGTAACTTTCAAAAGTTCATTCCAGAAGATGATTAACAATTGGGCACAAGAGTTCTTTCTTGTTTCTTCTTTTTCTTATTTTTGGGATTTTTCACCATATAATTTTATAATTTTTTCATCAAGGACAACTAATAGAAGAGGATCGATAGTGTTTTATTCTATTTTTTCATAAATTCAGGAATAATAAGTAAGAAAGTTGCCTTTGAAATTTTGCTTTTAGTATAATTTTCTGTAAAGGCCATAGATTGAACTAATATAAAGATGGATAAAAAATAAAATATTGTATCAGTAACAATGCTTTTCTTCTTTTTTGGACATTATATCAATCAAAATGGCAATAGGCATTGATGAAGCTAGAAAATCCAGTAATAATCAAAAATATTTTAATTGAATAATCGTACCTTAATATGAATGAGTTTTGCATTAAATGATTCTACAAAGTGTTAGAAATTGTCCAACATAAACTCTTCGACGTTCAAGTCAAGTCAGTATAGATGACCAAGAGTGTCAATCAATTAATCAATTAGGACTTAATCTATTTTTTTTTATTTTATAAATATAAGCATACATAAGAAAACGAAAATCATACGTTCATCCCTTTTTATATCAATGCAGAGACAATAGTTGAATAATTAAAAAATTATATTACCTTGCGAGAATAGGGCTAATTCTTATAAAAAGATATGACCAATCCTCTAAAATCTTGTTGATTAATATGGAATGATTTCTTTCCTTTTGTAGAACCCTCATAATGCCCAATTATATATATATTTACCTCTTACTCGAGCTCATTACCCCATATTCAACAGCTCGGATACAATGGCTGACCTAATATCACATATATGAACTAAACCGGCTCGGATGCCCAAGTCGATAAGCCAACTCTGCCAACTTCAGCCCGATTAAACCATCTCACATCAGCTGACTAATCGGCCATCACCAATAATCATTGAATACCTAACTCAGATTTTGGGCCACGAAAGGCCTATTAAGTATGTGGTCTTTTTCGAACCACATCAGGCATAAATAAACATCATTAGTTTTTTTTTTAAAGAAAAAATAGCTAAATAAATAAAAGAAAAGGTTGAAATGAAAATTTGAAATAAAAGATTAAATTCCTCTTAAATACAATATTGTATAAATCGCATCAACACTTGAGGTTAGATATGATTGGCAAAAACAAAAAAACACCTTAGAACCCTAAATTGTCACGGTGAGGACAATTTTGGAAATCCAATAGCATTTTTGGTATCAATCTTAATTGTCGTACTGTCTAGGTTGTTTCTATATTTAGACCTAACATTCGGAGGCATGAGTATAATTTACTCTAATTATTAGGGAGTATATATTTTTGTATAGCTATTGGGAAACTAATTAGACTTTTATAAGCCTTCATATCTACTTTTAAATTTTTTTATTTTAATTTATATTTTATTTTATAAATACACATCAATTATATATAATTTACAATTAGGTATTTATGTAAAGCAATTATTTATACATTTTGCTTTAATCTATAAATAAAAAAAATACTGATTTATTAAGATTGTCTATCAGTTTTAATTTTACACTACTCTCTCAGAGCCCGTTTGGTTTCCTTTCCTTAATTATTTTCATGTTTTTAATTTTTTTAAATTGAAACTATTTTAACTAGGCTTTCCTATATATATAAAAATATATTTGAATTTGATATGTTTCTATGTATACTCTATAGTTTTCAAAATGAAAATGCAATTATTTTATGGTGTTTGTTTGTATGAAAATGAGTTTGATATGTGCATAAAAATACATTATATATTAATAAAAATTAAATATATATATATATATATATTATGAAAATAAATAAAATAAATATATTTTTTGAGTTTTCGATAGTAAAAAAAAAATTGAAAAAATTACAATTTTTGTGCATATTTCTTATCCCAAAGTAAGACCCTTGTTATGCTGAGTTGCCTCTTTCTTATATCAAAACAGCGTCCCTAACTATTTGAAAATGCCCTTAGAATAGACATCGATCACCAATATTGCAAAAGTTGTTTGATTATGGACGTCTTATTCCTTATATTACTAGACAAAATAAGTCCACCAGAAAACAGCAAAAAGAATAAATAATGCAAGTAAATATGTGTAATAATGGATTGAGAGAATGTTTTTTTTTTTGTTAGTTTTGAGAGTGACTATCAAGTTTGGACATTAAATTAAAAAATATCTTGTTCAGGTAAAAAAATTTTATAGTAAAAAAATAAAAACTCTGGTAGATGTAAGTAAATTTATCGAACAATATAAATTTTTGTGTAGATTACTTTTTTATTGTCGCATATTATTTTTGTCATCAATTTATTAAAATGATTTGTCAACTCATATAAATTAAATCCCAATTCCCCACAAAAACAAACACATTTTCGTTCAATCTTGACATTGAGATATATTTTAATACAAAAAATTGAATAAAAAATATTCTTCTATCCCAAGTATGATCCAGTATCTATTAACCCTATTCAATTCTTATCACTCCCATCCAAGTTAAACGCGAGAATAATTTAGTCCAACTTGGACTTGGAGAACAGATATTGTAATCTGTATATACTAAAGTCATTGAAAGTTAACAAAATCATTGATTATGATTTGCTTGGTAATTCTGTTTTGATACCAAGTTAAGTAAATTCTTTCATAACACAAAGTAAATACATCATTCGGACAATCAGCCCATAAGCTTGGACAACATGCCAAAAAGTCTATAATTTTCATTTCCTCTTTTAACAATTACAACTTCACTTTAAACATATAATAAATCCAAGGATGATTAAATATTATTTATAATCCAGTCAACGTTGATTTGATTTTGGATTTTCAATACTTCTCATAATTTTTTTCTTAAAATGAAACTTTTTTTTTTTTTTTTTGAAGTGGGTGTTACTGATTGAAATTCAAATATTCTCTATGTTACTCTTATTTCTACCTTTTTTGGTTTTTTGGGGTAATCTTAACAAGATTGGAGATAAGTAGGGATTATGTATTTGGTTCAAATCTTCTACTCTATTTTTGCTATTTCACTTTATGTTCCTCTTTTTAGATTTATCACTGTGTCCATTATATAAAATTCATTCAAATGTTCAGCATCACATGTTTATTTTACGAACACGTGTCACAAATTCAGAGAGTAGAATATAATGTGGAATAGAACATTTAAAATTGACTGAACATTGTAGTTAGAAAAATTACAAAAACTAGTCTATTGGTTTGACATATTTTATAAAAAAAAAAAAAAAAAACTCCATTATTTTTCAAAATTACAAATACCTCTGAAATTTTATCTTTATTTTAAAATCATAAAGCGTAACTTGCAAAATAAAACACAAATGTTAGGAGTATATATAATTTTAAAAAATTAATTGATTTTTTTTAGTTAGATTTTTATAATTTACTCTTAATTTCATCCAAACTTTTAGAGAATGTAATCAGACTTCATGGATATAATAACTCCATAATTAAGAAATGTATCATTTCTTCAGCTGCATCTCTTGTCATCCACGCCCACACTCACTAGAAATATTGGGAGGCATTATGCCTCTTTGAATTACTGGATTGCTTAGTGGGGTTACATATGCGTGTGGACTGTGGCCAATTTAATGATATTTGATAAAGCTACTTTTTCCTCCATTTATATGATTGTGTTGATCAAACTTGGGAGAAATAGGGCACGTTTGATTTTCGTTTTAAAAGTAATTTCCAATTTTTTACTATTATAAACACTGAATTGATTCTATAGCATCTAAGTTACAATATTGAAGACAAACTATATTGATTGGAACTTATAACTTTTCTTTTTATAATTATTATTATTTTTTCTTTTGGATAAAGGTAGTATACATGCTACGTGGAGAAGAATGACTAAGAGTGACTTTGGCATTGTCGTAAAATTAGTCTTTTTCTATATAAGTTTTTTCTCTTAGAAAAACACACTTTTTAAAAAAAAAAAAAATCTTTTTGTAGCTATTATCGACTGTGATACTTTTGGATCAACTTGGTTTTGTAATTGTTGGTATTTTGGAAGCTTGATATTTCACTAATGCTCTTGTTTTTTGAATAAGTGAAATTATAGTTTGGTAATGGAATGGATTATGTTATCCGAACAAAGGATATTGTCAAGCTAATAATAATTTGATATGGGCCTTCTTTCGTTTTGAAAACCAAACTAAGCCCATAACAATAGCGCTAATGCATAGAATGTAAGAGAATCTGCTAATGTGATCTGCATAGTTAAGATAACATTCATCCATATCTTGATACTAAAAAACACTTAATTTTGAGGATTTTTTTTAATTTAAAACCTGGTATAAAGAAATGGTCCCAGGATCTAATGTTGTCTTTAACATCTCTTGAGGCTTTTAGAGAAGCGCCATCGACAACATATCTAAAGTAATTTTAATCACTTTTCTTCACGGGCTTACTTCTCAGACTGCATATCTAAGATGGCAGAAATTTTCAGAAAAAAAGGACAGCATGTACAGAAAGAACACAAGATGGTGAGACCAGCCAGCAATCTAAACATCTCTTGTGGATCAATACGCTGCAAGAAAACCCTGTGGTCCCTTCCTAGTGCAATTACACATTTTTTCACCACCCAGAAATGCCAAGGACTTAAAAAGTGGAAAATGGACATCTCACTGTTCTCGCAATACAATCACAAAAGCACGCTGCATTAAAACATGGGCATAAAGACAACGGCGGCATCAAATGAAAGATAATTTACAATACAGTCGTTTGTCACAGATGCAATATTCAATATTCTCACAAACTGACACACCCAAACTACATAAACATCAAAGCCGAAAGTATATTGGTCATCTGACTGGTACAGCACTTCCAAGCTAACATGTGAACAGCAAAAGCTTCAAATGATTGATCATAGGATTTAATGATCAACCCATATGGATTTGATGATCAAGAGTAAAAACTGTGTAAATCTTGGATTGTTCGTGGCTTCCACTGGATCGCATGTGGCCATCGTTCAAGAACCATGCAAGATAAATGCTACGAAAACAGACAACCATAGAAATATCATCCATATAATGAGACAGAAGCTCGATATTTGTAATTTGACAAGGCAATGGAAAGTGGCAGGAAATGAGGGCTTAGGGCCTACTTTGTCGGCCATGCGTGCACTCTCCCTTTTCCAGGGACCCGTACCAAGTGAAGAAGTCTTCTAATTCACACGGCTTAAGCAAATTCCTATTTGATGTTGCTTTTTGCCAAGCATCTTCATTGTCTCTGTAGGAGGATAAAGACATGAAGAAAATTCAAAAACCACAGCTACTGCTTCCAAATCAATCATTGCAGAAAGACTTCAAAGAGGACTTCAGGCTTCTTCTCGACACAATTTCTGGATCACCTTTTTACAAGTACGCTACATGCGCAGAATTCTACCCCACTCACATTGAAATAGCTAGCTTGAAGGCGCTGCACTTATCTGCTGCACATCCACACCACAAATATCTTCACTAGAAATAATGACTAGTTTATAAACTAATAAAAGTCTTTACTACTACTGTTATTAGTGAGGTAAGGAATGTAGAAATTCAAAGAGCATCGAGTCCTAAAGCCTTGGCTTTGACCTTCAAGGATCTCAAGTAATGAATTGCTTCATCAATAACAACAATTGCATCTTTCCCATTCACACTAGGAATTATGCTTTGCAGAATGCTCACAGTCTCGTGTATTTTCTCTTTCCTTGATCTTTTGCCACCAGACAAGGAACCAAATTCTTCCTTACACTGCTTATCGCCGTTGCCACAACTGGACTCTGCATCATCTTCCAACACAGAGCATGCAAAGGTTTTCAAGGAGCTTGCAGCGCGCCTATTTGATGGTACATCGTAGCCCCCATCCAAAAGTTTCTGCCTTTTGGTTGGCCCAGCAAAACTATCAACTTCTTCACCTGTTTCCTCAACCAAATCCTGTATGCCATTGTCAGTCATGGTACTTGGTGAATGACCAGTGCTTGTTTCTTCATCATCCTCTGGAAAATCACTGTCATTATCAGAGCAGAGCAGAGCATTCAGTTCTTCTGTGTCTTCATGCATTTCTTCTTCCATAACATCTCTTGAGTTATTTTCTATGTTTTCATCATTCATACTTGGTCTTAAAGGATTATCACTATACCTGGGCACTTCCTTACTCAAGTTATAAGTGGTAGGAGGATTTGGCACCCAAAAAGATCCAAATTGCACAGGAGTCTGAACCCCAGAACTATATATCAAGGTTGTTTTGTCACCAGACTGGTCAAATACAAGAAATCTCTTCTGAGCAGGTGCAGTGCCCAATGTAGGGCTTCTCTGCTGTCCAAAATCAAATAGGCCTGCAGGAAACTTCTCTTTGGATGCAGAGTTCAATACAGGAGAAAAGGCCTGATGGAAATGAGGCATAGGGCAAAACCAATTTTGTGAGTTATTTGGTTCACTTGCCTTCGACTGTTGCAACCCAGAAACTGGAAACAAGGGAACATTTCTGAATGTAGAATCCTCAACAGAGTGAGGATTCCTACAAACAGGCTCGGTGTTCAGATGGCCGGTGTCAAAAGGAAAACCTAATAAATTCAGATTAGGTGACATCAGATGCAGATGCTGATGATACCCAAATCCAGAGTCCTTTTCCATTTAAGCACAGCAATGACCTGGTAGTAATAAGTAGTTGTCAGTAAACCCAATGCAAAAGACCTCATAAGAAACGAAAAAATAAAAAAAATAGAAAACAACATAAACATAAAAAAAACAAAACAAAAAAAAACAAAACAAAAAGCCAGTTTAACCATACCTAACAATAACTGATTGCTTGTTGTCTCTTTGTGTGAAAACAGAAATAATAAAAAACCCAGCTTAATTTGAATGCGTGGAAACAAAAAATCAATCTACGTTACAGGTTTAAGCAGATGGCGGAAATACTCAGCCTGTAATATACACAAGAAAACATTATTAGTATTTCTTGAACCACATGAAGAAAAATGAGCATCTTAGGAAACTAGTAGAGATAGATTGAAATAACGGTTATAGAAATCTTATTCTGCATGGTCGAATGTTGCCTACTAACCTGGCAGTCTTGGAGGGGTTGAAAGCATGCTATGACTCTAACTATTATGGTAGCACACCCAGCAATTCCATTCTCATGTTTCAATGCCCGAAATCTTGTCTGACTAGCTGCTTGGCACACCATAACTACTTTTCCCCAACCCGTTAACCAACTATTTTGAAAGGAAGTGATAAACTAATCCAACAATTTGAAAATCTCGAAATCCTTTGCTCAAAAAATATACCACAACATCCAGCGAGGAAATGATCAGAAGGAAATAACTACTCTCAATCCTGAGCAAATTCTCAATCTTCCAGCCAAAGATTACAAACAAATCACCAAACTTAATTGCAGCAATAAACCAAATACCAAGAGCAGTAAAATTGATGAAGGGGTCAACGCAAAGAATGTGGCGAAAAACTAAGGGGTTTAGAAGAAATGCTCAGCTTATCCAGCGTACATAGCATGGAATGACGACAAAGCGAGTAGATCCCATGGGAATAATATGTATTCTAGGAGTAATAAGAAAATGAGAGAGAGAGAGAGTTATGGATGCTGTCTTCCGAATTGAGCTGACTTTACAGAATCACACGACAGTACAAGTTCAAAGAGATAACTTTACGAAACACGTCAATGGACAGGCTACACCACCGCATACTGTTCTTCACTTTGATTGATTGCCACCTTTTACCAACTTTTAGAGCCCTGCTGGAGATTTGAAACACATAGATTCAAAACCATGTTGAGAAAAGTAAAGAAATATCAGAAACAATAACAGTATATAATATATATTTTCTTATTCAACTTGTTAAGTATATAAGAAAGAGGCCAATCCAGAGGAACAAAAGAATACAGACTACATCAACATTCGTTTTTGCCAGCAATGATCTATTGAGCTTTTAAACATTGTAATAAATAGGCACAGGGAAATAAACTTGCTTTCTTCTATGACCATTGAGAGTGGGATAACTCCTGGTTGCAAGACAATAGATTTGTTATGTAAATATACTAATAAAAATGACATTCTAATTTTTTATGTTTCGAGCCAAGAAAAGGTTAAGAAATATTCTAAATTAAATAGCCATAGGTGAATCAATATTGATAACTAGCTTCCTTTTCATTTACAGAGCACCAGAAACCACAAATAAATAACAACTAAGCAGATTAGCAGAGAAATAATCATAAGCAAAGCATAGAATTAGTCACACCCATCAAATCTTTCTGATATAATCCCAAAGAAAAACATAAAATGAGCGCTAGAAGTTTTCATCATAGTCACATAGTTAACAAATATTCCAAGAAAACTAGCAATCGCAGCTCCGTCGGGTTTGAACATAAATTTTAGCAACAGAAAAGTAAAAGTTTAATGGAAAAAAGAAAAAAAACAGTAGATTCCAACCTTCGCTACAAAATTCTTCTTATTCACCGTAGTAGTATGAATTTCAAGAACCATTTATCCCAAAAAATTGAAGGCTCCGAAATTCGAAAAAGACTTCATTTTTTCCCATGCTATGCTACCTTCATTACTATACTTCTTCAGAGACTGAAACTAAGCTCAGGCAGAACAAACAAAGAGATTCAAAAGCAGTTCAAGACTACAAAAGCAAATTTTTCCACTCCCACATTTTTTTTTTCTTTTTGTCAGGAAATCCAAGAAGACAGATCTAGTGGCAAACAGAACAAGATTCAAATCAAATTATCAAACAGACAACAAATCTCAAACCCAACAGCTTTCAGACAAGAAAATAGCAAAAACAAATCAACATAACATTGTACGGTACAAAACCTATCAACCTGAAACGATGAAAAAGAGAGAAAAAAACACTTACAGTACACCAAACCAGCCAAAACCCAGCACCCAGAAACGGCTTATCTCTCCACAGAGTGCACCACAATCAAGAACCCCAACTGAAAAAGCAGAAATCTTTCTAGAGAGAGAGAGAGAGTGTGTTAAAAGACAGTCAAAAGATGAGGAGTGCACGGTGGGTGAGACTCTTAAACTAGTACTATATAGACACAAAATTTGGGGCATGAAATGAAATGAATTTCATTTACTGCCTACTATTAAAATTTACAAGTATCTTTTCATTGGTGTTTTGATTTCATTTTCATGTATTAGTGTGCCAAACGTGTGAACAATCATGCACTAGTTGGCTTTGTGTGCGTGCGTGAGCTCTGTGTGTGGTGGACCCGTGGGTGGTTGTAGTATGATTCCTCCAATTGTTGATATTATAATGAACCATAATTAAACTCTTCTTTGGCTCTCTGGTTTGGTAATTAAGAGTAATGACTGTATTCATAATGTGTGATTTTTATTTTGAAGGTGTAAGGGGTTGTTTATGTTTTATTTAAAAAATAGAAAAATATTCGGTTACATTTGCTGCTACTGGAAAATAAGTTTATTGGTTTGCATTATCGAAAACGGTTGATAATATTTTGCTTGTTATTTTTCTATAAAAATAAAATATTATTTAAATTGATTCCAAATATTTTGATATATTAATTAGGCGCCAATGTGTTTGATGTTGCATTATCATCATCATCATTTAGATTTTGATCAATTTTCATTCCTTTTTATCTTTTTTTTTCTATTCTCAATACCTGTTTGGAGAAGTAAATCTTTTGATCTAAACAATCATGCTATATAAATAATTTTAGCTAAGTTTTGCATAAACAACATTCCCACGCTCTTTCACTGAGATTACTTCTCCAAACAAAAAAGGAAAAAGTGTGATAGCTTTATATTACTTTGCAAATTAAAAACAAAAAACAAAAAGAATAAGCATATATCACCCCACCCCACCCACCCAAAACAAAAAAAGAAAGAAAAAGAAAAAATGAAATTCTTTACCATAAGCATAAGATTGAACAATCAAGGGCAATAATACAAAGCCAGAAAGGGGGGTGGCATCCTATGCTCATATGAAGACCAAATGATCCATTCTTGACCATTCAAACTAATAATCATAAAAAAAAAAAAAAAAAAGAAGTGGCCTCCCAATTACCTTTTTTCTTTTTTGCCCTTTTTCGTAGTTTGAGCAGCTTAAATAAAAAATATGGTCCAGTTACCAGCTCTTTCAAAGTATTTTGTGGGTTGTTCTTTAAATCCATCAACAACTCACTTTTGGACTCAATATTTGAAAAGGGGAAATAAGGGACAATGGCCTACGAATACTACTTTTCGTTGATGTGATTTATGGCCGTGTTTGAACCATCAAGAGAGTCATCAATTGGGGGTGTCCAAAAACAATGGGAATACAACACTTATACATGTATATATATATATATATATATATATATTTTCCTCTTTGTTTATCAACTTTTATGGTCTTTCTCTCTTTTATCTTACCCTTTCATTATTGTTTTTAGGAGTGGCGAGTGAAGTAGTTTAACTCAAGTAACTTTATTAATTATTTTTTTTTCTTTTTTCTTGATGAAATAACGCTATTAATGCATTAATTAGATGCTAACCTTATAGTATAAAACATGGGTTTTTCTTTTTTTTCTTTTCTTTTCATGAATTTGATGAAAGTTTAGGTAATTTGACAATAAAATTCAACCAAGTGGGATAAGATTGGTACTCATTAATTCGTATTTGGCAATAATTGAACTATATTTATTTGAAAGATCAATGAGTAGAGAAACATCATATATCATCCTCATGTAGTACAAATCTAATAATAATTGGGGTTGAGACCATGGTTAGCTAAATTCTAGAACCTAATTTGACGTATTGGCTTCACTAGTCCCAAATTTTAATATAATACCATATGGAAAGAGAACAGATTCCCTTCCCTTTGAAACAATTTAATTTCTTCCTCCATCTTTGATTAGGCCCTTGTTGAAATTTTTCCGAAATTATCATAATGTGGTAGGTATTCATAGACAACGATAGTCAAATTTAAACTTTGACTATTCCTCTAAATAATGTACAAATAAGCTCACCAAATACCCAGCGATACACACAAAATAAATTGTTATTCCACAATTAGGTGATGAGATGGTGCAACACAATGGTGAGTGACACTATCACACTATAGGAAATAGGGTTTTTAAATAATTCACACTTGAGCAAATAACTCTAAAACTTAATAGAGTTAGTGAACCAAATGGGCCATCCATTAACTAAAGTTTGGAAAAGAAAGTTAAGAGAAAAATAAAATAAAAAAAATAGAGGGGGCAAAAATAATATTTAAAAAAAGAAAACAAGCATAGTGTGTAAAGGAGGACCATAATTGAAGAAATAAAATAATTAGATGGACCATGATTTATCACCTGAAAGAAAATCTTTGGTACAGAGTAGAGAAGATCCTGGGGCAGGAATTATAATTATTTTATTTATGGAGGTCTAATAATGTAAAAGTATTGGGGTAAGTATAATATTGAGAATTTCACGCCCTATTGTTTGGAGTGGAGGGAACAATACACTCAAGTTCAAAGTCTTGATAAAGTGCTCTCTCCATTCATAGATTCACGAGATGTGAATAAAAGCAACGGGGATTCCTCCAGGCACGTCTTATATATCACCGAACTTTTCTTCTTTCTTCTTTTTATTTTATTTTTTTTTTGGGATGGGAGTGGGGTGTTTCTACTCTTCACTCAATTTCATCTCCAAACCAATTATTTATTGCAATATTTTTTATTTTAGTTTCTTATTGATGATTCTATTTCTCAATTAATTTTATACTATTTGAATTTTAGTTTCTTGTACTATGCAATTATTTTACTCGAGAATATAATAATTCTTCTTGTCATAAAATATATTTCTTTTCTTTTTATTTTCATGCACCAATTGAAAAAAGTGTACCCAATAATTCACTGATTTTGCTCCCCTTCCTTTGACTAGATGACCTTTAAAAGAAGTCGGAGTAACTCGACCTAAAAACTCCGACGTAGATATAGTTCTAGAGAAAATAAAAATATGTATAAATATTTATATATTTGAGGTATGAAAAGTGTAACTTATAATATGAAGTTATTTCCTTCATTTATAGATATCAAAACAAATAAAAATGAGATTTCAAATATCAATTTATTGTAACTGATTACTGTACACATATTAAGGTTATTTGATTTATCCTAAATAAAATTATCTATCATTTTACAATCATAGCCTTTCATTTATTTTTTCTGCGTGAACTTACTTGATCTAGTATATTACAAGTCCTCCGATATGAGATAATCCTTTATTTTAGGTAAGTCATACAATATGTACTTACTGTAATATACAAAACAAGTCATGGAATTCTTACAACTCACGCACCGAACTAGCACTTCATATCGACTTTCTACAAAAGAAACTGATTGTAACTTTGGCTATTAATTCACATTCTTAGCCTATGACTCGAGTTATATAGATCCGACCTGACATACCCCACGTTATTTTTTTGCCTATAATCCAAACTATATAAATTCGACCTGACATATAACACATCATTATCCACTCCCAATTTTGTTTTGTGGAATTTACATAGATAGAATGCGTATTTTCAAGACTTTTGAATTAAGGCGTTTGAGCTGTGAAAATCAATTGCACCTGTTATAAGTCAAAGACAATGATGAATCGAAAAACACCACACACTCTGAATTGAAAATAGAGAAAAATTTTGATTTAACTTAGCTGGAATGTTGTGACATGTTTGTAGGAGCCACCAGATGCGTAGCTTAGCCACCAAGAAGCCAGAATTAAGGCAGTGACACATTTGTTCTGCCATTATTGATTTGAATTTCTGTTTTTCATTTTTTTTTAATAGAAAAAAAGGAATATTTTAAGCAGCATCTATAGTTACAGTTATAGTGACTACTATTATCATCATTCTCATCATTTCAAATGAATGTAATTTATGGAGAGGTATTGTTTCCGAATAATTTCTACACAAACTAAGGATTTTTATACTGCTTCCAATATAAGAGCACGTACACAAAATTTTCCAATCATTTCTTTATTTCTGTTTGGTTTCCACAATTACATACACATATTTGACCAATCATGTCGAATTGAATCATAATTTAGCTGACCTTAAAATTTCATACTACTTTTATAAATTTGTTGGTCATTAATTCGAGTAAATTAAAAATCAACCAATATTTTTTAAAAATAAAAAAAAAACATAAAATTATAATTTTTTTTCTTTTTCTTTTTATTTGAACCATAAAAATGGTTAGTTGATATATAAATAAAAGTTGTGAATAAGCACGAAATGAGAAAAAGCAAACTCATTCATTTTAAGTTGTGAATAATTTTAAGTCGAATACATATAATTTAAAGTTATCAAAACACACTCAACGCACCATAGTTTATATATATATATATATATATATATTATGCACGCGTGGGGGTGGGGGAGGGGGTGTTTGAGTGGTGGAAGAAAATGGGAAAATTAGTTGTTTGGGGTGTTCGGGAAGAGAAGAAAATAATAATAAAGGTGAGGGTGGTGTAGAGGTGGGCCATGAAACCATGGAGCCATTTGGTTGTGGATTCTCCAACAAAGACATCCCACGCTTGGAAAGCAATTTAAAACAAATACACCAATACACCATGCTTGCCTCGCCCGCACTACTAACATTAATACTACTACTACTACTCTGCTTTACTAAATTTAATTAATACTATTTATATATATATATATATGTATGTATCCTCCTCAAATACCACCATTAAAGCACCGCAAAAAGTGCCAATTTATCCGCTCATTGCCTATTATTATAACACTAATACTAATAATTTCACCCCCATCCACTAAAATGTTATGACTTTATGTCGTTGAACTGGCAACGATGGAGTAAATTATTGTAAAAGAAATAAAAAAGAGTTAATGATAAAGAAATGAAACATCATAAGCCAAATTACTACTGTTGTCTCCGGGAACTGTTAGGGTTGCAGAAGTAAAGATAAATTAAAACCAGCAGAACCTTAGTTTGGTGTATATTCGTGACTGAAAAATGCATAGGGATTGAAACATGTTAAAACTAAGTATTTCAAACAACTATCATTTAGATAATTTTGAATTCTTTGTGCATATTTTAAGCTATTTTTTTACTTACTAATATAAATTATTCAATCCACTTAATATGAAAATCATTTGAAACTTTTTAACTTCAATTTTTTTATTTTCTTAAATCAAAACCCAGAGCAACCTCATAAGATTTAGTCATAAGATTTAATTCACACCTACATATGCAAAGCAGCCATAAGAGGTGCGGCCTAATTAAAATATATAATACACAAATTAATGCATTAATGCTCTGGCAAGTGTCGAACAAACAAAATTTCAAAAGCTTGTCATCCAACTTTGTCTTCTTATCTTTTACAAAATGAAATACTTAGTTTTGATCAATTCACCAAATGTATCATACACTTGGTATATCATAAATACTAATGAACATAAAAATATGAAGATAACTACGAAATTTAATTATTCCTATGATTAAAACACTTTTATTGTCTCAACTCTCAATCGAATGGGTGCAAATTAAAGGCATACATAAGACATGTGAGAGATTCGCAATAAAAAGTATAAAAATGATCAATCATATATTATTATATTTGTCATGTGATTATTAATCTAACAATCCTCACAAAAAATTTCAGAGAATGAGACAACAGAATTTATTTAGCAATTGGGGTGAGGCAACTTGAGTTCCAAAGCTAAGTAGATTAAAAGGAATTACCTGTATTCGTATTCTGTGGACTATGTAAGATAAAACAGAAGAAAAGAGTAGCTGCTTTCAGTAATCACTAATAAATTAACACCAGCAACATGCAAAGTTTTTGATTGATTGTATAGTTTTCTAATCCTCAGGCTGCAATTTTACATTCTCAATACCGAGGCCAAATGTCTAAAAAGGCATATCCTCCAGGAAGCTGCTAACCTTGAGCTTGTCAACAGAGATTAGTTTTGAGCTTAAACTGACTCGGTACTCTTGGTAGCAGTAAGAAACTTGGCACCAAAAGTTTCCAGCCTACTCTGAGAGGAGAAAAGACTGATACAATTGAAGTTGGGCTCAAAATGTAGTCAGCAAAACCAACCAGATTGAGATCTCCCAACAAACACAAGATTGATATTAGATTCAAAACCGACGATAGGGTCGATCATAAAGCCTAGCAGAAGCATTCATCTGCAACATGACATTGTTCACCACAACAATGCATAAAAACAGATAGGCAATCCAGACCGGCCACAATTTCCACATATGATGTCATGGAAAGGACCAGCAACAATTTGTGATACAATAGCAGTTTTTGGGCACTGTCGACTGCAATATGCCCAGGCTTGAAGCAATTGTTGCAAACTCTTGGATCACTTGTTTCCACACATTCAAGCACTAGGTGCCCTTGTTTATTACATACATGGCAGATTGGATCGTTTGCACTGATTGGAAAGGTAACCAGCTTCCTTGCAGTTCCAACACATTGTCTTGGATGACCATTCGGCAGCAATGTGCCTTTATATAAGAACCAAATTTTATAATAATAGTTCACTCCTTATTGAAAAAGTCATCCTATTTACTCCCAAATGTTTTAGTTGACATTTAACATACAACTATGCATGCAGGGAAATAATAGGATTTTTTTTTAAAAACTGAAAACAGGTCATGTAACTCTGAACATGGAGAATCCAATGCAGCTTATAAATGTTGTGCATTTGCATTACAAAACAAGTATATTCTGTTCCTCCATTAAGATCATAAGTGTCCACAGAGATGCAAATTACATCTAGATAAAAACAAAGGCAAAACAACCAACCAGCCAGAGCACATGTTAGCAGTCAGATGGGAGTACTTGAAGTGACTGCAGGAGTACTTGAAGTGACACCCAGATGAAAAAAAGATTCATCCAAATGAAATTGAAGTAAACGCGATAAAACCTGACTTGTAAATCCCTCAGGGTCTAAGTAATACATTACAAAGACTGTTGCTGCAACAATTACTTGCTGGTCATGCATCGAGTATTGCAAAGGGCAGACAAGATGTCATATGAATCATAAACTAGAACACACTTCATGTTTCTTTTTGAATTAAATTTAGGCCACAGACCAAACACCAATGCCTAAATTTAATCATATATGATTCACTCGAACTATAGAAAGACCCAAACCTTTAGCTTCATATTTGTAGGCCAAGACACAGGTAAAGTGTATCAAATAGATAACAATAATAGCTTATCCTTCCAATCTGGTAATGTCAATCATCAATCCAGTAAATATACAATCATTCTTTCACACATCCATGATAATGCAATTTTAGAGGGCTAATTACAATTATCAACTCTCCATCATCCTCATTCCCTACCTTTTACGCCAGTGATGTTAGTCGTATGTGCTTATGTTACATAATCAATTTTAAATTTGAAGACAGAGATTTCAGAAAGTATAAACATGCTTGGGAACTTGCTATCGGGACAGACATAGTCACCTCAAAAGGCGACTTTCCCAGTTAAACCATTAAAACAAGTAGATGCCTTTTTCAGCTGATGAATTACACTCTTCTGCTAGAAATCAAGCAAAAGAAACACTAGTTGTCAAATAATATGACTGCATTTGATGAAGTATCAATAAAAGGAGATTTATTACCCAGAAAGCCCACAGTTGTTGCCGACAGCAACATTTGGACACTCTCGGACAAAGTGTCTAGGTTTTGCAGTTCTTGCATAAAGCATCTTTCCTGATAAATTGGAACCCATTAGATCTTATTTTGCACTTATGTTTGTCCATTACATCACCCACAAACAAAGCATGGGACAAGACTTCAGTAAAGATGAAAAATAATGGCTTTCACAGTTTCATTGTTAAGTCTTTCAGGATAGAGCAGACAATTGCTTGGATCAATTAACTGAATGCAAACAAAGCCATTCAAAAGACATCATCAACAAAAGAAAATTCCAACAGTTACAAAATTCAGCAGTATTTTCATGCCTCGTGTTGTGGTGGGGGTTGGGGCAGAACGAACAATTTCTGTGAGGGTAATGTCGATCTTGACCATATTAGCAGCGCCGTATGTGTGAACCATACCGGCACCCCATGTGCATATAAACTTGGGCTATCCCCTTTATTTTAAACCCGTGAGCCCACGAGACAGAGCCAATAATTTCTGGCAAAGCACTGATCTTGACAACGTCACCTTGAAAATATGATTCCTTGGTTTTCTTTTATGGAATGAATAACATAATTCACTTTTGAAATAGAAAATCAAATTCAAACTCACGAAAACGAATCACCTGAAACGCCCTCGGTCTCGTCTGTATGATGTCCGATCTCTATTCAAAAACCTTCTTGCTCCCGGCGGACTGCTTGCTGATATTAAAATTCATCTGCGCTATTCAACTCAAACCAGCATTATGATAAAATAAAAAAATTAATCAACCACAATTACACATACTAATATGCTAGCCATCGTCCATTTGAAAATGAGAACGCTAATAGTCCGTTTATAGTCATCAAATTAATCCCAAATTAAAATTAAGAAATACCTTCAAAGGAATGCAGATTTTAACAGGGTTTTTGTAGATTTAATATGTTCAAAAATGACGTATGAGCAGAACATAAGGCCTAGCCTCGCACTGAGAGCGTTTCCAGGCCGTTGGAGGAGTTTAACAATATTCTTTCTCATTTCCTTTTCGGCTTTTCTCTTATTTGGCTGATTACTGAATATAATATAAGACAATGTTTGGTTTCAGTTTGATTTTATTTCAAGTATTTTGGGAAATGAAATTAAATATTAATTAGTATTTTTTAAAAAACATATTATTATCTTTTTAAAACATTTATAAAACAGATTAATTATTACCATGCATATACATACATATATATATATATATAAATTAATTATTATATTTTTTATATACCTATGATATTATAGTAATAACAATATATATTTAAATAATTCAATTATTATATTAAATAAAATTAATATATAATAGTAGAAAATAATGATGTGATAAACAAAACATATTACCAATTAAAATAAAACCAAACATACTTTCCACTTTTTAATATATTTTCTCACAATATATGTTTCCAAAATATTTTTTTTTTAAAAATTAAAATAAAAGCACAATAAAAATTAAATAGAGCTTAAATTGTGTTGATTGCATTAGAGCTTCATTTATTGAGCTTGAGCTCAAATACTAACGAAATGTGACTCTGGAAAAGGAGTGAAACTCGATCTTTGCTTGAATTGAGCTTCAGTTTTGATTTTTTTATTTGAATTGAGTTCGATTTGAATTTGAATTTTATATTTTTAAATTAATTTTAAATTTAAACTTAAAAATTTCTGTACACTTAATTCGAATCACACTAGTAGCTCACTTGATGAAAACTTAGATCAAGGCATATTGGGTCAAGCTCATTTGACTGTAGAGACTACTTCTATTTTTTCTATCTGAATGGATAAAAATAATAAATGAAAGGACATTTTTTTTTTTTATTTTGGTGGGGGAGGGGACGAGGAACTATATTTGAGAGAAAATATTTGCACATAAAACTTTGCCGTAAATTGTAGTCTAATCTATTTACACTATCATATACAGGAAAGGTGTTCATTAACCGTAATTATTTTAATTTTGATTTTTTTTTGTTTTAATTTATTTTAATTGGTTAGTGAAAAAATTTATTTTTTCTCACTCTGGCACTTATTATCATCATATTTTTCACCACTTAATATGAGTAAACATGTTCATTTCTTTATTACTTACTTTTTCTTTCAATTTGTTTGGTTTAAATTAATGTCAAGTGTTTTTTTTTTCATAAAACTTTTTTATTATTTTTTTAACATAATTCAATCCTTTAAACTGAAAATCTTTTTTTTTTTTTTATACCATGTCCCTAAATCTCAAAAGTATTCTAATATTACTTGGTTAAAGATGTGTACTATATTCATATGATTTGAATTCTTATTTGGTAAAGATCTTTGAAAATATGTTATGGTAGTTTACTTTGAAAATAAATTGCTTGCTCAATCCATTATTTTTCTACACCAAATGATGATTATATTAGATAATGTAAAAGATTGTTTTAATCATCTCAAGGTTGAATTACATTTTCAAAGAAGATACTATCCATAATTTTATATAGTACAAAACTAAAAGTTTAAATAACAAATATTTAATAAATCGCAAAAAGAAAAAAAAAAACTATCTCCTATGTGCTTTTTATTTTATTTAAAATGATTTTCGTGCATAATACGAGGTAAATGCTAGCTATTTAAATATGATGTGAAATATTCGATATTTAATATATATATTAACTTATACATATATTTAATTAATAATAATAGTTACAATGATATTATTATCAATAGTTATAAATTTATGTTATCATGACAATTCTACAATTTAACAAATAAATTAATATTTCTAACCTACATTTAATTTTATATGATAATATTATTACAAGAAAATAGTATGAATAATTAGTAAGATGAATGATAATATTTATAACAATTAAAAAAATTAATTCTTATTAATCCAAGCACTCAATTTTTTTAATATATAGTATAAATGAGCTACATTTCAAATTTTAACTCGAATCCATTGTAAATAAATTTTAGCTTGAATTTAAATTTTAATTAACTAAAAATTGACTAATTTACAATCATATATAAAGAATTGCAAGTATTATATAATAAGATTCACCTAAAATCCATCATAAATAAATATTCTAAAATCTTAAATATTCAAACTCCTTTAAGAATTACACGAAATTTTAAATGGTCAGCGGCAACGCTTCTTTTGCCGCTCCAAAAATTTCATTGAGAGCTCCAAAATCCAAAATATTGATTTTCAAATTTAAATTGGAAAAAATTTCACATTCCAGAAACCCAAACTCCCATACATTGAAAAACCACGATCCGCACCTCTAATCTGTACACGAAACAACCCATCCTCGATCTACTCCTTATCAACGGCTCACAAAAGCATAATTAATATTGCGGATCGCACTGCATATCCGTCGATTAAGATTGAGATCCAACGGACGTCATTGATTTCCGTCCCCTGACGTCTCCTTTATAATCCCGCTACCATATTTCCTTACCAATCACTGAACAATTTCAAAAAATTCTCTCTCCAATTTCTAAATAACAGAAGAAAAAAATGTCAGGCCGTGGAAAGGGTGGCAAGGGCTGGGTAAGGGTGGAGCCAAACGACACCGCAAGGTGCTGAGGGATAACATTCAGGGCATCACCAAGCCGGCGATACGCCGTTTGGCTCGCAGAGGTGGCGTCAAGCGTATCAGCGGCCTTATCTACGAGGAGACACGTGGTGTCCTAAAGATTTTCCTCGAAAACGTTATACGCGACGCCGTAACTTACACCGAGCACGCCCGCCGGAAAACCGTTACTGCGATGGATGTTGTCTACGCTCTCAAGAGGCAGGGCCGTACTTTGTACGGTTTCGGTGGTTAAGGTGGTGGTGCGTGGTTGGTGATTAGGTTTAGGTTTTTTCGTTGTAAAATGTTTTAGTAGAAGATTAGGGTTTAGTGATTTTTGTGGGTTGGGGATTTCAATGGGCGTTAGCTTACTGATGCACGTGTACTTAGATCTGTGTTTTCACAAAACAAAATCAAATGTCTGAATTTACATTCAATTTGTGCCACTGTTCTCGTCTAAGTGACCTATTCTTCTGAATTTTCTAATTGTCACTCTATAATTCTGCGGTTCTATTCTAAGTAAGCTGCTTTACTTTTTTAGCTCTGAATATTTTAATTTGGTTGTAATTCGTAAACTAATTTAATGCATTATTGTTTATATTTCTGTTTTTTTTTTTTTTTTAAACTTTAGAGATTATATAATTTTTATGTCTTTATTTGAGCTTCAGATTTTCTTTACCGTTTGTTGGTAAAAGAAAGAAGTCCATATCTTTCCCAGTTCGCTCTGGAGTGAGTTTTCGTTTCTAAATTCTAGCCCATTTGGTGCCTTATTTTGCTTGATCCTTTGTTTTGTGGTCAGTTTGAGGTAAGTAGTGGAATTGAGTTTAAAGGGGGCTTTTTTAGTTCTAGCGACTGTCTGAGGAGTATTTTTTGGTCACTACCACAATGAGGTTGAAGACCTGTGATCTTTTGCCATCGCTAAATTTAGTTTTTGTTTTACAAGAATAACAAGAAAAGAAAAGTAACGGGCTTAATTTGTTGGGCAAAATGCACATTTATTCACCAAAATTGTCGGTCAATTTTTGAGAAAACATTACTTAAGAGTAAGAAATAGAATCAATTTTCGAAAGAAGCGTATGTTGTAAAAAATGTACTAATCCAATTATAGGAAAAAAGAACAAATGCATTTTTTTTAGTAATTGGTGATTAAAAATGCATTTTTCAATAATTTTGTGACTATATTTGATTATTCCGGAACTACGAAGAAAATTTGGTAATTATATATATATATATATATATATATATATTGCCCTAATTTGTCTGTATAAATGAGTTATGAGTTAATTGGTATTACTAATAGTCTAATAGCTTCCCGAGTTAAACCAAGATGTGGAAAATGATTGTGTTTCTTAAAACAAGTAGGTGACATTCTGGAAGGAACAAGAATTGAAGTTGTCAACAATCCTGAACATGTTATTAATTTCATCCACGAATCACTTTTATGTTTCACACTCTGTATGCAGAATACCATAATGTTTCTCCAATACTAGCAGGTTCACAAACGTAGAATCCTTGTGCTGAATGACATTCTTGTCATGTTTGTGCCATGCAAGTGCATGCTAATCTCATTTAATTTTGCCTTGTGATACAAGGGGCAGCAGCTATGATGGAACAGTGTTGCCATCAGTGCCCCAAATATAAATTATTGTATGTTACAGATTTACAGTAGTTCCTCGTATAGATCCACAGAAGAAAAAAAATTCTTTGAATCTTCTACCGGTTCGAATGTTTCTCCCATAGATCTGTTTCTTTAATACAGACCTCAGTATCATTTATTTCTTTCATCAAAGAACTGATGCAAAACCCTGTAGCACCCAGACATTGAATCATCCTTTCTCTAAGTTTTTTAGTGTCTTCACTATCCTCCTCCTCAGTAATCCTCTCTGCCTCTTTATGTTCTGTGGTCAAAACATTTAGTTTTTCTGGATTTTGTAACTTCCCCGGCTCAAGGTCCCTGAACTTCTCATCCATGCACTCTTGAGACTCTGCTCGGGATTCAGTGGAATGGGCCGTCTCTAGATATGCCTGGCAAGAGCTTAAAGTTTCCTGGAATAGTTCCAATTCATTATTCATCTGCTCTTGAAATTCCTTGCATACAATACTAGTCTCAGATAGCTCTGAAAGTATTTCAAAGTTGTGTGTGATGAAGTACAACATATCCACAATATTAGACAAAGATCCAACCAGCTTCTGGTAGCAAGAAGTACGAAAAGGCAAATACCAGAAGTCAGGCTCCAACTCTGCATCTGCTACAAACTTTCTGAGTTCACAGACTAGGGAATTGAGATTTCTTTGCTTCTCTCTCAATTCAAGAAATTTTGAAACTCTCTGGGTTTTCTGCACTGGGCAAATTCTTGTTACTTTTATGTAATCCGTAAGGGAGCATAGCGTTAGACACAAATGATTCTTGGCTAGAGTGGCTGCTCTGATTCGCTGCAGGAAAAACTCCACCACAATGAAAGCGGACAGTCCAATAAAAACCTCTGTCAGCCGAGCAAGGGCAAATACATTTGGAGCCCCGTAATTCTTTCTGCCTACTATCAACAATGCTCCTATGGCTGCTGAGAATCCACCTGTTTGACCGTACACTTTGCTATACCTCAGAAAGCTGGTGAAAATGATCCATGGAAGAAGGGCTAAGAGCCTTACTACTTTGTGGTGAAAGAGAAAGCAACATATTACGCCATATACCGATCCAATAGCTGTGCCTTGTGCTCTGGTGTTTGCTAATGTAAAGATTGCCTGCTTGCCTGTGACAAAGCTGATGGCAATTGCAAGACCTGCCCAGCATCCATTTTCTTTGTCAAATATCAAACCAAATAGCACTGCCAGACTCAAAGAAAGCGAACACTTGAAGGCAAATTCCAGTCTCCCATAGCTGATGAGTTTAAGAATCCAAGTTTTGAATGTTCTGATGATGTTAAGCTCTGTTTTTGCGCTTTGGAGTTCTTTTGGGGATGCGCAAGTATCTGCAGCATCATTCAGCAACATATCTATGCAAGAGAAGTAGAAAAAGATCCATCCATGCTTGAGTATTGGGAACATTGGCTCAAGTGGTAATGATGGCTTTTCCATGAATTCTCCTGTTGTTTTTGATTCTGTCATTGAATGGAAAGGAGAAAAACATCTAACTTGCTCTATTTTCTTTATGAGCTGAATCGATACAACCTGTAAGACTTTGGAGAGTTGTTCTTGATCAATTACTTGAACAGGAAAGGCAGAAGAAGAAACCAGGGAATACTCTATTCCTCTCATTTTCAGTTCCATGCTTTGCAATCTGTCTCCTGGACCTACTAAATATCGGCTCCAAGGTCTCTCCCACTGCATCCCTTCCTGAAAAACAAAATCTATTCTTTCTTGAATAATTTGTGAAGAAAATGCATGACTTAGTGGTCCACTTGATTTATCAATGACAATTTTCAAAATCCAAGCGGAATCAGCAGCAATTTACCTGTAAGATTCTGATACTCTGTAAAAGCTTGGCTCCTGTTTCAGCCAAGGGTTTGGCTTGCGAGGTAAGCTCCATCTTCTTATGATTGTCCCTGGCGCTGAAAGCTCTCAAGTATATATTCATCCTCTGAGAAGCATTTTCAGCATATAATTGGCACAGTTTCTCCACCTGATGGAATTAAAGAACATTAGCATAGCATTTCCAACATTTGGCATTTGGGCCATTGTTCTTTGTCTGGTTCCTTTTGTGTATTAATAGCGCAGTTGCATTGCGTTCACGTTGTATGTGTATTACACATTTCAGAATTTGATTTGATGGGATTCCAATACAGGAGACTGACAATCTCATGCTACTAATGGATTGTGGATTTAGATCTGACTGAACACTTTATGCTACCCCTATTATCTTTGGACAATGGATGATTCTTCTCACTCTTTTTGGTCCCAACACCCTAATTACTTGATAACAGAGAAACATGAATGAATCTTACGGTAACCTTTTAGCTTAGGTAAGTACTGAAAAAAGATGTCTTTCTATTTGTTGTACTATGGAAATTTTCGATTGAGCATGAAAATTGTACTTAAAAACACCAAGCAAGTTTTGTATAACCTCAGATACTAGCACAGACCAATTTAATTCTTTCTTCTGTAAAGCATGCTCCTGTAAATAGTAATTCCCATGTATATTCTAATGAACCTAATTACTAAAGGAGACAGTGAAGGGACATATCTTCAAGTATCCTTCCCAGTACGTTGTCTTTCTCCAATAGTATTCATCCATATTATTCTATAATTTTGCACCAAGTCTGTGTGTTTGTGTGTGTGAGAAAGCCATGCTTGTAGTGGCAATGAATACGTTACCTTGTAACAAGCTAGGCCGGGGTATGGAATCAGCAAAGCTAAGACAGAAGCCAAGGCCCCCAGGGCAGTACTCGCTGCAACATATACAGGGTGCATGAAGCCATCACTTGCGTCAACACTGATAACAGCATCAGTGCACACCAGCACAATCTGCCCAAAAGCAATCCTCTTGGCTGTCAAATGTGTACACTCCGGCAGAGCCACCAGAAACGAAGCCACCGCCACAGCCAGGGCCCCCATGCTGACCGGCAGCCCATCTGTAGGATGAATGATCCACCGCCCGAGCATGGCAAGTGGCACCACCTGTGCCGTTGCACAAAATGCATGCCAACATCCCTTCAGTGTGTCACCTAGTGCGGCATCAGATACTATTAGCATAGCTGTTAGATACGAAAAAGCTGCGAATTTTATTTGGTTAACTAGAAACTTTGGGCCGTAGAAGGTGGCGCCGCCCACTATAGCACACGCCATGGCAGACCTTAAGGCGGAGTGTAGCCGCATGCACCACACGATCCGGGCTCGGTCCACCACAGTACTTGCCATTAGTGGCTTGTTTGGATTCAAAAGAGAAAGAAGTTTTGATTCAGTAGTGAAGAGAAAATAACGGAGGAGTTATGTCGGAAAATGATAGATGAACTAATTGTATACAAGTTAGGAGAAACATTTGGAGAAGTTCGCCGTAAGTGCTGGGCTTCGCTCGAGCTCGAGGAATATTTATCTGGGAAAAAGGCTGCATTATTGAACTAAAGAACAATTTCTTTCAGAGTGATTTGGACTTAATCGGAACTTGATACCTCGGAATCGTTAACTAGTTCGTCACAGTTGATTTAAGGAGACAGTTTGACTGAGAACAGACATACTTCAATAAAATGGGACGAGCCGTCGGCTTTGTTTGGTCTTGTTTCAGTGGGATAATATATTTTTAGTAGTGGGATTAAGAAATTTGGAGAGTCAATATTATTTATTATGAATAATGGGAGGAATCTTTTACTCTCATTAATATTATTTTGTTGTAGGGGTATAATGTGATATATAATTTTTAATTAAATTAATAATTGATAAATATTTGGAGGGAATCAAATATTTTTTCTGAAAACAACATTTTGCAAACACATTTTTTTTCTGGGAAAAAGAAAATATCCGAGCAAAATAAAACCAAACAAAGCGGCCATTTCCAGTTGTCCTATTGTTAAATGCTTTCAGAGCCGGAGGTTATTCTTCATTTTCAAAAAGGGTTCTTGCTCAAATCTGTTATTCTGTAATATACTTTTACAAATCTTTGATGCTGGGAATAATGTTGAAAGACATTTGCCCATACATTGATTTGCCCATACTTCACAAATCTTTGATGACAAATAAATTACAATTTAGAAGATGAGATTTTTTTTATCCACCATGCATTGTTGGTAATGACTACAACCGCACTAGTAATAATTAATTCAAATATTTTATTTTAATTCGATATTACATTTTGTATTATATTTTATATATATTTAAATTAAAATAAAATTATTTTTAGAATAAGGAGAAGAAAAGAGATGGAAATTTGACATCTAACAACATTAAGAGAAATCCTATCATGTGATCAAGTAACAATTATTGTGCTCGAGAATACCTTACTTTGCCTTCTACAGATGAGATCATATATTCAAATTTTGTTTCTCTACTCCTTTTTCATGTTTAGTTTTTTTTTTTTTTTAAAACAATTATTGTGCCCTACAAACATTTAATACAAAATTGAGTTTCACACACGAATTGAAAATAATTAGAACATGTTTACCATCCGAAACACGTTTTCCAATTTGATATAGCAATACATTACATCAGCATACTTCTTTTAATTTGATGCTGCTTTCAACTTATGTTTTTTTGAAGAAAATAATTAATTCATGACATATCTCAATATAATTACTAACTCAAAAACAAAATACATTACGTTGTCAAAATAGACCAATTTCCACTTACAAAAACTCAATTTTAAAAAGCTGCTTTCAACTTAACTTGCATTTAAAGCAAGAATAGAATATAATTGGGTAGAAACGATTTTTATTTGTATACTAACGATGACAATGACATTTATGTGGGAGTGTTTGGCTGAATTTATTAATTTTTTAAAATATTTTGTAAGATGTTGAGAGTTTAAAAGAACTCTAAAAGTATTTAATAAAATTTTAAAAAAAAAAAATATAAACTTCGAAAATAAGATGCTGAAATTTTGTAAGCTGTTTTTAAAAAATAAAGAGATTTTAATTTTATTTTTAAAATGAGATCTTATTTTAATAAAAAAAAATTATTTTAATACTTATTATTATGAAATTTTCATTATTTATATTTTATTCAAATACTTTAATAATTTATATTTAAAATAAAATTTAATATCTTATGAACTCTAAAAAAAAATATTATAAAATATAGAAATTTATAAAATAATTTATATAAACTTAGCCAAACACCATCCTAGAACATTCCTTAGTGCAGGCACCGAGTTCTGTTCTGGAGAATTGAAGGTTCTCTTTTTCTTTTCCTTTTTGCTTCCCCACGAATTTTCTGCATTTCAGTTACTAATAAAGCTTTTTAATCCTCTTCACACTTTGTGCATGCAGAGACTAATTAACCTCTTTTCAATGCGTTCAAATGTGCTTTTCGAATATTTAAGCACAAATGCTTGTGGAACATTATTAATGAATCGAACGTTGTACTTCTAACGCTACTTTTTTGGTGAATTCAAGATTTTTATTTTATTTTTTTAAGAATTTTCTACAATTTCTGCTCTCCTAGTTGAAAAACTTTACTCCAGCTTTTTAATTTCCCTGAACCTTTGTGCGGAACCTACGTTTGGTATGTTTTAATGTTTTTTTCGAATATTTACAATTAAAAAAAAAAAATTAAGAGTGATTTTAATATTGAATTAATTTACATTGATTGAAAATATTGCATATGATTCAGTTTTATTGTGCTTTTCGAATTGTTTTTAAATATTTTTGATGTAGTGTCTTTTATAGAAAATCGATGCATGACAATTAATGATCATTAAATTACTACAAAACATAATTTTTTTCAAAACTTATTTTCTTTCAATTTATTAGTGTCATCTAGAGTGGTCGGCTAGCTATGTAGCTTATCTTTATTCTTTATTCCTGTTGTTTTTTTCTGATTCTTACCCCCTCGAACATTTAGGGGATGGAGGTAATTATAGCAGTGGAAAATGATATTTTAGTAGATAGGAGGAAAGGGTGTTCCTAGTCTTCTCGAAGTGGGTCTGGTTGGTTGTATAGTTTAATTACACGTTTTATTAAGTAGATACAAAACCACTTATTAAGTGTTTTAACATCAAACAGTAAAACTATACAATGTCTATATAGTACAAAAAAAATAAAAAAATACTTGCTTAAAATGAGGAAGGTTGTTAGAGATGCAATGCATTGTTTCCTTTACTATTTAATTTTTCAAAATAATTTTTAAGTAGATTTTCGTAATGCGCTATTATTACTACCATTGTGGCCAAGATATACTAGTGAAAGATGAAGATAATTGAAAATTAATACATCAATCTGGACTTAGGTGATCGCTATGTGGTTTCATACTAATTTTTAACCATATTGCTATATATTGTGCGGTTGTGGATAATTAGATATTGTTGCGATTTTAATAAATAAAAAAATATATGATTATAAAAAATATATTTTTCAGATTATTAATAAAAATTTAAATTGACATGAAAAGATATCCTAATAATATAATGAAGTATCTTTGAAATATAATTACAAGGATTAAGTTTTCAAGAATTGCTTGCATAATTTCTATTGACAATGCCAAAATACATATTTTTTTCTCTATTTGCAAAAAAAAAAAAATATATAATTTTTTGATAGAAAGGAGAAGAAGGATATTATGAGAATTGAGAAATCTAGGCGGACTTAGGTTTGAGATAAGTTAGTGATGATGAGAGAAAAACGGAAGAAGAATAATATATTATGGGTGGTGGTTGAAACAGAAAGGAATAAGTTATAATTTGACATTTGAATTAAGGATAAAAAGATATAATCACACGTTATAGGGCTATGGCTAATGCGATTTTTATTCTAGATTTTAAATTGCGATTTGTATAGTAAATTAATATCTACGTTGTAATATGATTAAAACAGTTTGGAATTTTTTTTTTAAATTTTATAATTAGCCCAAATCTTAATATCATTTTAAGATAAAAATAAAATAAAAAATGTATTGTTTAAACAAAGTTGTGTTTGAAAAATAATAAATGTAATCATCAAGTTGCTGTTTAATTTTTAATTAGAATAAGATATATTTCATTTCAATTAATTATATTGATCAAGTGTATTCCAATAGTTTGGCAAAGTATGCAATGAATGGTAGTCATACTAATAATTTATATAAATGCGTTAGTCGCGAATAATTAAATACGAGTATATTGTGAGCATGTTTGCCGACTTAATTCATACGAATATATATATATATATATATTCTCTCCTTCCCACAAATAAATAAATAAAAGAGCTAAACCAACTCCCTACAAATGAAAGGACGAGGTCATAATCCAATGCATGAGGTGAGTCTAGTTTGCCTCCTCGACAAGGAAATCATTATTTATGCACTTTCTTGGGAGAATTGGAAAAAAAAAAATAAAATAAAATTGGCATGCTTGGATGGATACACTGCATGGGATGGGTTTGACACTTGAGGCTAGTAAGGGGGCTATGAGTATGAGAAAATGACATTTTTGTCATTGAGTATTAAAATTTGCCTGTATTTTGCAATGTCTGATCGCCGCCACCAGAATCACATAAATATTTCATAATTTTTTTCCAGTTTTTCAATTGGCAATTGATTACAAAAAGTTTAGTTTACGTGCATAACTTTGTCGTTTAAACAAAATTTGTGAGCTCGTGAGTGAAAATTCATATGAAAAGTGTAATAATAAAAGATGACAGAAAAATCTCAATTAATGAAGATTGTAATCCTAAGAATATTGAAATTGATACGATGAAAATTATGATTCTAAGAATATTGAACCTAATATGATATAAATCGCGATCTCAAGAAATTTTATCTATGCAAAATTCAATTTTGTAAATTTATGTATATAAACACGTATATGTACACTGCAGAATATAATAAATTGAGCACGTTTTTTCTTCCATATCTTTTAGTCATTTTATTTTTTTTCATGTTGCTAGAGCAATTCTTGAATTTTTTCTAAATCAAGAATATCATGAATATTGATAAAATACAAATAGCCCCATCACCATTGCAGAAGTCTACGACCCATTTCATTTGCATTATTGGGAACATCCAGGAGCAAGTCTCGCACCAACCCACTTAATGGTGACAACTGTGCGACATGGAGTATGTGAATGAGCATTGCCCGTAGTGCCAAAAACAAAATCGTCTTAGGAGTTTCAATATTCTTAGGATCACAATTTTCATTAGTTGCGATTTTCCTGTAGTATTTTCTTATTATGTTTTCTATATGAATTTTCACTCACAAGCTCGCAAATTTCAACAAGATACAACTAGGATCAAAGGCCCTTGTTTCTTGTTAGGGAAATTTTATGGTTTTGAGTATTTTTAGATGTGTATATGATAATATATAAAATAAAAATTATTATGTATAATTTAATAATTTACAATAATACTTGATTATTATTTAAATCGATAGCATCTCATGAGTCGTATTATTTATTTGATAGAAAGATATGTATTCAATCACACTTAATTGTCGCATAAAATTTTCTTGAGTTTGGAAAAAATCTACAATTTTTTGCTTTTTTCTTTTTTTTTTAGCAAAATGGTTTTATGTATCATTACTTCAAGAATATTTTTCGTCAATCTTCAACGAGTAATTAGCAGCCAATAGTTATTAATTGACTATAATTAACAGTCAACAAATCAATTATTATGAAAGTAAATAAATATCAATTTTTTACAGTTGTGTTAAAACTTAGAATTCATAGTATTAAGTCTCAACTTTGCTAGTTGGAAAAATATGGAGTTAGAAGTTCATTAAGTACTTGAAGTCGGGCTTGTTTATTTGCTCTATCCGCTCATGGCATCAACACTTTGCGAATGAATTAAAATAACGAATTTCATAAATTTTTTAATAAAAATTTATGTTAAAAATAATAATATTTAAAATTGATTCACTTATATTTTCTTGTGTTTCAATATTTGAATAAGGTATAAAACTAATGACATGTGGAAATGACTTCACTTTCACAATTCAAATATATATATTTTTTTATATAGTGACTTGAACTTGATCACAATAGTCTTTCTTGATTTTTTTTTTTTTTTTTTGTGTTGTTTTCTTTTGTTCTGTTTTTTTTATAGAGAGAGGATATATTCTTATTGGAAGTTAAATTATGATAGGAAAGTTTATTTAACGTGCTCTGGTGGAATGGTTTTCTGCTCTATGAAACCTCTGCACTCAAACTACTCCCACTAAAATAATTTCAAATTATTTGAGTCGAGTCAACTCTTCTGTGTTTCTTGTTAACTCATTTTATTTATTTTTACATCTTCCACTTTGTGCAATAAAAGATGTCCTAAGAAAAAAAAAAAACCCGACTTTTCAAGAAAAGGCCATACCAATTGCCAAAAAATAAAAGGGGCATAAAATCAGAACGTGAAGAGGTTCAGCAAATAAAAGTTTTTTTTTTTCAAAAAAAAAAAAACTCAAATAATTAAGTAGCATTTATAGAAAAAATGAGGAAATGAATTAAAAGTGATTTGGGTGAATTAATCCAAAGATCACTGGGATACACGTCGTTCCGAGACCAATTCCCAGTCCTGGACCCTCAATTCGGCCCATTGTTAAGATTGAAACAAATCGTTGAAGCCCGTGTTTATTTACTGCACAGCAACAATAGAAAATGTCAAAAGGGCCCAAAACCCAAATCCTAATATTTCTTTCTGTCTTGGTAATTCTTACTTAATAATCCAGGTTCGTGAGAGATTCTGGATCACCCAAGCCCCGATAAACCTCCCACTTTAAATGGTTTTTGATTATGATACAACATATTAAATAAAATTCATTCATATTGCATAATTTTTCTTTTAGAAAATGTTACATGATTCTCTATACAAACGACGTGATTCCTAATTTTCTAAACAAACTTAATTTTAAGGGTTATATTTTGGATTAAATAAGAAAAATCGATTCCAACCACTCTTATAATGCATTTAATTGTTTGGTAAAGTGTAGAACAAATAATTATGAAATTGATTTTCACAAAAACAAATATAAATTGATGAAAAGGGAAAAGCTAAAATTTTACTAACATGTCTTTCGGTAAGTGTAAAAACGGGATGGACTTTTGATATTTTCTTGTTGTTCTTAATTAATTATAATTTTAAATATAAAATAGATCCTAAATATTAAAATTTTGACGAGCATCATCATGTGTATCATGTATGTTCAATCTTTAATTTAATGCCAAACTTTTGCATTTAAAAACAAGGAATGCTGAAACCTAATTATAACACTTTAAAGACACACTTAAAAGATAGATAAATCAATCAACAGTCTCGTTAAACCAAATTGAATTTCATAAATTATTTGAATTAAAAAATCACAACTCTATAATGTTCTTCTCCAAACTAAATGACAAAAAAAATAAAAATAAAAAATGAAAACGTGTGCCTAACCAACCAGGCGGTGAAGTAAAACCAATTCAAACAAGAATTCTCTTCCGCGCAAAAAACGTAATAAACCCATCACCGTCCGCGTTCTAATCCAACAGCTGCCTTACAATTAGGGGTTTTTCGAACATTCTGGAACGCGAAAACAAGCACAAAAGTCTGGAGCACCACCTCCTATATAAATGCTTTTGCTTCACACCTTATTCCTTCTCTCAGTTAGCCCTAGTTTTCCTAACGATTAAATTTTAAATTTTTGTGACTCTGTACGCGAAATTCTCTCGCCGATTTAGATCTGCGAATAGAAACTGCGAGCAATGGCAGGAAAAGGAGAAGGTCCAGCAATTGGAATTGATCTCGGAACGACGTACTCATGCGTCGGAGTATGGCAGCACGACCGCGTTGAAATAATCGCCAATGACCAGGGTAACAGAACAACGCCGTCTTATGTCGGTTTTACCGACACGGAGCGGCTTATTGGTGACGCCGCTAAGAATCAGGTTGCCATGAACCCGACGAATACTGTTTTTGGTAAGATCTGTGCTTCTCTCTTGCTTAGTTTGCGTCGGAATTTGTTTTTTGTGTTTTGATTGTAGTTTTCTTTGTTAGATCTATATTAAAGGAGTAATTTAGTCGCTTTCATGTGTCTAATGAAAATACATAATTTTGATTTCTTAAATATCTGTTTGTGGTGAAATATTAAAGTTTTCGTTTTGCTCCGGTCTTGCGATATTTACGTGAGCACGTATTTGTTTTCTTATGATATCTTTTAGATCTATCTTTATATTTTGGTTCTGGTGTGTAGTACCTTTAGTGTTCCAAGTTTTTTCTGTTAGGGGTGATAGTTGTTTGATGTTCAGTTATAATTACTGCGACGAGTATGGTTCTAAAATGACATTATCTGGATTATGTTGACAAATTAGATCTGATTCTGAGTGACGTCGTCTAGCATTTTGCAAGATTTAATAATATTAGTTGGAGTAGTCCTGATTTCAGCTTCTTTTGCATAATCCTTTCTTATATATATATGTATATATATATATGTGGGATTTATTTATCTGTATGAATTAGGTGAACATAGGATACTTCTATGGATGAAATAGTTTTGTTTCCGTTCTTTATTATCATTAGTTTTTACTGGTTTTATTGTTTTTGTTTCACCATTGAATGTATTAGTAGGCACTAATTAAAACAAGTTGTTGCTGCATTTTCTCTTCAGAAGATATCTTAAGAGATATTGCTTAGTTGTTTGATGGTTTTTATAGTGGTTGTTGTTATCATAGCAGCTAGGAGCTGTAAATGTATGTGTATGCATGTATTTTGATGGTATTATAGTGGAGGTTTTTTAGACCTGGCTAATGGATTTTGGTTGCCTATCCTGATGGTTAATTTTGTTGCCAATTGTTTATGGTAGATGCATATAAATTTTGTACTTGTAAGGAGTTTTTTCTTATCCATCACTCATTTGCAGATGCTAAGAGGTTGATTGGAAGGCGGTTTACTGATGCATCTGTGCAAAGTGATATCAAATTGTGGCCCTTCAAGGTTATCGCTGGACCTGGTGACAAGCCCATGATTATTGTCAACTATAAGGGTGAAGACAAGCAATTTGCTGCTGAGGAGATATCCTCCATGGTTTTGATTAAGATGAGGGAAATTGCAGAGGCATACCTTGGTTCAACTGTGAAGAATGCTGTGGTCACAGTCCCAGCATACTTCAATGATTCCCAGCGTCAAGCTACCAAGGATGCTGGTGTAATTGCTGGTCTTAATGTGATGCGTATCATCAATGAGCCCACAGCTGCTGCCATTGCTTATGGTCTTGACAAGAAGGCAACAAGTGTCGGCGAGAAGAATGTTTTGATTTTTGATCTTGGTGGTGGTACTTTTGATGTCTCTCTTCTTACAATTGAGGAGGGTATTTTTGAGGTGAAGGCCACTGCTGGTGACACTCACCTTGGAGGTGAAGACTTTGACAACAGAATGGTCAATCACTTTGTTCAGGAATTTAAGAGGAAGCACAAGAAGGACATCAGTGGTAACCCCAGAGCTCTGAGAAGGTTGAGGACAGCTTGTGAGAGAGCGAAGAGAACTCTCTCGTCCACTGCCCAAACCACCATTGAGATCGACTCTCTCTATGAGGGTGTTGATTTCTACTCCACCATTACTCGTGCCAGGTTTGAGGAGCTCAACATGGATTTATTCAGAAAGTGTATGGAACCTGTTGAGAAGTGTTTGAGGGATGCTAAGATGGACAAGAGCACTGTGCATGATGTTGTCCTTGTTGGTGGTTCCACTAGGATTCCCAAGGTTCAGCAGTTGTTGCAGGACTTCTTCAATGGGAAAGAGCTGTGCAAGAGTATAAACCCCGATGAGGCTGTTGCATATGGTGCTGCTGTCCAAGCTGCCATTTTGAGCGGTGAGGGCAATGAGAAGGTCCAGGACCTCTTGCTTCTGGATGTTACTCCCCTCTCTCTTGGTTTGGAAACTGCTGGTGGTGTCATGACTGTGCTAATTCCAAGGAACACTACCATTCCTACCAAGAAGGAGCAGGTCTTCTCTACCTACTCAGACAACCAGCCTGGTGTGTTGATTCAGGTGTATGAAGGTGAGAGGACAAGGACGAGGGACAACAACTTGCTTGGAAAGTTTGAGCTCTCTGGAATTCCTCCTGCTCCTAGGGGTGTTCCTCAGATTACTGTGTGCTTTGATATTGATGCCAATGGTATTTTGAATGTGTCTGCTGAGGACAAAACTACCGGCCAGAAGAACAAGATTACAATTACCAATGACAAGGGTAGACTTTCCAAGGAGGAAATTGAGAAGATGGTCCAGGAATCAGAGAAATACAAATCTGAGGATGAAGAACACAAAAAGAAGGTTGAAGCAAAGAATGCATTGGAGAACTATGCCTACAACATGAGGAACACCGTGAAGGATGAGAAGATTGCCTCGAAGCTCCCTGCAGCAGATAAGAAGAAGATTGAGGATGCTGTCGAGTCAACCATCCAGTGGCTAGATGGGAACCAGCTTGCAGAGTCGGATGAGTTTGAGGACAAGATGAAGGAGTTGGAGAGCATCTGCAACCCCATCATTGCAAAGATGTACCAAGGAGCAGGTGGAGAGGCACCCATGGACGATGATGATGGTCCTGCTCCTGGCGGTAGCAGCGCTGGTCCGAAGATTGAGGAGGTGGATTAAATATTCTTGGTGTTCCTTTTATGGGGTTTAGTTGAAGTACTGTGGTTTTTGAATTGTAAAATTCAGAGAGCACCAGTGTTGCTCCAATTTTGCTCAAGCGGTAGTTTTTTGCTGGTGGGCTATTCTGTCTTTATTGGAGTTGATTGAGAATTTTATTAGTGTCATTATTTCCCTTGGTATTTGATCAAGTTTCTTAAGTAATTTTTGCATTAGAAATGTTTGAAAGCTTTTCGTGTTTCATCCTTTTCTCACTCTCTGAAGTTGTTGGGTGGCTTCCGGTTCGACAGTTCTATGAGTTAAACTGCAGGACCTACTATAGATTGAAATTTTCACACTGCCTTGTTGAGAAATAGAGACGGAGAATGTTTATCTATTTCGGGTGCTTAATATTAGGGATGGAACTATTTCGGGTGCTTAGTATTAGGGATGGTATAGGGCTAGTCAAGATTTTTAAAAAGATTTTTAAAGATCCAAAGTTCAGATTCGTTCTGAACTGTTGGATTTGGATTAAATTTATTTTTTAAATTTAAAAATATTTTTTTATAATAATATTATTTTTTTAAATAATATTATATAAATATAAAGAAAATAAAATAAAAAATTAAACTGAACGAATTAATATTCGTTCCTAATTCATTTATAATTTAAAAAATTAATTTCAAATAAAACGAGTTTGAGGCAGGTTGGAATTTATAGCATTCCATTGCATTCCTCAACAGCAGCATTACAATATGAATTACAGTATGAAAACAATTTTTCAATATATACCGCTTTAAGAAAATAAATATGAATTTGTACAACTCCGGTGTGAACATGTGAATAGCAAAAACTTGAAAAAGCCCTAGATGACAAGAAAATTTGACTCAGCCTCCACAATTAAATGAAATCGAGAATGCTTGCATCTTCTTCTTACAGTAGCTCCAACCAACTTCAATTATTAAGAGGAAGTGGGGACATGAACATGATTAGAAGACCCACATAGAGCAGTGGGCTTTGGCTCCTATAACTCAACAATACGAACAAATCCATATCATCATGGTCATATACGTATGTTTTTCTCAACCCTTGATGCACCTATCATCAAATTTTATCATTTTATGTTATCTTTCATTTTCCAGGTCCTTCTCATAATGGAACTGCCACCACTAGTTGCTGCCTGCCTGAGACCACCTCTCTATCTTTTCTTATCACCAATATGCGGGGGAAGTAGTATCACTACTAGTTGGCACTTGCCTGCCTATATATATATTTATATGTATGTATCTAGATCGAGTGTGAACACAATTATACGCATATCATTAATTCATACAATCAATACTGCAATTTTAAAATTGTTTTGGGATGAAAGAACTTGAATTTGAATGGAAGATTTAGGTCAACAATTTCAAATCCAGTTTGCCGTTCTATGTAATTATCTAAACAACCTCGTTTATGAATTTGAAATTCTTCGCTCCAAATTTAAAATACAAACACAAACCTAAGAGATTGTCAACAACCCTTCTTACAGGGCAAGGCTTGCAAACTCACAGAGCAACCAGCTAGAGAAAGGAAACAAATTAAATGTTTGTTAATTTTGCACTGATATTTTGGATTAAATGTCACTTAAAGCTAATAAATACCCAAAATTTAACCAAAAGCCATACATATATTAAAATGCTCAAAATTATTTCCATGTTGAGAGTGAACATTGCTCAAAATTCTTGAGTCTCAAACTATATAGTTATAATCAATATCAACTTGATAGACAATACAATAACTTGGGTGCATATATACTGGTTTCATTCTCCACCTGAGCTGCTGTTATTACACTTGGAAATGTCACCAGATTCTTAACAACTAATGACAGGTGAAATACATATTTATTCTCACACAACTCATGCCAGTTACATAGCTGATAGTAAATTGTTACATAAAAGATACATCCCAAACCCAGATTGCTATGAAGGTAAAAAAAAAAAAAAACCTTGCAAATGAAATGAAAAAAGAATTTATCCAACTCATGCAAGCTAACAAATTTCCACTGCATGCATAAATAGATGGACGACATGCAGAAAGAGGGCCGATCAGCTGATAATTCAAACAAATATAATTTCCATGGCAAAAGCAGTTACAACTAAAGCTAGTCAGATGCATATGGGACCAAAAAACACAGCACTTAGAGCTTGAAAACAGAACATAACAAATGTCATATGCATTTTCTGATCCATTGATTACAACATTTTAAGGCACAAATGTTAGTTACCGACGAAACACCATCCATAACAACCATCCTGCTTTCACTAAGTAAACTTTTTAGGTCAACATAAGATCATTACCCCCATGGTGAGGACGAAGACATACACGAACTTCGTGTTCTTCTGGTCCCTCTCGCAGTTTTGGCACCAATATCTCAAGCACTGTTCCTGGTCCATCATAGTATGCTTCTATATTAGCATCTTCAGGGATTCGCGTTGAAAGTGGTATTTCTCTAACAAATTCTCCAGTCGGGCAGTGCTCTGACGACGGATCTGTAAGCTTAAAAGTCCTGTTGTGTCTCTTGATAAATGGCGTGCGAGATGTACTTATACAAGATACCTTGATGATCCCATGAGTGAGTGTATTCCTCCAGGAAACTTTCACCCTCTGAAGATCCACAAATGGCAAGCTGATTACAATCAGATAACCTTCTTCATCCTCATATATTGTTTTGGCAGCTGTAACAGGGCCATAAACATTCCTTAGCACCCCACTAAATCTGTTTAACCAGTGTGGCTCATTTGGGAGAACTTCCAAATCAGGGACCCGATCAGGAGCATTCACCGCCAAATAACAATCATCATCATTCCCCTGTGAGAAAAAATCTTTCTTCCTTTTGTTGCTGACAGGAGATAGATCCATCACATCCCCATTGCTATGATTGGTAAGCTGAGTCGACAGATTTAGCACAGATCCATTAAGCAATTTCTTTGAGTGAGAATGCGAGTTACCCTTCACTGAAGGGGGAGGCCTTTCAAGTTCAAACTCAGTGTTTGGCAGGTTTCTCCATGAACCATAATCACTAGCTTCAGATGGAATGGTGAAGCTCAGGTCCCTCCCAGTGAGTTCCGTCCATCTTTTTCTATCATCTTCATCCAGAACCATAAGATTAGGGGACGGAACAACCTCAATGCCATGAACACACTGAGGGTTTGAAAGCCCCCTGTAATGTTTCCGCTGCATCCTGTGAGACCGAACAAAGCCTTTATCAACGCTAAAAGGGAAGGGGCGCTCTCCTTGACGAGAATGCCCATTCATATAACTCCGGAGCTGCATCTTACCTAGAGCATTCTCAGGCCTTTCCCTGAAAACCCACATGTACATATTTTCCATATCATGTTGAACCATGAAAGTATCAAGCTGGAGGTCAGATTTATCGAACCCAGAAACTCCATTTCCATCACGTATTATTTTTGCTTTTGATTTCTCATTCAGTACTGGCTTAAAATAAAAGCTGAAGAAGAACCAAGCACCCCAGATGCTATCAACCCTTTTTGCACATTTCCTTCCAACCTTGGGAACACTAAGAAAACTTTCAGTCTCATATATTTGAGTGCTTAATCCAACATCAAGAATATCGCAATGTTCAGGGTTCCAAGGCTGTGGAGGGGGGCTTCGCTCAGCTGAAAGGGGTAAATTGATATCAGGTGGACGGGTCAAAATAACTTGGCGATTCATCTCGAGGTCTAATTCATCGTGTGAGGATGAGGCACTGGAATCCATGGACAAGATGGTTGAAGGGTGATGATTCTCCATTGACAAAGCAGTCAGAAGCGTATCTCCCATCTCAATAAATATCCCTTTTTCTGAGGGGAAATTTAGATGTTGGGGCGATTAATTTCACCCCAGCAACCATTTTGACAAAAAACCAATCTTTATAAACACCTCCATCATGTCAATCCCAGCTGCAAACTCCCACCTCCATCAAAACCCTAAACTTATTCATTTCTCAAGTACTTACCACAATACACACACATTAAGCCAAATCCTAAACCCCGAGTCAAAAGAAAACAAAATTCCTATACCCAATATTTCCCCAACAGATTAAAACAAAAAAAGAGGAACAAGATGACGAAGAAAACCAAGAACACGAAGTGAAAAAAAAATCCAAGGAAAACTACAGGAAATAAAATCTTAACCCTAAACTAAATTAAGAAAAACAAGAAAAAGTTAAATGAAGACCACATCCAATCCTAACCCAAGAATTTCCTTGAGCCCTCCAAAGACAGGTGGGAGAAATTGAATCAGACCCATCAGATTCATATGTCTGCTAATGGGAATTCCTAAAGAAAGATACACAAAATCTGTACCTTCTTCTTCTTTTATTTGGTAAATATGAAATAAAATACCCAAACTTTCTAAATTAAAATTCAATATTTCTATATGTATGAGTAGATAAATATTACCAATCTATGAAGCCAAGGCCCAAGAAAAGGACCAAATCAGAGGGGATCTTGGAAGAATACCTTTTGGGATAAGCTTCTACAACCAAGAATCCAAATAAACTTGGGCACTCGGAAGAATCAATGGTCTTCATAATCCTCATCTTCTTCTTTCTCTCAATAATCTAATCTATCACCCTTCAAAAAAGACGCAAACTTCTGTCCGCTCCTACAACTACCAAGTCTCACAACTTCTAACCCTCAAGAATTTTCGTCCACATCACATATGTAATAGTGTTTTATTCTGTACGGGTTTTCTACAGACAGTGTGAAACAGAAATTTATTAAAAAAATAAAAAATAAAACGCGGGTTGTTTTACTTTAAATCCGTACTAGAAAAGGAGGAAAATTTTGATACGGGAATGAGATTGTAATTTACAGAGGGATGTGGGTGTCTCTGAGGTAAAAGCCTGCACCGAATAATGCAGGGCTAAAGGGCGACGGTGCCGTTTGGACTTTGTTAATGTGGGTGAGGACTGAGGAGTATCTTTTCTTATCTGCTTCTAAATTAATTATTTCACGACTTTATGCTTTCTTACAATTTTAAATGGATTTTGGAAGATCATATGAGAATGTGAAAATAAGGTTTAGATGGTTACTGCTATTTTTGGAGGTGCTTACTGTCATAATTGCCTAAATAAGAATAGTATCATCATGATTATGTCCGGGTTTTATTTGTACATAATGTGATTCTGAAAACTAAGAACGAAATATTAAAAGAAAAAAAAAATAAATTATAGAAATTATCCTTAAAGTTTGGCTTTATTTAATAAATCTTTGCTAACTTTTAAAAATTACAAATACTTTTTTAATATTTGTTTTCATTTTATAAATTACACCTATTTGAGTGGTATTTGTAATATTTTAAAAAGATATTTATATTTTTAAAATATAATAATTTTTTTTTATAAATTTATCAAATCTCAAGAATAAATTTTGTAATTTACTCAAACAAACGACAATTAATTCAATATAGTCATGTTTCATATTTGCAAAAATATGAAGACAAACTTTTCACTTATTTTGACTCCTCCGTAGGATAATTCAATAAATTTTGGGGCAGCAATAGGAATAAGCACAATTTTAAAATTGGTGTTAGGTTTACAATTATTGAGAAGTTCTTGATAGGTTATCAATATGAGAAGATAGGAGATATATGCTGTTTCTTGATAAGCATAAAATAATTGAACAAAGTATATTTAATATCCAAAACCCTAGAAACTTTTTGATAATGGAATTCAGATTGTGGTGTTGAATAATCTTTATAAACTTTTGTAGTGGATTTTAGATCAACCCGTTGAATTTTTAAGTACGACAACTGTTGAAGAACTATTCGTTAAAATTTTATTAAACTTTAATATATTTAGTAAAAACATGAAAGTCAAATATTGATCAAAGTTAACCATTTTCTTTACCATTTCTTTTTGTTGATCCAAACACTTCCTTAATACATCTATATCTTGTGCTACGTGGATAAATTACTATTTCATTTCACACGCAATAATGAGAGAGAGAGAGAGATAAGTAGAAATGTTCAAGTAGTCCACGCCTCTTAATGCTGATATTTGTGGCTTTCAGTCCTTATTTCAAGGCTGAAGGGGCCCCTCACCACCACAAGATTTTTCTTCGTTGAAAAAGTGGATTAGCTTTTTATAGTGGCTGTGGTGCTTATTGATTGGTGAGCTTCTGCTTTTAAGTGCCACTTAGACCCAAAGAGATTTAGAAACTGAAACACATGGTAAGTAACAAAGTTTGCTTCAACAATCAGCTTATTTTAATCCATAATCCATTCTTGTTCGCTATACAATTAACCTATTTGCCTAGTCAAAATGCAATAATACTTCAATCTTTTAACTAATGTTTTACACGTGTACATAAGTGCGAACACTTTGTGCTTAAGAAATGAGAATTCATATAATCTCTTGTTAATTATTATTCCAAAAGTAAAGGCAACGAGCCGCCCAACTTAAGGTTGCTCCGAGTTCGAGTGAGTGCTTTTCTTAAAGTTACCAAATTTGTGCAACCTAGGGTGTTTTTTAGAATCATAAAGTTGAATTTCATAAAAAGGAGGTTAATATACCATTTAATTGGTGATTTTTTTTAATGAATTGGGTGCTAACCTTTTTATTTATCCAAAACTACTGAATCATGAGGGAATGAATTCAATAATATGTGATGAACCGTATATTTTGTATAGAACGACGTCATTTAATTATAGATGCTGAATTTTTTTTTTGTTAAGTTCGTTTCACAATATGTGGCGCAACAAAATTTTGATAATAATAATTATTATTTTATAAGAAATGAGATTATCCAACTTAATATGTGATCCTTTAAGTTTATCAATAAATTAATAGTGAGCTCACAACTCTTATAATTTAATTAAAAATTATTATTATTTAATTCTCTTAAATTTATCTACTTTTTTTCTAATAAGCCACCAATCATGATTAGAGTAACAATATGCTAGAAAAATTTAGATGTATGTAAAATAAGAATACCATGCAAGTACGATTATTAGTCTTGGCCTAAAGCATGAATTAGTTGTGACCTAAATAATTCAATAACTATATATTCATTCCTAATTACTTGATTCAATGATAAAATTAGAAAACCTCTTTTTCTAACTTTCATTCGGCATTGACTAAAAACTTCTACGTTAAAAATTATGAAAATATAAGATATTCACTATTCCTGTAGATACGTGATAAATTATTTGTTGTCCACTTATAACCTTCATACTTAGCGTACTAGTTTCATAACAAACACATACATATATGCACTAGAATACATACATCTATGTCCGTGAAACGAGATATTTTCTTTTCGAACATGTATCATATGAATAACTTTTATCGAATCATTAATCGCTCATTTTAATAATTTAAAAATAAAATAATAAAAATATATTTTATAATCATTATTATATATACTATCATGCCTCGTAACTATCTATAACTTAAACATTTCTTTTAAATTTAATTAAAATAAAAATAAAGAATGCCTTATTTATTATCATAGTATAAAAATATACAATCGATCACTGATTATTTTTGTATAGAATGACATCATTTAATTATAAGTGCTGAAATTTTTTTTGTTGGGTTTGTTTTGCAACACGTGACGCAACAAAAATTTGACAATAATAATTATTATTTTATAAGAAATGAGATTATCCAACTTAATATGTGATCCTTTAAGTTTATCAATAAATTAATAATGAGCTCACAACTCTTATAATTTAATTTAAAAAAATTATTATTTAATTCTCTTAAATTTATCTACTTTTTTTCTAATAAGCCACCAATCATGATTAGAGTAACAATATGCTAGAAAAATTTAGATGTAGGTAAAATAAGAATACCATTCAAGTACGGTTGGTAGTCTTAGCCAAAAACATGAATTAGTCGTGACCTAAATAATTCAATAACTATATATTCATTCCTAATTACTTGACTCAATGATAAAATTAAAAAACCTCTTTGTCTAACTTTCATTTGGCATTGGCTAAAAACTTCTACGTTAAGAATTATGAAAATATAAGATATTCACTATTCATCTAGATACGTGATAAATTATTTGTTGTCCACTTATAACCTTCATACTTAGCGTACTAGTTTCATAACAAACACATACATATATGCACTAGAGTCCATACATCTATGTCCGTGAAACGAGATATTTTCCTTTCGAACATGTATCATATGAGCAAGTCTTATCGAATCATTAATCGCTCATTTTAATAATTTAAAAATAAAATTATAAAAATATATTTTATAATTATCATTATATATACTATCATGCCTCGTAACTATTTATAACTTAGGCATTTCTTGTAAATTTAATTAAAATAAAAATAAAGAATGCCTTATTTATTATTTTTAATTGAAAAAGAATCTTCCTACAAGAATATAAAAAGTGGTCATTCTATATGGCTTATTGGCACTTCTCTATCAAATTCTACCCAAATCAAATTGGGTCCGACCCAACAAATAATATAATAAGTACAATATTGACCCCTCTATTTGAACTACTCTCTTTGAACTACATATTAATCACATTCAAATATAAATATATAATTACTTATCCCGTGATTGATTTAACTTATCAAATCGAATAGATGATGATGAATGGGTATATGGACTTTAATCTATGTTGGTCGATGTGCTGCCATCAATAATGCAAGTATTATACACTATACGAGTGACATGGAATGAGATGGGCTAATCAAAATATTCTGGAATTCAATTATGATATTCTCTCATCGTTGATATAAATTTTTTAGACCTCACTTATGTGTCGCATTTTAATGCTTCACTATTCTAACAATATTTTAATGATTGTAATTAATAATCATTTGATTGAACTTAATCAATCAATATTATAGTATAGAAATGTAATTCCTACTGTATACCGATGGAAACCCAAAAAATAACTAGAGATTAACTACCTGCACTAACATTATTCATAAAATAAATCAATCTTTTTCTTTAACATGAAAATTGCTTAAGTACTATTTGCTGTTTCCAGTCAGAACCTTAGGCCATGTTTGTTATCATTTTTAATTGGCTATTTTCAGTTCTATACTATTCCAAAACCTAAAATTATATCTGGATCTATTTTTCAATAAAAATACCATTTTTTTTCTCAATTTTATATTTATAACCCTCAATTCAAATTTACCCACCTATTTAGTCAAAGTGAGAATCAAATTAGTAATATTTGATATAATATTTTACTAATTTTAAAATACATAAAATTCAATAATTCATTAAATAATAATTTCTCTTTCTTCAATGAGACCCACAAAAAATTCAATAATATTTTTTAACTCAATATAATTTAACTAATTATATATAAAAAATAATAAAATATATAATAAATTACATAATAATCTTTTAACCTAACATAATTTGACCGATGGGACACAATGAAGATAAAAAAATCCATTAATTATTCTTTCTATATTAAAATATTATTTTTAATTCATTAAAATTAATGTTCCTCCATTATATCTAAATATATTTTCAATTTTCACACAAAAACAAATTCTCAACGAAAACACTAAAAATGAGAATTTTCAACGGAAATAAAACCAAAAACATTCCCTTTAATTTGCCACCAACACAAGTACTACAACGTGTGAGATTAAACATTCGCTCAGTATTTTGACGAGGTCAAAAACTTCTCTTATGTTTGAAAATTAATGTTGGGAACTACCCCCTTTTGTAACTTTTAAATGGTGTGAGATCAACAATTAAGGAGTGGTGACTTTTTGTACATGGATATAAATATTGTTCATAACGTGATACCAAATAAGCCATGATGAAAATTATATATTATTGGTTAAAATAATAAAAAAGAAATACTATTTATCAATTAACGTTTTTAAAGGCCCATAAATTTGTACGATTGTGAGCACATGAAAATGCAACTTTTGCTCCCAAGGCGTGGCCAAAAGGTAATTAATTTAACACTACCATAGCAAAATGGTAAAGTAAAAGTGCAGTCTTATTAGGATTAACACCTAATACTTGGTAATGATTTCTTTTTGTGTTGATGATTGCAGACATAATCCAATAATGTTCGCCATTAATTAGCGCGTCGTTAACTGAAAATTAATTTATTCCTCCACTTGGTTAATTTAAGTAAAAGTGCATGTACTTATGCAGTAGCAAAGCGCGAACTAATCCAGAATTATTAATATTATTTTTTTAAATTAATGGCCCTCCAGATTTGGAATTAGGGTCCTCAGATATCACCTGTTCTTGAGATTCAGGTGTTTTCTTGCCCAGACAATGCACAAGATTTTTCCTGGGAGTTTCTTGTTTGTCTTTCACAGACAGATATACGTGTGGGTTAGAATAATATTGTGGAAATTGGTGGCCATGCGCTTCTTTTGGGCTCTGTTTCGGCCCACTAATGGATACAGTTCTCCAGGCCATCATTACAAGGAAGCACCATGAATTTCAAATTGTCGACAAGATTATGGTAAAAGAAGATTCTGCTATTTCGTATTAGTCTATTATGATGTTTATGTCTAGAATTGAGTGTTCAATTGATGTTATTAATCAATCAATACAACTATTTTTGTCAATGCAATGCCGAACAATTTGGTGGTTTTTTTTTTCAATAAAATTAATGATGAAAAATAAATAACGTTAACAAACAGCATGAATCAAAAGTTTTATAATATCAAAACTGATAAAGAAATATATAATATATTGATAAAAAATAAGTTAATTTGACTCTATATGGCACCTGATTGAATATTTAAATATGGTTAGAGAAGATATTTTGCATTACTCCCTCCGTGTCTCATAAATGATGTCTTTATTTGGTTTTTTATTTGTCTTGAATTACTTGTCTTATTTTTAAAAATCAATAAATAATTGATTTGATTATCAACTATGTCCCCTTTTAAACATAATTAGCTTTAGAAATAACAAATTACAACTATAATACAGTACTACCAATGAAATTTTTTTGCAGCTAAATTAAAATTTTCAAATTTGTACAATCGATAATTTTTATAGAGAATGACAATTTTAGTAAAAAAAAGAAATATGTTTGACTTTTTTTAATTTTTTTAGAAAAAATCAAATCAATCAGACATCTAATTTATGGACGAAGGGAGTATATGATGAAAATACAGATACAAGCAAAGGTGCATAACTTGGCAGTCATGGGTAGAGAATAAAATTAGATTCACGTAGAAATGAATTAATTGGTATATAGTCTTGTAGAGTGTGTTCCAAAATCTTTCACACAGCTGATACCACTATAATCTGTTTCACTTCTCATTAATTTGAGTGTTACGATGATGGATAAATATTTTATTTTATAAATATATTATTTTATAAAAAATAAAATATTTATCCATCATCCATATAAAAAAAGTTGTGAAGGGAAACAGTCAAGCCCCAGCTGTCAAGGCCCCAGCCCCAGCCCCAGTGCACTTGTGGATCTCTGTGTTACTGGAAAATCGAAGAGATGGTTGCGTTTAAAGTATTGTAAAGAGTGAGAGAAGATTTATGTGGCTTGAGGTGAAATTCTTTTCTACTAGTTTATGAGGTTGAGTTTTTTATTTAGATTACAATGTAATTTTTTTTTTTTTTTTTGGGTTTGTATTATTGTATATAATGATTTCTCTTTATCTATCTCGGGCTAAAAAGTTAGATCCCCAATTGAAGATTGGAAAATTACTAAGATACAAGATTTTGATTAACAAATGGAAAGTTTGAGATTAAATGGGCCAAAATGTGGAAAAAGTTTCATCCTACTTACCCAACTTGAGAGACTCAATAGAACAGTGTATGATAGTTTGTTGGGCCATTGATCTGGTTCGACATCAACTACCATTAAAAAATCTACCCATGTAGTAGTCTGTAGACCAAGAATTGGGCTTACGTTAGATCACATAATTCTTTGTTTAGGGGTAATTGATACGGTGTTTTAAACTAACATTAATGATTTAAGAGTGAGAGCTTCGTTTTAATGGATTTTATAAAATCTTATAGTATAAATTAATAAATTACAATTCAAAAAGGATAAAAATTCTTAATTCATTGTTGTCATTTCATGGGAAAGAATTTGTGAAAAATTCTATTATTGATGATAGTTAGTGAAAAGATGCTTAAAAAGTCAAGAAAGAGGAGATATAATAAAAGAATGTGTTGGCTATGGTAAATGGTGATGGCTGGTAATAGATTATGGAGTTTGGCAAGAGAAAAAAAGGAAAAAAAAAATGGACAATTTGGCTATTAGGAATTTTTTAATAATCTTAATCTTTTTTTTTTCCTTAGACTTAAATATATTTAAGGCTCAGTCGAAAAAATAATAATCTCTTGAACAATTTTCAAGAATCATGAAAAAAGAATATTCATTTTAACTTGGATTTGTTTAGTTCAATAATTTTAAAAAATTTATTTGGGATGCGATAGTTACTCACTTAAAATATATTATAATAATATATTAATTTGAATATATGTTCTAAGGCTCACAAGTCTTTTAACTTTATCATTTTTCTCACTAATAAAAATCAAGTGAAAACCTGTGGTCGAATTTTTGTATTGAACAATCACTTTGGATCGACTTTTTGTGCGTAAAAATATATAGTCGGTGAGAAAAACTTGAGATCCAATTAAACCATATCACAAGAATTAATTTCTTCAAAATTTGAGGCAAGGATTTTGAAAGTTAGGATTTAATTTGACAAAACTAGAATATTTGGTATCAAGAAATAAAATAAAATAAAATAAAATAAAGGGAATTGAATGGCCCTCTCTCAAAGGCCAAAGCATTATTGCGTTGAGTCGCTATCGGACAACCACAACAACTCATGCTTTTCTGACGAATATAAAACACAAGTAATGTTGTCTTCTACCTCGGATGCAAATACGAAAATTAATTCTTAAAAACTGGAACACCACAAATTTTGCTAAGTTGCATATTCCAGAGTGACAGTGACAGTGACAGTGAGAAAAAGCCAAGTTGGAATCCACTTGTTTAATAATGACTGTTCCATCCATTTCTTCATAAATACAATCATTTATTTTGGTGGGCACATCAATGTGACATCTACTTGATCATTCAGATGTATCTAGGGCCGTGCACTTAGGGGTACTTGCATCGATTATGCTATACCCACTCTTTTTTTTTTTTTTTTTTTATAATAATTAAACACATCACCTTTGGCTTTTTCATTGGCCCTCTCATACCAATTATCCATCTATAATTTAATGTGTGTTTAAGTTTTAAAATATTTACTAGTATTTTGAAATTTATATTATTAAATATAATAAATAAAGAGAAATAAGAAAAATTAAATGATATGGACAGAGAGCAGTGATTAAGGAAGGGGGTTTGATACCTTATTAGCAAACTAATTTAGAAGGATTATATATTGAGCTATTTAAAAAAAATTCCTTTAAATTTGTAAATTATAAATACTTTATTGATATTTATTTCTATTTTATAAATTACGGATATTTGTAAAGAAAAATAAATCTCAAAAGGGTATTTGTAATATCTGATATTTATAATTTTAAAAAATAATTGAATTTCTTTTGTAATTAGATTGAACCTTAGAAATATTTTTTTGTAATTTATCTTTATATATTTGAAAATTGATTTTTGTGGGAATAGATTTGGTGAAAATTAATCTTGTGTTTGAAATTAAACTTGACGGATCATGTTTTTTCTTAAAAAAAATATAATACACCTTGTTTAGTTCTAATTAACCCGTAACCTAAGCTAGTTCCACTAAAATAATATTTTTTTAGCATATAATAATTCTAATATTGAAATAATTATTATTCTCTAGTCAATTATAAGTATACACATAAATCAAGAAGGCCATAAAAAAGAAGAAGGTGTCGACCAGAAATTGATTATAATATAACCAAGTTGTGAAGCAAATGGTGTAGATATAGTAAATAATTAAATGTACCTAATTACGACAGCGTAGTCATTCTATTTTCATGCACACTTATTTCTTACAGGATGCTGTTTTCAGCAGCCTCTAAAAGATAGATGCTCCAGCATAACCTCATCATGACCAATTTCACCACCAGCAATTCAACCTCTCCGCTGCCGTCTCCGGAGGCGCATCCCCATAACTCCGACATGTCACCCCTCACCGCCATCCTCTGCCTAGTTGCACTCATCACCATACCAATGATATCCTACACCTTCTTCGTGGCAATGAAATGCCCTCGAAACCCCTTCCGGCGGAGCCCCGCCTCACCCACGGCTGGGGTGAGCTGCAAGGCGGAAAAATTAGAATTAGTTTGCGGTGTTAAGTACAGAAAAGCGGCGGGAGAAGGCAGGAAGGAGGCGGGGGGAAACAACGATCAGTGTCCCGTGTGCTTATCGGTGTTTGCTGAAGGAGAAGAAATACGGCAGCTGAGCGCGTGCAAGCACGCGTTCCACGCGGCGTGCGTCGATATGTGGCTGTATTCTCATTCGAATTGCCCCGTCTGCCGCGCCGCCGTTCCGGTCAAGCGGTCGAAGCGGGTTTTGATTGATGGGGAAGATGACTTCCGCCAAGGTTTGCCAGATGCTGCTAATTTAATTTGATTTTCGGAATTTTTTTTTTTCAAGAAATATTTGAACACCAATATCTTGTTGTAACACTTTCGCCCTTTTCTTTAATTTATTTATTTTCTCCTGGAAAAATGTTTATCTTCTTTAAGGTGCAAGCCTTGTTTTGATTGATGGCATTGTCTGTTGGTATATTATCGTTTTACATTTATGATTTTGTATATTATTTATTTTTATAATTTTGGATTAAATTTTTTATTATAATTTTTATTAAAAAAATTATAAGATATTCATATGTGTTAAATATCAATTATTTTTCGTTTCGTATTTAACTGATTAGAATTATAGAATTATATCTAAAGAAAGAGAGATAATAGTGAGGAACTGGTTACATATCAATTTATTGTTGGTCGAAAATTAATAAAATGAAATTAAAAAGTTGATAAAACCTCGTTAATGGCTCCCTTGTATTTCCTTATCACCAATGTTTTGCGTATAAAAGCAAAATGTTTTTCCATCAACTAATGTCCTTGTTGTGGGGTATTTGTAACTTCCTTCTCATCAAACTATAAAACTTGTACCAATAGGAATGAGTTTGCCATATCAACACGGCTCCTTATATAAAGCAGGTAGCAATATCTTTTGAATATCAATTATAATAAAGGATTCGAATTTTATTTTATAAGGTAGAGTCTCTAGTATATACTATCCACAGTCTTAAATATATATATATATATATATATATAAATATGTATAAAATATATGATGAGATACATATTTAATTTATATTTTTGAGTGTAACATATTTTAAACTATTCTTTACTCATGAAATAAATGAAATAATAATTTACTTGAATTATAATTCACAAATATTATGCAAATTATAAAATCTTTAAATTGAGAGGGATAATCTTAGTAGCCACATTGCTCGCACTTTGTTTGCTGGACGAGACTCGATTTATACTTTTGTAATATCAAAATGTATCATTAAAATAGTAGATTTACTTCTAACAAAAAATTACTCACGGATTTGAGTCACCTTACAGTTGTTGGTGGGCTTCAACTTGAGTTACATCTTGTAGGATAGAGGGGGACTCGACAATAAGGAGAATAACTATGTGAGTTAATCGATTATTGGCCCCCCCCCCAAAAAAAAAAACTCTTAAAACAGCCTTCAAAAAAATATTAAATTAAATTTAATCAAATCTTCAAAGTTTTTCAATTTTTCTACTTTAAAAAAAAAAATTATTCCCACTATCAATTCATTTTCTAATCTAAGCTACACTCCCCCAATACTTTCATAAGGAAATTACGAGTTTGAACTCATTTGTGGTGGTGAATGGGTTTTGATTTGCCCAGCACTCTGGTGGACTTGTAGAACTGGACTTCAATATTTGGGTGGTACCTGTAGTTCAATCCAATTTTTTCAGAGAAACAAGCTACTCCTGTAGTTATACTTAAAGAGGTTGCTGCACTCAGTCCCTGCTTTTTATTCTCATTAAAAAAATAAAACAAAATTACTATAAACCCAAACATTCAAACTCGCCAAATCCGCCTAATAGTCCTCCAAATCCTCTTCGTCACCACTCATCCCTATTTTTTTATCCTATAATAATAGTAATCACCTCACATCTAGTCAAATTAAATAACTTATTAGTAAACACGTTTCATTTACAATATTATAAATTTAATAAATTTCTTAAAAACCCAAAAAGTGAAACAAGAAAAAAAAAACCCAAGAAATGAAACGACCTAAGATAAATTGGTAATTAGAAGTGCTTATTCGATCAGATCGAATTGAATCGGTTGGTCAGTATCATAAACCTAACATTGAACTTAATTAATTGGTTCGATTCGATTATAACCGAATATTTTTTTGATTTCTTGATTAATTGATTTTTTGTTAAAAAATAAATAATAAATAATAGATAAATAAGATTATAAATGTAATTTTTTTTTTTGAGTTTGGGTGAGTAAAAAATAAAAATAGTATAAAAATAAAAAATAAGTATAAAAATCATAAAAAATATATATATGAATTTACAAAATTATAATTCAGGCTTCTATTCAGTTTGATTAATCGAAACTAAATCAAAAACTGAAAATTTGAAAAATAAAAAATTAAAAACTGAATCAATTTTTTGATTTAGATTCAATATAACCGATTAATTGAATTGTGAGCATGTTCATTGCCCATTATTTTGATTTCTATTTTCACCCTCACACTAATTCTTATTCCACCCCATACCCAGTAATTCTTCTTTTCCGAGTTCAAACGCTGTTGAGTCATACTCCATAGTCCCTGAATTGCCGCGATTTGCGCACTTCATTTGGGGTTCAAGCTCAAGCGGCTGCTTCTGGTGTTGTACCATTCGGGAAAGTACTATTTACTCCACCCGTATTTGGAGGTGTTGTCAAATTTTTGATGCAATGTTGTTGCATTATCATCTACTAGCATGAACCTTGCGAGTGAAAAAATGAGGAAAATTTGTACTAAGAAGTTCAAAATAAGTTCAAAACTCTAATTAAAGCTCTCTTAACTTGTGCTAAAAAGGAATTAAAGTCTACTTCAAAATTGAAAACTTAACCAAGAGATAATTTTCATGCTTTATGAAAACCTCATCCCTTCCAACGACTTAATGCATGAATTAAGGGATCCACATGAATTGCTAAATTTTAGATATTAAGAAAACATACATGTAATGAATTTAATAATAACAAATTTTCTTAAATCCTGTGTTAAGAAGTGTCGGGATCTTGATTTCTGTTGTTTATGAAGTTGTAAATTTTCTTCCAACTGGTTGTAACATGTATATCTCGTTAGAAATGCACTCATCAATCCTTGGAAACATATTGGAAAACAGACAAACTTGGTGAACTTCTTTGTTAACTGGTGACCGTGATAAACATAAATAGGTGATAGATCATGTAAATTTTTGTCTCAATTTTTATGTCTGTGACTTCATTTCCATCTTTTTTCCAAGGATAATGTAATTAGCGGGCAAGGATTCATGTCATCTTATAGCTTTAATTTCTTTCTTCCATGTGCACATGGAACTCTAATAAGTTTGATAAGTGCATTTCGTGGTGAGAAGAAAGGAGAGGCCTCAATGGGGGTATTATCTAATTATGTGCTCCAATGCCTAACCTCTTCCAATTTGAGTTCATTTTTGTGTTCGAAATGTTCTTTTGAACTTAATTTTCTAATTTATCTTGGTTCCTATCCGCAAATTTCTGTATCAGTCGACGTGTTGCCAGGGGAAGGTAGCTAAGATGTTTCTAAAGCGCTGTCTCTGTAAGTTGGTTGGATATGAATTTGTCTGAGCTATTGGCAATCTTAGTTTCAATATTCCAGATATCCTGCATATCTTCTCGTACCTGCATAGAAACATAAATTTCCTCGAGCATACTAGCTGAAATTTGGTTGGACAGAGTGACCTTGTGACTGATACCATGAACTGAGTGTTGCATCTGCTGAAATTTGTGCCTCATTTGTTATTGTTATTGTCATTGTTAAGTTTCTCTTTTTGGTTTTTTTGGGTACTATTTTGCAGACCCCAAAGAGCTAAACCAATTAAGATAGATCCTGGATTATATGACACAAAAAATCTGGTGGTTTCGGGCCAAAGAAAAACCTGGAATTCAGTTCCACTTATCCTGTTCTATATTTCTTCCATCCAAACCCAGAGTATAATTTTTATTGATGCAAAGATTATGGACATATGTTCCCTGGATGTCACAACTTCAGATAATTCATGTTTCTTGCAACTGTGGTGGACATTCTCATAGTCGTTGCAGAGTTCAACGTTGTTCTTTACATGGATGCATACAAGGTACTTCATAAACCCGATTTCTGATCACTAATAACGTGATTTAGCAATGTGAATGCATCCCTCTTATCTAGATAAAAAATAGGTCTCATGTGAACTGAAATGGTGGCTTAACCACGCTTACTACTAATGCTGAGCACAACCTTGTGTGCATGTCAATGGTTTTTGTTACCAGGAACTGTACTGCTATATAGCTAGAGGTTACCTATTTCTCAGGGTCTGCTTCTGTGGTTCTTACAAGACCGTTTCTTGAGTTATGCATTTTGGGGGTGGGTTGGGATAATCTCCTCTCGGGAGGGCTACTTCCACACTCTGGTGTGAAACCACAAAGACTATCAGAATACGACAGTAAACTATTACTTGCATTAGTTGAAATGGAATGATCCTCCAAAGGAACACCCTATGAATTCGACGATGGAACGTTTTGATGACATGGTTCAGACGTGGAGCCCCATTTGCCCACAAAATTGCTGAGAATGATCCCGTCCTTAATGATGATATTGACAAACAACTGTTAAAACATATGATGACCGATTTACGCCTGGAGGTTGGTGTTTTGGGAAATTATGGCTAAAAAAAGATCCTTGTAAGGTTTATATGAGTGCAGATATTAACATGAATGTGATGCTGGATTTAATTAGGTAAATTTAGAAGACACTCCACTAGAAGCTGAGTACAAAATTTGAATCCGAACTTAAATTTACATTTGGTGACCAAAGAGGTGGACAAGAACTGTCCTCTTGAGAGTGATCATCAGTTGGAAAATTTGAAGAAATTGGCTGCGAAATTCTCCTACTGGAACAAGATTTCGACCCATGTGGGAGAGCAATGTTATATATCATTTTAAATAATATATCGATATATCGCATTTTACTATTTTGAATAGAAATTATTCATTAAATACACTTTCAAAAATTACAAAACGTTTGTATTATAATAAGAGGGTTATTACTTATTACTATAATTAGAGGTGGTGATATTTGATGATGCAAAATTGATGATTATATGATTTATAAATCCCGCTTTATTAGAATCATTAAAAAGACACACGAGCGTTCACAATCAATACAGGAGCTCAGAATCTATTGAGTACATGTCCATTGTGTTAAATAATTGATGCTTTATTACGTGACACTGATCATGATTCATGTGTATACAACAATTTCATAAGTAACCATGATAACTAATAAAACCTTGTTTGGTTATTTAAAATATTTTATATTTTTTTAATGTTATATATCAATGTTATATTTAAATCAACTACTACAATCACGAAATTTTAAAAAACATTTCTAATTCAATTTCCGATCAATTCGAAACTATTTTCTCCAATGCACTTATTAAACCTTTGTATCTCATAATAAAATTCAATATTTTCTATTCTGAACGCAACCCTCAACTCTTGTACATGTGAACCTGACCTCTGAAACATTTCACTCAAATTCATTCATTAATTTCTCAACATTTGTCGATTGTTTAAATACTATACACATAGTAAACGTCAACTTGATAACTGCAATATATCACAGAATGTAGTGTGACCAGATCAGGTTTCTTACCAGCTTTCTCTTTATCTATCAACAATGTGAGTATTTGTGCTGGTATAAAAAAAAAAATAGCATACACATTATGGGTAGGTGCACTACAGAGTACAAGTAGTCCCATGCAAAAGAAGGATAGAGATGGGAGAGAGAGAGAGAAAGAGAGAGAGTGGGGGGTGGGAACCAATAGAAATCAGAGCCCAGAAAAGTTTCATTCGGTTGGGACACACTGTTTATTTCCACCAAAGCAACCCTTAAGGCTGACCTTTTTCCTTTTTAATGCTATTAAAATTTTGTATACAAGAATAGTTTAATACTCATCAATATCATGAAAAAGTAAATGTAGAATTAGGCCATGATAGTTTGCTTAATGCTTGTGTCAAACAACAGTTTTAGTGTAAGTTGGAAAGGCAGATATGATTTTTTATTGTAAATTTTACCCATTTTTTATTGTGTTGCATCAATTGTTTGTCACATTTAAAATTATTTTCACAAAGTATATACATGACTGCAATTACAACAATATAACAAAGATTGTAATAAAAATTGTAATAAAATTTATAATAAAAAAATATTTCTAAAGAACAACACTCTCAGTAGTGTGTTACATATAAAAATCACCATTTGTTTTCCATGCAATTAGAGCTATATATGCCACAACACAAAGAAACTTAAAGGCTAAGTAATTAAGTAACATCACCCCTCTCGAAACCCTAAAAAGCAATAAAACAAAACTAAACAGAGTGAAAACAAATTAGTACTTGGTGTCTCTGTGAATGACTGTGTGTATACTATATATATATACAAGCATAAAGCTCCCTGCTTTATTTTAGCTCCTATATTCTCATTCTCTCTTTATCATTCTCTCTCTCTCTCTCTCAACCCTCCAGTTGATGTGATTCTCCACTACACCTCCAAAAACCAAATAACCTTTACAAAAGAGAAAGAAAGATCAAGAGCCATGGTTTTTTCTTCCGTTCCAGCTTATCTTGATCCATCCAACTGGCAGCAGGTAAGGGTTTTTTTTTCTTTTCTTTTCTTTTTTTTGTTCTGTTAGATGTTATCATATGCTCCCATGGCTAGCTTCTTTGCCAATAAAGCAAAAAATTCAAAAGATAAATATTCGCACCCCCTTTTTTGTTGATCTTCTCGGTTCTTTATTTTTTTTCACGTCTTTGTTACCTCTTTAATTTCTTTGAATATACAACCATACGCGTTTTCATTTTCTTGCTTTTTTTTTCTGATTTTTGCAGCAACAGAATCATCAAATAATTGGAAGCAGCAGCACAAACCCTTTACTCCCACCCCCACCACAGCCTGCGCCGCCGCCACCTCCACCTCCTCAGCCTCATGGTGGAGGCGGAGCTGGATCAATCCGCCCCGGCTCTATGTCGGAGCGTGCTCGTCTCGCCAACATACCGATGCCTGAAACAGCCCTCAAATGCCCTCGTTGTGAATCAACAAACACAAAGTTTTGCTATTTCAACAACTACAGCCTCTCTCAGCCACGCCACTTTTGTAAGACTTGCAGAAGGTATTGGACCAGAGGCGGCGCGTTGAGAAGCGTCCCCGTAGGCGGTGGATGCCGAAGAAACAAAAGAAGTAAGTCCACCAACTCAAAGTCTCCGGCGAGTAGCGATCGGCAAACCAACTCCAGCTCAACAAGTACTATTTCTACCAACAGTGGCACTGCTAATATATTAGGCCTCACGCCGCAACTTCCCCCTCTACGCTTCATGTCTCCTTTAAGTCAACTCACTGATAATTTCACCAGTGATATGGGTTTGAATTATAGTGGAATTTCAGCTCCGATGGTTGGGACAAATGAGATGAACTTTCACGGGGCAAGCAATTTTCTCGGTAGTGGAGGGATGACTTCACTTTTATCCAGTGGTGGCGGCAGCATTGAGCCCTGGCGGTTGCAGCAGGTGCAGCAATTCCCTTTCTTTGGTGGTTTAGATCCATCGCCTCCAGGGATTTACCAATTTCAAGGCGGCGAATCGGGTTTCGTGGGCAGCGAGGCAAGTCATCAAGTGAGGCCTAAATTTTCAAGCTCACTGTTAAGTCAGCTGGCATCTGTGAAAATGGAAGAAAACCCTGAGCTGAATTTGTCAAGGCAGTTACTGGGAGGAATGCCAGGAAATGATCAGTGGAATGGAACCGCTGCTTGGACTGAACTTTCCAGTTTCAGCTCTTCTTCCACAAGCAATCCCTTGCAATAATCTTGAAATTATCTTTCAGTTTGTGATTTCCCCGCGACGGAGAGATTGGAAGTTTTCATCTGTGAAAGCTTCACCCCAAGAGATCACGATAGAAGAAAATTGAAGTCCCAAGGTGATAACCCCTTATGCCAAGATGGAAGCTTTACTGTGTTGGCACAAAAGACTGATCAGCCCGGCTATGATCGGCTGAAAAACCCTAGAATTGGTAGGTTTATTTGTTTTCCATTAATTTGCATTTGTAGCCTAATATGCGTACTCTGTACTGCCTCAGAATATTTAGACAAGTGAGTGTGTGATTTCTTGTAGCTTATTGTTAGAAATGGATATCTACTCTTTTCACGAATGTTTGAAATTTAATTTCAGGTTGATATACATATACATATACATATACATATACATATACATATATATATATATATATATATATATTATACACTAATTAGGTTTAAACAGAAACCATACATTTATTTCACACTGATCAGTCCGACGAGATTTCCTTCATAGTTTCAGGTGAAAAGAATGTATGACGATGACGGACTAGTTTTTGTTTAATTTAAATACTAATCATACACCTGAAAAATACCATTTTTTTTTCTAATCTGCTTCCTTTCTATATGCATTCTATTTGTGACTTTTTTGATTCCTTTAGCACCTCAAATATATAAGTACTAATTAAGTTCAACAAGCATGTGACTCGCAAAGGTGAATAAAAATAAATAAATCCATGCTAAGAATTGCACCTTAATTTGAATCTAATTTTCTGGAATAATGATTCCTGAGCTTCATAACCTCAAGTGTTCAGACTCGACGATAGGTATCCTTTTGCATTTCAAAATACAATTTAAGGTGCGTTTTCATGATCTTTGTAGAAGTACTTGATTGATGAATTATAATAAGGTATGATAACTATAAGAGTCATATAGTGGATGAATTTTTACTCTATATGATCAGTGGATTACAATATTTTGGGACATCATATATGATCTTGAGTTATTTTAGTTGTCGCCAATTGGTTTTAAATCACATAAATCTCTACCATCTTTTGAGCTTGGTGAAGTCTTTTTATCCAATATACTATGCATGCAAGAGACCTTTATTTTGAAGTTGTGTTTAATATCAAGGAATTGAAGTATTAAAATTAACTATGAAAAAAGAGAGTATTAGCGACAAGAAGCCAAGTGATAGTATTAATTATGTGTGTTAAGTGATATACATTTTTATTTTATCACAGTACTGATTTTACAATTTTAATAGGGACAAAACTGCTTTTAAATTGTAACTATTGATAATTAATGACATGTAAAGAAATTATGTATAAACTTGTCACAGTTGACAATTAGAGACACATACATATTAACAAATTAGTGATAATAAATATAGTTGTTACTATATTTTTGTTATCATTATACATGTGTTACAAATTTAGATATACTTTTTATTACTATTAAGTTTTGAAAATCATGTTATGGCAAAATGAAAATTATTCTCATTCAACATATATGTATATATCTTTAGTGATAATTTTGATATTATCACTTAAATATATTTTGTCATTAATAATGTAGTTTTTTCTTGTAGTGATTGCAATTAGGAATACTTCTATTCAAATTGGAATAGACCTTTTCATCAATTCTAATTCCTCAAACTTTACTTTAGTGGATCAGAATGTTGTTTCCGCAAATCATGTTTATTCTTCAATGTAACCGGTCAATTAAGCTTGAGACCGTGATAACCCTAATTGTAGTTGGTTCTTTCTCCTATACATATATATAATGTTTTATTTAATTGAATCACACATGAAATGGGTGTAAAACTCATTCTTCAATTTCATCATGCTTCAATATTCTTAACACGGACATATTGCGATATCTAAAAAAATTATTTAAACATACATTTGGTCGAGTTATTTTATAGTAGATTAAGTGTATGATCATTAAATTAAAAAAATAAATATATTACTCTTTGTTCGTCCAAAAATATTATTATTAAATCTTTAACAATTTCACATGTTATTATATAAGTAATTATATAATAATATGTGCAGTCACATTGGTAAAAGGAAATTCCTTACATTCGAAACCCAATAATTACCTTCAGATTATAGTGTACCCTTCACCAAGCCAAATCCAAACTATTCACTTTTGACCGATTGCTGAGAATTTTCAGAAAATCTACCTAGAGTTTAGTTGTGTTCACTTCCCCAAGGAAACTTCTCACTCAGATCATGTCGAATCTATATATAAATAATTTGCCCTTTTTCTTTAACGATGAAGATATATACATAGATGTCTATGAATTTACAATGATTTCTCAATAATAGTTGGCAAAGAATATGTGGGAATGTTTTTTGATTTTTCTACATAATTGGACAAGATTCTAAAAAGACACCCTATTTCATGCGCACTCAATTTCATACAAAAAAAAATCATCATCATTCTCTCCTTCCAATCGCAAGACCCAAAAAAAGTATTCAAATCCCAGAAACCAAAAAAGTTTCTTAGAAGAGAGAGAGAGAGAGAGAGTTCTCGATTTCTGTACCCCAAGAATCACGTAAAGACTGCACAACCATGAGGGCAAGTAAGGATGAACACAACAGGTCGAAGAACGCATTTTTTAAAATTTTCATGCACAAATTGCACGCGTTTTTGATCCGCGTGGAACTCTGTAGCTGTCGGTGTGTGTGTGGGTGGGGGGTTTGGGTGTTCTTAGATACTGATGTTGAGATGGCGTTGTCAGTTTTGTTCCGTAAATATTTGGCCATGCTTCTGACAATAAAATTAGGTTTTTTTTTTTCTACAGTAAAAAAATAAATCTTTTCTCTTGAGTTTTGTTCAATTTCTTGAAACTGTTTTTTTTTTTTTTGCTGCTTTGGACTTTTCTACAGTTAATATGAACATGTTGGGTTGTGGAAGAACGCAAATTAAGAGAATGTTTGGTTTTGTTTTGAATGTTTTGAAAAAAATATTTTAAGGAAGAATGTATTGAGAAAGGTGTGTATTTCAATGAAAATATATTGAAAAATATGATATATAATATATATTGAGTTTTTTTTTAAATAAATTAAAAATAAAAAATTGAAAAAACAATACTACCACTTAAATAAAGTTTTATTACAAATCTTCTACTTTTATATTAAAAGACGCAAGAGAATTCTATGGACATACAATGCTTTTGAAGTCTTGCCTGTATAGTTAGGTTGAAACACTAAAACTCTATAATTAAGATATTTTGGATTCAAGTTTTTATGTATATGTGGGTGTTTCTATACTTAATAGTAATTATTTTATTAAATTGTATGTTTTGATTTAGAGTTACCGATTGTAATTAATAAATATTTTATATTTTAATATAATGATCATTACATACTTTATGGTTTCTCTAGAAAATACAAATAAAAATACTCAATGACTAGATTTAGTATCGCAAAATTTTGATTTAAACTAATTCGTTTTTCCATTATTTTACTTATTTTCATACAAATAAAAAAAAAGTTGAATACAATAGTTTTGGCAGTTGAATTTACTTCTAGTTGTGGTCCAAAAAGCATTTTTGTGTGAAGAAAATTTTCATATCTAATCAAATGAAGACTACTTTGTTGCTCTTTGACTCGTCAATATAATTTGGTCACTCATTGGAGGATTACCCCATTAAAATATATGACTACTCCACTAATTAAAGTATCTTGTAGCAGAGGGGAAATTACATAATAACATTTTTACTAAGAAATTGACGGGGCAAATGCGACATAAAAGTTCCAATTTTGGCAGCCTAACCTTATTGCTAATGGAAAACATAAACAAAATTTTCCCTCAAATAATTTGTATTCAAAGTCTTTGTTGGAGAATTGCGTTGTTCCAATTTAATGTTCCATTTGATTGGAACATGTAAGTAAATTACATTGGACAGATCTGATTGATACTTTATTTGACCCACTTTTATTGGAATTGGAAATTGTACTCTTAGACTTAAATCGTCGTTCAATTTTAACTCCACAAAGTGTGAAAATGGTCATGGAAATGTGGAGTATGTCCGACTCTGGATTCATATGATGTTTTTCACTAGATGTAATCAGATGCAAAAAACGTACGAGATTATAAAATGACCACTTTTAATAAAAAAAATGTTTGAACTAATTCTTGAACATTATTTTTTTAAAACATTATTTCACATGTAGAGCAGAATTATTTTTGACGCAAATTTTTTCTTTTAAGATTTAAACCTCGGGTTCCCTTTTTTTTTTTTTTTTTAAACTAGTTTTGGTATTACTTGTGTTGAGACATTTTTCGTCAATGGTACTAGGAATGTCAATGTGAAAATGGGTTTGAGTCATTTTCAGTTCGGAGACCGTCCAATAATTAACAGAAATAAGAGAAATTTATTTAAATAATTATGTGTATCCAAGAAAGTGCCAATTTATTTAACATAACCCAGCCGTCCCCCTAATTTTCACAATTTATTTTTTGTTTATAAAGTTTAATAAAATTAAAAATATTGCCCCTTTTGAATAATGAAATTATCACAGTTGCCCCCCTCAAATTTTTATAATCTTATTTTTGAGTATGTAAATTTAAAAATGTTCTAAATTTTTTGAAACTTCATTTTTTTTCAAAATTTTAGGTGATTATTATTAATATAAAATTTTAAAAGATATTTGTACTATTAAAATTTTATTATAATTTTGTTTCTTCAAACATGATTTATATTAGTCAAGGAATACTAATTATAGTTATTTTTTATATTTAGTTTTAGTTTTTAACTTATTTAATTTCACTTTCTTTACTTATTATATGAGATTATTCTAATTTTTATGTTGCAAGAAATTATAAGTGTAAATTTTTTAGAATACATTTCATTTGATTAATGATTATGAAATAATTTTCAATATTTGCAATAGTTTTTGGAAGCAAGATTGATTGGCAAATTCATTTTTGACATGTTATTATAAATTTTTAACATTAAAAATTATTTTTATTTAAACAATAGTTCTCTTTCATACTAAAAATAATTAAAAAATTCATTAGTTTCATTAGTTGTCTTTTAATAAAAATTAGATTCTCATTTCATTTTTGTTACATTTTAAAATATGATTTCACAACATCACAGTTAGAATATTAAAATTAATTTTTGTTACGTTTTAAAAATATGAATTAGATTCTCATTTCATTTTTGTTACGTTTTAAAATATGATTGCACAACATCACAGTTAGAACATTAAAATTAATTTTTTTGTTAAAAACTTTTCCTCAAGTATTTTTTTATAAATGTGTAGCTACTTATATAAACTGCATTTTATGTGAAGAATATCTTTTTTTTTTTACAATAATAAGATAGTATTGAATACTTAATAATGACTCATAAGATTCTGATGAAATCATGTGAGAATTACTCTAATATTCAGTTCATATTTTCTAACTTTATAAGTTAGGTTTTGTTTTGTATTAAATTGAATTAAAATTGATTCTCATTTCATTTATAAGTTATTTTTTTGTTCGAATACTTATCAGATATAATAGATATGAAAAATTTATATATAAATATCATATTTTTATTTATAGTTGTATTTATTTTTTAATAACTAGTTAATAAAAAATCATAATAAAAAAATATTTTCATAAGTAAAAAAATAATTAATATTATATTTTTTATGATCGAATCTCTTTCTCTTATACTGAAATACTGGCTCCGCTCCTGTATAAATGTTTCAAGTTAAAAGCATAATTAGGGGACTCTTATACTGAAATCGTGGCTCCGCTTCTGTATGGATGTATGGATGTTTCAAGTTAAAAGCATAATTAGCGGACTCGTGCAATTACTTTTTCATCTAATCTACTGGAGATGAATGAGTAACCTTATTGTTGATATAGACATGAACGTACAAGATAGTGTTTGTGTTGGTTAGGAGGGCAGGTTTTCATTTGCAACCAAGTACTGAATTATTATTTTTTTCATGAAAATGGTTGAACACGGGTTAATTATTCTATCTAAAATTTACATTTATTTAGATAAAACAATTATATCAAATTCGTAATATTAAAATATCAAATAATAATACAAAAATTATTACATAATTAAATTAACACCCACACTAGTAAAATTCGAACTCTAAAAGTCTTAGTCATGAGACTTCAACCTTACAAGACCTCATTGGGTCGAAGGCAAGGAATCTTTGGTATTTCACTTTTGTAAGAATCAAGGCTGCCTACCAACAACGAATAAAGTCACTATTCTCATCCCATCCCCCACCCCCTCAAAATAAAGTTGTCTCTCTCTTTCTCTCTCTCTCTCTCCCCATAGATATAAAAATTCACACACACATATGCATATATTCAGAGATAATCATGTAGATTGGATTATTTGTCGGTTAGTTGTCTTCATTCTTGGGTGACTTGGACAGAGTAATTTGTGGGAGTATTACAGTATCCTGTAGTGATGATCCCAAGACTGTCTATATAATCAATCAAGATATATTATTTGGTTACACACACATTAAATTATTTAATCAAAGTATTATTTATTGTAACATGTTTGGCTCGGAAATTCAAGCCAGATCTTGCCATGGAAATACCCCAAGAATCATCCCCCCCCCCCCCCCCCCCACACACACACACACTCACTGTGTGTGTACAGAAGGCATGCAGCTTTCGCTTTTCATAACGTTCTTGTAATGTATGGCAAATGACATACAGAGTGTTATGAAAAATAAATAGTAGTACTAGTAAAGTTGAAGGGTTGAGATTCCAAGTAGGTCATTGTCCTCATCACGTTTGCCCCTCATCTCCTCAATCATATAACATGCGTCCCTGGAATCTGATTCCGCGTTCATTTCCAGGTAAAAATTTCTCTGTCCCACCTGCCTCACTATCAAAATTATTATCCAATAATACATGCAACCTATATGTATATATATATATATATGTATGTATGTGGGCTGGCATGGCCACACGTCGACCCAAAATTTATAAAAAATTATTAAATTTGAAAATCTCATCCCCTAAAAATAATAAAATTGTCCCTTTTGTGAACCCAAAATTAAAATTCTTAGGTCCGTTCCTATACATATAAATTAATTACTCGACAAACGTAATAATACCGATTTGGTTCACTTCAGTCCCAGAAAAATATATAGGAGACATTCCAAAAAGTATATGTATGAACATACGTTCACATCACACATGAGAGGAGTTGGCTTAGGATACTCTTTGATTTGATTCCAACACTTGTAGTAGTGTTTCAAATAAGTATATCACAATAATCCAAAAATAGTTAGATATTTTCAATTGAATAACTAAAATTCACAATGACTCAAATCCTCGAAAGAAAAAGTGACTTGTAATTATTCCAGAATATTACCAATTTAAAATTCTTGACTTTAAATTTCAAATCACTAAAATAATAATTAAATTGAAGACAGTGAGATTTAGATAATTTCTCGAAGACCTAAAATACTTTGACTAACTTATAAGTAACAACTTATTTGAGAATTTAACATTTAGTACTATATTGTTTCTTTAAATTAGTAATTTTTTAGCAAATGGTACTTTTGTTACCGTCCAAAGATAAAAAAAAATAAGCTTAACTTAAGCAAAAAGTGGGGATAACTAGAGATGGCTCCAACCAGTGAATGAAAAGGGAACAGGGTGGGGTGGGGGCGGCTTCTATATGTCAATTAGTACACTACTTATCCTATTCTCTTCTCTCTTCTTGCTTTTCTTTTTAATTTTTGGAATTCTTTTTCGGTGATTGGTGCTATTTAATCAACAAAAGCCAAAAAGCTATACAGTCTTGGTTGAAAGACAGGCATCCTATGTTTTCCTTGTTTAATTTCCACGAATTGACCAAAAGTGTAATCTCCTGCCCCAATTAATCTACGCGTTTTTCGTGTTTATTAAATTAATTCAACACCTGAATTTATATATATGTAGAATATTCGAAAATTAAAGGTGCGTGTACTCTTTCAATCAATTCACACAACAAACTTTATAAAACGTGTAATCAAGATATTAATCAAAGACTTAAGTATGAAAAACTCGTGTAATTTTTCCGTCAGGCTAATTAATTAAAGTGTTGTTTAATTAGTCCAAAAGGGTCACTCACACACACACACAATCATAATTAATTGAATTTGGAGATGTGACCTGTTTGGAAGTGCGTTGACGCGTTTGTGATAAAAACAAAAAAACAAAAACGAATAACACGATATATATTGGCCACTTATTTATTAGTGGTTTTGGTTTTGTTTGGTGGTGGTGGTGAATCGCACCATGCATGCAAAGGCTTTATCTGCATGATCCCATGCACGATTGCGTGACCACGCACTTAGGTTTTGTTGATTTTTTATTTTTTTTATATCTTCAATTTTTGTTTTGTACGAGTACTATACATTAATTATTGTTTTATTGAAGGAACATCATGTAAATTTGAAGAAATCTGAATTTGAGCATTTTCCCTTGATATTCAGGCGGGAAACTTGTATTCATGAAGGTTGCATTTAAATGAAAAAATTAAAATTTAAATGAAGGATTTTAAATGACGAAAATAAATTTAAAATATACTACAGTGATTGAAAAAATAGCTCAAAATAGGATATGAATAATTTGAGATTCATTATATCATAAGATTAAAAATTTTAAATCAGTCAATCAAGATGAAGCTTCCATAATTTTATAAGATGCACAAATGAGAAAAATTTATGTAAGGATATAAGGAATTGAGTTGAATCTTGAACTGAATTTTTTTTTATGGGACTTAAACTTATGTGTGGGTTCGGTTTGGGTACTTAATTAGAGAACCAATAATGATAAGCTTAGATTGAAATGGATATAAGTTCAACTCGAATAACTTTTATTTTTTATTAATAATAAAATTATGGAAACTAGTATTTTTTTAAAAAAATTATAATAATGATTTTTTTTTCTTTTGGTACTACTTTTTTAGCACCGATCCAAGGGCTTTCGTTCGATCCACGTTCCATTAAAATATTAAGGCTTCAATCAAATTTGAATCCAAATTGACACATTTTTAATTAGTTAGGTTGAGGTCGATAATGTATAATTCAACTGATAAAGTTGAAATATTATGAGTATCAGATCTTGGGTTTGGAATGCATATAAAAAATGTGTGCATATAGATAGATTTGATTTTTTAATATAAAAAAATATTAATTGTAGCACCTCATATTATCGAAGGCCCATAAAATAGTAATGTACAAACAAATGTCACATCAGATTCGGGGTAACCATCCCATCGGGCTTTAATTCTTCAAACTCAACTGGGCCTAATTAAGTAATCTATTCTATTTTGTCCAAACTGAGATTTCCGAAATTGTTGTCGGGGAATAAAAGTATGGTAGGAAAAAGTGTAGAGATGAGTTAAATTTCCCGATCTCGCGTTCGTTAATTGTAATTTATTGGACTGAAATTGACTTGGGCCACCTTTGATTAGAATTAAAAATAAATCAAATTTTGAACTCGATTCGTTAAATTAATAAATTAAATTTAAAAATATTTTTTTATTTAATAAAAATTTAAATCTAATTCGAGCTCGAAACTCAAAATACTATTTTTTAAAAAATTAATAAAAGATCAAACACATCTAAAATCGACCGATGAGTTGCATTGACTCCCTGGGACCTTAGTGCACCACCACAACTTCAATTCCCCTGGAAAACGATTTAAGAAAGTAACCACATTTTTTTTTTAAGAAATCAACTATATCAGTATATCGTACATCATCAATTATCGAATATTAATTACTGATAATTAATATTATAAAATTAGATAAATACCATTGATGGGATTCGAATCCCGAATTTAAAGTTTTGAATTTTAATTTTTTCACTTGAATTAGATTTTATTCACATAAAAAACATGTTTTAAAGAATAATTTCATAATTCTACAGAGGACCAATTCGGTAAATTAGTCAAATCTAGAATTTCCCATCACTTCACTAGCTTTATAAATTGATGGTGATTACCATTAGCTACTACCAAGACTCGTGACACGCTTATCATAGTCAACTCTTGCTTTTGAGTAGAACATAGTAAATACAATGCATACCAAGTAAAAGTTGACTAATTAACTTCCTTAATGACAAAGGAGAACCAGACGCCATGCACTTTTTTGACAAAATCCATCAGACAGTCATAATTAGCAACCATGTTATCAAAATAGTGAAACTCTTTACATTGATAGTAACTCGTTGTAAAAAACACATTATTTCAGTTCCAAAAAATCATCCAACCATTTTCCCAAAAAATAAAATAAAATAAAAAATAAAATAATATTATAGTTGGAGTTACAAAATTATAATAGATATTCGAAATTTAATATATTGGAATATGATTGAAAATTAAAATAATAAAGCTTTTAAAATATAATTACACGAAAAATCACTAAATGGCCCAGGACTATCATGTAAATTAACATCTGTCTTGGGCTAGCCGGACATCTTTGGGCTAATACTCCTGAGTCCAATAAATGTTTAGGCCAATTTTTGAACTCAGCCCAACTCAGCCCTATATATTGGGCTAATACTCTTGAGTCCAATAAATGATTAGGACAATTGTGAGCCCAATTCAGACCTATATATTGGGCTAATACTCTAAGTCCAACAAATGATTAGGCCAGACTTTTGGGGGGTTCTATTTTAGCTCAACTAATTTGGGGGCCGTGATCCAAATATTTATTGACATCTATGCAATATTTCGAGCTAGTTTACGAAAATTGGCCGAAAAAAAAGTGCTCATTGTTAAAACAATGACGGAAATGATTTGCAGCTATCCAGGTAGTACGGCTCTTCATCTGGCTGCTCGGGGAGGTTCATTGGACTGTGTCCATGAATTGCTTCTTGCTTGGGGTGCTCATCGTCTTCAAAGTGATTCCTCACGGTGAGCTATGCAACTTTTTTCAAAAACAAATGCGTTTCTGTTTCTGTTTCATTCCCTTGAAACATCGAGTTTACTTGATCAAATTCTATAATTAGCTCATCGTTGATTCCCAATTTAAATTGAGTCCAGAATGGCCCGACGCAAAAACTTCTTGAAATTGTTCAAGAACAAGGGAACTGACTTTTGCGACTGTTAGAAGGAGGGTAAAATTTGCCTTTTACTAACTGCACGTGCATTCGTAATTGATCTATATAGATTTGGAAAAGGGTGACATGAATGCCAGTCATAAAATGAATTGATTTTTCAAATCCTAGCAAATGATGCCTTGTGGAAAGTGTTGGATGAGACGATGCTGAATGCTTGAAGGCATATCTAGTCGCTGGTCTTGTTGATGTTGCTTTGTTTGCCCTTTGTTTTGATGGATATTTTTGCTTGAGAAGAGAACTGGAAAGTAATTACATGCATAAATGTGTTTAGGATTCATAGGCATACTCCAGTAAAGAGAACACTTGGATTATTGTTTAATCTTTTCTCATGAGACGATTACTCGAGAACAAACCTCAGTGTTTTCAGTCCAAAAATAAAGTGTGAGAATTTCTTGCCATACAGGCTGCCAATGCTGAGCTATCTTGCATCTGTTTTTTGTGCTGGTGCGTACAATTGAGGTTCAGAAGTGTGGTCATCAGATGTGTGCTCATTGCATTCTAGCCCTATGCTGTCACAGCAAACGCAGTTCTGAAATTAGTTGTGCTAAGATTCCAGTCTGCCCCTTTTGTCCAAGCAGCATCACTGGATTAGTTGACAGCGAACTTGAGTCCTTCGAAGCCAAGAAGAAGAAAATTATTTCATCTTGGTGAAGGCAGCAGCAGCTTCAGGAGTCTGTCATCATTGGGTTCATTTGGAAGATTGGGTCGCAATACAGGAAAGGTTGCTGTGGAATGCAACAAGGAGCTTGATAAGCCTTGAGTATTGGTACAGATTGATGCTAACCCGTCAAGACCATGTTGTTGCAAGTTTTCATGTAAAACTCCAGTCTCGCATTGAATTGAAAGGCGATTGAAACATCAATAAGTAAAATCCCAAACGATCTCAAGTGAAACTTCAAATGATCTGAATTCTTGATCTAAATGAGGTTTTGTAGTTAACATACCAGTATTATGCGTTTCTTACCTGATTATTGCGGAGAGATACTATTTTGAATGCTTGAATTGACAGCTCAACCATTTTGTATTAAGATATGAGGACACAAATGAAAAGCACGAAGGACATTTCCTCTTGAATCAGTTGCTCTTCTATAAATGTTTCAACTTTGTGATAGTATAGATCAGTTTTTCCAAGTGTCACAGCACCCATACAATCAACTTGTGCATGTGTGTGGATTTTTTTCCCCTTTGTTTTATTTCAGATATAGAACTTTTTCCTAGTATCTTCTCAACGGACGTGAACTTATTCAAGATTTTCGTTAGGAAGTTGAAAAATTTAGTCAGATTACTGGTTTGCACACCTTATCTGCAGCATGAATAGAAATGGACAAGACTCTGAAAATTAGTTAAAAACCTAACGGAAATGGTGGACTATCCTTTTGACACGCTCCCTAAGCGTTGCTGATCAGATAGATGATTTCAGGAACACCATCAGGAGGCTTGATAGATCTCTATAACGATTTATTCTTAGACAATTTAGATTTAGACTACACACGTAAATCAATTTTTGTACTTCTGTTATGAGATGTCTATCAACTACATATTTGAAGACTGTTTAAATTTTTTCTTTTGCGATAGAATGCAGGGAGACGATCGAGAACCTATGCTTGAACCTATACTCGTGCATTTTTGCAATTCACGTCATAGGTTCAGCAAGAGGAAATGAAAACCATGTGCTTTTGCTTGAGCTTGAATGAATTCGAAAAGAACTATATTTGGTACATAGTTCATACTCGGAGTACAAAATTAGTGCAACTAATAGCTAATCTCTGAAGAGATTGGCCTGACGACTGACTTTGAGAGGCAGCCCAAAATTTTGATAGACCCTGATCTCACCTTCTAGGCTTGCCGTTATAATTACCAGACCCCATGCTGTGGCTTGGACAGTTTGACCTCCATTATCAAACAAAGACCAAGAGGAGGACCAAGACTGGGATGGAGAAGTGGCAGAAGCAGATATGGAAGGTGAGTCACCATAACTAATTGATGCAGAAGATGAACCAAACGAGTTGCTGACACCAATTCCAGGATCTATGTGAGCAGAGTGAGCAAAATCTTCATCTGCACAGCTTGTAATTCTCTCCAAACCATTATTTTTCTTGGGCAGAGGGGGCAAATGCCTCCTGCTACTTATACCAACCAAGTTGTCTTCAAGGGTTGGAGAACTGCTGCTGGAATTTGGTGGTGGAGCAGTTGATCGTTTTGAATGCCTTTTGGAATGTATTTCTACAATTGGTGGCTCATTTTTTATACTACCAGGCCATGGAATCGCAACGGATACGTCTTTACAATGGAAGTGCTCGTGAGCATGGACAGTAATTCTACTTCTTCTCTTCCCAGCACCTGGATTTTTGGACTCATCAACCTTCCATATATAGACCTGAGAATCTTCGCTAGCACTGATGACATGTTTTCCATCTGGACTGAAAGAAGCTGAAATCTGGCTGCTAGTGTTCCGAAATCCTGTGGTAAAGATGATGAAATTGATAGTTGGGTACGCACTTCATGAAGTCTCGAATAGACACGTCATAGAAGCATACCTCTATATTTTTGGATGATCTCTGACCCATTATAGATTCGAATTCGAGAATCAGTGGAAGTAATGAGCACTTCAGATGGATTCCAAGGAGCAAACTGTGGACAAACAAATATTTGATTATTTGGCAATTTGTTGAAGGGAAGGAGCTGTAGCCTGGAAGTCAAATTACCTGAAAACCAGTGATTTTTTTGGCTTGAGCTTGGGATTGGAAACCAGGGAGTTTTTTGGCTTGAGACTTTATCTTCATCTGGATATCGTTGCGATGTTCCAATTTGCAATCTAGGATACAAAGCACACTCAAGATAAGGTATCATTGATGTTAATAGTATGATCAGAAACCTTGGAGTTAGCAGCCATTCTTACCATCGATACTATAAATTCGACAGATCCCTTGATGAGAACCAACGATAGCACCCTTCAAAAACGGAAAGAAATGACATCAGTCTAATGCTTTGTTACTTGTTGGACCAATGAAGTAATCATGGGCCATTGTATTTTCTTTCTCATAGTAATATTGTGTTTCCCCTAGACAAAATAATTTAGGAGACGTAGAAAATCTGATGCCTAACATGATTTCATGACATTAAACATGCATCTGAAGGCTTCCAAGTGACTCTTGGTCAGAGTTTACTATACCAGATGTAATCAACAACACCCACAGATGGCAATTCATCAAAAAAATTCTTGCAATTTTTTTTTAAATATATCATCTGGCTACCTGGCCATCAGGAGTGTAGCTAGCAGCTGTAACCATTTCATGAAGATCTGTCCAGTCAACAACCTGACGATCAGGTATGCTCCAAATTCGAACCTTTGCATCAAGTGAACCGCTCATAAAGTAATTGTCATCTACTGGATTGAACTGTATGCAAGTTACTGCCATATCATAGACTCATTAGGCTTAAACTATGATCCATGCAAATAATGTGACTTATCATACCACTTCTTAGGGATTGATGATTGAGTAACTGCAGTATAATTTTGCATCTCACCATAGTCATTGTGTGCAAACATCTTCAAACAGCTTTTGGTTTCCAGATCCCACAATCTAACGGTCTTATCCATTGAAGATGAAAGCAATAGCTGCACAGTATTATCTGACTTTATGTCAACTGTTTTTGAAAATCAATTATATCCCTATAATTCAAACGGTAAAAACAACCTTTCCTAATTTTTGTTTTCGTTTAGTGAATCCTATATTTGTCTGTGAATAAATTGGTAACTAGAGCTTCAAAAACCACTCACAACTAGGAGAGATAATAAACAAAGTAACTATCTCTCTCATTTATTTAGGAATCAAATCGAATAAAATGACTGAGCCTCACATTTTCCCTGATTTCGTCTATTTAACTTTTCCTTTTTCCTGCTATTTAACAGAAACTAAAATTTCCAGAAGCTGACCTGAGATCTCGACCACGATAGATCCAAGACATCATCTTGGTGACCTTTGAAAGTGCATACTGGTTTTTCTGAAAGAGCAAAAACAGTCTCTGGCACATTTACATAGTCGGGGATTGAGTTGCCCTTTTTTCTGTTGGTTTTACCCTTTCTCCTCCTTTCAGATGGCATAGGTATAATTTCTGCAAGTGGAGGGCGGTCTGAAACAGTGCCAGCCATCGCATGAACAGGTGTGCCACTGGCTGAACTTAAATCATCAGCTGGCCTTGTTGACATAACTTCACATTCCTGCACTTCCCACACATGAATCACCTTATCTTCTCCCGCACTTGCTAGGAAACGTGCATCCCAGCTGAATCTGATTGTCCATATTGAACCCTCATGAGCTTGAATTTCTTGAGACATATGCAATGCCGTAAATTCTTTGTAGGATTTCCCATGTTGGTGAGCTTTTACCCATTGTGATGTAGCCTTGGCAGCTCTCTGGTCTTCTGGTGAAGAATGCTCTAGTTCTTTGTTTAATCCACTCATCGAAGTTGCTACTCCCTTGATATTCTTCAAAAATGCAGCTCCCTTTCTCTTGCTATTTCTGAAACTCTTAGTAAAATATGAATTGTTGTTGATTTTCCTGCCATCATCATGAGTATTTCTTGCCACATGCTCCCGGCGCATCAGCTCCTTCACAACTGGTGAATATCCAACAGACTTCTCAAATTCCTCCATAGTAAGTTGCTTCCCTGTCTGAACATCACTGAGTTTGTTCCACATTCCCTGTTCATTGTACTCTTTGACAATAAACTCCTTTCCAGTGTCCAAATTCTTTATCAGGAAGAATGAACCAAATGCGCCATTCGACACTACAGATTGTAACACATCATTATTCGGATTTGGTAATCTGTTTTTTGCTCTTTCTGGGGATATTCTAACAGCACTTGAGTATTGGCATACACCTATGCTTGGTACCACTAGCCCTGATGATGTTCTAGTGAGTCTTTGTTTCGATATGGGACCAATTAATTCTTCTTTCCGTTGTTTCGTTTTTGCAGAGAAAGCATCTATATCACCATCTGACCTCGACCTGACAAGCACAATTGCAGTTGGATGTGAATGTGAAGGTGGAGGAGGAGAAGGCTCGTCTCCTCTTGATTCTTTTTTCAGAGAAGAATCAACCTTTACTGTGGGAGAGGAATCAACCTCTACTGTGGAAACTTGACCATTATCATGTTTTCTCGAAACTGCTCCCACAATCTTGGCGCTAGCAAGCCTGAGCATGTCTTTGGTGCTTGACAGGCCCATGCCTTGTAGGAGGCGCTTGCGCCGCTCCCTGATATCCCCTGGTTCAGCCATCCACATATCATATCCTGCCAATATGGATGAAGATTTTGCACTTGGCTCAAGGGGATGGATGCTTTTAATGGAGGCCGAAGAGATGGCCGAAACAAACGACATGCGACTATCCTCAAAGTCCCCATCATCGTCTGATCCCGAGGAAGCCAAATCCAGGGAACAACTGATGATATCCTTTCATAGGACTCGAAAAAACGGTCGTCGTCGTCATCTTCTCCGAGACCATCCCAATTCATAGTTAGTGTCCTTCGATTCATCGTTGCACATTGCATATGTGATAACTCACAGAATCAAATCAAGGAAATGGAAACAAACAAGAAAGTAATGTGTCTATGTATGCCGTAGTTTTGTTTTTTTATCAGAGGGAATAAATTCCAAGAATTTTGTGGAATCAATCTGGAGCGAAACAGAGAGCAGCGGCTGGAAAGAGGAGAAGTGGAAGGGAGGAAAACAAGGAACATAAAACATAAGGCGTTACATTTGTCTTAAGAATTGGGTAGAAAAAGAAATGGTCAATAATGGTCACAACCCTTACCTCTCTTCACGTCTATATGCCAATAATAACATGCATGAATATGGTAATTGGATATATATATATATATATTAAACGATGTGACTTTCCATTCATTATTGCAACACATCAATATATAATTTAAGTTTGTTTTCTTGGAGATGGCCTTAACTAAGTGGGTGTTGCGCTAGTCGTGTGCAACTCTATATTATGTTAATTGGTGTCATATATCCCTCTTGTCCTCTACATACTTTCTGTTTGAGACCCATTCCACACACACACACACACACACACATAGAGAACTTCTTCTATAAGTGAAATTTGTTTCACCCATTTCTTATTTTTAATTTATTAAATAAAAATTATTATTTGATTTATATAGTAAAGTATAAGATTCAACTATCATTTTATGATATAATTGGTGTAGTTTGAACATATTGCAAATAAAATTTTAAAATTTCAGTATTTTTTCCGAATATATTGAAAATAGGAAATTAGAATACAAAGTGTATACTAAATCATTATTTGAGAGGGCAAAGTGACATTAAAAATATAGTTGAGAGGGGCAAAGTAAAATTCACCCTTATTTTACAAATAAAATAAATAATTCAAGACAACAATCCACAAATCATGGAAGCATTTACGAATTAATTGATTCTTTACGTACATAATACCATAAATAAGTTTATCTTGAGAACTATTAGAGTAACTATAGAGATGTTTTGCATTTGAATTCAAAATTATGAATTGACCTAATTTTATGTTTTTGCATGGTTTGAAGTTGGAAAAGAACCCGAGTATGGACCTTGTTTGTTTTTCATTCGAATTTTTAACCTGAGTTAGATTTTATATGTATTAAAATTGCAGTTAAGAGTTAAAGCCTGGTGACGACATATTTTATTAAGTGAATCAAATATTGAAAGGGATTGAGGTCACAGAATACCAAAATTTTGTAATTTTCGATATAGTTAATTCATTATCTTTGCCCATGAACGTACATAAAATTTTCAATTTAACAGTTCTTAATTTGTTCTTTATTAATTTATTTATTTTCTTGTATTATGAGCCATGAGGTTTATTCATAACAGTAGCAGTGTATCCATAGAAATAGACCTCCTTACAAAACCATAGGTAATTCCCATAATTTGTAGTATTTGCAAGACTTGACATTTCGAGACAAAGGCAAGCATCCTCTCCTAAGTTTAAATCTGGTAGAATATCATATTATAATACACATGAATAAATTGATAAATAATTTTATTTTTGTTTATTTACACTGTTCAGTACCAGTCTATCAGCTCCACCACCAGCCCCACACCTCTAATGAAGCAACCTTTCTATTCCTCGTACCCTCAATGTCTGATCAATCTTTGCATCTTTTAACTTGTCAAATCCCTTAATCATGCTGCATTGCAAGATATAATCCACAAGTTTTTATGAATAAATAAGTAAATTGATATTATGCAAAATAATTGTGCGCGCTTTTTCTATGGTTGTCAACTCGATAACACCATTAAAACATTCCAATTCCAGAAATAGACAAAGTACGCAGGCGATAAACGATTACTCAGATTTCATCATCTCTCCGAGCTTTCTTGCTTTTCTTCTCTTCTACATACTCTCGAGTCATCGGCAAGAAAATCGATTCAAACTCAGCCGAGGCATCGAATTGGAGGCTCCGGCGAGACGCCGGTGATGCTTGCCTTTTCAATTTTGAGGGTTGAGGCCTGGTTTTCTTCGGCGCCGGCGGGCACTGTGTGATTGCTGGAATTTTGTGATCTAAAGATGTCGGAGTTCTGAACCCATCATCGTCTTCAGGTATTGGCTTTTCTGATTCTCTCGAAGAAACTGTGGCCTCAACATTCTTTTCTCCATCCTTAATACTAGTATTACTATCTTCTTCCTCTTCATGATCAGTACGATCAAGGGTTTCTTGAAATTCCGATGCGATTTCTTGACAAGAAGATGGATTTTCTGATGTGGGTTGCGATGAGTTTTCGAGTTTGATGATCCCTTCTTGTTCTTCCTTTTCCTCGAGGAGACAATTTTGTGGGCTGTTACAAGTTGACATTCCGAACGATGAAAAGTGGTGGATATCTGAGCACATGAAGATGAACTCTGAGAGAGGAGAAGAAAAGACTTGAGATTTTCAAAAAAGAGAAAGAAAGATTGTTAAATAGATGGATCTACATGAGAGTAAAATCATCAATTAACCACAAATTTGTTTTCTTTAGATTTTTTCTGTCCGTATTTTCGAAGATAGCTAAGGAAAGAGATACAAGTGGTTAGTGAGAGAGAGTGAGAGAGAGAGAGGAATGAGTTAGTGAGATACAAGTGGTCTGTGAAGATGGAGGCTCTCAGAACAGTACAATTGGCCAAGGATCCGATACACACAAACTCTCATAAATCCCTTTTTACTTTTACTTCCAAATTAAATTTGGCCGTCTCAAACTCTCTTTTATCTCACAACAAAAAACACACAATCTGACAACTTTTTTACAACTTATACGATTTGTTTCTCATCATTGTGCAATAACTAGACAAGTTTTTTCTTTTTATTTTATTTTAAATTTGTATTTTATTTTAAATTTTAATTTTTTTAATAAATAGTTAATCATTAATTATATACATTTAATACATATACATAATTTAAAATATATAATAAAATATAAATTAAAATAAATAATCTAATATAATTTTCCTAGCGCTAGCACATCGGAGGCTACTACTAGGGGACCATAATTTCTGATATGAACACAAATCCTTTAAATTAAAACATATATTTTAATCTTAAATTTGATTAGAAAAAATAAATTTTTATTTTAAATAATATATATTTTATTTTTATGATTTTCTTCTATTCTTTTTTTCTCACCCAAAATCAAAATTCAAACATAATTTAAGAGATTGGGATCGAAATTATGTGGTTAGAGGCTTGTGATTTGAAGGAATCTGCCTCGACTAGACTAGTGATTTGGAGGAACCTGCTAAATAATCAGAATCATATATAAAAACATCTGATTTGCTAAGCGAGTAATCGAGTAATTAACATATTAAATAAATAAATATTGAATAAACATTTCTAGGATCGAAGAATCTTAAGTTATGCTTATTCAATCTTATGATTGACGTTTCGTAAAGATTGTCTGATTATGGGGATGTCTTGGACATGTATTTTGGATTATTCCAAAAGATAATTATTTGTTTATTTATTTATTTATGGGGAGGCAAAAGAGTCGTCTGAAAATAACAAATAAAGTCGGTCGGCTTTTGCTAGCAAATGCTCCTACAGAATTTGAGTTAAATCCAAAGACCAAGCATAACATGCCATGTTGATCAATATTATCACCCTTTTTTTTATTTTATAAAAAAACATTAATATACATAAGAATAAATAAATCCCTATTTTTCACATTATTTTATTTAGCGATGATTCAAAAAGACTTAGCGCAAATTATATGATGTTTATTCGATTATCTTTTTTAAAATCAAACTATTGATGTTGGGTATTTGATCATTTGACAGTAGATTTATTGGGTTTATCATATTTTTTTTATGTACAAAAAAATTAAACACTTGAAGGGCTCTAATATGTCAGTTTGATTTGAAAGAATCGAACGATTTGTATGTGTTTATGCAAACTCCTATCCATAATAAGGTACATAATCAATTAAAAAATTTTAGCCTTGACCGAGGCTAGTAAAAATTGTTCAAAATTTCTTCTTTTTTTTTTTTTTTGGTTTTTTTACAGTAAAGTTATGGAACAGTTTGTTCAACAAAAAATACTTTCGGCTGTCACAATGAATGCTATTTAAAAACAATAAATAAAACGTTTAATTAGTAAACGGTCCATTGCCTAATAATTTATTTGGCTGCCTTTCCACCCTTTATTTTCACATGGTGTATTTATTATCGATTAATGTTTTTTTTTTCCTACCTCGTCTTAATACGAAAAATATTCATTTATGAATTTAAATAAATTAATCACAAAGAAGATGAAAAAAATACGAAAGTTAATTGATGATATATAACATGGCTTGTGTTGAAATTAAAGAAGCTTCTAGATATATTTTAGATAAAATACGATAACACTCATTGAATTTGATCATGAATTTGATCATAAATTGCATTTATCGTCATTTGTGTTAAGGTAACATTTCCTCCTAATCAAATTTGAATTTAATATTTAGACAAAATTGCTTTTAATAAAATAAATTAATATAATTTTGAGCCTATTTTGAATATATATACACCCTAATTTCGATTTTAGATTCTTTATTAATTAAAAAATATTATTTTAAATTACACTTTTAAAAAAATAATTCAAAATTTAAATTACTTTAATAACAAATGAGTATAAAATACATAAAAAAAATAAATAATAAAAAATATTTTAAATATTTAAATTGAAAAGGATAAATGAGACCTAGGTCAAATTTAAGAGCGATATTATATTTTACCTTATATATCATGTCTTATTACCTAGTTGCATATATTAATAAACCAATAAGGTCGAATCTGGGAAGACAAACCATGGGAAGGGCGTTAATAACCTAGGATTCCCCACAGAAATAGAATGTTACATCTACTAGTTGAGCAGTAGGTATTCATGGGCGGACATGCATACATATTGTACATACCATTTAATACGGACATACAAGGATATAGTTATATATGTATGAATAGCATTATTACATCTTATTGTGTCAACTTTGTTCACTAATTTTTGAAATTTAGAAGGTGTAATTTTTAGGGCAAATGACATTACATTCCGTTCGAAATGATTATTTTAATATTTATCTTTTTCATCAATTTGTACTTGTGAGAATCCAAAATTTCATATCCAAGATTGAAAATGTCTTCAAATTGTAAAGCCTTTGGAAGAGAAATACAACCATGAAAAGTGTTTAATTAATTGCCAAAATATTGTTGTACATTTAATAACCGTGTGTCGGTCTCTCTTGAGGTAGTCGAGTGGTGTTGAGTAGGAATTTGAGGTCGAATGTTTCAAGTTCGAATCCTCTATACCACTCGATTTTTATCTATCGCATCGGGTTTGCCTAGTATGGCTTACCCTTCTGTATGGTTTGTAGACTATTGATCAGAAACGGGGTTTATTTAGTGTACACCTTCGGATAATAACTGTAAGTTTCTCGTCATAAATAAAATAATTAAAAAATAATAATTAGGTGTCACAACTCACAATGAATATGCAAGGAAGATGATCTATAAGTTGCATGCATGTTGATGATAGCAATGATATTCAAATGTCAATACTAATTGTACTATTTGATTTTATGAATATCAATTTTTTTTTTTTACATACATTTATTTCCATATATTAAGTAAGGAACCGCGAATCAAAGAGTCAAGAAGAAGAAAAGGGGTGTGGATGTTTTCTTGGAGTAGAAGGGCGCGTTGGTGACCATAATGCGCCTCTTGCAATGTGACTTGGAGTGTCAGGCAGACACAAGTTTTGCCTGATTTTCGTTTGATAAAGGGAGACATATAGATACCCTTCTCTTCAAAGATTCGGCCCACTTACTTTATTTCCAACTGAGTTGTGGAGAGCCATTATGCCAGCCTAATCTTGAAATTGTCCAAAATTCATGGATTTATTTTACTTAATATATATATAAATATGGCAAAAAAAATATTTTGTCATCCCAACTATGCATGTTTTTATAGATTGTCATTTTATTTTTTTATTACATTTTATATCCACATCATATAATTTTTACGTTTTACCATCTATAACTCAATTCAGGTGGAATATTCTATCGCTATTCATCACATGCCATGCGTGGGGGTTTTTATGAGGGCAATTTTTTTTTTTTTTTATTGTGGATCAATTTTAACCTCCTTTGTACCGTAGAATTTTTCTAGCAATTGATGTCCTGGTGTACTCATGAATGTAAGAATAAGACATGTCTTGCACATATATAAGATGGAGGGTGGGAATGGTTAAGTTGTCAAATAGGATAAACAACAAGAAGTATTGCTACATTTGATCTAAAATATTGAAGTTTGGTATGCAACGAAGAGGAGGAAGTTGACTGAAAATCTTTACCGAAAAAGGGGAATAATCAAGTTGGTTTCAATTAAATCCCATACTCAATGAATAATTTCATGATGAAGTGAAAAAATAAGATAATTTTTGTACACAATTGAAAAGGAAAAGGAGAATAGAGACAACCATGGAAGGGAAAACTATACATGCATTGCAGAATTGCAGAAGATGTGTTGTTACGATCCTTATTCCATATGTTGGGCCCATTACAACACTAGATAATCAAACAAATTGGGCCAATGGTCCATAATTCTGGCGGCAAATTACTTGAATAGCATAAACAATATTTAACTATGCATCTAATAATTGGTCTAAGTAGATGTATGTTTATCAAGCCCAAATAAAAAAATCACATTTTTTTTTATGTCAACGAGTATGTCCAAATCTAAACTCGTTATATCGATTTTTGTTTGGGCGAATTTTAATCATATAAATAAATTTGGATTGAATCTTTAGGTATTTCATTTTCAAACCCGACATATACTTAATTCATTTTTTTTTTTAATTATTGTATATATTTATAGGATATTTTTTTATAAAAGTAATTTTTTTAGAAAATTTTAGAAATATTATTTTTTAAATATATAGTATTTAATATTATTTAGTATTTTTTTTAAAAATTAACAAAATTATTTTTAAAACAAATATAACAGAGTCTAATTTGGGGTAAGTTTGGATTTAAATCCTTAAAAATTTAAATGGATTGAATCTTAAATCCAAACAAATTATATGCAAACTCGACCTATTATCTTCATTATTTTTTTTTTAATTGGAGTAGACAGCAAGTATATAGTTGATGGGGCAATGTGAAATTTGCCCTTATAAACATTCTGTACAACAATGCACGAGTCAATCGGAGATAAAGCGCGATTTGAGGTGCATTTAAAGGTGAATTTCATTTCGTTCACATTTTGCATTTTAGTTTCGCTCGCTCATTTTTCCATTTTTGAAACGTGAGGCGCTTAACTGTGGGAAGAAGAGAAACACTTTGTCGTTCTCGAAAGACGCGAAATCCTTCGAATCATTATTCTTCCATTTCTACGGTTTTGGAATACGAAGAGAAAGGTGGTGAAATTCTCAACTCTGATTATTGATTTCTTTTTGGTTGTGCGTAGAAAATCTGCGAAAATCTGCTCCCACATTGTTTTCTCATCGATCAGTATTTTGTCGATTGATCTTTTAGTATAAATGTTACTTATGTGCTACACGATGTGTGTGTGTGTGTTTATAAATGTGTCTTCATCTACACTATTGATATATGTTTGTTTTTGCATGTATGAGATCTTTGATCAGATAATCATACGAGCAGGCTGATCTTTGGCATTGAGCTCTTGATAACATTACTTGTGAATATTGATCTTTTCAACGTTTTTTTTCCTTTCCCTTCTTTGTTTGTTTCATGTTATATACAACGCGTTTTGATCGAGTTTCATCTTTCTGTGTATCAATGGGATGGGTATGATCTCTTTTATTGAAGAATTGTGTTAGATGGTTCATCATTTGATATATCTGAATCTCAGCCTGATTTCTGTGGACAAAATATCACACACTCTTAATATATTCCATGACTTAATTCCTTTTGCTTAGCAATTCCATGTGACATTTGAGTGCAGTTGGTTGAATTAAATAAATGAGCTTAAAAGTTTTGCTAGATCTTGTTTGGAAATAAGCTTTTTGAAAAAGTGGGACTGCTTGAAAAGAAAAGCCAATATCTGGAGAAATGGAGGGATGAAAAAATTCAAGACAAAGTGGGGTGAGTTAAACGTAGAAGGTGGTAGGCCACTTGATAGCTTCAGGTGAAATAAATTGTTGCTACCTGTATATATTCATAAGGTATTAGGCAGGCGAAACATAAGGATTGGATTGGTGCATACTTGGAATTTGTTTCAGCAGATGTAATTTAATTGCTTATATTTTCAATTCGGACTATATGTTTTATGAGCTGTGGTAGTTGTTGCACTAGGCGTATATCTATATGAATTAAAATTGGTCACAGATGTTCATCTGTCGAAGCTGTTATATAACCTTTTTGCTATAGGAAAATCTGATTCCTTTTACACAATATAACAAACAAAACATCATCACTAGTATATTTTGTTATTAATTTTGATTCAAAATCTTGATGATGCTTGTAATTTGTTGGCAGGTCAACAAGTAAATGGCAGACGCCGAGGACATTCAACCTCTTGTATGCGACAATGGAACAGGAATGGTCAAGGTAATAGTTGTTTCAACAAAATCATGATTCCTATCTGTTTTACCTATCCTTTCGTTAAGATTCTTACTTTATCCTCAACAGTAATATTAGTGGGTTCTCTCCTATAGATCAAATATTCTTATTGGTGGCTAACTCATGATGTTTTAGGCTGGATTTGCTGGAGATGATGCTCCGAGGGCTGTGTTCCCTAGCATTATTGGTCGCCCACGTCACACGGGTGTCATGGTTGGCATGGGCCAGAAAGATGCATATGTTGGGGATGAGGCCCAGTCCAAGCGTGGTATTCTATCTCTGAAGTACCCCATTGAGCATGGTATTGTTAATAATTGGGACGACATGGAGAAGATTTGGCATCACACATTCTACAATGAACTCCGTGTTGCTCCAGAGGAGCACCCAATTCTTCTCACAGAAGCACCCCTCAACCCAAAGGCAAATCGAGAAAAGATGACACAGATTATGTTTGAAACCTTCAATTCCCCTGCCATGTATGTTGCTATCCAGGCTGTTCTATCCCTGTATGCCAGTGGTCGTACAACTGGTATGTTGATTCAATTTTTATGGCCTTGGTTGAATATAGAATTGAAAGTGCTAGGAGAATGTCTAAGCTATGCTAACTTTTTAATAAATATGCTTTGACTTGCACAAAGTAATGTTGCTGATGAATAAATTTAAAACCTTATAGAAAATTGAAATCATAGGTGTTGAAGCATCTTAATTTTGAATTTGTAGTCTAGGTAGCTATTGGTACGCTTGAAGAAGTTTCTGTTACGAAAGCATTTGTTCTCTTACATGGATTCTTTATGAGTAAGAGGAATTATATATCGGTAGTGGACTACTATTAAGATTTCATTTTTGTGATTTGTCTCATATATTAATCAAATGGGTGGTTGGGGTGGAAACACTTGCCAATGTTTCCTTAAGACACATATTCATTATATATAATGATGTAGCTTATTATTTCTTTTATGCATCACGGTGTGCTTTTCATGCTGTTATTATATGTTGAGATGCTGGCAAATTTCATGTGTAATTGTCTTGAGTTGAAACTACAACTTAGTAATTAGTTTTGGAACCTTGGCACCAATGTCGAAATCTGAAATTAGTTAGCTGAGTTTTTTATTAGATTCAGGAAGCTACTGGTGGTTTAACTGTTCTGTTTGTTATCTGAGTTGGGATTTTTGGGGTAATGGGAGCTTGTATGTGACTGTGTATAATCTCCATGGGACTCATCCAATTATGAGTGTCACCATATTTTGTAATTGTTGGTTACCAAGAATTTGTTGTGTTCATAAGCCAAAAAAATTCATCTCTGGATGTTAACTGATGACTTGCACCTATACAGCTCTGGTGGTATAAGAAGAATAATTCTATTCATAGGATGTTTGCATGGTTATTTGTGCTGTCATGCAGGTATTGTCATGGACTCGGGGATGGTGTCAGCCATACGGTGCCCATTTATGAAGGCTATTCTCTTCCCCATGCTATTCTTCGTCTTGACCTTGCCGGTCGTGACCTCACGGATCAGTTGGCAAAAATCCTCACTGAGCGTGGGTACAGTTTTGTTACCTCTGCTGAGAAGGAAATTGTGAGGGACATGAAAGAGAAGCTGGCATACATTGCTCTTGATTTTGAGCAGGAAATGGAGATGGCAAAGACAAGTTCCTCTGTTGAGAAGAACTTTGAGTTACCTGATGGTCAAGTGATTACTATTGGAAATGAGCGTTTCCGATGCCCTGAAGTCCTTTTCCAGCCATCAATGATTGGAATGGAAGCTGCTGGTATCCATGAGACAACATACAATTCAATAATGAAATGTGATGTTGATATCAGGAAGGATTTGTATGGCAACATCGTACTCAGTGGCGGGTCTACCATGTTTCCCGGTATTGCTGATAGAATGAACAAGGAAATCACTGCATTGGCTCCTAGCAGCATGAAGATTAAGGTGGTGGCTCCGCCCGAAAGGAAGTACAGCGTTTGGATTGGGGGATCCATCTTAGCATCCCTCAGTACCTTCCAGCAGGCATGTTATATGTTAATTGACTTTTCAGTTTTTGTCAACTTCTTGAACGCATTCCCTCATCTTAGTTCTGTATTTTGTCTCATTGTCTGCAGATGTGGATAGCAAAAGCCGAGTACGATGAATCTGGCCCTTCAATTGTGCATAGGAAATGTTTCTAATCAGAAGCATTTATCAGTGCCCTGATTATTGCTCAACTCAGGGAAGAAAATGCTGCTGGAGTTTTCGTTCCCGATTAACGTCAACTGGTCTTGTGATCCTGAAATCTAGAGATTTTCCTATTCATTGTGTTGGTTTTATTTCTGCATAAATTTAGCAGTATCATAGTGTTGTCTATGTTATTATGTTCGTACGTTTTGTTTTCTCAAGGATTTCTTGCACATTGGAGTTGTGTTTATTAATAAGTAGTTTATTTGTTATTTTATTTTCTGTCTATTAAAGTTGTTTTCTGAAGATTTCTTTCTCTTTCTTTGTTTTGTTCAACTTCGTGAAAATGCTAATGTATGCGTTGGCAGTGAACTTGGATATTTGTTTCGATGGATCAAATTAAAAATATTGACCACCTTGAGTGTATCTGATAAATGTGCTAATGTTAACTATATTGGTTGAGGGTTGTGATGCCATGTCTTTTTCTTTTTTCTTTTGGAAAAATTACTAAAAACTCTTTAAAATAAATTTTTATATTCAAAAAAGTTGTTAAAATATTTTTCAATACCAAAACTCACTTCATCAAGTTTTCAGTTCTAACATTGATTTTTTTTAATTTTTCTTTAGATTGTTCAGGTTAATTTGTATCAATGAAGATTTTCATTATATTGTGTTTAGACAAAAAAACATTCTTCATTTTTTAAATCTTTAAATTATTAGTAGAGACAATTTCAAATTTTAAAATTGAAGGAACTAAACAAAAGATTTAAAATTTTCAAATTCCATAAATTAAGGTTTGAAAAAGTTTTTATTACAAATAAATGAATATAATTAAAAAAATTAAAATCGAATATCAATAAATAAAAAATTCTTAATGTAAGAAGTTTAAGGGTAATTTAATTAAAAATGAGGTAAAAGTGGACTTTTTTAATTGAAAAGTTGGTGGAGAATTTTTTAACTAAAAAATAATTTTAAGTTTTTTTTTATAAATATAAAAATCTATTTTAGGGAATTCTTTTGGTAAGCACAACCCCCGCCCCAAAAAAAATAAAAAATAAAATAAAATAAATAAAAATAAAAAATATTAAGATGCCGTTTTTAACTTAAAATAATTTTAAAACATGTAATTAACTAAACTCTCTACTATGCCAAAATTGATTTTCTTGACTGTTCACAATATTATGTAAACGGATTAAACTTAATACATATATAAATTTAAAGAGATTCTAAAAAAATAATAATTGGAGAGCTGTGTTGTATGAATAATATGCTATGCTTTGGTCTTACATAGAAGAAATAAAAAATACATATCAAGAGACAATTGTAAAGATTAAATCAAAATCCATTGAGGGCAAGTCAAAGTTTCAAAAAATATACATATATTTGGGGCTTTCAGAAAAGGGTTTATTGAGGGTTGTAGACTTGTAATATATTTTAATGGTTGTCATCTCAAAAGTTATGGTGGTTGGAATTTGTTAAGTACTGCATATATATCCATTTGTATATGTTGTTGAGAAATAAAAAAAAAATTCATATCTTCGATTTGTAGATTTACTTGTCCAGAATTTAAGTATAACAAACAATCGCGAATGAACAATTATGTTATATAAATAAAAAGGGTTGATTGATTCCATAGATTAATTGTTTCCTCGTTGTGAGCATAAGTTTTGTGTAATGCACTTTACAAAAATTTTAAAATTGTTCGAAAAAGTTTAGACTTGAAAAATATTATTTATTACAAGTGCTACAAAAATAATTGATTTTAAGAGCAATAGTTGAACTTAAGGGATAAATGTAGGTGCATATGATTGATAGAAGCCACCGACCCATTTATCTATGTCACATTTTAGTATACATTTTAAGTCTGATATCATGTTGAACAACATGTTTTAAAGTTTTAATTCATTAATATTGAGGGATAGTAATAAACTAATTATGAGTTTGTTGAAAACTTTTAGATTAATTTTGATGAAGACGGTACATGTGAATAGATACCAAATGATAAAGTATAATAAAAATTTATGTTATGATAATATTAAAAAATATAAAATAAATTTATAATATATTACGTGATACTTGTAATAAATCATTCAATTACATATATATGAGTATTGTAAATTTGTAATATAAAAAGCGTAAAAAAATGATATTTGATGTTTAATTCCATCAATATTGTAAAATATTCATTCTTATTTATAAATTTAAATCCCATCAAATATCAATATCGTTGAAAGATTTTATTTAAACAATAACTTTCTCATCCAATGAAGTCAAGTACAAATTTCTTTTTCTCCTTTGTACAACCCCAGACATCTGAAAATGAGAGGGGAAAATACAAATTAATAACTTCAAAACTAAATTATTGAATTTACTGGAAAAAAAAAACATATAATTTGTATTGCTTTATTTCCCGCGGTGCAGAAAACACGTAGTACAGGCTCGGAGTCGTTGACTTTTCTTAGTTTTGTTTTTTTTTTTTATATTTTCCCCAAAATTTAAGCAATCGACTGATGTAAAAATGGAGTTCTGCGTCATCGTGGTGGTACCCCAAGGTACAACCTCCACTAGCCACCAGACTACGGCTATTCTTCGATTGAGATTCAGTGCCAGCAATCGTCGTTAATTAATATCAGTCTCTCGCTTCTACCCAATGCCAGCTAGCCAGCACAGGCTTCCTCGCTCCGCCGCCGACGGAGGTTTGTCATGGTGGTGGTGGCGGCGTAAATTATCAAAGCGGGAGTGGACCATCGCCGTCGCTGCCTCAGCATTCTCCGTTTTCCTTCTCATCCTCTCTCCAATCTCGGTCTCGCGTACTTTTTTAAATACAGATACAAATTCAGGAAGAGCTTCTGAGTGGGTGCCTTTCACGCCTTTATCCAAAGCGCAGGAAAATTCCGCGTGTAACAATCTTTCTCTCGCTGTTTATCTATTTCAATGTAAAAGGAATGAGCTGTTTTATACTAGTACTCGTATTTGTATTGATTCAGTGCGGAATAATTGCAGTTTGTTTGGATGGGAGTGTACCTGGGTATCATATAAGAAGGGGTTTTGGATCTGGTTCTGACAGTTGGCTTCTTCACGTTGAGGTTTCCTCTTTACTAGTTTACTTACTACCACATTTGAGCATATTGGATATCCATTTTGCTATAATCCCTGGTAAAATACAAATTACAGTACAAAATAGTCCCTCTCTCATTAAACTGATTTTTAATAATTTCTTTATTACAAAACTTTAAAATTGCAATGTCGTTTAAGTGTGCACTATTGCATTCAAAAAATAACTCAAATTGAGTGGTCAACAGCACCAATATGACATTCATTCATGGACACGGGGAGTAGTCTTTGGTCCTTATTCATGTAATTCTCTTTAGGTTTTCTTGATAATATACATGCTGTACAAGTAGTGTACTTTGCGCAGATACACAAATATTGTATTCCAAATATGGGAGAATCTCATATTTGCTCACGTTACCAATGGAGATGTAATCTCTTGCTGAGTACTTGAGTTTCTATAGAATGATATTTATATCAAGTTCTTTGAAAGTATCTGCTAGGTTATGTGCTGTAAGTAAAATGATTTGGACAGTACTAATATTGTGTCAAAATTGCCCTTGATCAATTAGAACTCACCTAGCTGGTGATCTTGTGGCATATATTGTTGAAAGTTACTGCTTTAGACTTGTTGCAGCGGTGGATCAAATACTTATATATATTTGGATTGCTATATAGGGTGGAGGATGGTGCAATACTATATCATCTTGTTCTGCTCGGAAGAGAACGAAACTAGGTTCATCAACCTACATGGACCATCAAGTTCAATTTTTTGGAATTTTGAGCCATGATCCACTTCAGAATCCCGGTATATTATTCACTGTTTGGCACTCCATCCTACAATATATGCCCAATTCCTTTCTCCTTTACTTAATTGTTTTTTGAGTACTTTTTTCACTTGGACTTTTATTTGTGATTCGCATTACATGTTACTCTTTTTCGCAACCTAGTGTTTTGGCTACTTCGTCAGTGTTGTACTAGCATGTGTCCTCATAAAAATCACACAGTCTCCCCTGCCGTGGTTTACATTCTTTATGATTTCCCTTTTTTATTCTTAATCTTGTTAATGAAAATAGGTCTATAGAATACATGTATTATTTACTTGCCAAGCCAAGGAATAAATGCAACTGAGTTCTATATCCTCATTGGTTTACACTGCCGAAAAAAATGTTTAGTTGGAAATCTATTAATATGTAATAGGCGATGGCTATGGATTTATATCTTTTGACATGAGATAAAATTTGATATTCACTTCAGCTATTTGTTGTTTTGGCCATCTTCAGATTTTTTCAACTGGAACAAGGTGAAAATACGGTATTGTGATGGATCCTCATTTTCCAGTCACCCTGATAGTGAGTTTAAAGTAAGTCCCCTAAAAGTTTATCTTGAAAATTGTTGGAATGTTGTGCACTTTTCTACCATGCCTGTGTGAGACAATGAAATAATGTGATGACAGTAATTCACATACATTTCCATTCATCTATGCCCCAGAATGGAACAAAAATTTTCTTCAGAGGTCAGCTTATATGGGACACGCTTATGGATGAGCTCTTGTCAATTGGAATGTCTAAAGCTAGAGAGGTACATAAACTAACTTCTCTCTCCATGTTTTCTTTGTTTTTGTAGCGAAGCAGTTATTTTCATGATTTTATGTTTTACTCATTTTGGTGTTGTAATTGTTGTAGCACAAAAAAATTATTGCCACGAGTGTATTTGTCATTGCAATAATGCAAATATATGTTTCACATACTTCTTTGAGTGAATCAAATTTCTTGTTTTCTCATATATTAGCCATTTCCAAGTTTCATTTTGCTCATACAGTGACTTGATATCTTTGAATTAATATTATTGACCACGTGCATGAGTTCCAGTTTCTCTTTTCTTTCCTGCATAATGTCATTGAAATTTATGAAATAGGTTTTGTCTACTGATGAAGTCAATTCTATCCTGGTGCTAAAGAGATAGTATACATCTTTAGTTCAGTTAGCTAAGGGCTACACCATTCTCAATTGCAAAATGTTGGGTTCTTACAAATGCAATCTACAAAATTCACAGGCTCTTCTTACAGGATGCTCTGCTGGCGGTTTGGCCACTCTCATACACTGTGATGACTTTCGGGATCTTCTGCCAAAAGATGCAAATGTCAAGTGTCTTGCAGATGCAGGTTTTTTTCTTAATGAGTATGTGCTTTGCATTCTCTAACCCTCATTGTCTTGTTATTCGGGTTTACCTTCAATTGATCACTGTCTCTAACCTGCCAAACTTATTTTAGAGATTGCAACAAGTTACTACCTGATATATGTGGATTATTTTTTATTTTGATTTCATGCCCAATTTTCCTTTGAGTGGTTTATGAAATTTGTACAGTTGATATTTTTGAAGAACATGTTTTGATCTTACCTTAACTCACTGCTATGAGGACATAAATAATAGTGAAGTAGTCATACCGTGGAGTCACTTTTGTTGCGAGTTATTGACCAAGTATAATAGCCCGAAGAAAGAGGGGTTTCCAATGTGAAACATGCTCAACACGATGCACCAACTTCGGGATGCTTCTTCTAAAGCCACAAGCCAGTTGGAGCTTAAAATCAGGCTTGGTTAAGAACTGTAATGATCTACATTTCACAACATGCTCCATCAACTACCTTGAAGCTTTGACTGCACAGATTATTTGACAATGACAAGGGCTTGCAATTGTTTGAGGTCTTAGCTCTTTTTTGGGTTTACTCCCATATGGATGGGCTGCTATTGATTATAATGTATAAACAGAACGAAGTGCATAGAGATAAACTTCCTGTAGTGACTCTTTCCTGTATATTGGGTGGTATTTGATTGTTATCAATCTTAATTGTCAGAATATATATACATATATATATATATCTGTGTGTGTGTGTGTGTAGATATAGATAAAGGTTTCATGGAAATAATCTTAGATAACTGGGTTTAGGCCTTTCTTTTAGGTATGTTTTTGTTGTCCTGTTTAAACTGAGACGTGATTTGTTTTTGTGGACAGGAAAGATATTGTTGGAAATCACACCATAGAATCCTTTTATCATGATGTTGTACATCTCCAGGTTATCCTAAAACTTATAACCTATGCCTTGCATGTGTCAATTTAAATTTCCTCATGACATCTGCTATTTACAAAAAGAAACTTTTTACTTAGATGTTCTGTAACAATTTCAGCCATTTTTTATCCTTCTTTCACTTAAGATACTGATTGCTGGCTTTATGTTTAAATGTTAGTACAATAATCAGACTGGGAAATGCCACGTATTTCTAAGTAGTGAGACTCCATTTGTCTCAAAGTTTTTGTGCTTATCTTTGATGCACAAGAATGGCATTATATTGAATGAGATAAGTTTCCTCTGTAAAAACATCAACTTTTTCAACCGTCTGATAGGTGGGCTTTTCTCCTCAAGGCTTAGAACATGGACCATCTGTTTATGGTTCACATAAATAATATGGCTAACTGAGAAGTCTTCTTATTGTGGGCATTCAACAAGCATCAAACTTATTTTACCAGCTGACATCATCGAAACTCATCTTTTTCTCCTAATGCAAGCATCTGATATAACTTGTATTCTTCAGCGAGGTAGGTTGGTTGGTTTGTTTATTTTTTTGTGTGTCTGCGTTTTTTTTTTCCTCTGTTTGTTGTCAAAAGAGAATGCTGTTTGGCCATTTGAGAACAAACATACATCATAAGATCATCAGAGTATTATTTAGTTTCTATAAACAAAATGATAATAATTGTAAAACTATGAAATTCAATGTCACCAGAGGACAGATGGTCCTTGTTCAATAATTTATTTTAGTTGTTCATGTATGCATGTCCAAATGTTGAATTCACTTGGATAACTATTATTTATCTTGATAAACAGGATAATTTTGAAATTACAACTAATAATTCGTGCTTACCTGACCTGATTGCAGGGTGTGGCTAAAAGTTTGAACCATGATTGTGTTGCCAGATCTGAACCTTCTAAGGTGCATTTTCTCTTCTGTAATTTTTTGGTTGACTTTTGTTTCTTCAAATAGAATGCTTTTCTCCTTATTTCTGTAATATATGGAATGTTTATTCATTGCTCAATTTTGGTCCAGTGTTTCTTTCCTCAAGAATTTATAGGAAATATAAAGACCCCTGTCTTCCTCGTTCAACCAGCATATGATTTTTGGCAGGTATTTTCTTATTTCATGGCATCTTTTCTAACATTGTTAACATTTTATATAAATATATATTAACATAAACATTTTTATGACTTCTTTCAGATAGCAAATATTTTTGTGCCTGATTCATCAGATCCCCATGGCAGCTGGCTCAGGTGCAAGCTAAATATTTTGAATTGTGATTCCAACCAGCTAGAAGTGCTCCACGGTATTATCTTAGAAATGACATCTTACTGTTCACATTCATCACATGTGCAAAATAATCACATTTCAGATAATTAAAATTACCTGTGAGTTACCAAGGGAGAAGATTAAATTCCTCTCCAGTCACTGTAGCTAACTTCAATGGTGGAAATTAGGATGTCATTGTGTATGAGTACCTCACCCTGTTATCCATAATTTTCTTTATGGGCATCTGTGCCATTGGAGAATTCTTACTTGCTTGTTTGAATTTTGTGGTGTTGTGTTTATTCTGTGAAGACAATGTCCCTAATTGGGCCATCATACAAGTTCTATCTGATTCTTTATTTTTCCCTACCTTTTTAGGATTCCCTTACAAAGAAACAATAAAGGGGCAGATTCTTCCTTGAAATTAGTGTGCCTCTGCCTTCCAATGACCTTCCAAAGCCAGGTGTAGTACGAAAAAAATTCATTTTCTTGTGAGTCTCTTCACATAAAGTGCTTACCTATTGCACCAGAATCACTCCATTGCATGGTTTGGGAAAGTGAGATGCACGTAGCTTTGCTCCTGCAAATCAAAGAGACTGTTTGCATGATGTGAACAGTGACTTAGGTCTAAGTGGAGCAACATTTGCCTTTGTACCATGGCCTTCGCTCTTTACCACTCTTAGAAAAGAAGCAATATCTGTAGATACCTGCATAGGATTACCTCAGTTCTGAGCTGTTCAAAATATGTATATTAGCACAAAAATTCATCACTTGTAACGCCAAATAATAAATTTTCATGCATCCAGGTTACAGAAATTCATTGCTCAAGACACTCGGTGAATTTCAGCAAAATCTTAAAGTGGGAGTATTTATCAATTCTTGTTTTGTCCATTGCCAGACATGGGCGGCTGAGACATGGCATTCACCCAGTTCTCCCAGAATCAACAATAAAGTTAGTTCTAATTATAAATTATTTTCATGTCATTGTGTTTGTTTAAATATGATTCTGACAAAAGATGTTTTTGGACAACCCCCCTGCCCCGCTTAAAGGCCCAAATTTTGTTCAACATGTTTTGGATTTTGAGCTTGAGCTCTAATAAGTATACAAGGCTTGAGCTTGTTCAGGGCACTTGTGCTGATGCTCGAGTTCGAATTTGGAAATCAAGCATAAATGCAGTGCAAGCTAATCAGATCTGTAGCTAGAATCCACTAGTTATATTTGGATAGTAATGAAGAATATTTGACTCTTTAATGCATGCACTTTGATATGGTTTTCTGATTCACATTCTAATTGACTTTGCTTCAGTTTTGGGCAGCATGGGTGATTATTATGGGTTGTTTTGATTAAGCTATTTACTATATGTTTGATGTGACATGTGTTAATGATGACCTGAACCGATGTTTAATTTGATTAAGCCTTCCTATTTTACAACTAAATCCATTACTGCGTCATGGCTCTGCTGAATCTACTTCATATGCATATTTGTGTTTGTTAAAACAGACAGTTGGAGAATCAGTAGGGGATTGGTACTTCAAAAGAGAAGCAGCTACGCACATTGATTGTCCTTTTCCCTGCAATCCTACTTGCTATCATAGGGATCTCACTTTTGGGTGATACAATGAACATCACTCTGGGGTTGCTATCATCTCGCTTCATTCTCTCAGTAATTTTTTGGCTGGTAAAAGTGACTTTCTTCAGCATGAGCCAGGACTTAAATTGGAGGCGTGTACAATTGTAGATGCCGTCCCTTGCTTCTTGCAGAAGAATATGTTAAGGATGATATCTGGTGATTCTCATGACGAAGAGTTTTCTAGCAAAATCATGGTAATTTGTGTTTATGAACTTTACGAAGGTTCTCGTTATGCTGTTTGACTGTTTATTATGCAACTCTTTGTCATAAATTTAGTTTTCCCAGTCATTGAGAAAAAGTCCTCTTTTAGATTTAAGTCCAAATTCCTCTGTACTTCTTTGCCAGTCCAGCGGATTACTGTCTGTGGAAGATAAGAAAAATAATCAAATTTAAGCTCTTCCACAATTTATGACAAGATAAATTTAAATTGAATTTAAACCACAGAGCTGATGTTCTGTTCACTTGCAGGATGACTTGTAGTTTTTTTTTCTTTTATTTTTTTCGCCACTTACGTTACAGCTGATGTCATTAACTCATCCATTTCAATGTTGTTCATAAATTTTGGTCTGTAGTGACAGTTGTATACTTGCTGGTGGTGAGTCAGGTTTAATTATGGAATTCAAAGTTCACAACTCCCCTGCATGGCTGTATTTATGGAAATTATATTTATAGACTTTGAAAGAACCTTGAGCATTTACTACTTTGCAAAGAAAAAAATCAATTAAATCCAATACTCTGACTTGAAAAATTCAGTGGTTTATTGCATGGCTGCGTACAAAAGATGCAATATTGTATGGTTGATTGCAAAACTGTGACAATGACTATCCACCCATACCTAATATTGTATCCACTTCTCTTCTACACACTGCATTTGATGTCAGATTTGATTCTTCTTTTCGTGATTTTGTTGCTTCACCACTTGGACTCTTTCTTAACAAAAAAAGTTGATAGGGTTTGACTTTAAAATTAACTACTTGGCCCTCAAGGTTCTTCCCCCTCCACCAATTATCAACTTTAGGCTGCAAACAAGTCTGTAAATCTTTTTTAAAAACTAAAATTGGAGGAAGAAATTAAATTTGAATTCAAAAATTTTCTTTTAAATGCTGTCTTTTTACTTCTAAGTACTCACGAACACGCTAAAATACTTATTCAAGAATATTTATCTAACTTAAATCACGAATTCGAGACTCAAATGTCATCAAAAGAATATATGTGATGTAGAGAACAAGGCAGATGATGGTGGATTTATGTTGTTTCAAGATAGAAGAATTGTTCTCCACCTTGTAGGGTTTGGCAATAAGAACCATTTTTCCCCACATTTGAAGCCAGCCCCTAAAATTTAAACCACTTTCCAAAACTGTGGGAACCCAATTTGAGAATGGTTGTCTTCAGAATTAATCAGAGGGCCATAAACATTAATGGATTAGGTCATTTAGGTGGAAGTGAAATGAGAGGACAAATCACCATCACTTTACTGATTCCCACAATTGATGGTGATAGTCCAAAAACTACAAACCAAACTTTGGTTTGAAACATTAAATTTAATATATTGTCACGAGATGTCAGAGATACCAAAACCACAAGCAATTGTCCCAATATTTAAAAAGTTCCATGTACCTTTGACTCTCTTGTTCATGTATCTATTTTTTTTTTTTTTTCTTTTAGGGCAGCCATTGCATTAATTAGAAACCTACCCCAGTTTGTATATGCATCATCCTCCAACAAATCGTGGAATCATATTTAGGGCTCATGCAAGCTTTTTGTCTGCTTGTGATGGTCAACTATGTGATTGTTGTTTTCTTTGCATTATTGAGTGATTATAAGTAGACCATGTAGGGTGCCTTTTGAAATTTAGATCCTCTAACTCAGCAAGGGATTTTTTTTTTTATATATTTTTTTTGGTTCGTTTTATAATGATTTATTTGCAAAATCTAGTGAGCAATTTGTGAATTCATACTTTTATTTTTCTAGATGTATATTAAAAAGTTGCTTTGATTTGATTCAAATTTTGTACCAAAAAATAGGTGAAGGATACTGTATTCACATGCTTTCATTTTCAAATGGTCAATAAAATTCATGATGATGGAATTTAAGTTATATAAATTGCATCAAAGTTTGAGATTTATGTATCTTCAACTCGAATAACATGTGACCTAGCAATACATTTTGATTATTAGAGTAAGTTTACAACATCCGACTTAGTGTAATATGTTAAAAGTCTATCTTCTATATGATATATGATGTAATAAATCATTCATCTAAGAGAAATAGAAAAGAGAGAGAGAGAGAGAGAGAGAGAGAGAGAGAAGAAAAAAAAGAAAGTCTACCCTCTTAGTTGCCAATCGAGTTAGAAGTGGATAGACTAAAGGAAAGCGCAAATGCTAAACAATATGACAGATTTTTTGTTGACCATCTCCAATTCTGCAATTAAGCGCATTTCATTGAGAGAACCAAAAAACTACTATTTGTTTTAGTCAATCACATATCAAACCAAAATTTGCAAACACTTCAAACTAAGTCAAAAAATTGTCACTAAATTATGTTGACAATTTGCCCAAACTAAGTCCAGAATGATGAGGGAGAAAAACAGCTGTTAGACTAAAGGATGAAGTAGAGTCGCGAACCATTCAGAAGTTTAAGGCTTGTGTCTCAAGTAAAAATTCTTAAAAATTGTTACTCAAGACACAATTTCAATAGACAAAAAATAAAAAATAAAAAATAAAAGCAAAGAACAATCAATCAGGTAGATTAAGTTGGAGGTGCAGTTTTTGTATTCCAGTACTCAAAATGCAAGATACAGCAACGCATTGTTACTTTGCAGAGATGCAAGCAAAATGACAAAGAACAAAAGAATTCGACCAGTTGGCCTGTCTATTAAAATTCACCGGTGTCTGAATGGCACTTCTTGAAGAAGAATGTGTACCTCAAGCAGCACCAGAAGATACAAGATTCTGAAGTTATATCACAATCCCAGAAAGGGGAAGACCTTGGGGTTACAGGCATTTACAATCCCCAACAACTGGTATATCATACACAGTTTTCTATCATATGTTGGAACTCTTAAGATGTAACCTAGTTTTTTTATGCTATAAGTATAAACACCCTTAGAAAACTTGTATGCATCATCCAAGGAAAAGAAAAATAACTTGAGGCTTCTTGTAAACTTTCTGTATATTTTCCTATGTGTATATCTTATCCTAATGCTAGTTACACCGATGAACGCCATATCCTTCCTTCGAAAGAAATAATGATAATTGAGACATCATCATGGTACCTCCGCCGGTCCCCTTGTGGGATATCAAGCAATTCGTGAAAATCCATACCTACAATCATCACAAATTCATGCTATTAGATTTATGGCAGATCGCTCGTATGGTTATATATATTTGCTGCAATTTTTGTAGAATTATACCAGCTTTCTTGGCAGCACGAAATAAAACTTCTTCAACAAGATGTTGAGCTGGATCTCCCTCAGGGAATGTTGACATGAATATTTCAACTTCTGAAACGGCCTCTTCATTGGTGAAGTACTGGTAGAGGCCATCAGATGACAAGATCAAGAATTTGTCCTTGGGGTCCAATTTGTGGTGGCAAAGAAACGGTGAACATGTGATGTAGGGGGAAGTTCCAACATAATCGATTCTGAACATCTCCAGAAGTGCATTGTTCCATTTGGGCTGCAAAACAAGAAAAAGCAGATTAAAATGTTATCATCAATTTAGAAAATTTTCTCCTAGACACAGTATGGAAGTATGGATTGATACAAATTCGCATATTTGTTCTAAATCACTATTACAAAATGAAAGGGCAAATATTATAGTAACAATTTTGGTGTCTCTGCAAGCATGTTCTAAATATAGGCCAGGGAAATAGAGGATCATGGCTTCTGCTTTATTTGGAGAAGTTTTGGACGCAAAGTTATTTATGCATGTCCAGGACTATTATACAATTTTGACGCCAAGTTAATGCATCAGCAGAATCACAAAACATCAGTTATTTACACAAACATGAGTGCTGTAATGGAGCTTGAAGGAAGCTGAGAAACAGGTTTTACCTGCTTGAGAAAGCCAGCTCCAAACGCCCGGGTGACCTTCAGGGAACCTTTCACCCTATCATTGATAACTGCAGAAGCATCATCTGGATGCGCGTTTCTAATCCTTCTCACTTCCTGAGATGATGAAAAAACAGAGCAATTTAGTACATAAACATTAAACATAGGACCTACAAGGCAATATCCAACCTTAATAAAATATGTTTACCTCCTTCACAGATGTGCTATGATCCATTGTGAGCTGACGAGAACTCAAATGATGCACGTTCTCATATTCATAACCATAGAGTGATTCTTCATAATCCTTCACCATCTTCCCAACGTTAGAATCATTCTCAGATTTTTTAGCTAAAATTGCCCTACTGTCCCCAACATTCATTAAATAAACATCATCACCCTTCATCACCATCACCAGAACACAAGATCCCATCAAAGCCAACTCAGGATTCTCCATTAACATCATATCGGCTATCTCCAAATATGATGCTTCAGTCTTCTTCAATGCTTCAGATAACGCTTTCAGAACTCCCAAGTGATTCACAGTCATAGTATTACCTGCAAACGCATCAGGTCCCAAATTGCTCAATCTCTCCCTTAATTTCCTGTCAAGTTCCACCCTTTCTTTACTATCCAAACTCTTTGACATAAACGAAGAGCTATTAACCGTATTTTCACAAGATTCACCCTTATCACACCACAGCAATCCCTTAAGCTCCTTGTAAACATTGGAATAGAGATTACTCAACAGAAAATCAGTAGCATCAGGGCCATTAAATCCATCATAAATCCCAACAAAAACCCATCCATGTTCCTCAGAAATCACAATATGCACTCTATCCTCACCAGCTTTCCCCTGTGCCCACTGCACATTTTGACTTCCAAAAGATTCATTTCCAACATCATCATTCTCATCAATTAAGCTCATATCACTACTCAAATTATGACTAGTAATTGTACTACTATACCCACTGTTACTCCCACTCACCACAACGTTATTATGCTCATTCTCATTACTCCTCAACTCTTTAGAAAAACCCCAAAAAGATTTTGATATCACCTTTTTCAAATTCTTAACCAAAGCCCATTTCTTGGATTTAGGCCTATACCTCTGCAACTGATCAAACTGATTCTCCAACGGCCCAGAAATGAAGCTCCGTTCAATTGGACCGGACAAGAACCCGCGCTCAATCGGATCGGATCCCGGACCCGAAATCCTCAAAATGGGGCCGGATTTAACGGTGGGAATAGAGCTCCTGGGAATTGGTTGGAGGGGAATTGAAGAGAAAAAATTTGAGCTTTCAAAAGCTGAAGCCTTGTCAAGTGAAGCAGAACTGCTGTAAGCAAAAGGGTTAGTGGAGAGAGGCGTGGAGGTGTTGGCGGAGATGGAGGCTCCGGAGATGGTCCGGAAAGCCGTCGTTTGTGGGGCGGCGGAAGAATCCTCCAAAGATTGGGTTTTGTGAAGCTGGTCGGGTGGTATGTAGCAGAAAGAGTGGCCCAAGCCCTCGTCAAGAGGGTCTGATAAACACACAGCGATGTCGTTCCTTCGCCGGGAAATCTCTCCGGCATCTCCAGCGAAGCATAGACTCAGCTTTCCTATTCCATTTCCCATTCTTTTAAAGAAATCCAAATAAAAGACTCAATCTTCTTTCTTTCTTTCTAGAGACGAAGAGAAGACACAGAGAGGTTAAAAGGGTTGGAATTGAGAGAGTTGAAAGTTCATGGTTTGGTATTGGAGTTGAAGAAGAGAGAGAAAGAGACGTAGGGAGAGATGAGGAGCAGATAAATGTTGAGAGAGAGAGAGAGTTGACTTTTGGAGGGGAGGGGTGGGTTTGAGATTATATTTAGATTTGTTTAATATATGATGCTTTTGTTTTTTGGTGGGTTGTGGGCGTTGACTATTAAATTATAATAGTTTGTGTGTGTATATGTTTCTTTTTTTCTTGTGCGTGTGGGGTTGAAGGGAATGGAATAGAGACTGGTAGTAGAAGAATATCTGGATTATAGAAGAGTTATTTGAGAGGGGGGGAGGGGGTTGCAAAAACCTTAAGCTAATGGGAAACGCAAAGTCAAAAGGCTCCACTTGTGTGATATTGCAATTTGCAATTGTCACCCCTAAGTTGGAATGGTGATTGGGATGCCATCAAGGCTAAATGCCCTTCATTTTGAATTTATAAACGTTAGTTGCATTGATTTGATTGTCTTTGCCTTCTTGCCTATCATCACACATATCTCTTATAGCATTTGTTTTATTTATATATTTTTTAAATTTAAAAGAAAAGTTAAAATTAATCTTAAGCACCAGCTTTACAAGTTGATATAGATAACCAATGATATATTTCAAAATGTAGAGTAAATTAAATGATCTTGATTGTATAAATAATTATTTTCACTGATATATTCTTTTTCCCTCTTTATTCATAAATAAAGTTTGGTGTTGAGAAAAATTGGAGAGGCCTCGTGAAACCTCATATTAATATAAATTACTATTCAAGGATAATGCACGTTCAATTGTATTATTAAATTCTTTGACTTTATTACAAACATGATTATTTTTACTTTAGGAATTGGCTTATAGTCATAGACCACCATATAATTATCCCCTAGACTATGATTTCACAAGATATTGATCTCCAACTTTATATTAAAAAATATATATATTTTCTATGTGATGGAGCCTTATGCAATGCTTAGTAGATCATGGGAAGGTTATAAAAACTTTGGGCTATTAGAGGATTGGAAGTGGAAGTGTTCCCATAAACCTTCCTTCAAATCTCCTACCTTGTTCATTATTATTTATACTTAATTTAAAACTTTTCAAGTCAATGCTTCTTTTTTCTTTATTATTAGTATTACTATGTGCTACCCACTTAGTTTTGATGTGAGAAAGAATTAGCATAAAGTAAGAGCACAATCTCCACTTTTGCAACATTTATTATTATGTTTCCATCCCTTTTGTTTCACCTCAACCACATATGAAATAGCGAAAAATTATATATAACGGTATCTTATTTGGTCAGCCAATCACATAGTAATTATAATTATATTCTTCTTATAATTAGTTAATTTTCTTGAAATACAAATAAATGGTAAATATAAAATCCATTAATTATGATAATTATTTTGGCTTGATAAAAAAAGTGTTTTGACATATACATGATTTCCCCTAAATGAGGTGCTTTACCCCACCCCCACTCAATATTTGGAAAATGTCCACTTTTTTGTTCCTTTTATTTTTTTTATTATTAGAAGATATAGATGCAATAAATTCTGTCTTATCCCATTTTAAATGTATAAATATCCAAGATTCTACTATTTATGCATGTTGAGATAAAAATGCAGTATCTATTTGGAAAAAAAAAAAAACAAAAGATAAAAGAGATAAAAATGTCATAAATGCAAGTTTCCTTGGTCCCATCGAAAAGCATATATAAATTTTTTGTTTAAAATATTACAACTTGCGTTGGATGTATGTTTTGCCAGCTCTACTTGTTAAAAGCCACGTTGACCACTTGTGATGGGAAAATTTGAAATTTAAAAAAAGAAAAAAGGAAAAAAGAATAAAAAAAAAAAAGGAAAATAAAGAAACATGTATGATACTAACGCGTGGTATTTGACTTTTAGGAAGCTTCATTTAGTTAGTATTTGAAATTCTGAACGAGGAAAAAACATGCATAGAGTGAGAGACCCGATCTCAAGGCTTGGTCTCAGCTCTCAGGTGGGTTGAGTTTTTTGCCATTTGACTTTTAATTAATTTTCTAAATACAACATACTAGATAATTATAGATTTGTTTAATAAAGTTACTAAATTTAAACTCAGATGAGCGTTTGATTAAACTTATCTAAGAGATTTTATAATTTTTTGTATTTCGTAAATTACTATTTTTATTTAATAAAGTTACTAAGTTTAAATTTGATTAATTTTATTATTTTTTATATTTTATAAGATAAGATTTTTTTGATTTATATTTAAAAATAACTTTTTAAAAGTGTTTGGATAAATTAAGATCAGATGTTAAAAATGATATTTTTTGTTAAAGAGTTTGGTAAAATATTAAAAATAATTTAAGAATTTCTTACTTTTTTTTTTCAGATAAATTTATAATATCTTAACTTTTTTTTTTAAATTTTAAATTATAGTTGAAAACTTCTTAAGTTGGACTTTAAATCATACCGACCTTCGTGGATACACAAAATTCCAGAAAATTTGTGAAGTCACATTTAATGCATGCCATTTGAATTTTGATGGTAGAATTTTTGTTCAACTCTATTGTTTTATTTTCACACGCGACATCACACTTGAATGCCAAGTATTTGCACTTCGCCAATTAATATTTTACGCAACTACATAAGGTGTTTTTTTCTTTTTTTGAAAGGAAAATATTTGATCAACAAAAGTTCTTTTTTTCAAAAATAAAAACAAAAAAAATGAATGAAAAGTTTATCTAAATTGCCAGACAAATTCCTCCATCGAATCTGAATTCATGTAAGTCGCCAATGATTAGTTAAAGTGGCAACAATTAATGTTTTAAACTTACACAACAATAAAATTTTAAACACAAGTTTTAATAGAAATACGAGTATTTATTTAAATTCATATTAATATTTTTTTTGCCCTTGCCATGTCATTCTAATTTGATATTAATGATATATTCGACTAATTTACTCAAAACAATTATTTAATGTCATTTATATTGCGCATCTTTAATTTGTGCTTCAAAATAAGCAATTAATTGCTTTTCTTTTTTTGGCAATTAATAAGCAATCAATTTCAAAGAACACTTTTTTTTCGCATTGTTATAAACGTTGTGAGTAGCAAAAACCAATAGTTTTCCCATTAATTGACTTGACCCAATTATAGGAAAGTTGCACCATTCACACCTTGATTTTTGAATAGTCAGTATGCCAAATTGCACCAAATAGAACTAGCCTGTCTAAACAATAATTCAACAGCTACAGCTAACAAATTTTTTTCTGTTTTTTTTTTTTTTTGGTACTAATGTCAAATAAAATAGAATATGTATACGAATAAATTCGAATTTCAAGTAGCATATATTCCACGAGCCCTAATACTTGGCTAAATTAATTATATACATAGAAATCAAGTCATATCTAAGTATACTTACGAATAATTAAAAAATATATCATGTTGATGAGGAATTTTTCTTTCCAAAAAGACACCATAATAATAATATGCTTGCATTATTGGCCAAAGTCAGAGCTCATTTCCATGAAATTACGAAATTAATTAGCCCATACACGGTACTACTTGGTTGGACAACAAAGGTTTCAAGCGTGTGCATCATTTAATTTCAAAATTGTAAAAGTCTTCAAAAGAATAGTTGAATTCTTTTTTTCTTGATATCACGCGTTAGAATTTTTCATGAATAAATGATTATAAAATTGACTCTAAAACTTTTGCATGATGGACATAAATCCTTAATAAAAAAAATATTTTCTTATTAAAAAAATTCAAACCTTTAGCAGGGGGGGGGGGGGGGGGGGGGGGGGGGACAGGTCGTGATTCTTATAAATAATCAATTTTTTATTCAAAAATTGGAATTCTTAAAGAAAAAAACAGAACATATAAGTTAAAAATATAAAAGAAATCATAGTGTCTTGCAAAAGTAGTGAGCCCGTGGCCTTCAAATTGCTGAATTTTCAATTTTGGAATATCAAGATCACAATTTGATTGATCCACTCTTGCTGCCTGGCTCTGATCTTACAATGTCTAGGCTTTGTCTAACTACTTATGCTCAATGGGTATTACTTTTAATTATCCTCAGCTATCCATTCTTTCAAATCCAATCCAATTTCACAATTGTGGCTTCGTTATTACATCAATTTGTTTTTCTATGGCCCATTGGCTATTTATTAGCCTTTAGAGCTTTATGAAGAATGATTAGACTGCCAATAATAAGCCCATTAAACAAAGAAAACTAACCCCCACCCCCCACAAAAAAAAGAAAAAAGAAAAAAATCCACATCGTTTAGGCCATGTTTAAAGAATAAAGCACAAAATTGTACTATTTGAAGTTAAAAAAAAAAAAAAAAATCTTCACATTCTTTAATTAAAATAAAAAACTCAAATCTAATATTACAGTTCAAGGTCAATTCTGTACTAATTTAATTCTTTTTTGTATGAACGGCCATCCATCATCTAACTTGTTAATGTTTTAATTAGAAGACATTTGAGTGAAATGTTTTATAGTAGAAGGGGCCAAATGTTACAAGACCACTAATCCAAAGGTTCAAAGTGTTTAAACCCTACAAAAAGTGGGCCAAAATAGCAAGAAACATCCAAAAAAACTAAAAAAACAGCAAGAACAAGTTGCAAACAATTCACAAGAAAGAAAGGGAAAAAGATGAAAAAGGGAAAAATGGGAACGGTTGGATGTGAACCGGCGGAACAGGCGCCAAAAGTAGAAATTTATAACTACTAACCAATAAAAACGGTGACTGAAAATTCTCGAAACAGTGAAGAAAAAGTCTTCCTCTCTTCTCTCTCTTTCTCTCTAAATTTGGGTGCATAGCCATTGCCACAGAGCATAACATGGACATCCTATCAACAGCGTCTCCTCACAAAGGTCCAGCTGCTATTATGAAACTCTACATATGCATTTTTCGTTTTAAAATATATATGTATATATACAATTTGCAATCCTAATAGATATGATTTTAGTCTGTTGCTGATATGTAATATGTTTTTTTTCTTGTACATTAAATTTCTGATTTCTATCCTATTTCGTCTCTCTCCTCTACAGAAAACATAATGTGCAATTAATTTTGTTAATAATTGAGCACTCAGCATTCAAGATTCTTGTTGATTTGTGAAAGCTAATAATATTGACTTGGGCAATATGAATCAGGCCTTGGTCATGGTAAAGCTCTTGACTGAATTTGATGGTTGCTGAGGTTGGTTTTTGAGTATATTTATGTGGCAAGAAATGGGGAAGAACTTGCATCACCAAGAATCTCATATATCTTTGGAGAACCACAGTCCAGGATGCATGTGGGGAATACTTAATCATTTTCATCATAATAGGTGGCATCATGTCAAGAAAAGGCTCCCTCGTAGGAGGCATGGTTTGGGAAAACATTCCACTGGTAAAAAGTGTTTTCAATCCTATTCCTTGTTTTGTTTCTATGTTTTCTTTTTCTGTTTCATTTTTTTTTTTTTCATTTTTTTTTTTTAAATATGGAGAAGTGTGATACACACTATCTAATTCACTACATAATCTTGATATGTAAGATTTTAAGTTCTGAATCCAATTGTGTTTGGCAGATCAAGAGAGCACCTGGACTACTTTGGAGGCTGCTGAAGTGCAAGAAAACATTGATTCTTTAGCCGAAAATTCTGCTGTATGTTTTCAATTCTTTCTTCTTGTCTTAACATGCCTGATGTCTTGCTCTGCAGCAAGAACTCTTTTTATTTTGGTTCTTCTAGCACAAACAACTGTTTCCACTGGAAGTGCATGTGAATTTTTATGTTGAATATATAAAGTTTTTAATGGACTTGATAGTGACATTGTGAAGAAAACTTGTCAATGTCATCAGGTGGATACAAAATCCTTGGATCCTAGTCCAGCACCTAAAAGCTCAATGAAATCTCGAATAAAAGCTTTGATTACCGAAGAGATGTCTAAAAGGAGGGGCCGCCATCGGAGAACTACTTCTTGCCCCACAAGGACACAACTGGATAGAACTATTTCCTTTCATCGTCTAGAATTATCAGATTTAGAGTCACCTGCTCTGAACAATTCAAACGATGACGTATTGGGGTGTCATGATAGTGTGCACTCTGCTGCTTTATTGGACCCCCTCCTGCCTAGGCTCGGTGAAGAACATGGTAGCAACATCAGCGCATGTGAGTTGTGCGCCACAATGCTTAACTTGAATTACTCGAAGCAAATTGAGGTTAATAAGCTAGGGAGACAACCGGTTAGAGATCATATTCTTCTTCGGGACAAGTTAATATATGCAATAGAGCCAAGTAAATGTGATTCACTTCAAGAGTCGAAGCTATTTATGGATGCTCTTGATTTACTTAACCTGAGAAAAGAGGTGTTCCTGAAAATTTTGCAAGATCCAAGTTCTTCATTAGCTCACCAGTTACATTGTAGGCGGACGCCCAATTTGAGGTTCGGATTAACCAAGTCTGTGTCATTTCCGGTGTCTGGTTCATCGGCCAGAAGAGCCTTTAAGTCGGACAATTCTACAACCAAACAGGAAAATAGATATCGTATAAAAGAGGAAGATGAATTGCAACACTGTGTAGAAGTGACTGAAGACTTCAATAAGCATTTGGCGACATTAAAAGGTTTATTTACAGAAAATGGTAGTCCAGAGCAGTTCTTGAGGGAGCTAGAGCTCTCAGACAATGCCTCTCCTACTTTAGGCAACATGCTGAGGAAAAGGCATGATAATAAAGTCATCCTCAAACGTTTCAAGAATCTTAGGGAGAAATTAAAACATGTAATCCGTGATAGAAAAAAAGAGAAGAATCGGATTATTATGGACGCAGTACACCATAAAATTCCTTATGGTCGTAGTGTCTCCTCCAAGAATCTTAATGACGATGGTGACATGACTCCAGAAATTAAAGCAGACAAATTTAGCAATTATAATAGTCCTGGTAGTTGTGGGAGTGACCAACTAGGTTCTGATTTTGGCAAAAGCCCACAGCAGCCCTTCAAAAGAACATCATCATTTAATGAATCATTTAATAGATATAATAGGTTACTTGAGATTAGTCTAAATAGAGAAGCAAAAGACCATATCTCTCATAGATTAAGGTTCAGAACGGCAGATTCACTCTCACCTATTCCAAGTCGTCCTGCCATCCTGGGAAGGATTCTTTCACTTCCTGATCTCAGGTCTTACTCTTCCATTCATATTGATGATTCTGCCAGCACTAGTTCTTTGCATACAGCGGATATGGTTGCTGCAGGAAACATTAGTATAGGAGAACAAAAGCCATTACGACTAGGTTCAGAAAATAAAGTTCTGCCATTGGCTATTTCAGAAAGTGAAAGTCAAGAAAACTTGATGGATGCTGGAGAGACGTTTGATGATTCAGCTGATTCGAAGACCTGGGAGAGTGCTTCATCCCATGATTTCAATCTTGAACCTGTGCCGAGTTCCGCTCCTCAGCCATCAAAGTCGGATCAGGTTTCTGAAAATGAGTCTAACTATCAGGAGGATGGAATTGGCCAAGGGCTTGCAGTGTCTGTTTCAGAAGGTAAGTTCCATGAGCTTATCTCTCATAACCAATTGTCTTTTTTGACCTTCATTGCCTTGGTGAAAATATTTCAAATCAAAGCTTTCATAAGATGAAGCAAAAGGGTTTGCAATGTACCTTTTCCACTCTTATATCAAGTTCAAGTATATCCCACTTGTGCAATACATGCCAACAAAGTCGAATATTCCTGGGATACTAATCAGACATGGTCACAGTTGTGTGCCTTTGTCGCGTGTTTACTTTTTTCTAGATTCCAAATCTATTTAGGTGCATTGCATGGATGACAGTTGCATGCAGTTAGTTTCAATAAAATCTATTCTTCTCATTGCAGAGTCAGAATTTTCCAGAAGGCTCCTCTTTCCCACCGAGGAGGATTCTTCAGCCATTCAGCAGGATTTACCCTACTTGGATTCCAGTACTGTATCAGAAAACATGGTTGACATTGATACTCCGGGAATTCAATTGATCAAGCAATTCTACAATGACCTCTTGCATGTTCAAGTGGATACCAAGAATGAAGCTGAATTCAATTTCGTAAAAGACGTGTTAGAACTATCTGGCTTCAGCAGGGACGAGATTCTAGGAAAATGGCATTCTGCAGAGCACCCTGTCAACCCATTGGTGTTTGAGGAAGTGGAAGGGTGCTTGGTTGCTCAACCCGAGTGTTATGGAAATGAAGAAGGTGGAAGCTGTGATCACCTTCTTTTGTTTGATTTAATTAATGAGGTACTGTTAGATATCCATGAGAGATCATTTTGCTACTGGCCAATGCCTCTGACTAGCCGGTCTCATATACATCAAATGCCTAAGGGTTACCATGTTCTGGAGGAGGTTTGGGCTGAAATAAGCCGGTTACTAAATTGGGGACCAGAAATTGATCAAGCTATCGATGATGCTGTTAGCCGGGATTTGGCTAAACATGACGGTTGGATGAATCTCCAACTGGATACAGAGTGTGTGGGGCTTGAGATGGAAGATCTAATATTTGATGATCTTCTTGAAGAGATCATTTTGACCTGAGTTCCTCCTGGGCCAAATTTACCTTAGTTGCAGCTATATCTTGTCCCCTCTCAGACCATTAGCCTTAGTAGGTTAAAAAATTAGGAACAGTAATGCCTAGGAGTAACAGTTCTTGACAAATATACTAATCGATATTGTACAGATTAGAGTATATGACCATAGTAGGTAAAGGTGAAAGAAGGAAAAAAACTTTTCAGCCACTTGATTTAGATTAAATAGCTGAAGCTGGGAGGCAGAAACCTTGAGTTCCTTGCTTGCAAATAGATAAAAAGAATCAGACGATCAGCAACAAGTTGCAGTTGCAGGGATCTTTGAATCTTTAAGTCATTTTTAGATTGTAACTTTGTATTTATGGTGATTTGCCACATTTATTAATGCTTTGCATATATTTTATAAGTGCGTATTAATTAAATCTAGTTATTTCTAGACAATACGAACTATACAAGTATTGAAGTGGCAATTGACGATGTTTTACTGTATCCTGGAATACACTCTTGAATTTTGATCCCTTTTTCTTAGAAATGTTTGTGTTGTCTTGTAGTGATGCTCTATCTTGATTCTAACCTATTACTCTCCCTACTTATTAGAGCACTTAGCTAAAGATCTAAAGTTGAAGATTAACAGATTTCAATTAAGTACTACAACTAAAAGTGCAACATAACTTGAGTAGAACACGGATAGCTAACCTAAGCACTGCTTGCTCAAGAAATACTGTAGAAATAAGTAATGTTTTAATTAGTTTTTGAGATAATATAGCTATTTATTTAATATTAAAAATTTCATACAGCAAGCCCGTCTAGCTCAGTTGGTAGAGCGCAAGGCTCTTAACCTTGTGGTCGTGGGTTCGAGCCCCACGGTGGGCGAGTTTGTTCTATTGCTTTTAATTATATTTTTTCTTATTATCCTTGCCTTCTTAATATCCTTTCCCGCTACATAAGTATAATCCTACAAGTCAAATTAAGAGCAATATTAATAAGTGCATCATATTTCCAAAAATTATCTTTATATTTGATTAATAATCGCTAATTCAGGGTAACAGAAGGCAACATATTTATTCATTTCAAACTAATCTGAAGCAGCTAAAATCTTTTAAGGCTTTGGGCCATTTACAAGCTGCAATTTTTTATTCTTTTCTTTTAAATGTTCACTAGCTTTTTGAAAGAATAGAGTGACCTTCTTATCCCTGTTGATTTTTTTTGGCCTATCATTTTCTTTCACATTTTATATACTAACTAAGTGATATATGGTGACCAGCTCCATATCAAGTGTTGCCTCACAGCTAAGGGGGATTGACGATACTTCGATTTCTATTCCATCAAAGTTTCCACCAATGTTCTCTTCCTTTTTACCCACTTCCATTATTATGCTGCACCTCTTTTGACTAAATAAAAGTTAAAACACAATGACAATGATATTATATAGTAATTTCTGTAAAAAGAGATGAAAAAATTATAGACACTTGCAATAAGGTATTGTCTAAGTGATAAGTTTGAAATTCCACTTCCAATAAATCTTGAATTTGAGTTTCACTCTGTTTACGCAGTAATTTCTAATTCTTTGAGTCCTTGTTTCCGTTTGATAAAATTGGAATGGCTAGTTGGCCTTTCTGTGTCTTCATTTGCAGCAAATCAAATAAACTGAATTCAAATTTTGCCAAAACTCCATTCTGTACAAGTTGCTGTGGTAAGAGTAGTAAAAAAGTAAAGCACCCTACTCTTTTTCTTTATAGAACTGCCATCCATTAATCTGCCTAAGAAACCAATTATTTTTTTTGTCTTGATAGAACTACATTATTGTTGTGTAATATGAACTCAAAGAATCATACCAAAAGATGCTTTCTTTTTACTTCAATATTGAACATATTAATTCAACTACGGGTAAAAAAAGGGATTGAAATACTTCACACACCAACAGTAATGATGCCACGTTAATAGTGCAACGACCACTGCCATTTAGTATTAAAACACTTAATATGGATAGAACAATTTCCTATTGATCTCTTGCAGTAGTATTGAAGTACAACAATACAAACATTAGTTTTCTTTCATTTGTACCAAAAGAACTGTCTTGTGCGTAAGTTTGAACTGGAGGAGGCAACATCTTCAGTACAAAATGTACTTAAAAGTGGGGGCAAATAAAATTAAAAATGTCCAAAAATAATTCAATTGTTGGCCACATCGAAAGAGATTCTCCATCCACTGCAAATGGAGGAAATTAATTTATACCCCACCTAAAAACCAGCGAGCACTGAAAAAAGTAGTTAGCATTTCCCTTTCCTTTTGCCATTTCTCTTTTGCCCTTTTCCTGTGCTTTTAATCTTTGCATGGAGGATAGGTCACTTCTAATGGTTGAAAGGAGAGACTGTTTGTAGGTCTTTACAGCAATGAGCATCCCATGTGGTGGCATAGGGAAAAAGGAATTGAATTTTTGAGATTTTAATATGTAAGTGATCATAATTTCAAATCTCCCATGAGATGAGATTGAATTGAAATTTTTTCACTAAATCTATTTATGATCATTGAATTATTATAAATGTACAATTATTTTATGTTAATTTAATGATTTTGAATGGACTGAATGTATTGTATCTGCTTCATTTAAAAAATTTATGAGGATTATTTAGACTATTTTTTTTTTTTTACTTCACCGCTTAGATGTTATAAGTAATTAAAAGCATTGTGTTTAATAAGTGTTTAACTTTTTATTTTAAAAAAAAATACGAACAAATGGGCAGATATTTTCATGCATGCTTTTTAAGTATTATATGAGATAGTATCCAAGTTACGACAGTTGGGAACTTTCTTTTGTGCTCAATTTAAATTATTTAATTGTTGGAATACCAGGGGATTAATAGTAAAAGAGATATACTTCACGGATACAAATATCAAATAATATCTGTCCAAAAATGATCAAACACATCATCATATTTAAACATCAAATAACAATAATTTAACAATTAATAATTTACAATAATTAAATATCAGAAAATAACATTTACACACACTTTTGGTGACAAATAAACATACTTCTGGTGACACTCAGAAATTAAGAATTTGAACCTCAGCTTTACCACCTTTGGTTTATTTTTTAATTAGTAGAATTGTCAAATATACCATTACATTAAATATCAATAAACAACATACTAATGATTCATAAACAATAATTAACAATTATCAACAATCAATAATCAACTATTATTATGAAAGTAAACAAACTCCTACATTTAATGAAATTCAAATCCCATAATTTATAGTTTTAGAATCTCAATTATTGTTACTTAAATTAGCCTCATTTTATTTTTTTTAAAGAAAATATTTGAATGTCAATCATTACATGCAACATTCAAGCTCATTAAGTATAAATAATTATATTATGCAATATATCAAAATATTAAATATTAAATAAAAAATACTTGAACTCAAAAGACATTTTAATCATGAAACCTTAGAATATGAAAAGGTACCAAAAGGCTGCTTTCTTAGGTCTTAAAAAAAAATTCGAACTTTACTTCTAATTTCAATGGACGAGGATTTATAGTGAAGCTTCCCCACCATTTACCAATGTTAAAGTTCTTTTAAAAGGACAGAACCTTTAGAAATTTATTCTTTTTCTTCTTCCTTTTTTATCCTCATTATTTCTCATCTCAATCGGTTTCACCCTCTCTTCTCTCTCTTAATATGTCGGTTTCTCTACTTAAATTATTAGAAATATCAACCATATTGTATCTTCAATTTAATGAAAATTTTCAAATCACATATCCATATAAAAAATCTCACCTCAATGTCATGTTAAATCATATTACTAAAATGTTAACTAGTAATTTTAAAACTGTCACTTATGATACATATTAAATTGAAATATTTTTCTTTTGCTTATTAATAATTTTCACAAATTTAATAGGATAATAATTATTTTTAAGTTAAGAATTTTGATATTAAGTTAAACATGTATAGCAACAGCTCGATCATGGGCGTGGCAACACAAATATAATCCTCAAATTATTGTGCCCATTATTTTATCATGAAATTATCAATATATATATATATATATGACATTTATTCTCAATATGTAACTTATACATAAATTTTGTGTCACTATCAGTTAATTATTAAAATTTATACACAATTTTATAACTATTAAATTTTTGACAATTGTTAATGTACCAAAATAAAATTCTTATCTCTTAATCTATACATATGTATACAATTAAATTATAATTTAATATTAATATTTAATTTCGTATATATTTGGATATGGTAGTTTATCCTCTGGTGCACGATAAGCAACAATCATTTTCAATTCAATAATCAATTGCATGGACAAAAAATTCAACAGCAATACCTAGGTACATTGGACAAGTTGACTAGCAGATAAGATTTTTGTCAACTAACATTCTTTTCTCTAAGAAGTGATAATTATTTCAATATAAATTTATAATCAATAAATTACAATAGATAATAAAATAATAAATTCACATAAATGAAATACATATTCACACATTCAATGCATCTTGAATCTAAAAACAACATCCCATTATTCAATTCATATTTTATCCATATGTTATCTATGCTAAGGTACTTTTCTAACCTATTTATGCATTAATCTAATCTCGAATGATCCACTAAACAATTGCATGGTCGAAAAATATCTCCACGGTCAGCACAGAGAGGACTATAATCTGACGGAGGACGTCCAATTCTAGAACTTACTGACGTTTCAGTTGTGGAATTTCGATTTTTTGATGATCATGATTTAAAACGAATATTGCCTTTTTTTATTAATAAAAAAAAAAAATCAACGTAAAACAGTAGACAGACAACGACAGGATACGTGGAGGGAGTTACTGTGGCACAGGCGTGGGCCGACTTACAAGGACCACCTGCTCCACCAGATCTCGACACGTGTACGGTGAGATCACCGGGCTCTCCCCCCTTCACTCCACTATAAATAAAGGTCATGGTTCGCCCTCAAAAATCGTTCATCTCTTGAAGCATTCCACGAGTCGTGAAATCTTAGAAATTCCAAAATAATTCGAAATTTTCTTTGTGAAATTAAGGAAAATGTCTTGCTGCGGAGGAAACTGTGGCTGTGGCGCTAACTGCGGTTGCGGCAATGGCTGCGGGGGGTAATTCATTGAAATTCCTTTTCTTTTTCCGTTCGATAAATTAATGCCCGTACTAGATTGGGTGAATTTTGTTAGATCATGATTTGGTGAATTGATTATGAAAATAGTTGCTTAAAAGAAATGATCTGTTTTAATTTGAATTAATTTTTGTTAAGAACGTATTCCACCGTATTGAAATTAAGCTATGGTAGTTGATGAAGAAATGATTCGTGCAGGTGCAAGATGTACCCAGATTTGAGCTACTCAGAGGCCAGCGCCCCCACTGTGACCCTCGTCCTTGGCGTTGCCCCACAAAAGACGTATGCATTTATTTAATTTACGTGGTTTTATTCACAAAAATAAAGAAATTGGATTTTAATAATATTTGTATTTGTTACATATGTGCAGATATGCTGAGGGAGCAGAGTCTGTTGATGGTGGTGCAGAGAATGGGTGCAAGTGCGGAGCTAACTGCACCTGCAATCCATGCAGTTGCAAATGAGTTAATTGGGCCATGAAGCAGAGACGAAGAAGAAGATTAGTATTTACAAGTATTATATTGTAACTTTGAGTCTGAGTGTGTGTCCTCTGAAGGGTCAAAATTATGTGACATCTTCATCATCTTGTGATGATGATAGTCTGTTTTAATTTGTGCCCTTATGTAATAAGAGTAGCCATGGGTGAACTAATGGTTACTTTTGGAGTCTGGTTTTTTCAGTAAAAAATGGGTTAGTATAACTGTCTCTGCTGCTTGTTGGAGTCCTTTTATTAATTATGTCAGAGGAGAGGAGAGTAGAGTTGGGTTCAATTAATGGAAACTCCTTTCTTCTATGATTTGCAGTCTATGCATGTATTATCTTTGTGTCTTGTTAGTTTTTTTCAATGTTATCTGTTCAAGGAACTATGTTTTCATTCAAGACGAAATTAGGGATTCAAAATATTAGCAGTTCAGATCGGAAAATTAATTAAATTATATCGTCACTAATTATTAGTGCATCATACGCCAATGAAAATTGAGGGTCTTGTGTTTTCGGTGTTTCAATTGGAGAGAACTTAAAACAATTCTTAATTGGTGAAATTATTGTAGACTATTTCTAAGTATGGTAACCTGGTATGCGCATAAGCAACAAAAATTGTAGTAATTACAATTTTGTTTTGGGTAAATAATTACATCAGCATCAATTATCCAATTAATTAGGTTCAACCACTGTTACGAGTTTTTTTCTAGGTGCAATGCTCTTTATATGTCTATTTCATGCATAGAAATATTTGAGGAACGAATGTTCTTCTTTTGGTCCTCACTTGAAAAGAGATGTCGGGATATGTGGGAGATACATCCAGACTAAGGTAGAAGAAAAAGACTTTGCATATAATGTAAATTCCGTAGCGGATCGCGGCTAAACATCATTGGAACGGAGCAGTCACTCGACTTAGAAGAAGATGGGATTGAGCTCTACTTCTTATTGTAAAAGGGACAATTTGCGTTGATGAAGCATATATAGAATTTTTGAATTCTTTTGTGATTCTGATTTTTTTTTTTGGTTAATTTGAGTGCTATATTTTCCGTTAGAAATGAACGGTTAAAAGAATTTTCCGGGCGGTAGTTGAGAAAGTAAATTTGTGATTAGAATTGATCGGAACAGCTGAATTGATGAATTTAAATAAATATTTTCTATCCAAGCAAGTGGTTGTTGGGCGAGTTATAATTGTTCACAAGTTTCCTCCTCTTGCTAGCGCTAAGAGTCTCATATTATAACATATCCGATGCCAAACTCATGTTGGGTTGTTGGGAACTTCCAAGATTATGTCATTGCTGTCTTTTTTTGGTCGTTTAATCCTAAGTAGATAAACCTGTTCCTTTATTGTTGATCTTGGGATGGTGTACAATTATTGGGGCAAGGGCATGCATGATTGATTACTACGGAGAAGAGATAAGATAATGTCAGTGATGCATATGAATTGTCTGTATAGGTCTCTCTTGTTTCTCGTAGTCCTTGCTTTGTACTTTACGAATAATTGTCAGATTGTTATGACTGAGGTTCAGACATCAAATCTTAAATTTAAAAACCTCGTAAATCTGAAATGCAAATTGTGTGAATGCTACGACAAAATCGTTGTGCAAAAATAGCCCCAAATATAGGAAGAGAGAGCAAGGAGATGAACTGAACGTACCTTTCACTCAGCAGTCACCAGCTGTTTTTTGTGTTGGTGTGCTAATTTTCCGAAGACTTTTCTTGAAGCCCTTTCGAGCATGTTATGCACCTACAAAATGAATTTAATCAAGCAAACCATTGATTGAAATTCCCACTTCGTTGAGACGACGCCTAACTTCTTTGGATCACTTAGCTGCAATCATCAAAGGAAGCATTTTTACTACAATCATCTCTTTAAGTATGACACATGCATCTTCACATTGATGCTTCATACAGATTCCAAAAGGCTTGTTTTCCTTCCCTTAATTACAGACGAGCTAAGGTAGCTTGAATTAATTTACTAGTCATGGATTCGAATTATTTGGAGGAGAGTTGGAGAACTAACTACTAATACTTTTTAGAATAAATCATATTTTACTTTCTTTTATTTTTATTGACTATCACTTTATTATCTTGTACTCTCATTTTATCTCATTTTACTCCATTATACTTTTATTGTTTCACTTTACCCTTTTATACTTTAAAAAAATTAAACAAATTACCATTACCAATTATTTATAATAAAATTACTTTAAAATTTTTTAAAATTAATAGACTTATATTTATATTCTAATATTTTTTCAACTTAAGTAATAACACTTAACATTAAATTCATTTTAAATTTTATTATTCTTAAAGTTTAATAGTTATATTTTATAAATATAGTTCTTATTAAATTTTTATATCGTATGATATTTTTTATTAGTTAATACATTTTACTTATAAATTTTCTACTTATCATAAATATAAAAAATATATAACATATTTTTAAAAAGTATTTTGTTAAGCACATAAAATATTAATAAAAAATTTCTCATTGTTAATGGAATTATTAAAATTTCATAAAAATAATGTTAAATTAAAAAAAAATAGGTATAATTTAATAACATTAAATAAATTATAAAAAATTGAATTTATTGTAATTAATTGATACTATGTTCTATTAAAAAAATCATAGTCATTTTACTAATTAATTTTATTGCATTACTTGATTATAATGATTATTTTTGAATTTAACATAATTTCTATGAATTTATGATAATTTTATTAATAATAAAAAAATATTACTAATGTTTTATGCATTTAGTAAGACTTTATTTAAAAATATTTTATATATTTTTTGAATTTGAATTGAATAAAAAATTATAAGTAAAGTGTATTAACTAATAAAATATTTTCTACCATTTACTAATTTGATAGAAATTATGTTAAATTAAAAATTAACTATTAAAATTTAAGTACGATAAAATTTTAAATAAATTTAATGTCAAGTATTAATTAATTAAATTTAAAAAATATTAAAAGATAAATATAAATATATTAATTTTAGAATATTTTAAAGTATTTTTATTATAAATAATATATAATTATAATTTGATTATTTTTTTGAAAATACGTGGGACAAAATGAGACAAGTATAATTAAATAAAGTGAGATAAAATAAAGTATAAGAAAGTAAAATGAGAGAATTAAGAATATAAAAAAATAAAATAATATTTAATAAAAATAGAAATGATAAAATGAAATTTTATCCACTTAAAAACAAAACAAAAAATTAGTGATTTACTAAGCTATCTTCTGTCCAATTCCTCAACGGTGGAAATTCGCCAGTCACAAGTCAAGTAACAAGTATAACTTGTGATATTCTATCCTCGCTTCAGTTTACTTTAATGAATTGAGTTAGATTTACTAAATAATTCAACTCAGTTTAATGTATACCTTGAGAATTTTGACTTACTGGATAATCATAAGTCCAATTTAATTTTAAAATTATGTAATTATTTATTTGATACAAATTTTACTAAGAAGGTGAAATTTAATTATCCCACCAAACCCACCAAACCTATAACACATAAATTATCTATTTTATCTTTAAAATTAAAAATAAAATTACAATTTTTGCCCCTATAAAGGAAATAAATTTTGAGCATACATTCCCAATTTTATTGAATTAAATTATGAAATCCTTTTTTCTACAATTCATTCTTCTTGCTCTTTTTTCTCTATTTATGCAACCCTTCTTTTATTTCTTTTTTTTTTTCAGTTGGGGTATGGACTCTTTCTTGTCTTTTTAGTTAAAAATAATCAAAGTCCCCTACTGCCTGAAAATTCCCTTCAATTTGAGGAGAAAAAAAAAAAAGGAAAGAAGAAGGCGAGATAGGCGGCGGCGGCGGAAGCAGAGATAAAGAGAGGAGAGAATGGAAATAAAAAGAGGAAAAATAAAAAGAATGAAGAAATAAAAGAGAAAAGAAAAGGAAAATGAGAGAATTGAAAGAAAGAAGAAAGAAAGAAAGAATTCTGTTAGCTAGAAGGAGGATAAAGAAAATGAATAAGAATGAACAAATAGACTCTTGGTCATGAACAGTCAAGGAGAAAGAAAAAAAAAGTATGAAGGGTATAATAGTATTTTACTATAATTTCAAAAAAGTATGAAGGATATAATAATATTTTACTATAATTTCACTTATTTATCCCACAAATTATATATTTATTTATATTTTATATTAATATATTATTTTTATAATTCAACTAAATATATATAATATTTATTAATAAATTAATTCATATTTAACAGCTTATTACATTTTTTAACAATTATTTTATATCCTAACTAAAAAAAGGCAAACAAGCCATCGTTGTATAGTAATCCAAGTGTTGAACACGAATCAGTAACATTAGCAGTAGCTCCTCCCCGGCATAAAGCAGTAGTAGCTTGGTCATGAAGCGCTTTCAATAGAAAACAAGGATAAAACAAGATATATATTCTCACTGCTTGCTGTATTCAAGAATTCAGTGTAATGGAAGGGACCAATCCATTTTTTTTTTATAACCCAGTTTACAATTTCATCGGACTAGTTTTGGATCTCCTACACATCTATCCCTATCACCTAATAGAGGTAAATTGTGGGATATGACTCAACCAACCACCAAGTTTCCAACAAGAATTGTACACTTTTGCGTACAAAGAGCTGAATTCATAATAATCGCTCGAAACACTTCAATCGTAGGGTTTTACTGACAGTACAGTGATTGTTCTATAATAAAATATATAACAATAATAGATATAAGGTGATTACGATAACAATAACAGATTTAAGTCATGTGAGTTAAGTACGGCACAAACTTTTACATGTTAGTTCCCAATCGGAGGATATGAAATGCTGTTAGGAAGTTTTATACCGGATCTATTTCAATGCAATTTATAACTTATGAGTATGTTATTATTTTATTTTATGATATTATTTGAAGTACGTTTACAACTAACAGTCACTAAGTTAGCACCAATTCTTTTTCCCCCTTGTTCTTACGTCTTTTTTTTTTTTTTTTTTGTCTCTTTTAGGTTCTATTTGTATTTTGAATTTTAATGAAAAAAAAAATAAAGAAAAAAAAGGTCTAAAGTATACACCACAAAATTATATAATTTAAAATGAGAAAAATAATTTTCTTAATTTTTTTATATTGAAATCTAAAATCAAACATATTACTTATCTTTTTTTTTATTTATTCTTTTTTTTTTCCTTTTGTAATATCAAAGTATATTGTTGATAGACATAATAGAAAACATATTTCAAAAGCCAATTTCTAAGTTCGTGTATCAATTTAATATTAGTTGAAGTTTGAAACACGACTCTTTTTCTTCTTCTTTTTTTTCCTTTCTTTTTTGTCCTGTTAAATAAATCACTCCACTCATTAAAACCTTAAGCAATTTCGCGGGCATAATATGTGGTACTAAATAGATTCATTCCCTCCAAAAATGTTGCTATTTAATTTTAATCCATCCTTAATTTGTTTCCTTCTATATAATTATAACGTCGGTTAAATTTTGAAAATTTAGTGTCCACCCAATAATCCCACCCGTCGAAACGTTCACACTAACCAATCTAACGGCTTCCAGTAACCCAGAGAGATTCGGCTGATCTGACGTCGTGCACCGGAATTACCTAAACGCCCTTCTTAAATCTGATTCGGTTACGACGTATCCATCACGCCACAACCAGATTAAATCTCGGCCATCAAAAAGCTTTTTAACGGTCCTCATTAACCCGGGAAAGATCAGCCTCAATAAAACGCTCGGCGTTTAACTTGTGGCTAAACTAAGAAATGTGCCGTTTGAGGTTCAAACTTTTGTTCCTAACGGTCACGTGCAACCGTCACACGCCGTCATAACAATCCTTCTTTTACTCAGCCTCAAACTAACGGCCTTTGAAGCGGCGCCGTCACCCACCCCTCGTAAGTATTCGTTACATACAAAATATACATAAAATATTTACTCCTTTTCTCTCTCTCTACATTCAACGGGCAAGGTTTTTCGCAACTCGGAATTTTCTCTCTCTAAATTCAGAGATTTTTCAGTTTTCTTAGGGCTCAAGAATCCAATGAGCTTGTTGTCCAATTCATAAGGTTAGTCAATGTAATTTTTTTCAAGATTCTTGAATTTCGGTTTTTGTAAGTTTGTGTGCTTTTTTTCCTGCACTTGCTATTTGATCAATTTAACTGTGTTTTTATCTATTTAAAAAGCTCTGATTAATCGAGATTTATCTGAGGTTTTGATTTTCCGTACGAATTTTTGGTTTGGAATTTTGTTTTGTGATTTAGGCTTTTTTTGTTGATTATTATTTGGTTTTTGAGATCTGGACTTAGCTTAGTTTATGTATTAGTGGTGCAGATGTTTTTGCCAATTAGATTTAAAGTCTTCCTTGATGTGCATAGTGTAGAAGATTGTATTAATTTATTGGGTTAGTGAATTTTGAATTCAGGAAGTTCGGGAATTTGGAGGTCTGATGAACTATAGGGATTAATGGCAGAGGTAAAATCTGATGATTTTTGCCTCGAGAACAAGGAACCTGAGGCCGCATCAAGCTCCTCTGTTTCGGAGAACAGTAGCAGCATCGTGCTAAAATCACCCGGGATAAGTAGTCCCACTAGTACTTCTCCAGCTCATAGGTATTGCTTTCACTACTTGTTCTCCTATATATATATGTGTGTGTATATATATATATATCTGTGTGTTTGTGTGTGTGTGTGTGTCTTGGAATGAATATATGTTCTGTGTCCTTCCTGTTGTGATTGAATTGTTATCCCTCGGATAGTGTTTTGTAATTCTTATTTTAGATGCTTAGTCTTTTAAGATTACAGTGTTAATTGTATCATTATGGTGTTTCTTTTACCCTGAGTTTGTATAATGTTGTTACCAGTGATGCTTGTCATGGGTCTTATTTGATTGTGTATGGTTGTTAGGTGTAATTATCTGGTTTCTTACTTAGGGCATGGGTGAGATTTTCATTCTATTGATCATAACTTCATAAGGTATGTTAACAAATATGCACATCACATATGCTGGAAAGGTTGTGTACTTGGCATTGAACTGGTGCATTAGTATGTGATTCTTGATAATTATCCCATGGAATAATTTTTTTGGGAAAGTAGCATTAGGATAACAGAATTTTATAATAATTTTATTATAAAGATGTAACAGTGATATGTGTTTTATAGAAAATCTTGTTAAGATAACATAGAATAATGTAAGATGCTATTATAATCTAGGATGACACCTAGTCGGTTTATATGGCTCACTCTTTAGTTCTCAAGAAATGCCCTCTCCAATATTTTTCATAGAGTGAAATTTTACAGGCTAATTAAATTATTTTCTTATATTTTGAAGCTATGAAATGTGCTTAGAGTTAAACAGTGTGTTTTCTCATGTATTGCGGCTGTACTCTTGCATGAAGCATCGGACTAACTTACATTCACTAGCAACACACTAGACAGTATATTTTGTGCTTTGAAAATTGAAACTTCAAAAATTCTTTCAATTTTTGAAAAAGCCTTAAGACCATGGCTTGATGAACTAAAATTCAATGCCACCATTTTGGTTTTACAGAAGAACTACAGGCCCAATTAGAAGAGCAAAAGGAGGTTGGACTCCGGAGGAGGTAAGAATTTTTCTAAAGGGATGTATGTTTGTGGTGCTGGAACTGAGGAATTTTGTTGTGTTCTTGACCTTAATGTTGCATGGTGACAACTAGAGTTTAAAGCTTGTTAAGTAAAAGAAATTGCAGAAGTTAATAATGTAATCTTTTTGTTTCTATTCATTTATTTCGCTGCCACACAAAATTTGATGTGCCTATAATTAATAAGTGTCAAATGATTTTGCTTCAGGATGATACATTAAAAAAAGCTGTTGCGGCTTTCAGAGGGAAGTGTTGGAAGAAAATAGGTATAATTTGCTTAAAATGCCGTCTCTTTTATATATGATGCGGTTGTGCACTTTGCTATTGTTTTTGCAACTTGAATTGGCTTTGTAATGTTGTAATGCATTTGTGATCTTTTAGTACAATTGTTTTGATGTTACATTGGAAGTAAATTGCTTGTGGTGGAAATTATAGGACAAATTATTTGCCAAAGGTATCAAATAGATTTGATCTTTTGGTCAGTTTATTTTAGATTGCTAATTATTAGTATGTAATTTCTGTAAATGATTCTTTGAATTGTCATGGTGTAAAAGTGTTGGCTGAATAAATTGGATGAAGTTATAAAGTAAGAGGAAATAAGGTTCTAATTTTCCAAAATTCTTAATATCTGAATATGTGGCGGTTCAAGATTTAACAATTAGTTTTGAGAATTCAGTTATGTCCATTAACATTGTCACTTTTTCGTGATATGTTTCTAAACACTCTCTGAAATCATGCTCAATGTATGTGTTCTGCACTAACATTGATAAGCATGCAGCTGAGTTCTTTCCGGATAGATCGGAAGTACAGTGCTTGCATCGATGGCAAAAGGTTCTGAATCCAGAACTTGTTAAAGGTCCCTGGACTCAAGAGGTTGGCAGCTATATTTCCTCCATCTCCTATTGATTATTGTTCAATTGTTAAGATATTCTAGCATGGCCAATACGGTGCTTGTGATTCCAAACTTGTACTGCTTACTTGCAGGAGGATGAGACAATCACAGAACTGGTAGCTAAATATGGACCTACAAAATGGTCTGTCATAGCAAAGTCACTGCCAGGTCGAATCGGGAAACAGTGCCGTGAGAGGTAACATCACATATGATACCTCACAATTAATATCTTAGTAATAAGTTATGCGAGTAGATCTCTGACAGATTGATTCACTGTTTCACCATTACTTAGGTAACATATATATGATCTAACACTTAGTATCTTAGTAGTAAGTTACATGAGCAGATCTTTGACAGATTGATTCACTGTTTCACCTTAATTTTTAGTTTTTGAAAAATCATGCATACATTGCTTAAGAATACCAAAGAACTCCAAAGTGATTGATATGGGTTCTTGCAGAAATATATTAACCCCTTTCCCACAGAAGCTCCATGTTCAGCTAGAAAATCTTTATTTTGGAGCTTGTAATGTTTGTACAGATGGTCCAGTACTTTGTCTGCTTTCAGTGCTATCATTTTTGTGTAGATATAAGTAGGCTGTTCCTTCGAAATTATGTGAGTTTGTTCATAAGTAAAATTTTGTGATATACCATATTGGTGCCTTGTACATGGTAAGTTTTTTTCTTCATTAGAAGCAGGTTATGTACTCACATTTTTACATATATGCTCACCAACCTTTAGAAATTCATTTTTCCTTGCATAATTGACAATAGGTTGAGCAACAAGGTCAAACTTGTTTCTTTGAAAACTTTCAGGTGGCACAATCATTTGAATCCACATATTAAGAAGGATGCTTGGACTTTGGAGGAGGAGCTTACTCTGCTTAATGCTCATCGGGTTAATGGGAATAAATGGGCTGAATTAGCTAAGCTTCTACCTGGAAGGTATCATACTTCTGCAAATATATAGTACTAAGAAGAGGAAAAGGAGATATATATGGCATTCTACTTAAAGAACTTTAACCTTGAATTGTGGAAGAGTGCATTTTTGCTTTTCATCTGGTGACTTATACTGTCAAAATTCTTGAAGCCTTTTTCCATTATGTTTTCTTAATACATAGCAAAGAAATTATTGAATATATTTATACTTCAACCTTCAGTATATAAAGTTAGTTTGATGCTGTAGAGAGACATCAGAACAAAAATAAGAAGGGAAAGTTCTGTTTTGGGGTAGCAGTGCAAGTAGGGGAGCTTTATGCATTGTGAAAACAGTGTTTTGCAATTAATAAAAAAATTGATCTAGTTTGATATGAGACCTTGCATAAAATATATGCTTTGTTGTGACTAGGTGGAGATTGTTCATGAACTCCTAAATTGTTCCTCCATGTGTTTGCTGACTGATTTCTTGCATCCATAAAAATGGTTTTTGTATGGGCCACTAGCTGGCAACAGCTATTACGGTCTGTTGAATCAGTCTTTTTATTTGCACAATATCTGTTATAACTACAGTAAGGTTTTGGTGTTCCAATTAAGTGAGCGCTTTCCTTCTTGCGGAGTATTGGTCCATCTAATGAGGGTGATCAACTATAGATTTTACCTCCTCATGATGCAAGTTATGGATCATAGAAAATACTGAAAGGTCATATAAATAAAAGAAATTTCCAAATGGTTGTAAATGAGATTCATGAATATGAAAATTTTAACTATATAATCAGCTCTCAAGTGGTTAGAATAAGGCCTATTTGAGGTGGATTATTATGTTTTGTTCTATTTTCTTGTCCATTTCAGCAAAGGCAATTTTCATGTTGGCAATAAGGGGTTTGTTGTTTTGCATTAACTAAAATAAGGATGATGCATGGTCCTTGCTGATTGCATACACGGCAATGTTCCATAGAAATTGTAATTGGCTTTAATCTATGCAGGACTGATAATGCAATCAAGAATCACTGGAATAGCTCTCTGAAGAAGAAGTTAGATTTCTATCTGGCTACAGGGAACCTACCTCCAGTTGCTAAACATGTTCCCCAAAATGGTGTTAGGGACATCAATAGGACCGCTTCAATTGGAGAACTACTTTTTGGTTCGAATAAAGGATCAAATTTAACTGTCTTAGCATCATGTGGAACTACTGATTCATGTAAAGTTGAAGGTGGGAAGGATAAGCCAGAGACCACGACCAAAGATCATGATATTGCTGCCTATCGGCAGAGTGAGTCTACCAATCCCAAGAGCACAAAGTGTGAGGCAATGCCGTCTGAAGTAGAGACTAATCACTCAAACTTAGAATCTAAGTTTGAGAGACGCGGAATATGTGGTGAATTTGATCAATACCGTATAATTGGAGCATCATTGCATTATGATATTCCAATATACGGGACACTATATTATGAGCCACCAATGTTAGACAATTATGGTCAGCTAGATTCAAATCTTGCAAATATTTCCTTGATGCAGTCTGAAGCAGAAACCAGTCCCGCAACATCACCGACACCTTTCTTTACTCCACCAAGTGTAAATGGTGGAAGCTTGTCTGCACGAACTCCTGAATCTATACTGAAAATTGCTGCAAAAAGCTTTCCAAATACTCCATCCATACTAAGAAAGAGAAAGTCTGAAATGCAGCCTAAGGAAACAGTTCAATCATATGGTGAGCATAATCACACGAATACTTCTGAGAATAGTGTCCAGCAAAACAATAGTTTATGTGCAGATCCTACTTGGGATGATGACGATGGGTTAAGCAGCAACAAGTCATTTAATTCATCTCCCCCGTATCGGTTAAGTTTCAAAAGGACTTCAGTTCTTAAATCTGTTGAGAAGCAGCTTGATTTTGCTTTTAGCATGGAGCAAGAGTTTTGTGACAATAATACAAAATCTGCGGACTTGGAGGTCAAGGGACTCCCTCCTGTAACAAAGTTTGTCTACACACGTCAAAGACGGGGGTAACTTATTTCTATATATCTCTCTCTCTTCTGTAGCGTGATTGGTAATAATTTATCTTATGCACATAGGTAACATATGGCTTGCTCATGTATGCAGAGTAACAATAGTTCTTGTCAAGTTTCTGAGTTATTTTTCTTGTTCAGTCAAGTGCTTTAGGACTAGATTTCACTTAACTATAAGGGTTCCATATGATATCATTGCAAAATATATTTTCGTATTTGGGTGCTATCAAAATATTTTTGATACAGTTAACACAGATGTTGTAGACCTGGTTGTATCATAAGCTCTTGGGTTACATGTGACCAAGATTTATTATAGCTCTTGGTTCATAAATAACAGGTTTCTACATGACGACTTTACGTAGGCTTCCTCTTGCGCCTTCTATTTTTATCATTGTCTAAATCTTTTTTCTGGCAAGTTCTTGAGTTAAACTTCTCCTAGATTTATAGCTATTGGTTCATAAATGACGGTTCTATATGATGACTTTAAGCAGGCTTCCTCTTGCACCTTCTATTTTTATCATTGTCTAATCTATTTTCTGGCAAAGCCCTTCACTGTCTATTTTTCCTTGACACTGCTTCTGCTGCTGCTTCTTGTACTGTATTATTATTATTATTACAACTTATGGTGTTACTACTTATCCTTCTGATACTGCTGCTGAATTCTTGATGGTTTTGTACTATGTCTTGGTCATGAATTTTGAATTCTACTTATTCAATTCATTTGTTGGTCTGTTTTTGTTGATCAGTTAACGGAAGTTGGAAAGTGGTTAAGATCTTCTTGAGGTGTCTGCTGAACTGATTGGAAATGGAGAATATAAGAACACTGAAGATTCTTACAGTCAAGATGAGATCCTTCTTGTCATGTATGTGCTGACTGTTGGCCTATGATGGAGAAGTTGCAGGCCAAAGGAGGCTTTGCGTTACTGGATGCCCGTAATTATTAGTTTTTTTTTTTTTTTTTTTTTTTTGTGTTTTTAAATCCAAAGTACCTTTCATATCATTCAAGCTGTAATTGATTTGTACAGGAACCCCCCAAATGCGAATAGAGTAGGATTTTATATTGGAAGTATGGTTCCTCTTAATATAGAATAAAACCTCTTTACCTATGCTTTTAGGGAAATTAGTGAAATAACTATAGAGCATTAGTATTCTTGCATTTGGCTTTGGTATGTATTAGCGACCAACTGCTTGCTTGTCCAAGAACCAAATCCGAGTGTCATTCCAATTGCGGTTCACTTTTTATCCATTGTTCATGCAGATAGCTACAACGCTTGCTTAGTTTCCTCCCTTCATATTTTTCGCATATTGCCATGCAAATTGCTACTCAGATATTATAAGCCACCGGCCGTTCCTAATGGATTCTTTTGGCCTTCTAATTATTATTATAAGTGAAAAAATATTGGCCTCTCATTAAGCAATTATTTCATATTTATCTTTTTTTCTGTAATTAACTTTTAGGTACAAGTTGTTGCAATCTGTCCTTGATGCAAAGTAGATTTGTAATTCTAATACGAGTTCAATGAAGAAATGAACGAATGGGGAAATTCTGGCAACAGGAAGAAGATTCATGCTAATCAACTGCAGGAGATGCCCCTATAATTTTAAAACAAGTACAGTTGATAATTATGCTTAAACTCATATGAGGGAAAATGTAACTATCCCAATTATTCCTAGGAAGTTAATGAGTACCTGATGACATGGTTAAAATCCCTTTATGCAGTATTTCACAAGTTTAAATGACTCGGCACCAATTCACACCAATTCAAACATTATCATTATGGGTTGCAAAGTCAAATAAGCTCAACAGCATTACTGGAGTGTAAACTCAACCTCATCTCTAAAGAATTGAGTGATTTGAGGGCCGCAGTCCGCTCTCTGTCCAATTTTTTGTTTTTTTTTAACCATCCCCACTCCATTACCTTGTGAGCCTGGATGCTAATGCACAAAAGAACATTCTCCATGGAGAAAGAAGCTTCGATGAACGATAATGTAACACTCTTTTAAAAGCACCAAGTTATTTTCAAGACCGTGATACAACAAAACCATTCTCTGGGAACAGGATGAACTCGCAAATTATGTTACAGAATAGGAAGAGCAATTTTATACTTGAAATACATATTGAACTCTACAAATGGGCAACTGATCAGGAAAAATAGATGCTCGCCAGAAAACCACCACTAAGAAGCTTCCATCTGGAGGAACAGCTATAATCACCTGTTGAAAAGGTTCATTGGCATAAGAAAAAAGCACCACCATCAACACAACATAAAGAATTGTCTGATAGAAACATAGACACATCATGAAGGGCACGAAACAAACAGTTGACATAAATTTGGTAGGCCCGCAGAGCCAAGAAAATTTCCTAACTTTTAACTGTGGTTATGTGTTAGGACATAAATAAGTGACAGGAAAATATTCTATACCTTTTATTTTATTTAATTCTATTACAATTATAATTTTTTTCTTTGGGTGGGGGTGGGTGGCGGTGTGTTATGGTAAAATATGTTGAAGCATTTTTTCTTGTTAACCAATTACTCTAATAGTTTATTTTAATAAAGTTTGAAGCATTGGCATGATCATCATTTGTCAGGGAACTGCTACATCCACGAGTAATGGTATTGCAGGCCCCAAGCGAACACGTGCCACGTTCTGAATAGATGGTACTATGTCATAACCAAAAAACTGTAAATGATTATTACTCAACAGTTGCGAGTTGTTTCATGCATTAAAGAGTTCATTCATTTCAAAAGACAGGTGGTCGTGATTTCCAGAGGAAGGAGGGGCTCAAGAGACAGAATTTTTTTTATCCAAGAACCTAACAGCATACTAACCTTTATGAAGTCTGTACATTCAAAAAACATACACTGCCACTGATTCTCAGATCCTCTTTCGAAGCCTGAATCTGAAACTACATATCATCTTTGAACCGAGAATCAGAATGCTATACTACCTGCAATATTCAGTCACAAACTAATAAAGATGCTAGTCGAGAGTAACATTTGAAAACAAAAAACACCAAGACAACACAGTGGCTGCAATCCAAGTTTAAAGCCAGACCTCATCAGAAGAATGTATTGTATTACATATCGACAGTCTAAAACATGAAAAAAGAACCAATTGTTGTTTGCCGAAGCACCTTTGAACTTCGATCAAGCCCATGAGAAGCCACCTAAATGGCAGAATCAAACGTTACAAGAAGATAACACCAAAAGTACTTAGAAATTTGACCCAGAAAATACAAAAGCACTTGATCAGAAAATAAAGAGGATGAGTATTAGGATAACTGCTTTCTTAGATTTCTTGCATTCAGACATACGTTCACAATGAAAAACAGGCTCTTCTACCTCAAAAACAAAAAGGAAAGTTTGTTGTCATAGCAGTTAGGAGCCCGATGACTATTATAGCACAAGACCCTCAATCACAACACCAAGTCACCAATTATAGCACACAGGATACGGTTGTATTTCCTACTATGAATTGACTGTCCACATCCAATTCTTGGACAATAATTCTCCCCAGCCAAATCTAGAGATTTCTCTACTTGGCCACACCAGAAAACAATTTTTGTCTTAAAGAAATAGCAATCCACTCACCCTTATACTCCTAAAAGAAGTGTGCTTGATTTGAGATCTAGCACAATCATGATAGTGTTGGCATGAGATATCAAAGAGAGGGAAGCACAGATTGCCAGTTTACCATATGAGTTAAAGCTGCATATCGTTCTTCATTTAGAAACAATGGCTTTCCCCTATGCATTTCAACATCCTGCAAGATGGAGGACAAGAATTAACAGATCAACATTGGTGACATGAAGCAAAAGTGTTCACCACACCCTCACATGCTGGAGAAGGGGAAAAATAGATATTTAAAAAAAAAAGGTGCTTCACAAGCATTTAGCCAGCACCATAAATTTAAACAACAGAATTTGACAGCATGTAGATATACGAGAGTAAACTGCTGCACACAGCGTTTATGCAACTCATTGAAGAGTTAAATAAATTTCATGGACAAAAAATTGACTATAATTCAACTTTGTTCAAAATTATCAAAGGAATAATCCCTCAAACTTATAGTCAATAATAATCCACAATTTTGTATATGAATCCTTGGAACTTCGCAGTATAAATGGATTCAAAACAAAGAACTTCTGTTCCTAATATGGGTATACAGAACGCAGTTAACCCAAATGAGAGGCTTGCTTCTTGGTCTACTGATTTCAAATACCCATAACAAAACATCATCAAGTGGATTAATAAGAACTGCAGGTTGGAGAGAGTATCACACCAGTATTATTTGTGGAGCTAATGCCTTGGTGATACAGAATTTTAATACTTTAGAAACTTCTACTTACAAGAGAATTAGAAAAATGACCTTCACATAAATTTTAATGTAGTACTTGAAAATCATGTAAAGGTCGAGGACTTTTACCCTCGCACCCAATCCTGGCTACAAATGTCAGGAGCAGTGTCTTAAAATCATCAAACATGCATGATTATCAAATTTTGGGATGTAGATGAAGCGTAAGATATCTGATCCGAGAATCAGAAAATTTCCACAGAAGGGGGGAAAAACAATACATGAACTCTTGCATTTCATCATGTTGGCTAAAATTGGTCAAGAATGTGAAGACATGTCAGATTAGAAGACATATGTAATTAAAATGTCAAGAAATATGTTATTAATTTTAACTTGCAAATGAAGTGAAAAATTAACTATTTCAAAATGAAATGATTAATTTACAGGAAGAATAAGTCACCCATTGTTTCTCCTATATTTGGGGAACAATTATGGTAGCCCAATCCTGTTTTGAAAATAACATTAATATCCTCCCTCTCTTATCTCCGTGCCCTCTATCACTGATCTTGTCCAATGAGTTCACTTAACTTAGTGAATCAGATTTTAAAATGTATAGAAATCCTTATTGATAACTCCATGGTTACTTGATAAGTGATCCAAATCTAAGTATTAGTGAATGAATAAGCAATTTCAACTTTTGAATCTAAAAAGCAAAAAAAAAAAAAAAAATCTCTACTCAGCCACAAGCCAATGTCAATGTTGTGTTGTATTAACTAACCTACATAATTATGAGACCCTAATGTACAGAGTCCACGCAGCATACATGTTACACTTACAAACTTATCATTTTCATTATCAATGTAGTTTTCACTTTCTTTCATTTTAGGCTATTGAATTTTGGCAACAGTTGGAAAACTGAGAGTTAGTAAGTACTGAGACGAACTCCATCTTGAAAACAAAGCTCAATCGAGAACGAATAGCAATATTTCAAGCTTAAAGAAAAAATGAGAAGCCAACTAGAGCTAATGTTGGAATGTGCACATGCCAATCCATATGGCAGGTCATCGTATTACAATATTAATAAAGAAAAATTACTCAAGCAGCAGACCAGCTTTCCGGAAAACCTATTTACCTCTTCACCAAATGCATCCAAGTATGGAGACGGCCAAGGTGCCTGACGTGCAGATCTCTGAAGCAAGATTGTAGTTCTCTGAAGAAAATATTGTGAAAATCAATTAGTATCCTAACGACATAAAAACTCCATCCAGAAAGAAGAAGAATCATACACTGGGCATATTACTAAAAAAGCCTTGCGGTGGCATAACAAGTTGAAAATCTAAAACATACTCTAATCAATAGGAATACCCCAATGCCAGCACCGCAGGCCATCGCATGAGTCTGACAACCACTTTCCCTTGAGAAAAAATGAGCCAGAGTCAAAAACACATACAAAGATACTAAGCATGGAAGCCTGCCCTCCTCCCTCCACCCAAAAAAGGTCTTATAAGATGTCATGCATAATGATATATAACATAAATTAGTGGTAACCTGCAGCCCGTTTTCGAGTTTGGTGAGCACAATTTACCACACAGCAAGCACAATGCAGGCTCCTCCTTTACAGCTCCGCAGTCGGGGCAACACTTTTTAATATACCTGATGTTGGCAGACCCCATGTGATTGATGAATACAAACAACAAACAAAACTAAGATACTACTTCAAGAAGCTATAAGTCAACCTTTGCAACAGATCCTGGTAAAGATGAGGCAAAAGCATCAGCTTAAATGGGACTGCAGGAGTACATCTCAAAACATGTTGAGATTTATGAGCTCCAAACACTTCACAAAAATGGCCCAGCCATCTCAAAGCTGTCAACCGTGATTCTTCATCATTAACAATGAGGTCAAGGGGAGGAATATTGAACATGTGCTCCAGATTTTCAACCTCTGGAAGCTCTTCTACAGTGTTAGTAGCGTACTCCAAATCATTAGCCGCGTAGGGAGATCCACCCCAGGAAGGGTCCCCATCACTAAATGGCATTATGTTAGAGCAGTTTATTAGTTTCCAAAGCAAGGCACATCTCCGCAAGTAAGGAAATGTTAAGCTGCGAATTGCATTATTGATATCATAAGCAGGATCAACATAGTAGGATTCAAAATACTGCACAGCTTCTCGACATTCCCCCATCACTCGGTATATGTCGGTGATCAAATTATCACAGAATCCGAGCTCAGTCTCAATGCTTTGCCTTTCTTTGTGATATGTAATTATAGCCTGTCAGATAAGGTTAGATAAGAAGTCATGCACTGAAACAAGTATATATCTTTGAAGGTCAAACAAAGGGAGACTCTCAGTACCTGAATCACAGTAACAACGTAAAAAACATGTACAAGGGATAAATAGGATTCCTTGCAGGATAATATTGGCCATGGAAGACAGAAGAGTATCCACATAAATGATGAAAAAGCATCACGAGCAAGGATAGGTTCAGATGCCTGTCTCCACAATTGAACGTCTGGATACCGCACTTCCGGCTCAGCATTTTCCAAGATATAAAGCATATTACCTGCAAATCATAATGGGCTAAACGTGCTTATAACAGATCTCAAACAAAAACCAAATGTATTCAACAGACAATGAACAAGAGAGAGAAAGAGAGAGTATTATGCAAAGTAACTTCTACTACATATACAGGGGTTTGGCTCCTCTCAAATTCCAATCCCTTCTGATCACAGCCATCCACTTATTGTTCATGTGGAATTCACATACCACATGCATTATACATGCATCAAAATTAGCAATATACATGCATCATGTTGAAGTGGGTCACATATACTTTGACAGCAAGTAATTAAATTGAAGAGCATTGAAGAGAAACGAATCCATCAGCATCCTCACCTGGAAGTGCCATGCTAACTAGACATATTACTATAGCTAATGTGCTTTACTAGAAAAAATATTCCATGCTTTTGCAAATCTCGACTCTAATTTCTTAGACAACGAAACCTTCACACACAAGCTAACTGCTATAACTCCTTTTTTGTTTCGCACCATGGATAAATGAAAAAATGGATGTGGATAGGAAGTACAAATTCTTCAAATAAAATAATGAACCAAAAAGAAGATTATTGTTTATAATTAATGTTCAAGGTACAATTAAGCTCCAATATATCTATCTAATTGATCAAATGTTCATTAGAATGTCACTGGTTTTTTCTTTTTCCATTCCAATGGTTGAATTATGCAGAAACAGCTCTTTATGCAATAACAAATTTGCTGAAATCAATTGGGTAAAGTATGTCAGAAGAAGGAATCATACCTCCTTGCTGGCTAGAGTAATTGGATAATTCATTTGGATAAGAACCAGGGCACAAAGACCTGGCAAAGAGCTGAATGCCTCGAAATCTTAATAGGACAGTCTGAGAATTCGTTGTCCGCGTGCTTTGAATAACATCCAACAGCAAGGATAAGATAAAACAACTAGAAGAGTTAAGTTCCTTGTATAAAGCACCAATGCTGTAATTTGGACTCAACGAGCTCTTTCCTGATCGAGCTGCAATTTCGGTCGAGATGAGGGAGTACTTCAGTGTGTCCCATAGAATCAATGATTGGCTTATCCTGCCAGTTTCTAAAATCTTATCCTGGCCGGGATAATACATTCCACACAATAAACGAATGATAGGTTCAAGATTTGGCTTTATTCTCACATTTCGAGTTGGTAAAGCTTTTAGATTCTCACTACTTCTAGCAATATTTGCAGCCCTCTGTAAGAGTGACAAAGCATTTTGGAGACGAAGGGAACCACCTATGTATGACGAAGTTGAAGGGCTACTAGCATCCATAAAATTAATGGTTGGAACAGCAGTTGGCTGAGGCACCTTTCTCAGATCTCCAGGCAAACGTGGCAGGACAGAATTAGCAAGTCCCCGACACACTGGACAAAGGAACTCACCCTGCCAAAACATATGAGCATTATCAAAGCCATATACTCTCAACAGCCAAAGCTTCAGAAAATAGAAAAGCTCTACCTGATCTGGATCCACAATGTGCCCTCCTTCAAAAACAATTCTTCTGATGTATCTGTGCACATAGAAAACAAAACAAAACAATCCTATTTAAAGGCAAGTCGGAAAATAAATGGTAAAGATTACGGTGCTTATGATACCAAAGAAAAGATCTTTAATCAAAATTTAAGTGGAATGCAGAGCTAATTCAAAGTCGAGAGACACTTGAGAGTATAGTGCCTACACATATCTAAGCAAAACATTTCAGGTAAGGGGAATGTGAACTCAAGCCCACTCAAACGTATAAAAGGAACCCCATAGGAACCTGAGACCAGCAGAGTTGCCCTTTGGTTATCATCAATATGTGCAAGAACTGAGTCCATCCAATTAGAGCAGAATCATCATGGCTTCAGTCTTCTCATTTCCCACAAATGATAAAGAAATAAGAGAACATTTACGGCAAGATATTCATTAAATATTAATCCACTAAAAGACAATGACCAATCAAGAAGGAAGAAGATAAGACCGAGAGAGCTGGACTGGGAAAGTTATGATACAGGATTTCCAACTCAAGTCCCCAGAAGGGAGCCTCCACAAGAAGCTATGTGAAAGAACACATTCACACTTAACTGATTTACACAGGATATAAGAAATTTCTAGTAATCTGATGGTTTTCGATGAATATGACAGGTGACTTGCATGATTGCATGGATCATTTTCCAAGGGAAGTTTCTGGAGGAGGATTACAAGGGATTGCCAACGTAGAATGAAAGAAATTGAAAGACCTAGGGATTAAACTCATAAGAAAGCAATAGAAATCAAATGAGAGATTATGAATGAGGGTTATTCAATTGAATGGACAAGGAGAAATGGAGAAAGATAGCAATCTAAGAGAGAGGATGGCAGAAATTACATTCATACAGAGACAGAGTAAAGAAGTCATATCAAATCAACAAATATGGAAGCAGTTTGTTGCTGCTAGCTAGAACTAGCATACTCGGCACTATCTGAGAAGCTATTCAAGACCTAGGATAAATAGTGAGGCCACTGGAGATCAGGCAGCAAATTATAAATTTTCGGCCGGAAAGAACCCTGATGGGAATCTAATGAAGACCCATTCCATGTAGTAAAACCTACGACTCTGTTATTAAAAATACATAAATCTGTAGTAACAGGTATTGTTAAAAAGTTAACTGACTAATTTGGTAAGGGGACCACAATTTGTTTGGCATCCCAAAAAAAGGAAATCAGAACATCCAAATGATAAAGGATGGGCATCAACTTAAAAAATTTTAGCTCTAGGAATTAGTGACTTTTACATCTCCCTTGATTATTAGTTATTTGAAGTCCCTGATATTATGAAAATTAATAAATAAATTCCATAATATCTTAATTACCATAAAACCGATAGAGCAATATAGATTCCATGCATCAAGTATGAAATATGTAATTTCAAGTCAAACTCAGAGAAGCAATGTTCCAGTGAAAAAACATAAACCAACTTCCAATTTTGAAGCACAACAAATCCAGATTCTCATTTCTTTAATAGTTTAAGTTATTTGGACTCTGAAGTTGACTTAAAAGCTAAGAAAATACTTGTACAACATAGTTGGTTTGGTTACTTTTCTTTTTATGATATATACGAAAACTATTGATAAAAATAAAATGAAGATGAATAAATCTTTACAAAACATTGTTTCATTATTATTTTGGGATATTGGTTTTTTTGACATATAATCAATTCAGAATAGATACGACGATTTCTTCATAAGACAGCCACATTTTTCACTTAAAAAATGCATTTCAGTGAAAATTTTGGTTTAGATTTTTCCCGCAAATTTCCCTCAAGAAATCAAAGTTTCAAAATATTTTAGTTCTTAAATTCATTCAAAAGAATTTATTCTTAAATTCATTTTCTTCAAATTGATTAATCACGTCACTTAAAAAAAGTGACCAAATCAATTTATAAATTCAATGGCAATTTTTTTTTTTAACCAAACATGCCCTCTGTAAGGTGCCTAATTGATCACATTCTTTTAGTTGGGTCCTTTCAATGGGCCTGTCTACTTAGATGTGTCAATAGGGGGCACAAAGTGGCAAGAGGATGTTTCAGTGTTGAAGGAAGGGGAAGAGGCGAGATCAGAAAGGTCTACCTTTCCCTTAGTGATGATAAATAACGATCCAGACATCCTTGATGCACTGCATGTCCACAGGAAGAAACATAAATTCCATCGGCACCAGAGGGACCAAAGTTTTCATATCCTGGATGCCGTGTACTGGATTCTGATTTCATCCTATCACTGCTAGAGCGGCCGTTCAGTGAAGCTGAAGGGTTATCCTGTGACTCTTTTGGCAGAGCAGCTATGTATTTTCCAAGTAAGAGAGATTCAGCACTGCCGCTTCTTTCCTTGCTACTTCCAGCAGTTGAACATTTTTCATTATCTTTTGGAGAATCTGAGCCATTCAAACTAGATTGAAATTCCCTGATCAACAAATACATGTGTTCTTCCAATGTCTCAAGGGAGGATGCTGTCCTCTCCCTTGTATCTTTTGACATGCAAGGGAGTTGAACATTCTTAATGGAAGGGAATCGAGCTTTAATAAATTCCATAAAAGCATTCACTTCCCGAGGTTGTTCTATAGAAGCAAAATCATTTACAGCACTCTGAACCAAATCTTCCAACTGAGACAATGAGATCATTTCTGAGCCATCGGAGATACTGCTTGGTGATAAATCATTACTTGGGGTTGTGTCGTTAGAAACATGCTCTTTACCAGATCGGCTAACTTGTTCCCATGAAGGGGGCCCTTGGTTGACAAAACTCAAAAGCCTGGATTTCTTTATTCCAAAGTAACAAGGAATCAGAATGATATCATGCAAGATTTTATTTATTGACTCATGCTAGTCGTTCAACTGGACTGAGGCAAGGAACCACATGATATCGATTAGAATCTACATGACACAAATAGTATCAGAAAGCCTAAATTACCTGGAGAAGAACTAAGAATGATACTGGACTCTTAGACTTAGGATCATGGCACAGGGAGCAAATTACTTGAGCTGACTCTTGGGTGTCATTACTGACTTCAGAATCACATGCTTCTTGCTCAGAATTGGTATCATCCATCTCCTCATCTCTGATGGAATTAAAGCTCTCCAAAAACTTAGATTGTTGGGCTCTCATCTTTTCCTGTGTATCAAAATTCTGAAATGATAAGCACTACAAAGTGCAAATTACGCTCTTTGACATACAAAAAGCGATCAGAAAGGATATCGATGCTGCTCAAAATCCATGTCAACTTTTATCTTGGATTGGCAGGAAAAGTAATAGGCCCATGTCTCCATATTGAAGAACTCAATCTCAACTTTCTGTCCAGTGACCAACCAAGCAAAAAAACATTAATATAGTAAAGTTGACACCATAAACAAGGATTAACCGTCTACGTGGATTTTTTTTGGTTTAAGTTTCATGTTCAAATACTTGTAGAGCCAAGCAGACATCGGATTTTGGAAACATTGACCCCAAAAATAAAAGAGAAAAAGAAAGAAACAGCAAATCATCGTCGTGTGAGAGCTTACATTCTATTTATTCAGCGTACCCATATCTTGGAACTTGAATCATATTGCATGGCTGGATACTTGGGAGTTTTCAACTATTATCCAGCATCTATAAAGGTGCATAGCATAACTCTCCAACATATTTCTTTTAGTTGCAACAGAAAATTATTTGAAGGAAGTAACTCAAACAAGAAAGGTATGTAATTCCTCTCAACTAATGAATTATCCAGTTCTCAGCTTGTATGTCATAAACCAAGAAAAATAAAAATCTTACCAATATAGCAGCTTGTCTTTCTCGAGACTTTGCTTTGCGCTTTTCGCTGTCAGAAGTCAAATCCGTGTCTCTAGCATTATCATTTAAAATAGAATGTGAAAATTGATTAGCTAATTGAGGTGAAAGTTTCTGCAATTTGGTCATGCATCCCGGTTCAAGCTCCACAAAGGTCTTGATTAAACTTGAAATTAAAGATGACGGATTAAAATTGCCAGCTTCCATGAAGTTTTGTGCAGTTTCTTTCTCATGCATCCTCCTCAACAAGACAAGAAGCGACAACATGCTCTGATCACCATACTTGCTCGTGCATATTTCTTCACTGGCAAATGCCAAAATTGGAATCACATCACCCACATAACATAATGGATCACCCGATTCCTTGTGTAATCGACATACATCCAGTGCCAGTGCCAATAAATGCAAAGCAGTTAAAAGAACACCATCAGGAGCACGTGATGAAGTGGGCTCGTCAGTGAAAACAGCATAAAATAGAACTGCACGGACAATTTGGAGTAGTGTTTTACAAGTAGCTATTTTAGCTATTCCCCTAAGAGGGTGATAAATCTTTGTCCATCTAGGAAGTTGAGTGGTCAATGCAGAAACATTGCAAAACCGCAAGTATCTTTCTTCTGCTGCTTGCTGATCCCTCAAGTTCCAGCGAGGATGATATAAATCAAGTTCCTTCCAGTATGATGGCCGTAGCTTATACATGCCCTGAGACAAACAGAAATCAGGGCAACTGACAGTATATATTGTACTCAACAATATACGTGATATTTCACTTAGCAAAACAAACCTGAGTCATGCCAGATGGATGCGAATATTCTGCAACTCTATCCAATACTTCTTGAAGTTCATCAACTTTTGAAAGATCACGAGGAAGAGATTTGACAAGCTGACTTCGAGTGGCATCTCCAATGGAGAGCTTATACACCAACTCTCTTTGCAAACACTCTGCAGTGGTTAGCCCACAAAACCTTCGTTCTTTCACTATTTGTATTAGAAGTGCAAGCATTTCAGCAACTAGAATTGGTTCATGCCTGAAAATTAAAATCACACACAGACGTACATGATTTAATTGTAAGAAATAATACTCTCATGTTCAAACCCATAATGTGGGTAAAGATACGTACTAATGGAATTCATAAGCATGAAATACCTAGGACTAACCACTCTCAACTGAAGAAAAACTTCTCATATGCAAACACTCTACTGTTTTAGTCCACTTATTCTTCCCTAAATAGAGTTGGAGAAAAGATAAATTGAACTACTTATGCACACATGCTTTTCAACAGTAATTTACTAGACAATTTTCAAATGATTTTGTAATAGGTATGACACAACATAGCATGGACAGTATAAAGAAGGCAATGTGGAATTGTTGTGTGGGAATTGTAGTACGTCCCACACAATTTTGGAGATTAACACCCTAAATACAGTGTGTATACATGTAAGATTTTCCCTAACACAAGTTTTATCACTTATATGCACATGGCAGATATCTTCAAACCATTAACATGTGGCCAATCTTAATAAAAATAACGAATTTTTTACCAAAAATTCCCATAACAAGATTATATTAGAAATAGAATTGATCGATGACAAGTGAAATGCCAAATAATCATTTGAATGCATGTTAAGTTTCATGCAATAGATATCGCATATAAGAGTCAACAGAAAAAGTAATGATCTAGAAGAGTATATAAAGAACCTGGATTACCTAATAGTGTATCTGCACAAGACACCAGCTGCATTTATGTATTGACTAAATGGATTTCCAAAGTTACTGTGTCATAATTCATTAACTTTTCTAGCATAAACTGTTCCTTGTCATGTTCTGCTCACATCTCAGGTCATGTGATCTAATAACTGCTTAGGAATTTGAGCAAAAACTAAAATAAGCTTAGAAGCATAAAATATTAGTTTTGCATGAAGCAATAGCTGCATCAACAGATTACAATGGAGCATTTAAACCCACTCAAATGCCATGCTGATTACCATTGCAAAGATCAGGTAAGAGTTACCCTACACAGAACATTTCTTTTACAAAGGCTTACTCAGAAACAATGCTTGGACATTAGGACCACTCAGACAGAGAAAAAATGATAAATCTTCAGTTCATCTTACTCAAAAATTGTCCAGAAGGAAAAGTTAAAGAAGAAATTACATACTCACTAGACTGTTCAAGATTCAGAGACAGATAATTTGATAGCCCAAAACGCTCCAGGATTCTCTGGACATATAGATCTGGTGGAGCTAATGCAGCACAACATTGAAGCAAGAAGAGATCAAGCTCTTGACCTTGTTCAGACCTGCATCAAGAAACCAAATAGAAGAAATTCTGAGTCGACACAAAAAATACAAAGAAAAAGTGCGAGTAGATATAACAACATGAAGCAGCTTAGCTTTGTAATTAATAGATAATTATCAGTTGTACTACCCAATGCAGCATACACATACCAGCGGACTGAACGATACCACTCGCTAAATAATATGGGAGCGTCCCCATTTCTGCGCCACATTCCAGCATGAACCTGCGCACAGAACACCCTTATTCGCAGAGGATGCTCCATCACAAAGGCAGAAAACCCATAAGGGTGGCATCCATCCAAAATCTGGCCAAGGAAGTCACCATATCTGACAAATGAGCGATCAGAAGAGCCAGCACTTAGAACATATGATGATCCAGATTCACCATAACATTCTTTAAGTGCCCTTCTCAAAACCATTGAAAGAAGTCGGTGTAACGGAATGTGTACAGAGATTTCCTGCGAACTAACATCATACGTGATATCAGGCCAATCCGATAAACTCAGAACTCGCAGGCCTTCTAACTCGCAGGTGCTCTCTCCTTCTAGGATATTGTCATCACAACCCCCAGGAGCAGCTTGTCCAATAGGTTGGCCGCACTCCAAACCTGCACCAATGTTCAAGCCACCATGGGATGGTGAAAAACATTGTTTTTTATGAGCCTCACTTAAAATGGTTGGCTTATTATCAGATGAAGTGGATGATTTAAATTTATATCTGGCTCTTCTGAACCTAGAAAGCGTTCTCTTCAGAGCCAGGAAATTATTACCAGAGCCATCATTTGTTTTCAGAGATAAAGAGCTGAGAGGACCCAATGTGTTGTCCAGTCCCAACCAATTTTCGATAGATCTCAAACACTCATTTATTAACCACAAAGCAGATGAAGGCACGGGAAAACTGTCAGCAGCTTTGGCCTCATGATCCACCGCGCTCTTCCCCATAATACTATTGACGGAGCTTTCTTGAGATAGCCTTCCAACTTTTGCATGTCTTAGGCTGTCTTGGTCTTCACAATCTAGTTTATACGTGCTGAAGAAAGTTTCTTCACCAGTATCATCATTACTTACTGAAAATGCCCCAGCCACTAGAAGAGAAAGAATGTTGGATATGGAGTGACATAAAACAAAAGGTAAATGGACATTCTCATTTTCATCTTCTATGTGACTGCCTGTTTCTCTCTTTTGAGTGTTCATCCCTTGCACAGAAGCCAAGAGTTTCATCCATGTTCTAACTAAATCACGCCTACGGTGGCATAAATATTTGGGTACAGCAGAATGGCTCAGTACAAATCTAATATCTTCAACCACACGAAGAGTAGTTTCATATAAGTGTGCCCATTTAGCAACCTGCAAAGCAGCTAAGTTCAACCTTTTTCCATCTGAATGGACTCAGAGAGAATATAATAAACAGACTCAAGGAGAAGCGTAAAAAATAACTGATCATCCATATATTTTTCATGCAGAGACATCCACACATACGAGTTGAATTATATTACTGCATCAGTCACTTCATCCAACTAGTGCAAAAGCATCAGGCAAGGTGATCATTACATTATACTAGCCGTCGTCATCGTTATAATCATCATAATTTTCTAAGCACTAATAGTTCTTAAAATGAGTCTCATCACCAAATTTCGGTTAATGATCCATTGTTGGATCTTAGGACGTCTGTCCTTGCACATTAAGTTTCACTTAAAAATGCTAGTTGATATGAACCCTTGTGTTGCCATCACCATTTCGAACTTTTGGCAATAGTCAATTACTTTATGTGGAGGTAGATTGAAATATATGTACGCTTTTAAGATGTAGAGATTCTAAATTTTATTTCCCAAAATAGTTGAAAAGTTCAAACAACAAAGCCAGAATGTTTCTTCCCATACAGGATGAGGGTACAAGTTTCATTTGAACTGACATTCTGATCTTTATATCCGCATATTTCATCTGAATCAAGGGTCAATACAGAAAATATACTCGTCTGATCTAAGTCGCATCATATTTCCCTAAGTTAAAGACATCACCTGTTCAATCAACTAATAACAAATGTGAATTTCCATAATGCAAATAAAAGGTCTGATAGGTACTACATTTTCAAAAGGTGGCGACCAAATTATTCAACAATGTGATAAATCACTTCAGATACTGTATCATTGCAGCTCAGATGACCAATATCATTGCAACAGTTTCAAAAACAACAAGTTCTCCAACAGTATCGTAAATCATTTCAAATGCTAAGCTGTTGCAACGTGGGGAGTAAATATGGCAAAGTAACATATTGTGACTGTTGTGGAACGAGACGCATTGGGGTTTTTATGTTAAAAAATGAAAGTTAAATTTTGTTAACGTAGTACATCTCATAAAGAGCTTCACATAGCATGTCACTCCTGGATCAAAAGTTAAGCAAATTATATATTTTAGGACATACATCACTTCCATTTGAATTCTTGATGATACAAACACGTAATGCGTCACTCCTAGATCAAAGAATACACATGTTTAAAGTTTCATGGTCATACATTCCTTTCATGTACACTTTTGACGATTCAAACACGTAGTGCATCGCTACTGGAACAAAGATTATGCCTGCTTTAACTCATTTAGACTTTAGACAATCCAAACATCCAAAAAAACTCATCCCTATCTTGTTCTACATCGATAACACAGAGCAAGAGTTCACAAAGCTTCAATCTCGTAAACAATCAAAGTAGCAAATCATTGAAAGGTGGTTCAAAGAATGCTTATATAACCATTACAAGTGCATGCATTCAATTGGGAATAACACAAAATAATATGATAAAAGAATTGCCATACCTGCAGCCTTCCATCTTCTCCGGCACAAGAAATGAACATATTTCCCAAACATTGCAACAGCACACCCAACAGATTCATTTCCTCTACAAGACGTGGGGTAAGCGTTGGCACAGTCAAAATTTGGACAGAGAATGTTGATAGCAATGGATATTTTTTGAAAGCGGCATCACCGCCCTCACTTACGGCTGTATTTACAATAGTTGGGTAATAGAGTACAAACACTTTTGCAAACTCATATTTGAATATTGGTTCGCCTAACATTTTCAGAAGTAACTCGTGGAGTTTCCCAACAACACTACTATTCATAATGAACCTCTCTGCCCTCAACAGAATATCTAGTAAACCTGCTGAAGAATATACACTCTGAGAAATAAAACTGAGCAAACTTTCACTGTGATTACAAAAGTCCAATAGCATCTCCACCACAGTGGAGGTCAACTCTTCTGCAGCCTTTTGGAGCTCAGCAGCATGACCAACCACTCTAGGACTTTCCTCGGAAACAATTTTTGCAGAAAGTAGCTTGTCTTTCCAATAACTAAGCAATAAATCCAGAATAGGCCCCAAAGACTCCACAACATGCTTGGGAAGTGGTTGAATCTGTTCTGCACCTTTATGCTTTGAACAAAATCCTTCGCGTTTCCATGCGGTTGTATCCCCACAATCACAGCACCCACCACCAGTATATATGACGGAGTAGTCATGGTCCTTGTGGTTTCCATTCTCAAAACAAGGGACACAAATTGCACATGTTGGATCATGCTCGCAAGTCCGGCAGCGGTATGCAATATCATTGTTTCCCCAAACGGCCCCACAAACACCTCGCTGATTAGCACTCATTTTAGCCAGGTGCTGTAGCGCCACTTCGGGCTCACCTTCGAACATCAACCACTGCAACCAAATCATGCTCTCACGGAATACATCTTCATCCACCTCCTCCTCATCAGTAGGCAAGATAGCAGACACCAACTCTCCTATATGGAATCTGTTACTTTTTGCAAAAGCAACCAAACCACGCTGTCCTTGATTCAAATTGTCCCTGGGAATCCCCAGCCGTGAAAGCCTCTGGAACATAGAATTTATACTATAAGTTGGAAACCTCATTGAGGAACAATTCTCAATTTATATACACATTTCAGTGGAAAAAGAGCTCCCCCCCAAAAAAGTAAAAGAGTAATTCTCCAAACTAAATACTAAACTTTGAGTCTTATAGAAACATCAGTTGCAAAAAATTAACAATACAATCTATCATGCGATAATATGGAACAATTTCAAATTCTATTCTCCTTTTAGTACAAATAGAGCACCCAAAACTTAGAAACAAAAATATCAGAACACAATTTTTTAGAACTAATATAATTCAAGTCTCACATAAATTTCAATCGAAAAATTTAACAAGAAAATTGGGTTCTTAAAATTATTCATGTTAAACCTTTGAAGGTACATTCAGGAACAATTCTCATATTCTAATCATATTTCAGTATAAAGAGAGCTCCAGACCTTTTTTTTAAGAAAGAGTTAAACAATTCAGCAAATCAAATAGAGTTCGAAATTGGACAGAAACTTCAATAACAAAAATTCTCGAAAATTTTTGACTGCTCCGAATTTTACTTCCGGCGATATATCAACCTGAATTATAAGATCGTAACGAGATGGAGCGACGGATTCCGGCGACAAATCAATCTCCATTCGAAACATTTTCCTTATCCAACCGATGCAAGAACACTTATTGATTCCAGAGCTTTCTTCACTCCCCAGGACTGAAGCTCAGTCTCACTCCACACACACACACGCACACATATAGGTGTAAACAAGTGCATCAATTTGCAATTCACAGGAGAGAATTCATCAAAACCCTAGGGAAATTTTTGATGATCTTCAAACTTGTATTGCGACAATCTCTCTCTCTCTCTCTAAGTTTGGCTTTTTTATGTGTTGAATTCCTTTTTTATATTTTCTGTGTTGATTTTTCGTGGTTGTACGTATAGCTGTGATGTGTTGTACAGTCAAATGACGGTTTAGCGTATAGCTCTCTGGAATCGTCTTTAACCATAGTACTTGGATTTGGATAGGGTTATGGGGTTAATTTGGTAGGTGTCGGATTTTCCTTTTCCCTTGATTTGTATTTCATTTTACTCTTTTGTTTTTCTTTTTAACTCTTTTATCTTCAGAATTAGAAGAACAAATTTTTTTTTTAGACTTAAGGTCAATTTTCCTCCATATATGTGTTTTTAAGGTATAAAAAAAAAATTGTAGTAGCGCAATTAAGGATGTAAAACTAATTAATTAATGTTAGTATTATTTTTACAATAAAAAAGAAATAGACTAATGTTTATACCAGCTAACTAGTAGGAGTTATAAAGTGGTTAAAATATTGTGCCGTATTGAAAAAAATAAATAAATAAAATAATTAAAAATGCATGTATGAGTCATCATTGGCAACATATAACTTAAGTTTATATTAAAAATCACATCAATCATGCCAAAATTCAAGTAATATTTTAAATTTAACTTTAAATTTATCAAAAGTTGAACATTTTGTAATTTATATATTTACGTCCTAGCCAACATATTGAATCATACAATCGAAACATTTCAAAAAAATCAGTATAATCCTATGTATAAAATAAAATTACAGTCGACACATATCATTCTCTTTTTCCTATTTTTTTTTTCTTTTCAACTTGTTTAATATTCTACTGAATTTATACAAATAAAATTTGTTAACCTTAAAATGCAGCCTTTGTTTTAAAAAATCTTAAATTATTGTTTAGATTTGCCTTAAAACTAAATAACGTCATCTAGTCAAAATTCTAGCAATTCGTAGAGCATTTGCCATTTCCTAGTATGTAAATTGCCTTTCAGCCCAAAAAGAGTTGGGGGCCGCAAACTGCTTTATAATTTTCGGTTTTCAGAATCCATTAAGTTGCTGGACCTATTGCCTTGAGATGAGGAAATCTTGATTTGAGATTGGACCAAGTTCCAAAAGCTTAACCCGATTTTTGGCCCAACCCACTTAACAGCTGCATGGCTAGCACGGCTCAAGGTTTTATTTATGTAATTATAACAGCTAAATTCCATATAAAATATATCTGTAGTTTTTGCGAAGAAATTTTATACTTAATCATTTCACTCTTCAATAGGCGTTAGATTTGAAATATACACTCGGTTTGGAGTAAGTCTGATACCTTTAAATATTCCTTAAAGGAATGAACACGACATGACACTTATTGCATCAATGTGCTACTTGCAACGAGGAGCCGGAATAAAGAAGTATTCGTCTATATAAGTTCGCACAAGCTTCTTTGTCTCAATACGTGCTGATTTTTGTCCTCCAAAATCTTACTTATTTATATAAATAAGAGTTTTGTCTTTCTCACTACACTCTTTGCCTCACTTCACTTTCTTATGTACTTCTTTTGCTTGCTTACCTAACGCTTGAAGGATCGCTACTAGTTGAATAAAAGTATTACTGTTACTGGCTCGATGTGAAAGGAATAAAAGGTAATTGGAGATCGCACTGGTCTATGAAAAGGGGGTATGAGCTCTTGACTCTAATAATATAGAATTTCTTTATCAATTCTAGAGACTAGGAGAACTCGGGAGATTCTATGGGAAATTGGAAACGTCGAAGTCAGTTGTGGCTTATAAATAGGAAGATGGAGATAACAGTTCGAAGGATATTTATCTTAGATTGGATTTTCCTTCGAAATAACGCAAATTAACTCTATTCCTATTTTATAGCCTGGAAGTTTCGATCTCCATGCCTTTCTGGGAGGTGAACTTAAGTTTTTGTCCTCAGGCAAAAGCCTAGTATCTTAGTTAGACGTAGCAAATTGCTGCCACTTTTCCTTTCTCCCCAGTCCCGAAATGAGGCTATTTACCTTCTCTACCACCACAGAATGGAGTTAAAAGATCCATTGGAGATAGTCCTTTCTTTGACCTACCTTGACTTTAGTGGATCTACGAACCTGCGAAGGGACAAGTCTAAGAGCAGGAATGATAATTAGTAAGGAGCAGGGAGGTCACACTTCTCCAAATGTCGTCTAAAGGAAGAAAATAAAAATATTATCTAAGTTCATATTCTCTTAACTCTTCCTATTTTCATTATTTTGTGATAATAGAGTGCACTTTCAGCTACGCGAACTATTAAGGTGAAGTGAAAAAAATAAAATAAAGGACGACTTTTTGGTTATTCATTAACCCTCATGTACAAATTTTCCAGAGTTTTGTTTAATATATTACCTATTGTATTGGCTCAATCACAAATAATTTCGATTACAAGAAAAACATCAAGCAAAATTAAAAATGTTCAAATTGAACGTTTCTATTATAGTGGTGTTTTTTATCATTTGTTGAATGTAACATCTTTTTGAGAATCTTTGTATCTATTGTTCGGAATATCATTGATTTTACAGTTTATTAAACACTTATTGACATGTTAAACCTAGTAATACTAATGGTTGTTTTAATATTTTACTAAGCTATTTTCACTATATGCTATTTCTAGGATGTTTTGATACCTTTTTTGGCATTCACGTGCCACAAATAATGAATTGTTATCACTATTAGCTATTTTTTTGTTTCTCAAGTTAGTGTGGAATTGTGTAACCTCCTCGTCAAGTAGCGCTAGTTTCGTACTTATATTTTACTTCTATGTTTTTGTGGCATCGACCGCAATATATATATATATATTTATATATATATCCGTACATAAATGCATGAAAATACTAAAACTTATCTTACGTTAAGAAACTGCATGTTCATACATGAATAAAAATTTTAATAATTTGCACGATTATACTAATTAATAAATGTGTCTTCATGTTCGTAAACAACTAAATATAATTGCATGTGTGTACACAAATTAATAATGTCTGTAAAAACGCATAATTGTCGAAAAGTATGTAGCATTTTGATATTTTTTCTTTTTATAATTTGAATTTTCTTTATTTAATTTATTATTATTGTATGAATAATATGTTAAAATTAGAACTTTATATGACACAAGCTAACCCACATTGTTAATTTAGTATCCACAATCTTTGCAGCCTAATTTTAATACAATAATAGAAATAGAATTACAAAATGCAATCATTAGAAGTATAATTTGATTTCAACAATGCATCATCATATCTTGACAAATAGGTTTTACATTTCTAAAAATCTTGCAAATTAGGAAGGACCAGGCAGCACATGTATAGAGCTACTGTTTTATCATGTATATTGTTTCAATATTGATATAAGATTACTAAATTGGCTATTCATGTGGTAAACTAAATATACATGCTTAATTAATAGTTGTGCTCTAAGAATCTCTGCGGTAGATTTTACAAATTAAAACCAAGTTTTCCTCAATCTAGATGGATTGTGCATTCAAATTGTTGCAATGCTGCAAATGGTTCAAATTTAGACAGAATCTCATGTGTGGTAAATATAACCATATTTTATATTTAATTTAAGTTATATTTATCTATTGTTCTTATTGCAGATTCTATTTGTTTCTTTTGACTAGTCTTTCTCAACTTTTATGTAAAATTATAATTGCAATCTAGTCACCTACTCAGATTTACTTCAAATTTTTTCTCTTCTTCTACTTTTATGTATATATAATATTTCTAAAGATCAAATCACCCTAACTTGACCATAAGAAAAAAAGATATAGAAATATAGAAATGACTAACACTCTATCTATTCTTCTTTAATGCACGAAAATCTAAAAGAATTTTTTTTTTAAAAAAGCTTGAAACTCAAGATATTAATTAAACTAATAAATTAAAGAAAATTTTAGAAAACTGATGTAGCTTTCCCCCATTTGTCAGAAATTTTTTCTTAATAAATATTTTTCTACACTTGGTGTTCAATAATAAACGTTAATGATCATATCACGTCAATACAATATTTGTATAAAAAATATCGACATCGCGACAAGATTAAAAATAAAATTGCAACTTATTAATTAAATTTTAATTAAGTGCTGGATTTTAAGGCTAGTGAAATAATTTGAGTAACATGAAACTTCTACAAAATTAGTTGATTTCAACAGCACCCTTATTACTAACTAAAATTAGAAATTAGAAATTTGTTAGTGTATATGTTTTTGTGTACAAATCTCTAATATGATGTATCAAAAATGCCAATGCAAAATTCAATTTAGAGAAGGCTTATTTACATTCTAGGAATAAAGATTGTCATCTATTCAATTTCTCCATCATATCCCCTCTCAAATGAGACAAATGTTAAATGGATATATAGTACATATAAATTTTTGTCTTTTGTAAGTTGAGTTCCATGAATTATTCATTAATATTCCAATTACATTATAACAATTAATACTTTTCTTAGACTAGACCGCCATGGTTAATTTGGTATCAACAACCTTTGTAGAAACATCACGACAAGCAAATTGTGACTTACATCTAAAAATCTAATTAAGTGGTGGATTTTAAGACTAGTGAAATAATTTGAGCAACATGAAACTTTAACAAAATTGGTGATTTTAACAGCACCCTTATTATTTTCCAAAATTAGAAATTATAATTTTGTAGTACATATACTAATGGTTACAAATCTCTAATATGATGTATCAAAAAGGGATATGTGAATGCAAAATCAATTTAGAGAATATTTATTTTCATCCCATAAATAAAGTTTGTCATCTATTCAAATTCTTTGTGGTCTTGCTTCATCATCCTCCTCTCAAATGAGGGGAAAATAAGACGTGTCATATAATTATGTTGTACTGATATTGTGAGTATCTATACTCCTAAATAAGATTTTTGCATGTTCGCACATGAATGCATGAAAATACCAAAGCTTCCGATACGTGAACAAAGTGCATGTCCATGCAAGAATAAAAATAGTACTAAATCCCACAATTATGCTAATTAATATATGCATCTTCATATCGTACATAACTAAAATGGTTAAAGAAGTACATATATTAATTGAGTATAACATAACATGATATTTTTATCTTTTGTAAGTTGAGTTCCATTAAGCATTGTTCGTTAATATTCTAATAATTAGATATTAAAAGTTCATACTTTTTCTTAGATTATGCTAGACCACCTTGGTATATTTGGTATCAACAATCCTTGTAGCAACATCACGATTAAAAATAAAATTGTGATTTATATGTTAAATTCTAATTAAGTAGTGGATTTTAAGGCTAGTGAGAGAATTTGAGCAACATGAAACTTCCACAAAATTGTACTTTTAACGGCACCCATACTACTAACCAAAAATTAGAAGTTTCAAGTTTGTAGTAATATGTATTACTATATACAAATCTCTAATATGATGTATCAAAAGGAATGTGCTAATACAAAATTCAATTTAGAGAAGACTTACTTATATCCTAAAAATAAAAGTTATCATCTATTCAATTTCTACATGGTCTTGCTCCATAATCCTCCATCTTATATGAGAAAAATATAGGACGTGTAATGTAATTATATTATAGTGATAGTATGAGTATCTCTACAAATGAATAAGGTTTTTGCATGTCCATATATAAATGCATAAATAATAAAGCTTTCCATAAGTGAAGAAAGTACATGCATGTCCATACGTAAATTAAAATAGTAATGATTCTCACAATTATACAAATTAATATGTATCCTCAAGTTCGTACATAATTAAACATAGTTGCATGTGTGATGACTGTAAAAAAATATAAGTATCGAAAAGTATAGAGTAATTCGGTCATTTATTTATTATTACTATATGAATAATATGTTAAACTTAGAACTTTATATTAAGCTAGCTAGCCCACATTGTTAATTTAGTATCCACAATCCTTGTAGCCTAATTTTAATAGAATAATAGAAATATAACTACACAGTGCAATTAGTATAACTATAATTCAATTTCAATAATGGATCATAATATCTTGACAATTAGGCTTTACATTTCTAAAAATCTCGCAAATTAGGAAAGGCCGGGAAGCAAATGTATAGAGTTCTTATTGTGTTATCATGTATATTGCTTCAATATTGATATAAGATTATTAAATCGGCCATTCATGTGGTAAACTAAATTTAAATGGATAGCTAATAGCTGTGTTGTATATATCTCTACGATGGGTTTTATAAATTAAATCCAAGTTTATCTTAATCTAGGTAGATTGTGTGATTCAAATTGCTGCAATGCTGTAAATGGTTCAAATTTCCACCCAATATCATTGTGATAAATACATGCATATTTTTTATTTATCTCTTATTCTTGATGCAGATTTTGTTTGTTTCTTTTGACTAGTCTTTCTCAACTCTTATGTAAAATTAGTAATTGCAATCAAGTCACCTACTCAGATTTATTTCAATTTTTTTTTTCTCTTCATACATAATGTTATAAAGAAGAAGGTATTAAAAAGTATAGAAAATGACTAACACTCATCTATTCTTCTTTAATGTGTGAAAATCTATAAGCAATTTTTTTTTATAAAAAAAGTCTGAAACTCAAGATATTAATTAAACTAAAGAAAAATAAATTAAAGAATTTTTTTAAAAAACCTATGTAGCCTTCTTCCATTTGTTAGAAATTATTTCTTAAAAAATATTTTTCTACACTTGGTGTTCTACAACAAATGATAAGGATCATGCTACGTCAAAAAAATATATGTGTAAAGAAAATATCAAAATCGCGACAAGATTAAAAATAAAATTGCAAGTTTGTAGTGAAATAATTAAGTGGTGAATTTTAAGGCTAGTGAAATAATTTGAGCAACGTGAAACTTTCAAAAAATTAGTCGATTATAACACCACCCTTATTACTAACCAAAATTAAAAATTTCAAGTTTGCAGTACATATATTATTGTGTAGGAATCTCTATATGATGTATCAAAAAAGAATATGCCAATGCAAAATTCAATTTAGAGAAGACTCATTTACATCCTAGAAATAAAGATTGTCATCTTTTCAATTTATCCGTGATCTTGCTCCATCACCCCCCCTCTCATATGAGAAGAAAAATAAGAAGTATAATGTAATTATGTTATGCTAGTATTATGAGTATCTCTGCACGTGAATACCATTTTTGCATGTCCAATACATGAATGAATGAAAATACTAAAGTTGTCCGTACATGAAGAAAGAACATGTCCAAGCGTGAATGAAAGTTGTAATAATTTCACAATTATAGTAAGTAATTCATGTGACGTACATAACCAAACAACGGTTGTTTGTGTGAAGATGCACGGATATTAAATGAATATATGGTAATAGATGATATTTTTATCTTTGGTAAGTTGAGTTTCATTAATTATACAATTATACTAATTAGATATTAAAAATTAATACTTTTTCTTTGACTACTATAGCAACGTCGCGACAAAATCAGAGATTAAATTATGACTTATATGTGAAATTGATTTTGATTAAGTGGTGGATCTGAAGGCCAGAAAAAGAATTTTAGCAAAGTGAAACTTCCAACAAATAGGTGATTTTAACGACAACCTTTTTATTAATCAAAATTAGAAATTTTATATTTGTAGTACATATATTATTGTTTATAAATCTCTAATATGATGTAACAAAAAGGAATAAAGGAATGTAAATTTTAATTTAGAGAAAATTATGTAATTATGCTATACTGATAAGACGTGTAATATAATTATCCTATAGTGATATTATGAGTATCTCAACACGTGAATAAGATTTTTGCATGTTCGTACGTGAATGTATGAAAATACTAAAGCTTCACGTACTTGAAGAAAGTGCATGTTCATGCGTGAAAGAAAGTTGTAATAATTCGCATGATTATACTAATTAATATATGTCTTCATGTCCGTACATAGCTAAATAACGATTGCTTGTGAAGTACAAATATTAAATAGATATACAGTACATATGATACTTTTGTCTTGTTGATTTTCATTAATTATTCATTAATATTCTAATTAGATATTAACAATTAATACTTTTTCTTAGACTATGCTAGTCCACCATGGTTAATTTGGTATCAACACCGCAGCAAGAAAATTGTGACTTATATATTAAATTCTAATTAAATGATAGATTTTAAGGCTAGTAAAATAATTTGAGCAACATGAAACTTCAACAAAATTGGTGATTTGAACAGCACCCTTATTAATTACCAAAATTAGAAATTGCAATTTTGTAGTACATGTAATATTGGTTATAAATCTCTAATATGATGTACCAAAAAAGAAAAAGAAATACGTGAATATAAAATTCAATTTAAAGAATATTTATTTTCATACCAGAAATAAAGGTTGTTATCTATTCAATTTCTTTGTGGTCTTGCTCCAACATCCCCCCTCTCAAATGAGGAGAAAAATAAGATGTGTAATATAATTATTTGTTATATTGATATTATGAGAATCTATACTCCTAAATAAGTTTTTTGCATGTCCACACGTGAATGCATGAAAATACCAAAGCTTTCGATACGTGAAGAAAATGCATTTCCATGAAGGAATGAAAGTAGTACTAATTCCCATTATTATGCTAATTAATATATGCGTCTTCGTGTCGTACGTAACTAAATCGGTTAAAGAAGTACTAATATTATTTGAATATAACGTTACATGATATTTTTGTCTTTTGTAAGTTGAGTTCCATTAAATATTGTTCGTTAATGTTCTAATAATTGGATATTAAAAGTTAGTACTTTATCTTAGATTATGCTAGACCACCTTGGTATATTTGGAATCAACAATCCTTGTAGCAACACCACAACAAGATAATAAATAAAATTATGATTTATATGTTAAATTCTAATTAAGTGGTGGATTTTAAAGCTAATAAGAGAATTTGAACAACGTGAAACTTCCACAAAATTAGTACTTTTAACTGCACCTATACTACTAACCAAAAATTAGAAATTTCAAGTTTGTAGTAATATGTATTACTGTATACAAATCTCTAATATGATATCAAAAGGAACATGCTAATACAAATTTGGAAAAGACTTATTTATATCCAAAAAATTAAGATTATCATCTATTCAATTTCTATGTAATCTTGCTCCATCATCCCCACTCTCATATGAGAAAAAAAGGACGTGTAATGTAATTATGTTATACTTGAGAGTTAGAATAGATTTATAGACCAAGTCGACTGATCCACTTTAAAAAAATTCCATATCGCCTTTACTATTTCTTTTATGTCATAGTGTTAAAACCAAAAAATATTTATTTTTTTCTTGATGATTTCTGACATTTTCGATAAAACCTTCTCGAAAATGTATTTTAACAATATTTTCGGTAATATTAGTAGATCTTATACGAACATCGAATGAGCTAAGGCAAGGACAAGAAAGAGGAAACGATTGAAATCCTCCTCTATCTGTTGCGGGTCAAGGGCTTCTCCCCTTCCGCTTCTTCAAACTCTAATTCATATTTTTTATAAAGAAATCTCTGATCAAAGATAGAACAAAATCCATTTTACATCATATCTAAGGGATTCCTCGATTCGGGCCGAATAAGTAATGTAACTCGATCATTCTCAAACGGACTGCAATCTTTTTCTATTGTGTATTGCAGCTCACTTAACAGAGTGTTAGATTTGGTACCTTTACCTTCTGGGCCTCATTAACCCAGTTGGAGACAAAGAAATAAGAATCCATATAAGTTTCATTGGTCCCATTCCTCCTTTGGCAGCATCCACTAATTCAGAACTTAAATTGAAAGTCATATTTCGACCCGATCTTTTTCGAGATGCCGCAAAGTGAATGAGGTTTTTGCATGTCCACACGTGAATGCATGAAAATAATAAAGCTTCCCATACGTGACGAAAGTGAATGTCCGTGAATGAAAATAGTAATGATTCTCATAATTATACTAATTAATATGTATTTTCATATCCGTACATAACTAAACATAGTTGCATGTTTGTACGTAAATTAGTGATGACTGTAAAGATGCATAGGTATCAAAAAAGTATATAGTAATTTGATACTTTTTTTTGTAAGTTGAATTTCATTAATTTATTATTGATAAATGAATAATATGTTAAACTTAAAATTTTATATTACCTAGCTAGACCATCATGGTTAATTTAATTAGTATCCATAATCCTTGTAGCCTAATTTTAATACAATAATAGAAAATTACACAATGCAATCAATATAGCTATAATTTGATTCCAATAATGCATCATCATATATTGACAAATAGGTTTACATTTCTAAAATTCTTGCAAATTACAAAGGGTCGGACAGCCCATGTATAGAGTCGTTGTTTTATCATGTATATTGCTGCAATATAGATATAAGATACTAAATGGCTATTCATGTGGTAAATTAAATTTACATGGTTAGTTAATAGATGTGTTCTATATATCCTTATGGTAGATTTTATAAATTAAATCAAGCTTTTCTCAATCTAGGTAGATTGTACTATTTAAATTGCTGCAATGCTACCAACGGTTCAAATTTGGACCCAATCTCATGTGTCATAAATACACCCATATCCCAAAATTAAATTGTGTTTATCTCTTATTCATATGCAGATTCTATTTATTTCTTTTGACTAATTTTTCTCAACTTTTATGTAAAATTAGTAATTGCACTCTAGTCACCTATTCAAATTTATTTCAAACTTTTTTCCCTTCTGCTACTTTTATGTATATGTAATGTTTCAAAAGATCAAATTACCTTAACTTGACAAAAAAAAGATATTAAAAAGTATAGAAATGACTAACGCTATTCTTCTTTCATGCATGAAAATCTAAAAGCAAAAAAATAAAAAAGTAAAAGCATGAAACTCAAGATATTAATTAAAATAAATAAAATGAAAGAAAGACTTAAAAAAAAAAAATGTATGTATCCTCCCACCATTTGTCAGAAATAATTTCCCGAAAAAACACTTCCCTGTATCAAATGGTTTATATCATATCACGTCGATACAAATGTGGGTTTCAATATCCACGTGGCATCATCCTTACTGTCTGTAATAAAAACACTCGATGTAAGTTAGCATAGGTATTGCTAGAGAGGTTCCTTATTCATTTCTCTCCGCTCGCTTTCTCCCTCTATATATAGACACTCACACACAGAATTACCTGTCATTGCTTTTCTCACCCTAATTGCCTATCTGTCTCTCCACTCTCTCTCTCTCTCTCTCTCTCTCACATACACACAGATTCTCCACACATCACTTTGTTTTCGCAAGAAAATGGCTAACACCCCCAGTGATCGAAACAATGTAGATATCCATTTAATCGACTCACCTTCATTCAACCTCTATACATACGTTTTGAATTTTTTTTTTTTTTTTTTATCAGGTCTAACAAATGATAATTTTTACCTTGTAGATGACACCACCAGTAGTGGAGATGGACTACTTTTATGGATGTCTTCGTGTAAATGGGATCCTGTTCCCGGAGCCAATTAGTTGTGTGCCACTGACACCACCTCCACCACCTCCACCGCCATCGTCGCAACAAGTGGTTCGAGAAGAGCGACAGGCAATGGCTTTTTTTTGTCTTTTTCATTTATGTTCCACGTTTATATATATATATATATATATATGCATATGTATATATGTGTGTGTGTGTGTGTTTGTGTGTGGTCATAACTCTTTTTCATTTGTTTTGTAGCTGATTAATCCTCAGTTTTGAAAGTGTAAAGAAAATTTGTTTGTGTTTCCATTCAGCTTCTCAAATGAGCCTTGTATTTTTATTTTTAATAAATCAAAACTGATGCTTTCTCTAGACGTGGTGGGTTTGGTTTTGAACAAGAAGAGGCTGAACAAAAGAGAGTGCAAATTTTCAGTAAAAGTTTTTAGAAAAAAAAATGCTGAACACCTCTAACAAAAAAAAGTGCAAATTTTCAGTAATTTTTTTTTTTTTAAAAAAAATATTTTAAATTTTATTTGGGTATTACATATCATTGTTATCAAAGATTCCTTGTTTTCTAACCTAAATTCATCTCATTCTTGGCATGTTGGCAGACATTAATGAGGTCTTAACTGGAGATGCATACCCATCTAATTAAATATTTAAGTACCTATCCTAGGAATTTGTTAAGGTTGAAGGTTCACAGTGAAGCTAGTTTTAAAACCTCAGCATCTAATTAAGACTTCTGACTATTTATTGAAGCTTCAATCAATATTAATAACTTAGTGATGTCATAAAATTAATAAAGTAGTTTTATTTTATATTTAGTTGGATTTGAGTATTATGTATATTTGCTTACTTTGAATTACCTCCTCGGCCTATCAGGGAGAATACAAGAAAATAAAAGAATTACTATAAGTGTTTTGACAGATTTGATATGTCGCATTTCTCTCAATATTCTCACACATGAACACACACACTAAAGTAGAACTAAAATGAAACCTCTTGTTTGTAAAACCAAACTAAGAACTGAAACAAGTATATATAAGTGATCCATCATCAGTTCAAACCTGGAATGTGTATACCCTATGAGTTGTTTGAACTCACACATGGATAACAAATTCTTTTCACCTTTTAATTTATATTTCATATTTTCTTAGTTGTTTTGCTTCGTTAACTAATAATTTATGTCTATTTTTTTACAGGAGCAACCACAACCAGTCATTGAAGGACCACATAGGAAAAAAAGAGATCTAACTGCATCTCGGGTGATAGAAACTAGGACGTTCACGCTCCAGCTTTTTAGATGTGAAGAAAATGATGAGTATATTTTAGCAATGCACGAGGTAATTACTTATTTTCTTTATGAAGTCACACTTTCTTTTTAATTACTATAAGAATATTAATCATGGTAGAGATCAATTATAAAAGAATAAGCAATAAAAATAAAGAGCTTGATACTTATATGGCATATTAATCTAGAATATAAAAAAGCATAACATTTTATATTGTAGTATTTTGTTATACAAAAAAGGAACTAAATAAGATAGACAAATTCTTTTATTTGTATACAATACCAAAAACTAATATAACCATTAATTTTCTTCTTATATGATTATGTATTACAAAGAAATGATCATTTAAATGATAATTTGATATCTTAGGCTTTTTTTTTCCTTGTATTCTAGGTTGTAACAGGAAAGACAACTTTTTATCTTTTATTGCCATATGAGAAATTAGGGAGAAAAAAGATGGAAGCCAAAGAGATTCTTCTTGGTCAGAGGGTGGTGTTCCCGGTAACTGAAGAAGTCTACCCTGATGTAGAAACCAAGTACAAATTATCATTGAAAGAGCGGCTTGAGGGGAGATGGACCGTTGAGGTTAGAGAACGTACAGGAACGACCAAAACTGAAAAGGTATATTAGTTACTATTAATTGAGCAAAATATAGTAATTCACATGTCTTAATTAAGTAGGAGGTTAAAAGAAAATCACAGAAAGTAATATAGCACTCACAAATAGACCTAGACCTACGGCTATATACAATTTCATACTATTTTCCTCAATTTATAAGATAGAATCAAGTTTTAAATATATATATTCTGTTGGACTTGGTGTTTTTTGTTGAACTTATTATGATTTTATTACTAAAATAGCCAACCATTTGTTTTAATGTACCAAGTTATTTTGACATAATATTATAAACATAATGTTCCCTTACCAATTTCATTTAATTTTAAAAATTAGTTCATCGCGGGTGCTATAAAATGAATTTTTATATGACATCAAAAGATTTAATATTGTAAATATTATTTTGGAGTTAGATGTTATACATTTAATTTAGATGTAGATTTATTTCATACGAATCTATTTACTATTTAATAATAATTCTAATTATTAATGTGATGAAGAAATAGAATTTGACTTGCATTAATTTCCTAACAATTTTTTTTTTCATTTTAGTTTTATTTCCACCAAAGGGTCAATAAAACTATCCGATCTTTAAATGACGTTGCAACATTCATATTATACCGTGTGATTTACTAGATTCCGGTAAGTCACTTTTATGTATTTTTAATTTTTTTTTGAATTTTTTAACTACAAGTTTTAATATCTAATTATCGGTATACTATTGATTTACAGGTTTGAGATGAATGGGTCGTCGTCCACCTCTACCTCTCCAAATTAAAGAAGGATTTATTGACCTTAGCTTATAGCATTTGTCAATGTAATTCTAAGTTTTAATATCTTTTGTATTAATATTCAAATTTGTTTGAAAACTTAAAAACTAACAATGTTAGTTTTTCTTAGTAACTAGTTCAATTTAAATAAATTTTATTTACATACTAAAAATTAACCTTCATTTATTCACTTTTGTGGTAAGGCCTTTTCTCTTCCTTCCCTCTCAAAATGATAACCTAAGTATGATATATTCATATTTAGTTCGTAAGTATTTTTGCATGCTCCCACGTAAAATGAGGTCTCTGCATGCCCCTACGTAAATGAAAAGTTCTAACAACTTGCACTTGTAGACTAATATCACATAATTTATATGTTCGTACATAACTAAAGTTACTTATTTATACTTAAATCAATTATAAATGCAAAGACACACGAGTATTAAACGAATATACAACAATGTCTTATATTCCTGTCATTTATTAATAGTTCAACTTCATCAATTACTAATTAATATTCTATTATTATATTAAACTTAGTAATATTTCTTAAACTATGCTAGGCCACCTCGATTAATTTAGTATCAAGAATCCTTGCAGTAATATTGAGAATTTTTAAACCTAGAATTGTAATTCATATGTTAATCAATTGTAATAATATTGTAAGGAAAATGAAAGGATTCGAACAACATGAAATTTTGACAAATTGGCGATTTTAATATCAACCTAGTTCCAAAATCAGAAATTTAAAGTTTGTAATACATATATTGACCTCCTATGTGATGTATCAAAAAGGAATATGTGACTGATAAATTCAACTATGAGAAAATTTATTTATATCCTAAAAATAAAAATTATCATTTATTCAATTCCTATGCGGCCTCCCTCCCTCATTCTCCTCACAAATGAGAAGAAAAAAAAGAGATATAGCGTAATAATACTAGATTGATATGAGCACCTCTACATGCTTACGCGTGAATGAGTTTCTGCATGTTCGTACGTAAATGAAAGTAGTGACGATTCATACAAGTATACTAATATATGTGTCTTCATGTCTGTATATAACTAAAGTGCACTTGTATGTGTTTACGTAAAAAATTATGATTGTAAAGATGTATAAATTTTAAAAAAATATAATAATATAATTTTTTTCTTTTAAGTTGAATTTCATTTATTATTTAAAAATATTTTAATCATATGTTATACTTTAGAATTTTATCTTACACTAGCTAGGTCCATCATGGTTAATTCAATACACTAATTCTTGTAGCTAAATTTTAAGATAATAATAGAAATAGAATTACACTATGCGACCAATATAACAACAATTCGATTTCAATTATGTATCATTATATCTCGACAAAAAAAATTTATATTTCGAAATATCTTGGCAAATTATCAATAATCGGGCAATATATCTAAGAAAGGTTTTTTTTTATCTCGTATATTACTACAATATAGATATATGATTACTAAATTTACATTCATGATGGCAGCATACATGATTAGTTAATAGCTATGCTCCATATGTCTTTATGGTGGATTTTATAAATTAAAACCAAGATTTCTTCAATTTAGTAGATTGTATGATTCAAATTGTTGCAATGCTGCAAATGGTTTAAAGTTGAACCCAATCTCGAGTGTCATAAGAATACTTATATCCTGTGATTAAATTGTGTGTATTTCGTGTTCTTGTTATAAATACTTTTTATATTTTTTATTGTAGTCTTTCTCAATCTTTCAAAAATTAAGTAATTGCACTCCTTACCTACTCAGGTTTATTTTAAATTAAAATATGTTTTATCTACATATGATGGTTCTAAAGATCAAATCACTTTAAATTGATCACGAAAAAAAAAAGTGTTAAAAAGTGTAGAAATAACTCACTCACTTTACCTATACTTCTTTAATGCATGAAAATTGAAAACAAAGCAACAACAACGACAACCAAAAAAAAAAATTAAACTTGAAATGTTAGTTAAACTTAAAAAAAAGAAAATAAAGAAATATTTAAGAAAAACACATGCAGTCTTCCACCACTAGTCAAATATTGTTTCTTAAAAAACGCTTGCCTATACTAGATATTTTACAACAAATAATGAGGATAATGCCAAACAATGTGGGTTCTACTACTAAAGTGGAATCATGCTTTTTTTTTAATTTTTGGTATGAAACACCCATTGTAAGTTCGCATAAATATTGCTAGAGAGTTTATTTGTATTTTTCTATATTGTATTCTCTCTCTGTATTTCTGTATATATGCACGACACTCATAGAATTACCCATCGTTTCTTCCTCACCCACCCTACCTCTCTCTATCCCAATACACAAACGGCAACACACACACTCCACACAACACTTTGTATACACAGAAAGATGGCTTACAACTCAAATGTCTGAATATACACAGAAAGATGGCCTACAACTCAAATGTATTAAACAACGTAGATAGACCATCTCTTATAAATGCTAATTTTAACCTCATAGATGGAGTCAATACTGGAGATAAACTATTTGTAGATGTGTGTTTCGGTAAATACGTGCTCTATTTGGAGCCGATTGATTTTCTCCCGCCGACACCACTTCACCTTCGGAACAATATATTTTTGTTTTTATCTTTTACAAATGGAGCAAAAAATAGTTTTAGTTACAATACTATTTCCTTATATAAATTAAAAGAGAGAAGGTGTAACAAATAGTTATTTTTAAACTCTATAAATAGAGCAAAAAACATTACAGTTAAAAAAATACCATTTATTAATAAATAGAAAAATAAGTTATATTCTATAGTTGTTTTAAACTTTTACAAATGGAGCTAAAAAAATTATAGTTAACAATGCTACTTAAATAAAGATTGAAGATATACTAAATAATTATTTTTAATTTCTACAAAATAGAAAAAATTATATTGTTAAAAATATTATCTATTGAAACAAATTTAAAATAGAAGCTATAATATAGTTTGATTTTAACAAATCGAGAAAAAAGATCTTATGGCAAAAAACCATGATGGACTTCATAATATGATTTTCTACCGTACGCAATAGCATAAGATTAATGCATTGAATAGCAATTTTGTAAATTTCAAGTACAAGGGATTTAACTCAAAACTCATGGAGCTAAATCAAAATCCAACCTAAAATTTACTTATCTAATTTTGCAAAAATTTAAAATTGAAAAAATAATGTTTTTAATGAGTTCTCTAGAAATGAAAATTCAGTTTCTATTCATAGATATGTAAACACATAAATAGCCGTCATATCATAAATATTTTTAGTATATTAGGATTAGTATAGAAAATACGTAAACAAGAAAAAATAATTTAGGAAAAGAAATTAGAAATAGAGAGATATAAAATCGAGAAAGAAAGGTTGGCAAATCTAACTGAAAAAATTATCATTAATTATTCTCTCTTCTGTGTTGATAATTATAAATTATGATAGGCTTACACTAAAAACATTAATCTTTATTTTATTTTATGAGGTGAAATCTCTGAATTAACACAGGATTTTTGCTTAAGCCCTAATCCATTATTAAATTAAGGGCCAAAACGGTTTGAAAACAGAGTGAAAAGTCACTGCTATTTCTGCGCTTCCCACTGTCCAGAATTAGATTTCCAATAAAGCCCGCATCAAGGGATTGTCGACAAATGATCGATAATGGCTTTCAGGTATTCCATCACTTATAGTCATCAAAAATTATGAATTTAAATGAACTTTCTCTGATTCTTGCTCAGGTTCCTGGATATGATAACCTGAGAGCTTGAATATTTTTCAAAGAATGTGAATTTACTTGTATGCATTTTTTCAGAGCTTTGGTTTTCTGTAAAGAAAATTTGGATTATCTTATTTCGAACTTCCAATGGAGAGACAGGGTAAAACATGGTATTTATGAGGTATAAAATGAGATGGCTAGGGTGGGAAAGGCATTAAAAAGGACGAAAAATGAAATGGCAGCACTCTTCAGGTACGAAAAAGAAAAACGCTTTGAGGGCTATGGCTTGTCTGTCATAACATATAACATTATTTGTCCTGTGTGAAGTAGAATTTGACTCCTTTTTCTTGTCTCGGAAGAGTTATTTGTAATTAATCTAGGATTCAACTAAAAAGTTAAACCCTTGAAATATACAGGAAGAAGTGTTTCTCTGTATGCATGACATTGTAAGTGTATACGTGTTTGCGATGTTTGGGAGTACAAGAGCTAACATTCTGTTGGTTTGGCCTGAAATTGGGAGATTTTTTTTGCAGGAATTGATTTACTAATTTACTTTTTGGTTGCAATCACATTATTATCTATTTGTAGTTTTGAATCTTAGGCATTTCAAATTCTAATGGAAAGAAGACTCCAAGATTCCAAATGGGAGAAAAAAAAAATCGGAGAAGGTAATCCCAAAATAAGTAGGAAGAGAAAATGAATAATTAACTTCTAAACCCAATAGGAAACACAATAATAAATCCACCTTTAAGGCAGTAGGATAAATATTTCTTGAACTATAGTTTCTGCATAATTTGCTCCATCCCATATGATTCTTTAATTAAATAGAACTGAGTCAATTTTAACAAAAAGTTCTCTTATTTTCAAGTGTATAAGTTGTAGTTGTTATCATATTATCTAGTCATATTGAAGCTATTCTTTTACCTTTGAGTTGCAAGAGCAATGTTGTTCCTTGATATGATTTTAGTCATTAATAGATTTTTAGGAACTTCATCCTTTGTTAGGATTTGCTATTACTCATTGTAGATACCTATGGCCTCTAGGTTTGGATTTGTTAAAATATATCATGAAAAATTATGAGTGATTCGTCTATCAGTTTCTTTCTTGTTGAAGTAAATAATCCTACACTAGGTGATGACTACCTCTGCTCACTATCTTATTCTAGCACAGGTTGGTTGTAATTTGATGTAAAGCTAAGTGATATACTAGTATGGATTGGGAGACTAGTGAAACTTGGATTGATCACTGGTTCATGTTAGTTGGAAGTGTAGTTATATCAACTGTAAAAGATCATTTGTTGATTGCCAAAATTCTCACCTTCCAGTAATTGAATCCTGGATATTGATTCTGGTTTGCTGTACATGAATCTTCATAGTTTGGATTCTTTATTTCAGCTAAAAGTATTTATGAACAATTCTATGTTGTTTGCCTGTGATCAGCACTTAAATAGATTTGCAGCTTTTAAATGAAATGCATCTCTTATGTAATGTCATCTGCTTGACTTGTCATTTACTTTTTATTTCGCTTGAACCTGTGAACTGGGAACATAGAAAAACTTTTAGTTAACCGTAGAAGCGAATAACCAAAACCAAACTAAGTTTTTAGATTTTACTGAAGGGTGGATTTTGAGCCCTTATTTTTTTACAGTTATTCGTTTTTAATCTTCCAGAGGGTCTTATAATCAGCATTTTATGTTCAGTAAAACCATAAGTTTGAATTTTTTAGTTGTTGAAATATAGGGGCTTTACGCTGTAGTTCATTGCAGGGTCCAACTCTTCATCCCAGATTATGCATTGAAAGATATGATGATCTATGGAAAGAACAAGTCATTACTCTACCTCGTTTTGGTTGCTGACTTAAGCAGGTGATGTGAATCAAACTCGCAATTAATCTCTATAATAGACAAGATCTTACACTAATGCTATAATTTAACTACTGTCTTGAGGCTATTAATGCATAAGGTCAGTGGTTTATGAAAAATATGATATTCGTGCTCTTTTTCTGCCATAAACTACATGGGAAATTTAGTTTAGTATACTTGTTGAAGGGCTCTTTTGCCCATTCAAAAAATCAGTGTATGCTGCCTCTGATGCTTCAAATTGAAAGCTCAATGGGGATTATATGACACAGACAAGGAAAAAGTGAGTCCCTTTGGCTGATGCTGCGACCATCATCTGGGTCACATGCATAATAGATTTGATTAGTGAAACTGTTTAGCAAGGAGTCCACTTATGCCCGTTTGACTGGCCTATCATTTTTATCCATTTTTTCTACATTCTTAACAACATAAGAGATTTAAATGCTAATGAAGGACGTGTATTCCTGCTAGAAGGGCTTAGGCTGTTGTCATTGTTGTATATATACAACCACATAATTATCCATACGAAAACCTATGCTCTCATTTAAGCTTAAAGTAGTTTGACTGAATTAGAGCTTAACCTCTAATGTACTATATTTGTGATGTTAATGTATAAAATATTCAAATTAAAGCTATTGAGATGTTTATTGAAATTAGAGAATAGCTATTGCATGAATATAGAAGTTCCAATACAGAATTTGCGTCAATAAATGATAGTCACTTAACTTTCAGTGGATCTTTATTCTATCCTAGTGTAATCGAATGTTAAGGTGTTTCATCTTTAATCTTGATTACTTTATTACCTAAAGCATGTAATTTTTCTTCTAATTATTTTCCTCATAAAATTTCGTAAGATCTCATGTTATATGTGTCTTGATAAACAGACTCTACATATAAATAAGAAAAAGATTAACGTGAGGATCTACTTTGCTTTATGCTTTTTGACTTTTAGTTTTTGAGTTGACTTGATGGGTGAAACATGATCACATCATACTACTCTTTGAAGTAAATGTAAATATTCAAGTGACTATAAATGCTACCATAAGAATTGCTAATTATACCTTTGAAAATTTGTTAGAGATGCATGTTTAAAATGTCTAATGAACCCGTTTGATTTAAAAAATCTAAGGCATCGCTCAAGAATAAGAAAGGTAACTTAATAATTTTAGAGTTTGTATCTTTGAAAATTTGTTATAGATGCCATGTAGGTAGGGGTGTGCATTCGGTAAAACCGTACCGAACCGATACTGAAATTACCGAAATTTCAGTATGGAAATTTTTCAAACCGAAATAAATCGGTTCAGTTCGGTAATTACTGAAAAAAATTCGGTAATTTGGTACAGTGTTGGTAAACCGAAATTTATAAAAAAAAAATTTACTCCCTCTTTTTTCAAGAATTTATGCATAACAATTATTGATCAAGGAGTTGTGACCTATAGAAAATATAATTGTACTATTTTTTAGAATTTATTTTCAATCATAAATGACTATTATTTGGGCAAAGGTAAATAATTAAATTAGTGAAAACAAAAATATGCTTATATATTTTTTCATTTGTGACTAACAATAAATAATTAAAGAATCAAATTACATTTAGTTTAATCCGTAAGTGGTGAGTATTCAATCGGCATTTTGGTGATGCGTTTCATCAAACAAAAAAAACTGCACTCTTTTAGTTATTAAAAATAATATATATATATATATATTATTTTTATTAAGTTAAATTTTAATTATTTTCATAAGCACCAACTAAATAATTATTAATTAATTACTAAACAATTGAACATAAGGATAATAGATTAAAAAATACTTAAAATGTCAAAATTAATCAACAATGTTTTAAAAAAATAAATTACAAAAAAAATAAAAATCGGTATTCTGTTTGGTATGGTATACCGAACTCAAATACCGATACTAAATCGAATACCGAAATTTTGAAAAAATGCATACCGAATACGGAATCGAAAATTTCGGTTCGGTTTCGGTTTATACTGAATTTTCGGTTTCGGCACAATTTGGTCAGTTTACCAAACCGTGCACACCCCTACATGTAGGTTTAAAATGTCTAATGAACCCATTTGATTTAAAAAATCTAAGGCAACACTCAAGAATAAGAAAGGTAACTTAATAATTCTAGAGTGCAACGAGAACATTTCTGCATGTTTGTACATATATGAAAGATGTGCACATGTATATTAATTGCCAAGTTTTTATGTCCGTAGATAAATAATGTCAACATCTCCATATGCAACGAACGATTGCATAGGCATTTAATTGTTATATAATAGACACAATAGTCACTTAGATTCTTTTCTTGGTTTTAGTTCTGATTCATAACTAGTATATCATTATTTTGATACGTTAAATTAGGTATTTGTTTTAGACTACGTCAGACCGTCATGGCTAACTTTGTGTGCATGCACTATAATGTGCTAACATTAACAGATGACTCATTGTTGTAGGCTGCTTAGAGATTTAAAATCCACAATCCTTGTAGCTTAATTTCGAGAGTAGAATGGAGAAAAAATTGAATATATCATGAAAAATAGAAAATCATGCTTAAGTAGCCTTTTTTTTTTCCTCTTTATAGGTTGTTAATCTTTTATCCTCTTTTTTTTGTATATGATTAAATTGTTCTTTGTATGATTTATTATGGTAAATTGTTTGATAGGACTTCAGGTTTAATTAAAATTGCATCGAGTTTTTGAATTTGGGCTATCTTTATGTTTTATAATTAATTTTTTATCCTATTGCTTCATTCTTATTTTGTTTGTGTGATTATAAGATTAAATTTGGACAAGCTCTTTGGTTGAAGAATAGAAAAAAGGGAAAAAACTAAAGAAACCAAACTGGAACTGAATTATTAGATAGTCGATCGGGTATCCAACTTGTCAAATTTCTCTAGTACCAGGGGTTGGTTATTATCCATAAGTTCGGGTAATCCCGAATTACCCAAACCCAAGAAAAACTTAACCCATGCCCACCCCTACTTTAAGGGCAGAATAGTTTTCTAAGTTTTCTCCTTTTTATTTAGTGGTCTTGTCGAAGAAAATCTGCTTTAAAGCGACTACTCTGCCTAACTATACTGTCTGCTTATTAGGAAAGAATGTAAACTAACTGGGTTTTCTAAATGCCCTTTAAATAGAAGGGATGTTTTATTCGTATTGTGAGCATGCCCTGTAACAACCTCAGCCACAGATTGTTGCAATTTTGTCAGGTAGGATGGTTTGAAATTGACTTGAGATGGGAGTATAAAATAATTTTATCTCACCCAGACCAAACTTGATGAAGATTTTGGTTTCTCTCAACCTAAACCAACTTGATTGTTTTTATAGGTTGACCCAAATTTAGATCAAATTAACACAAAACCAAATAACCCATAACACCCTTTATTAGTCTAATAAAACTTATCGAAAAATCAACAAATGTTCGATCTCAATCTAAATTATAATTTCATTTCAAAAGCAACTAAAACATCAAAGTATTCTTAATAAAAAATTAAATAAAACTCAAGTATTCAATTCAATTTGGTATTCAAGCCATGGCAAAAAATTTAATCAAATTTAGTCAATTATTACAATCCAAAAATTCAAATTCCAATGAAGTGAGCGATATCTACAAAAGTCAACAATCTAAAATCCAGAATACGCAATCCTTAACTTAGTAAATTCTTTTAGCTTTGTCTTTTAGTAATATTTGTTTTTTATTGTTGTGCTCACAAGGCGAACCACTGAAGGGTTTGAATACGGCACAGTGAATGGTGTACAGTGTACTGGAATCAACACTGATCTCTTCTAGATGCCCGTAACCAGAAGTTTGAGGTATAACTGTAAGTGCTTTTTTTTTTCTCATTTTTACAAAATAATATTTTTCTTTATATTTTTAGGTGTATTTGTACTCGATTAATTCTTTTTTTCATATTTTTTGGGGTGTATAATTATGTTTAATTTATGTCATGAAGCAATTAAAATTGCCCTCACTGGACAAACTTAACAGGAAGAGGAAATACAAGTAAACTAAAAAATAAACGTGTCTACAGCCTCAAACTAGTGAATGAAATAAGTAATTTGAATTACAACTCCATGAATTGTACATATTCTCTGTCTATTTCGCCTTCCATGATTATTCTTATAAAAAATGTTTAAATATTTTTAGTATTTTCACTGCATTTTGCATTATGAAGGAGTCAAAATCAAGCAGGGCACAATCTAGAAAAAGGGAATGCTTACTGTGTATAGAATTGAAGGTATTATGGAGGTATAACAGCAGAATCGAGTAGGGAAGAATCAAGAAGAAAAGTGTCCAGTCATGTCTAGAATTGAAGGAACTATGGAAGTATGACTGTAGTAATTTTCCTTTTTCTTTAATGAGGAACAACACCTACATTGCACTTGTCATTGATCTAGAATATATATCAGGATACATATGAATTCTCTGTATTTGTTACGTTTCCCTAGTTCGTGTTTCTTATTTGTTAAGGGAGTCTTAGGATATGGTGGGATTTATAGCAAAGGAAAAAATGCAACCACGAGAAGAAACACTACACCATCTAAGCAATTGCACAGATACTGCACAACTAATTAAATAATGTACTGCACAAAAATCTACATAGTGCAAAATCAGTGCACTGCCTATGATAGTGGAGGGATTGGTGTTCATTTGAGATTGGAGAGGTCACTGTAGAGAAAAGAATTGGTGCTCACCATGAAATCTTATTGCTCTTTATGACATTGTATTAAGACTTGCTATGATATATTGATTGATACCATCCAATAGGTATTCTACTTGTACTCTTCAAATGGTAATTAATTACAACAAGGATACTAGAGGATGAAGAATGTGTTCCCAGCCATAGAATTTTGTGGCTCTATACCAGATTCAATTGAAGGTTTGCACACTGAGTTTCTGGTTCTATAAGGACCGGGAGAGTAACGTACTCTGCTCAAATTTTAACCCCTGGCCATGCAATATTTGTGTTTTTTTTTTTTATTATTCTGTTTCATAATGATAGGTGAAGTACTTATTATGTGTGTGTGTGGTCAGGACTCTTTTTCTTTTGTTTTGTAGCTGATTAATGCTCAGTTTTGAAAGTGTAAACATAATTTGTTTGTTTTTCCGTTCACCTTCTCAAATGAGCCTTATTTTTAATAAATCAAAACTGATGTTTTCTCTAGAGGTTGTGGGTATTCTTTTGAACAAGAAGAGGCTAAAAACCCCAGTAACAAAAAAAGAGTGCAAATTTTCAGTAAAATTTTTCAAAAAAATAAAATAAAATAATTTTTTTTTTTGGGTATTACATATCATCTTTATCAAAGATTCCTTGTTCTCTAACCTAAAATCATCTCATTCTTGGCATGTTGGCAGACATTAATGAGGCCTTAACTAGAGATGCATACCCATCTAATTAAATATTTAAGTACCTATCCTAGGAATTTGTTAAGGTTGAGGGTTCATGTGTGAAGTTAGTTTTGAAACCCCAACATCCATTTAAGACTTCTAACTATTTGTAGAAGCTTAAATTTAGTGATGTCATAAAATTACTAAATTGGTTTTTTTTTATTTTATAATTACTAGGATTTGAGTATGTCTATTTTGCTTACCTTTAATTACCCCCTTGTAAGACTACCATGGAGAATACAAGAAAACAAAAGAACTAATTGTTTTGACATGTATGGTATGTCACATTTCTTTTAGTATTCCCACACATGAACGCACACATGCACACTAAACTAGAACTAAGATGAAATCTATTGTTTGTAAAACCAAACCAAGGACTGAAACAAGTTCAAACCCGGTACCTTGTGAGTGTCTACATTTTTGCAGGAGCAAGCACAACCTATCATTGAGGGGCAAAGCAGAAAAAAAAAAAAGAGATCTAACTGCATCCCGCGTTATAGAAACTAAGACATTCACACTCCAACTTTTAAGATGTGAAGAAGAAGATGAGTACATTTTGGCGATGCACGAGATTATTACTTATCTTTATAAAGTCACACTTTGTTTTTAACTACTAAAAAATATTAATCTTGGTAGAGAACAATTATAAAAGAATAAGCGATAAAAATAAAAGGCCTAATACTTATATCGCATATTAATTTAGAATATAAAAAATCATAACATTTTATGTTGTAGTATTTTATTAGTGGAAAACATTAAACCATCTGAACTATGCATTTTTAACACTTCACCTTTTAAATTTTTTTTTTACACTTTGTCATTCAAAGTATACAGGTTTTACACTTTACTGTCCAAGACCTTTCGTCGGCAGAATATTTCACTGAAATTTTGTCACGAGTGCGGTACATGCTAAAATTTTTGCACTTTGCCACCCAAAATTTTGCACGGTTTTTGCACTTTGTCACTCAAACTTTGCACAGTTTTTGCACTTTGTCACCTCAATTTTAAAAAAAAAAATTATGAATATAAGTGTATTTTATCTCTTTTTCTATTACACATTCATAAAAATAAATTTAATTATCACTTACTAAAAATTAATTTTTAGTAAAATTAATTTTTTATTTATTCTTTTTTAATTTTATTGTTGAATTATAAATTCTATTCCCTAATTTATTTTACTAAATTGTATATTGAAATAAATTATAATTATAAATTAAAAAGTAACAAAACCAAGTTTTATAAATGTGTTGTATATATTCTACGATGGGTTTTATAAATTAAAACCAAGTTTACCTCAATCTAGATGGACTGTGTGATTCAAATTGTTGCAATGCTACAAATGGTTCAAATTTCGACCCAATATCGTTGTGATAAATACACAAATTCTGTATTGAAGTTATATTTATTTGTTATGCTTGTTGCAAATTTTGTTTCTTTTGATTAGTTTTTCTCAACTTTTATATAAAATTAGTAATTGCAATCAAGTCACCTACTCAAATTTATTTCATACTTTTTCTCTTCATAAATAATGTTATTAAATATCAAATCCTCTTAACTTGACCACAAAAAAAAAAAAAAAGGAAGAAGGTATTAGAAAGTATAAAAATGACTAACACTCATCTATTCTTCTTTAATGCGTGAAAATCTATAAGCAATTTTTTTTTAAAAAAAAAGTTTGAAACTCAAGATATTAATTAAACTAAATAAAAATAAAGTAAAGAAGATGTTTAGAAAGCATATGTAGCCTTCCACCATTTGTTAGAAATTATTTCTTAAAAAATATTTTCCTACACTTGGTGTTCTACAACAAATGATAAGAATCATGCCATGTCAATAAAATATATATGTAAAGAAAATATCAACATCGCGATGAGATTTAAAAAAAAATTACAACTTATATATTAAATTCTAATTAAGTGTAAACAGTCTTTTTCTTTTGTTTTGTGGCTGATTAATGCTCAGTTTTGAAAGTGTAAACATAATTTGTTTGTTTTTCCTTTCACCTTCTCAAATGAGCCCTTTTTATTTTTTAATTAATCTAAACTGTTGTTTTCTCTAGACGTTGTGGGTATTCTTTTGAACGACAAGAGGCTGATTCCCCTCTACCAAAAAAAGAATGCAATTTTCAGTAAAAAATTTCAAAAAAAAAAAAGTTATTTTAAATTTTATTTTTGTAATACATATCATCTTTATCAATGATTCCTTGTTCTCTAATCTAAAATCATCTCATTCTTGGCATGTTGTTAGACATTAATGAGACCTTAACTGGAGATGCATGCCCATCTAAATAAATATTGAAGTACCTATCCTAGAAATTTGTTAAGTTTGAGGGTTCATGTGTGAAGTTAGTTTAAAAACCCCAGCATCTAATTAAGACTTCTAACTATTTGTTGAAGCTTCAAGCAATGCGGACAAATTTAGTTATGTCATAAAATTACTAAAATAGTTCTTTTATATAATTACTAGGATTTGAGTATTATGTATATTTTGCTTATCTTGATTTACCTCCTTGTATGACTACCATTGAGAATACAAGAAAATAAAAGAACTGTAAGTGTTTTGACAGATATGATATGTCGCATTTCTCTTAGTATTCCCACACATGAACGCATACACGCACACTAAGTAGAACTAAGATGAAATCTATTGTTTATAAAACCAAACTAAGGACTGAAACAAGTTCAAACTTGATACCTTGTGAGTGTCTACTTTTTTATAGGAGCAACCACAATCGATCATTGAAGGGCCAAGTAAAAAAAAAAAAAAGATCTAACTGCGTCCCAGGTTATAGAAACTAAGACATTCGCACTCCAACTTTTAAGATGTGAAGAAGAAGATGAGTATATTTTGGCGATGCACGAGGTTATTACTTATCTTTATGAAGCCAGGCTTTGTTTTTAACTACTAAAGAATATTAATGTTGGTAGATAACAATTATAAAAGAATAAGCGATAAAAATAAAGGGTCTGATACTTATCGCATATTAATCTAGAATATAAAAATCATAACATTTTATGTTGTAGTATTTTATTAGGGAAAAAAATATTAAACTATCCGAACTATGTGTTTTTTAAACTTCACCTTTTAATTTTTTTTTATACAATTTGTCATCCAAAGTATACGGGATTTACACTTTACCATCCAAGACTTCCCGTTGGCTGAATATTCTGCCGAAATTTCATCACGAGTGTGGCACATGCTCAAGTTTTTATACTTTGTCATCCAAACTTTGCACGGTTTTTGCACTTTGCCAACTCAATTTAAAAAAAATTAAAAAAATTATGAATATACATGTATTTTATCTCTTTTTCTATCACTCATCCTTAAAAAAAAATTAATTATGACTTACTAAAAAATATATTGTCCGCAATTTTTTTTTTCATTTATTCCTTTTTAACTTTATTGTTGAATTATAAATTCTATTCCCTATTTTACCTTACTAAATTCTAAATTGAAATAAATATAATTATAAATTGAAAAGTAATAAAAAAATATAAATAATTATTTTGTCAATTTTGAGGTGAACAAATTATAAATATACACCGATGTAAATTTAAAGATATTAGAATGCGTTTTGAAAAATAAAATAGTCTAAACTCAAGTAAAATTAAAAAATATAAAAGTATTACTATTTTAATGCAATTGATTATTTTCACATTTGAAATTTTATTATTGCTCCGTATTTGTATAGAATTTGCTAATGTAAAATTGTAATTTACAACTATTTATCTTTTTTAATTTTGCTTGAGTTTAGACAATTTTTTTTGTCAAAATGCATTCTAATATGTTAAAATTTACATTGGTATTTATATGTCATTTTACTCATCTCAAAATTAACAAATAACTGTTTATATTTTTTTGCCTTTTTTTTAATTTATAATTATTTTTAAATTTAATTTAAAATTTAGTAAAGTAAATTAAAGAATATAATTTATAATTCAACTAGAAAGTTAAAAAGAAATAAAAAATAATTTTACAGACAATATTTTTTATTAAACTAAGTGTTAGTTAAATTTATTTTTTATGGATGAGTAATAGAAAAAGAGATAAAGTACATGGATATACATAATGTTTTTTATTTTTTAAACTGAGGTGGCAAAGTGCAAAGCCATGTAAATTTTGGGTGGTAAAGTGCAAAAACTTTAGTGTGAATGATGCATGTGATGGAATCTCGACGAAATATTCCGCCGGTTAAAGGTCTTAAATGATAAAGTGTAAAACCTGTGTACTTTGGATAGCAAAGTGTAAAAAAAAAAAATTTAAAGGGTGAAGTGTAAAAACCGAGATAGTTCGGATGTTTTAATATTTTTTCTCCTATTTTATTATGCAAAACAGGAACTAACAAGATAGACAAATTCTTTTATTTGTATACAATATCACAAACTAATATAACCACTAATATTCTTCTTATATGATATATCCATCTTACAAAGAAATAATATGTTAAATGATAATTTGATATCTTAAGCTTTTTCCTTCCTTTCTTGTATTATAGGTTGTCACAGGAAAGACAATTTTTTATGTTTTACTGCCATATGAGAAATTAGGGAGAAGAGAATTGGAAGCCAAAGAAATTCATCTTAGGCACAAGGAAGTGTTCCCTATGACCGAAGAAGTCTACCCCAATGTAGAAACCAAGTACAAATTATCATTGAAAGCGCGGCTTTAGGGGAGATGGACCATTGAGGTCAGATAACGTACTGGAACAATCATAATTGAAAAGGTATGTTAGTTAACTATTAATTAAGCAAAATATAGTAATAAATATATCTTAATTAAGTAGGAGGTTAAAAGAAAACCACTAAAGCAATATAGCACTCAAAAATAGACCTAGACCTACGGCTATATACACTTTCATACTATTTTCCTCAATTTATTAGACAGAATCAGGCTTTAAATAAATTTCCTATTAGATTTGGAGTTTTTTTTAACTTATTATATTTTTTTTAATAGAATAGCCAACCATTTGCTTTAATGTACCAAGTTATTTTGACATAATACTATCAACATAATGTTCCCTTACCAATTTCATTTAATTTTAAACAATAGTTCATGGTGCTATAGAATGAATTTTTATATGACACCAAAAGATTGAATGCTGTAAACATTGTTTTGGAGTTAGATGTCATCCATTTAATTTTGATATAGATTTCTTTCATAAGAATTTATTTACCAATTAATAATAGCCCAAATTATTTGTGTGAAGAAGAAACAGTATTTGACTTGCGTTAATTTCCTAATAATTTTTTTTTCATTTCAGTTTTATTTCCACCAAAGGGTCAATAAAACTATCCGATTTTGTACTTGTAGAGCACCAACGACTTGCACTTGTAGACTAATAGCACATAATTTGTATGTTCGTACATAACTAAACAATGGTTACTTGTTCATACTTAAATCAATTATAAATACAAAGACACACGAGTTTTAAATGATATATTATGCTTTTGTCATTTATTAATAGTTCAGCTTCATCAATTACTAATTCATATTCTATTATTATATTAAACTTGGTACTACTTAAACTATGCTAGACCACCATGGTTAATTTAGTATAAAAAATCCTTGTAGCAATTATGAGAATTTAAAAAAATAGAATTGTAATTTATATGTTAATTAATTGTAATAATTTTGTAAGGAAAATGAAAGAATTTGAGCAACGTTGAACTTTGACAAAATTGGTGATTTGAATATCAACCTAGTTCAAAATTAAAAATTTAAAGTTTGTAATGCATATATTGTTGTTTTAAAACCTCATATATGATGTATCAAAAAGGAATATATGAGTGATAAATTCAACTTTGAGAAGACCTGTTTATATCCTAAAAATAAAGATAGTCATTTATTCCATTTCTATGTGGCCTCCCTTCCTCATCCTCCTCTCAAATGAGAAGAAAAATAAGAAATGTAGCGTAATAATACCAGATTGATATTATCAGTAACATGCTTACACATGAATGAAGTTTATGCATGTTCGTATGTAAATGAAAGTAGTGACAATTCATATGAGTATATTAATATTAGTGTCTATATGTATGTACATAACTAAAGTATAATTGGATAGCACCTGATTAGTTTATGTGTTAAAAGAGTTTCAAACATGTATTTGGGGGGAAAAGGATAAATAGAAGGGTTGGGACTCTTCCAAAACAACTTGGCACTTTAGAAAATGCAAGAAGAGGGCTTGGAAATAAGGAGAAGACTTCAACAAGACAATCGAAGACATCCATTGTCTGGAGACAGAGGATTTTCCTACCCTTATCTTTTATTTGCTCTCTTTGATTTCTTGACTATTGCCCATGATGTGTAGAAATTTATTTGAGTTTTTCTACTTTAGTTATGAACTAAATTCTAGTTTTTAGGGGATGATGTAACCTGTGTTGAATCCTATGATTTGAATTTCGATTTATGTTATTTCAAATTTCTCAATTTATTTGTGTTATCTTGTTTTGATTGAATTCATGATTAATTGGCCATAAATCTTGAATATTTGGTGTTTGAAATGCGGCACTCGAGAGATGAAATTTTAAGCATGACCATAGATAACACAACATAGAAATTCATAGAGTCGAGAGACTTATGAACTCTTTGAAGTTTTGTTGAAGAATCTATTGAGTTTTGATAGAATTATAGTTTTGAGTTTTTATAGAGATATTAAAATACGAATTAGAATTCATAATCACTCGGCACTCGAGAAATGGAGTTGATTACTTTAGGGATTGTTGACTTAATTATTGGTTTGAAATTGATAAATTGGATTGGTGAACATATAGGTAAAAACTAGGTAAATCATACTGCTAGAATTCATTGCTTATTAAGTGTTCAATAAATTGTCCAAATAAACTTTTCTAGTATAATTATAGGATTTTTTAGTTTTATTAGTTATAACTTTTATTTCGGTCATCTGAATAAAGTTAGGATTATTCTCATTACAGTACTTAGTATGAATTTGATATTAATCCATGTGGATACAACAACCCTTCTCATCACTTTATACTAAAACTTGACATTGTACACTTGTGATAGAATTTCATCAAACAATAGCAATCTCATGACAAGATTAGAAATAAAATTGTGATTTATATATTAAATTATAATTAAGTCGTGGATTTTAAGGCTAGTGAGAGATTTGAACAACTTGAAACATCCACAAAATTGGTACTTTTAACGACACCAATACTATTAACCAGAAATTAAAAGTTTCGAGTTTGTAGTAATATGTACTACTCTATACAAATCTCTAATATGATGTATCAAAAGAAATATGCTAATATAAAATTCAATTTTGAGAAGACTTACTTATATCCCAAAAATAAAGGTCATTTATTCAATTTCTCCTTAGTCTTGTTTCATAATCCTCACTCTCATATGAGAAAAAAATAGGACGCATAATGTACTTATGTTGTACTAATAGTATGAGTATCTCTACAAGTGAATAAGGTTTTTGCATGTCCGTACATAAATGCATGAACTAATAAAGCTTCCCATACGTGAAGAAAGTGCATGTCCATGTGTGAATTAAAATAGTAATGATTCTCACAATTATATAAATTAATATATGTGTCATCATATTCGTATATAACTAAACATAGTTTAGTTGCATATGTGTACGTAAATAATTGATGACTGTAAAACGCATAGGTATCAAAAAGAATATAGTAATTTGGCCATTTATTTATTATTACTATTCGAATAATATGTTAAACTTAGAATTTTATATTACACTTGCTAGCCCACATTGTTAATTTAGTATCCACAATCCTTGTAGCCTAATTTTAATACAATAATAGAAATAAAACTAGACAATGCAATCAGTACAAATATAATTTGATTTCAATAATGCATCATCATATCTTGACAATTAAGTTTTACATTTCTAAAAATCTTGCAAATTAGGAAAGGTCGGGCAGCACATATATAGAGTACTTATTGTTTTATCATGCATATTGCTTCAATATTGATATAAGATTACTAAATCGGCTATTCATGTGGTATACTAAATTTACATGGATAGTTAATAGTTGTGTTGTATATATATCTATGATGGATTTTATAAATTAAAAACAAGTTTACCTCAATTTAGGTAGATTGTGTGATTCAAATTGTTGCAATGCTGCAAATGATTTAAATTTCGACCTAATATCATGTGTGATAAATACACACAAACCGTATTTTATTTAAAATTATCTCTTATTCTTGTTGCAGATTTATTTATTTATGTAAAATTAGTAATATCAATCAAGTCACCCACTTAGATTTATTTCAAACTTTTTCTCTTCATACATGATGTTTTTAAAGATCAAATCACCTTAACTTGACCAAAAAAGAAAAGTAAAAGAAGGTATTAAAAAGTATAGAAATGACTAACACTCGTCTATTCTTCTTTAATGCGTGAAAATCTAAAAGGAATTTAAAAAAAAAAGTATGAAACTCAAGATATTAATCAAACAAAATAAAAATAAATTAAAGAAATTTTTAAAAAAACATATGTAGCCTTCCACCATTTGTTAGAAATTATCTCTTAAAAAATATTTTCCTACACTTGGTGTTCCACAACAAATGATAAGGATCATGTATGTATAAAGAAAATATAAACATCGCGACAAGATTAAAAACAAAAATTGCAATTTATATATTAAATTCTAATTAAGTGGTGGATTTTAAGGCTAGTGAAATAATTTGAGCAATGTGAAACTGTCACAAAATTAGTTGATTATAGCAGCACCCTTATTACTAACCAAAATTAGAAATTTCAAGTTTGTAGTACATATATTATTGTGTAATCTATATGATGTATCAAAAAAGAATATGCCAATGCAAAATTCAATTTAGACAAAACTCATTTACATCCTAAAAATAAAGATTGTCATCTACTCAATTTCTCCATTATCTTGCTCATTTACCCCCCTCTCATATGAGAAGAAAAATAAGACATATAATGTAATCATGTTATGCTATTACTATGAGTATCTCTACACGTTAATAGCATTTTTATATGTCCAATACATGAATGCATGAAAATACTAAAGTTGTCCGTATGTGAAGAAAGAGCATGTCCATGCGTGAATGAAAGTTGTAATAATTCGCACAATTAATATAGGAAGTAATTTATGTGACATACATAATTAAAGAACGGTTGTTTGTGTGAAGATGCACAAATATTAAATGGATATACGGTAACAGATGATATTTTTGTCTTTTTTAAGTTGAGTTTCATTAATTATTCATTTATATTAATTAGATATTAAAAATTAGTACTTTTTCTTTGACCACTATAGCAACATCGCGACAATGTATATAGGTAGATGCAAACACAAGCATGATGTGAACCTTGCTTAGCCGTATAAGAAGTTGTTGATTCAGTATCATACTTTTAACATAATGCCGAATTTCAACATTGCCAAGGTATTGAATTTGAGCAGTTTTAAACAATTTCATGCCATTATTGCCAAGGTATTGGAATTTGAGCAGTTTTTAAACAAATTCATGATATCAATACTGAGAACCCCTCAAACTCTTTTGAATCTTATGCTTAATGATTGGCTTATGTATTCTCTTTTCCACTTCAGCATGTGGGCTTTAGGAGTCAACTGGTACTTTTGTGGATTCAACTGGTGCTTTTGTGGATGCCTGTTGACACAAGTACTGACTTTGTGAGCTCTGTCATGTAGCAGGTCTGTCCGTCTGTAAGGGAAAATGTGGTTTTAGTTCATAGTTCTACTCTAAACATTTTTGCTTGTCTGCTTCATGTTCTTCCCATGATTCATGATCCTTCCAAACCAAAACCAAACTGAAAACTTTGATTTTGTTTTTGCAAATTTTCCCCCTCCCATTTCTCTAGTGCAAGTCAAAATAAATTTATATTTTTGCATATTAATCTTCCGAGACCTACAAGAATAGAACGTATTATAACCAAGCATATAATTTCTTATATAACAAAAGCTAACATTTTCCTTCTAAGAAATTGCGGGAGAAGCACAAGTATTAGTAATTCAGTGGGCAAATATTTGGAGGCTTGGGTGGTTAGGCTTGTGGGTTTTAGATTGTGCATTTAACAGAGATCTGCTGCTCTGTGTGAATGCATGACGGGGTCCTCTCGATGCTGCACCCAGTGCACATCCTCCGGCATCCACCCTCTCACACACACATACATACAGTTGGCACACATCCAGCCACCCGGAGCACAATCCACCGGGTAGAACATGCATTGTACCGTATGTTGGTGCATGGTTGCGAGTGCAGGTTAGTCTTTGACTCTGCATGTGTGTCTAATTTGATTGATGTTCTTGTAGTGTCATTTGGAGGAAGGAAACATAAGCATGCTGCCATGGGGAGTTCATGGCAAAAGGGAAGGGGAAATCGACAATGGCAGAGCAGTCATGGATCTTACTGTCCATGGAGGTTGATGCATAGATGTACAACATGTTCATGCTCATGACATTTGTTGCTGTTAGAGTGCATGATTTCCAGAATAAAGGAAGCACAGAGAGTGGAGACTGGAGAAAGTTTATTCCCAGATATAACAATAACAGGATGAATTTGCCAACCCTAGATGCTTGTAAAAGTGGCAAGACTTTAGCATCAGCCGTTTAGGGGAATTCTTGCGAGCTTAGCTCTTACAATCCCTATAGTGAGATAGAGAAATGTTACGGCCTGCTTGTTTATGTTAATGTAGCCTGTTGGGTTTGATCTCATTGAGAAACTGTGATTTTTTTTTCTCCATTTTGCAACTTGTTTATCTTCTAATTCTAATATTGCAAGGGTTAGAATAAGATTGTGATATTTTTTTACTTCAGCTCCCCTTTTTCTTCAGTTTTCTTGTTGATTAATTTACTACAGCTGATAAAATTCCAACTAGATCTGCAGAGTTTCTTCCCTAAAACTCGAATCAACAATAGCCACTACAAGTTGCAGGCTTGTGATTCCTTTGGAGCTTACTCACTGAATCTATAGAATCTGAAATCCATAATCTTTCAACAACAAACAATACCTCTACTTGTGATGCAACTGCCCCCACATTTAATAGTAAAACACTTTATACCATTTTGACATTGCACTAGGCACTACCGTGTGTACCATTTTCACATTGCACTAGGCGCTACCATATCTCTTCCACAGACCTCTTGGTACCAAAGAAAATCACTTGTGATAAATTCTTTCGGTGCAGCAGCTATTATCTTCTGCTGAGTATATATAAACATGATTTTGTATCATGTTCTTAAGAACAAACCTTAAAAATGCTAGCAAAAGTACACAGCTTGTAAACATGATACATGATCTATAGAGATGCACAAAATAATTTAGCCAAGTTGATCAAAGCCCTAAGCAATTAGTTCGGTCAAATACAAAGGAGGCTTGTAGATATATGGAGTTTTAGGTTTTACATAAATAGAAAAAGTTATTTATATGATTCCCCAAAAAAGTTTAGTATCTGTATAGAGGAACTGGACCAATATGACAGAGGTTAGCAAGATGGTAAACTAGACAAAGCAGATCACCTTTATCTGCCATTAGGCTCAGCAGCAATTGATCTACATCCCATCTGCTCGAGAAACTTAGTCAGACGCAAGTGTTTTGCCGCCCACTGCTCAGCCAGTTTCTGCTCTTTCAGTTCTGCTTCCCTCCTCAATCCTGCTAACTGTTCTCTGTATTCAGCTTCAATACGATCTAGTGTAGCCTTCTGCTCTTCCCTAAGAGCTTTCACTTTCGCTTCTATATCCTCCATTTTCTCCCTCCTTCGACATGCTTTCTCTGATTCCAACTGCAATTCTACCCTTTTCAATCTCCAGGCAGCTTCTTTTCTATGTGCAGCCCAAGCACGATGCCCTTCTTCCAATTCTTTGCAGCACTCCACAAGTTCAGACACCAGTGGATTCTCTCCAACCAGGGGAGCAATCCCAAGAGATGGCACACTGCTCATCACACCATGTGAGGCGTTGTCAGTTAATCTATCAGTAGTCTGTAACCATGGGATTGCTGGTGTTGGTGGCACCGTCAAGGGTGAAAGGCTTAAAGTCACTGATGGGGATGGTGGTCTAACAGTTGTAGCCGTGCTAGAACTAGCCAGCCATGGGGGAAGCACTGATGGTGCCGAAGGGGCGGGTTGATCACTATGAAGAAATCCACCATTCGAAGTTGGCATTGTAATTCCTGGGGCAATATGCTCTTTAACGAGCTTCTCTGCAAAGGTTTCCAAAATATGATCGTATTTTCCCTCTTCAATCGGTTCTATTATCTTGTTATTCTCCTTCTGTTCCCGCTGCTGTTTTTCTTTGAAAACTTCCCACCACTTCCCAAGTCTCTTAGCAGTTCGCCCAGGAACTTCAGCAGCAATCTTTTTCCATTTGTTGCCGTGCTTGGCCTGCAGATGGATAACAAGACACTGCTCCTCTTCAGTGAGGGATCCTTTCTTGATTCCGGGTTTAAGATAGTTTTTCCACCTTTCCAAGCAGGATTTTGCATCCCTGTTAAGAGGTTCGTTCATGCGCTGTGACACAAGGTGCCAATCTCTTGGGCCATAATGCTTCACGTAAGAGCGCAACAAAGCATCCTCTTCAGGTCGCCACCGCTGCCTTTCCTTCATTTCCCAACGCAAGCTCTGCCCATGGCCTCAAATTCCTCATAATTATCTGATAGCATGTCGGAAATCAGACAAACGTAAGAGACACTAACCATATTAGCATAGATATATCAGTATTGCATGCTCAATTCCTGCATGCAACTAGGACATGCACATAACTCACTGAAAATTCATGATCCGTGGAAACACTATGATTGGGTCAACCAATTTAACAAAGAAAGGAGGAAAAGGCATCATTTGAGAATTTAAATTTGCTAAAAATGGTGTTGTTTTGGCTTCAAACACAAGTTTTATCCACGCTCCATCACATGTTACAACCATTGGCAACAGATTCCACTCTGTGCATTTCAACATTTTTAGTGCAATAAAATTAATCGAGCCCCACTAATTTCCTTAAATAGAAAATGAAATATAAGCAATAAGCATTCAAGGATCGTTCCTGAATATCTTATCCAGGTACATTTGCAATATCACACATAGGTATTCACTGACTACAGTAATGAACACTAGAATGGAAGATTTCTTAATTTTGGAAAAGATCCAACAAGAGGGTGGCCTGTTATCAAATGGAAAGTCATTTCAACCCCAAATTCCACAAGCAGACTGCCGTATTGAATGCATGTCATTGATATAATATTGCTCCTCAGACTCATATATAAGTGGTTTATAATGCAAGCCCTTCTCGAGTTGGTTAAGACAAGGAATTCCAAATGCACCATAAACTGAATTTTCCTCATCAAAGGACGTTCTATCCATTGAACAAGAATATTCATGTATGAAGATACCGAATAAAGATAGCTGAATTTCAAGGTAATACTGCAGGCAAGCTAGAGATTTCAGGAATCTCTAGAAAATGCTCTCAGATCTGGGAAACAAATTATTGAACCATCAAGAAAACGGAATAGGTTTATCATATTTTTGTAATTCCAACAAACTTGTATAGGAAATAGACAAGATGATGGTCACAATCTTTGATGACAGAATAATTGTAGGAAATTATGCCCATGTTTCGACCAAGCATCAGCAAGCTAGCATATGATAGATTGAAAAATCCCTAAGATATCAATAACTAGTTCTGTGTTTAGCAATGCACCAAGGCACATCGCTTTGGCAGTTCATTCATATAAGCCAACAGGTATTAATATTCACCACGGTAGCCAAACAAAGAAATCACTGAAATCTTGTTATTATTCAATACATTGGTCTACAATAAGATTTGAACTCTATATGCTCAAACTTCAATAATACCCAACTAAAGTCTTCGAACTCCAGCATAAAAAAATCCATTGAAAACTTCTGCTCTATGGACATAGCTGCATATATGTTCACATTTGGTTGCACATATGTATATCAAAAGTGAATATACTGAAGTAAATATCTGAAATTTAATAAGGTAAAGTGGATGAAGCGGGGACAGATACCAGGAAAAAAACAAAACAAAACAAAAGTAAGATGATAAGAGTTCAAAAGGCAACACGACCTTTTTTTTATCTTCAACTAATGTGATACAAAATACCATGAAAAGAACTACAAAAACTTAATGAGAACACCAAAAATTCACATCATTAGAGAGTTTATCTCAGAAAGATTCCATTTTTCCCCATATTTAAAGACCTTTCACATCATCACAACCTCATCAACAAACGTTTGCATGAGCACACATAACGCAAAGAAAATGAGTGGAGTTTATTAAAAGAACAACAGCAGAGAGAACAGGCTTACACTAATGTTCAAGAAACCCTGTTCTCTCCACAGCCCATCTTGGTTTCCAACAAAATGCTATCTTTAATTCTTTTTATGAAGGAACAACCCCTTTTTCTCTAAGGCTTAGAGAATGGAGATCTGGTAAACAAAGGTGGGAAAGAAAAGAAACAAGATTCACGCGAGGAAGGGAGTAAAAACAAACAAGATAAAAGAAGTGGCACTCTTTCTTTCTTGTAGTAGTAATTCTGACGTAGTTAAAGGAATGTGCTGACGTTTACAACCCGGTTAATTTCTGAACTAAAATGGCTACACATATAACAAAGACATACAGAAAATGGCTACACAATCACTCAGTAGTTTTTTTTTTATTAGACTTTTTGGTTGTGATATGAGAGAGAAGAAAAATGAAAAGAGAAGAGTTGAAGGGGGTCAACGAGGTAGAAAGAATCGAAGAATGAGATTGCAATAATGGGGAAATTCCCCAGCGTACAATAGCCTAGGTCTTTGCAACTATCATCATCATGGTATAGAGGGTGATATTTCACTGCCTTTTAAAATTTTCTCCCTCTGCTACTTTTCCCATTTTCTGCAAAACCTGCCCCATCGACGTGACTAGACTACTAGACTTGAGTGTGACAACATTGATGCCACAATCCCTCCCTCCACCAACGCAAATAGTATGCACCACATTACACCACGTTACTTTTATTATTAGTGTATTGTTCTCTCAACTTTTTTTTCTAAAACTTTTGGTTACTTGCGGTGAATCTAAAATTTAGTGCTGTATTCTTTATCAAAAAAATTTAATCTAAAACTTGATTGCATCAATGATTTGATTCATGCAAGTTTCACAAACACATCCTTTTATTGGTGAACTCTAAAGAAGAGAAAAAATTCTAGTCAAAACCCATTGAAAGTTTGTTGAAGTTGGATCAAGTTTACATATAGATATGCATATTAGACTTAGATACAGATCATCCACCAGTTATCATTAGGAGAAGGGGTTTTCCAAGGAGAAACTGAAACGTGGCGAAACAGGGGCCCAGTTGGGATTGTGGGTTTTGAGAGTGGGTTGGGTGTGGGACTGTAGTCCGGGTTTCGCGGCATAAGGAGACGAAAGTGATAAAGACAGGACCTTTACTGTCCCAACCCCTCCTCTCTTTCTCAGTATTGTCAGTGATACGTTACGTCTGTTTTTTCCCCTCCCTCTCTCCCCACAATTTCACTTTTATTTTTTCCACAAATTAACTTTACAGTACACACTAGTATGCAATTTCCCTATTTCACCCAATTACTTACCTTTATTTCCCCATCGCCCCGCCTGAGAATAATTGTTAAGAGTGAAGTGAAAGATATTTTTTTTTTATAGCCAGGTTTCATATTTGTATTAGTCAATTCTGAATTTTTTAATTATTTATCCTCCACTTAGGATAATTACATCTCTTAGCATTTAAAAGGAATAAATTATAAGTATGTCCTAACTAATATTCAAATTTTTAATAAAAATTATATATTTTTACGTACAAAAAAATCAATACAAAGTAATTGTTCAACACACTTCAACTGCAAAATTCCACCGCTCGCAGAATGATTGCTCCATACTAAAAATGCACCCGCAGGTTCTTATCAAAATTCGACCCCCCACTTTATCGTTGAAAACAAGTTCAATTCAATTGTTTCGCCGATTGAATTATTCTTGAACTTGATTTTTATTAATCTTAACATTTTTCATACCAAAGTTGTGGAGAAACATGGGAGCTTCTCTTGTGTTCTTGTTTTTGTTGCACTCTCTATTTCCCGTTAATTATTTAGAGAGTAAATAATTTTTATGTGACATTTCAGAATTTTTTTTACATTAACAAATGTGATCGGTATTTAGGTAAAATGTCGACCAAATGTTAAAGCTTTGTTTGCTTCAATGAGGGGAAAAGAGAGCTAAATAGAATTTACTTTACAAAAGGGAAGTATGATATTTTTCCTTCAAATTATTTGATAAAACTTGAAGATAAGTAAATCTTCAGTAATTCCCCTCTTTGGAACGGTAAAAATAAATTAAAAAACGAAGATTACTTTTTTGAGTTTTACCAATTGATTTTTTTTATTTTTTAATAAATAAACTACTGTGATAATATTCTTTTGAGCTTAGTACATCCATTGTTTGTTTAGACTTTTGACAGAAATAAATTTGAATTATAAAGGAATTTTATATACCTCTTATTTTACTGCTTTTAAAACCCAACACGTGAATTTATTTTATGCTCACTTATATTTCCAATTTTTACCCAACCAAATGGAGGCTAAAATTAAAGTTAGATGCTGAAACAATTTTCTTTTCTTGAATTTTGAGTGACAGAAGCCTCGTATAAGCAAAAGTTTAAAAGGAATATATGTGATTTGTATCAGATTTTAGTCCATTTCCCCGTAATGGACAACTGATGAGCTCATCTATTTTTCCTTATTTTGGTCAACTTAGTATTTCGATGGACTGTTAACATATATGTTTGTCATGTTTCAAACAGAAAAATCCAGTAAGATTACAGCAGAAATTTTCCAGGATTTGTATCCAGTTTCTTGATACACTGGAAACATACATATATGTATATATTCATATTAAGAGTAATTAATAGAGTCTAGTGTATAGCCTGATAGTTAAATGCTGCAGCTAGCTGTTGCTCAAGACTATGCACTCAGGCACAGCTACTGTAGAGCTGGGGGTGAGTGAGACAATTTTCAGGCTTCAGAGGGGACAACAAATCTTTGGGCTCAATAATATCCATATATATCACAAGGGTTGTTGGGTGTCTTTCTCTCTCTCTTTATTTTTTATGTGTGTGTTGGGGGGGGGGGGGGGGGGGGGTTGTTGCGGGGTTTTCTTGGTGTCTTTGCTCTCTCTTTTTTGTGTGTGGGTGGGGGTGAAGGGGTATGTTTGGAAATGAGAATTGTTGATGTAGACATGTCAAACGTATTGTAAAATTGAGGGAGATCCTGATCTGATCCTCTCTTCCCAAGACTACCCCACTCCCCACCGCCTTCTGTCCCTCTGAAAAAGCTTTTGATTTTGTGGTTGCAAGGTTGAGGAGCAGCAACTCCAGCACCCCCTGAATTATTCCTATAATGAGAATCGATAATACTAAGACCATGATTCAGTATTAAGTGGACCATATTCTTGCCTTGAGTTCTTTTTAACGTAGATTCATGCTTAATTATTATACTAAATTATAAAAATTATTTTTAAAATTTAATTTTATTATATAAATATTTTATTATTTTTTAAAATTATAAATACCCTTTTAAAGTTTGTCTTTATTTTATAAATACTCTTCAACAATATATAATTTTTAAAATAAAAATAAATGACAAAGGGTATTTATAATTTACAAACTCAAATGAATTTTTTTATAAATATTTTAAATTTAAGAATAATTTTTGTAATTCATCCTAATTATTAAAACAAGTTCATAAGATTTCTATAATCATTATCTTCTATTATCCAAATGTTGATTTTTGGTTCCGGCCATATAAAAATCACCAAGGAACATGATGCAGATTTTTGAATAAACCAAGATAATTGGTATCTAGATTAAGAATTTCACTGTCAGATTGTAAATTGTTGGAAAATAATTTACCGATAGTTCAAATAAAATGCCAAACTAGCTGCAATTTGATCCTCCTGTCTTCTGGATATTGCAAAGGGGACTACAATTTGCCTGAGGTGTGATCCATCTTCAATATGAACATGTAATTTTGGGCTTGTGAGCCCAATTTCTTGGCTTTTCCAGACCCAATAAACAAGCCCAATCCCAACAATCAAACATAATGATACAAAACAATTATTATTATTTTATAACTATTGCTGTTATATTGGGGGGGGGGGGGGGGGGAGGAAAGTGGTTTGATTGGTATGGTTGGATAAAAATTACGGTTTAATTGGAATTTTGCAATAATTTTCATAGGAGCTTTGACAGAAGTTGGCATTGAACTGACATTTAAGGGCTTTTTTGGATTTAATGAGTTTTATAGTCCCAACGGTCACATATTAAGCAAATTTAAATTAAATTTCTGGAAAGATGTAATTGTTTTGTTGTTCTTGTTTGTTTGAGTTGGAATGACTTGGCAAATTGTTTTTACGTTAATTATTTCTTATAAAACTAATTAATGGTGGCTGTTTTAGGACAGTTGGACACACCAGGATAGTGGACAATCCAGCATCATAGTAATTAGTTGGTTGATTTTGTTTCTTCCACTTGCTTTAGTCATGCTCTTTTTGTATTTTAATCTCCTATCACACACAGAAAATTATATCATCTTAAAATAAATTTAATGAAGAATTATTTTAGCAGTTAAAGTTGAGCTTATTTTAGAGGTTTTGGATTCAAGTTACATTTTTTTTAATCTAATTGTGATGTCCCGATAATGTGCACCAATTGTGTACGTATACGTGTGTGACTATATGCAAATGTATGGTATAATGCATATTCAATGCACACTATCGTATGTAATATCTACAATATCCAATATAATATAAAATGAATGGAATTGAATTTAAATTTAAGAGAAATATACTTTAATAAAGTGATCAAACTCTCACAAATTCACTTTAATAACAGTTTACAACGAGCTTTTTTTTAATTTAATTTAATTTTTTTTTTTTTTTCTGGTATGGTACAAGAGAAGCTTAAAGCTTGGACATGATCTTCCTCCCAAACCTTCTCCTCATCCTTGTATGTATCAATTTGCTTTGTCAGAGGATGTTAGAACCCATAAGTCCCAAATCCAGGGCCCTACACCTTTGACAAAAAGTTCATTTATGGCGTCGACGTTTGCGAGGTGATTAAGGAGAGAAATTGGTCTCGCAAAGCAGATGGGCACATAATTAATGTATCATATTTTAAAGTTCAAACCAACAATATAAATGTAGACATTAATGCAATTGGCATTATCAGACCTCTTAACTCCTCACATGCCGTCCAAAGAATTAAGAATAAACAGGGGAATTCCGGTGTGAAATAAATATTTCCATGAAAACAACATCAAAATGTTATTTTTTAATTTAAACTTATTAAACAACAATTACTTATTTTAACCTCCAAAACACACTGGAACAATTAACTAACTTTGTCTACTTGACAAATGTGATTCGAATTCTCAGTTTTAATTTGATATTTTATTTTATATTACATATTGTAAATATATAATAAATATATAAAATATTGAATTATATATACTTGACCTATATATGTAAAGTAAAACATTAAATGAAATATCGAATTGGATAGAAAACCCGAATTGTAGTACACATTTACTCTAATTTGATGTTTCATTCCATATTTCACTTTACAAATACACGTTAAGTATATAAAATATTTTTTTGAATTTATATTTAGTTTGAATCATACAAACTTAACGTATATAATAAAATACTAAATTAAAATAAAAGATTGAAATTCACTGTAGTATTTGTTTTGTTCTCATGCTTAACCATCTATACTAATAATTACTACTAACTCTTTTAAATAAGCATTTCCAAAGATTGTTTATTTACATGTGCTAATATTAAAAATATTACTCGTATTAAAAGGTCAACTGAACAAATCCTTGTCACAACGCACAAGCAACATCGTTTAGCAATTATTAAATGACATTTTCCTTGCTAATAGTAATCAATTTCATAATTAAGTACAGGCTACGAGACAGTATCTTAATATTTAGATGTATAAAACTTACTATTATAAATAAGTTAAACAGTTAAAATCTTTCTCGGAAGACATTTCTAATTCCAAATCTGATAGGTACTGTTTAAAACTTGACCATTCATCGAGAATCTAGCCTGTTAAGGTAGACTAGAAAGTAGAAACTCTAGACAGCACACCAAATCCAACAGCTAAGCAGTCAATAAACTCGTTGAATTTACTTCTAAACTTTATTAAGCTTAATTAATTTTTAATCATCTGAAAAATAATAGAACCCCTCAACTCAAATTTATAAAAGAATGGTTATAACATGAAATTATGATTTTTTTCATTTTATATTATAGAGTGCATCCGTGGATGTAATAAAAGATGTTATGAGTATGTAATAGAAAAGACAACGAGCAGGTCAATCTTGCATACCCACAAAGGTCTTGAGAAGGCTGCTTCTTTATATGAAACCCCTAAAGCAAGAAGACTTTGGATAAATAAAATCAACCAAGCCTCGAACTTCCAAGAAGGAAAAGCCACCTCTTCATCAAGATTGCATCTCTGTGTCTTTGGCTCACTTTTTTAATCAAGAACATCTGGTTTAAACATTGAAGAGAGAGAAACATACAGAGAGAGAGAGAGAGAGAGAGAGAGAGAGTATGGTTGGGGGCTAACACCTAACTTGAAGAGACAGAAAACAACAAATTCAGAGGATTCACATTAGATCTGGGGCTGGTAATGAAGTTTGCTCATTTCATTTAAGCCCCTGAGCTGAGCAAATTTTTTTTTCTTTGTGCATGTGTTAGAAAAAAGAAATGAATTCTTGGTTTGAATTTGTGAGTTGTTTCCTTAAGCTATAACAGGAAATTGAGTTTTATTTTTGGTGGATTTTCAGGGATTCTGATGGGGATTTGCTTGAGCAACCAGATAAAGGCTGAGAGCACTTTTCATACTGGTACAGGTACATTCTGAATCATCTTTCACCTTTTTCTTTTATTGATTTAAAGTGAGGAAAATGAAACCTTTTTGCTGAGAAATGAATCATAAGTTTGAAATATTATTCCTTTTCAATTTACTGAAGATGTTTTAGTTTTTTAACTGTGGGGATTCCAACCATTGGCAAATCTTGTTACCATTTTTTCTTCTTTTTTTTTGTTCTTTTGTGATGATATCTGGCTGTTGTACTAAAATTTGTGACAGCCTCTGTGAAGCCCTTTGTTTGTCATAATTTATATGAATTTTAGCGCTTTTATGGCTTGTTGATTCCATATTATATACCATCCAGTAGTATGTCTGCTCTTTGCCATATCTTCTAATTGTTTATATGAATGGAATTCTGAAGCTGGAATTGAAATTACAATTTCATCTGCTCTGCATATTAAATTTGTGATTTTACTGAAGTTGGATATTCAACCGGCCTGAAAAAAAAGGGGAAAAAAACGCTAGTTATGGTATTTGAGCATGCAAATCCTGCACATGAGATTCTCTCATCAATGGTTTCCATTCATAGGCAACTAAATATCTTGCATACCGTAGTATAGTATGGATTTTTGTAAAAGAAATACCTACCTCCAACTTGTTTTTTCGTACATGATTTTTGTGCATGAAGATCTCATTCTTAAAAATCTACAATTCATTTGTTTCCATAGATTTGTGAAAGGATTTGGTAATGTCAGTGCTGGTAGTCTTCGAATTGTGGTAATGATCTCATTGACTACTCTTAATTCTTGACCCCTGCTGGATTATAGATGTAGGTGTGACTTCGTCTAAAATGGTCAGTGGAGATGGGACTGAGTTAAGTAATTCAAGCAGCAAGAGTTCTTCAACATCTGTGCCTCCAACTCCTAGAAGTGAAGGTGAAATACTGCAGTCCTCAAACTTGAAAAGCTTCACATTTGGTGAACTTAAGGCAGCCACAAGAAACTTTCGTCCGGACAGCGTAATAGGGGAAGGCGGTTTTGGTTCTGTTTTCAAAGGCTGGATTGATGAGCATTCACTTGCGGCATCAAGGGCTGGGTCTGGTATGGTAATAGCTGTTAAGAGGCTAAACCAAGAGGGGTGGCAGGGACACAAGGAATGGTTGGTATGTAAAACCTTTCACTTCTTTAAACTTTTTTACTGGAAGGAAGTCAGTTTGGTTGTTTGAACTTTATTCTGCATGCATGTACAGTTAGTAAAATGTATCACAGAGTGGAAGATTCCTATTTCTGCGGAGTTTAATTAACGATATTGTCATTTAATTTCTCTCTGTATCTACTTATGAGGCAATTATTGCACATATACCTAACTAAATCATTTCTGTCACTTGATTTTGCATGACATTTGATGATATGGGAAATTGACAAAATCTATTTCATGCAGTCGTTAACGTAGTTCCAACAATGATATAAGTTCAGGGATTTCGTGTTTTCCAAACACTCCTATTGCTGTGGTGGCAAACATGCTTAGAGGGGTAGCTCGTGTTTTTCCACATGTGAACTTCACCTTTTTATTGATGTGCTTCTTTTGGATTAACAGGCAGAAATCAACTATCTGGGGCAGCTGCGTCATCCTAATCTTGTCAAATTGATTGGTTACTGCTTAGAGGATGACCACAGACTTTTGGTCTATGAGTTCATGCCGAAGGGTAGCATGGAGAATCACCTATTCAGGAGTGAGTTCAGCATTATCTGCTAGTGATTGCCTACATAATAATGTCTGTAAATAGCTTGCTCCCATAGGGAATATATTTGCTCTAGAAATTAGAACCTACTTGAGAATCTATTGATAGATTGGTTTCATGTTGAACTAGGAGGTTCTTACTTCCAGCCACTTTCCTGGAGCCTAAGATTGAAAATTGCTCTTGGTGCTGCAAGGGGGCTTGCCTTTCTTCATAGTGATGAAGCAAAAGTAATTTATCGGGACTTCAAGACTTCTAATATTCTGCTTGATTCGGTATGTACCTTCATAAGCATATGCTGCGCTTGCTTTACACCTTCACTGTTTGAAGTTTATTTTCGTTTTGTGGAGACTTCCAGTTGATTAGTTGGTTATCTTGCTGTTTTTTGTTGATTCTTAATTAACAGAACTACAATGCCAAACTTTCTGATTTTGGGTTGGCCAGGGATGGGCCAACTGGTGATAAGAGTCATGTCTCCACTAGAGTCATGGGAACTTATGGATATGCAGCTCCAGAGTATCTATCCACAGGTATAGAGGACATTTAATTCCATCGTTAAGTTCATTAGAAGATTTTGCATCCATGCTTGTGCACTTTGATCAATCCTTGAAATCTCCTGCCTTGCATCCACATTTTCTGTGGTCAATGTAGGGTTTCTTGCTAAAGGAAGTAACTATGTTGTTTCTCCTAAAAAAATTGCTACCTGAATTTCCTTCAATTCTGAGCCTTGCTCCTTCCTTGTGTATGTTGTGTCTGAATAAACAGGTTAAGCATCATTTGATGCCATTCTTCAAGTATTTTAAAATATTAAGGGGTTGTTTAAGTTTACCAATGAAGTGTGTGTGTGTGTGTAAGGGGCTGTTACACTTGGGAAACTGTCTTTACCTAAAGTTTTAAGTAATAAATGGAACCCAGTTGAGATTCAGTCCGGATCCTGTATTGTTTCATTTGGTATGTTATCTCGTGTTTCATTTTACTTGATGTCATCAATATACACGGCGTGTATTGGTAAAATGAAACACAAATAGAATACCAAATTGTAATAGAAGATCCAAATTGGTTGATTGGTTGAGATTGTATATAGATGTTCACTTATGCTCTGTATTTTTTTCCCCTTTTAGTTGAATGAAAATAAAATTGATTTTTTAAGAAAATTTTGGTCATTAAGAACTTCTGCAGGTGCTTACTTTATAAATCACTATGGTCATTACAATCATCTTCTTCAATGGGATTCTAGGGAATGTTATAGATTCCCTTCTGGAAACAGAAGAAAGCAAAGTCCTCTTGGATAAGTATCTTTGCAATGCAAAGGCAATTAAATTATGAGTTAGCATGCGATTGCTTCAGAAAAGGCATGTGACGCTGCAAGAAACATTGGCTTTTATCTGCTGGCTTTACTCATGAGTAGTGAAATTATTGGATTTTTTCATTTTAAGTATCAATTTATTTTTAATTTGCCGATGATATTGTCCTAACAAACCAATTTTCATTGGTGGGAAGGTCATTTAACTGCCAAGAGCGATGTATACAGCTTTGGTGTTGTTCTTCTAGAGATTTTGTCTGGTAAGAAAGCAATAGACAAGAATCGTCCATCAGGGGAACATAATCTGGTTGAGTGGGCAAAGCCTTACCTGACCAACAAACGTAGAATTTTTCGTGTTCTGGATGCCCGCCTTGAAGGCCAGTATTCATTGGGTCAAGCTGTGAAGGCAGCTAACCTTGCTCTTCAATGCCTAAGCATGGATGCCAGGTCAAGGCCGAATATGGATGAGGTGGTAACAGCTTTAGAGCAGCTCCAGGACTCAAAGGACACTTCAAAAAATGATCAAAAGCATCACCAGTTTAATAGACATAGCCAAACAGATAGTAGACCTAAGTCCTGCAGGAGCAGTGCTGAAGAAACACGTAAAGCAACGACTTACCCCAGACCTTCGGCCTCAGCTCTTTATGCATGAACTTCCTTGGTTTAATGGCGAACTTATTTCCCAAGTGCAGGAGCAATGGCCTGTACTTAATCTATATCTCCGAAGCTTGTACAGTATTTTCTTTATCTTTTTCTTTTTTATGTATTTGGTAATGCATGCATTATTAGTTTTCTATAGAGTTATGAGCAGCTTTCGAGTTGATGGTTTTCAAGCTATCTGAAAATGTTGTAGCATCTTTGAGCTCCATTTTGGCGATGTGGGAACTGTAATTTGTCAAAAAGAGAGAAAAAAAATCAAGATGTTTGCTATTGCTTATTTGTCTGAAGAAATCTAGTTAATCAAAGTTAAAAAGCTTTGTTATTATGCCTCTTGTCTTTGTGTTGTTGGCTGTACCATGGCTATGGAGTAGCTGATGTGGTTCATACGACATCATACCTGGTCGTCAAGGGTTGAGAGTAAATTCAATGCTGAGGTGGTTCTTACTATCATTCAAACACGTAGTTATCTTGCTTAAATAAAAATTAGAATATAGACTATAAACAAAGAACAAAATGCCAAATGAATGGAGTTATTTACATTTGTTTTGAGGAGAGTTATGTTTCAGTGATAGGGTGCATAATATTTAGACATATTGGACCTATGTACGTGAAGCTTAAATTTGTCAATATGAATCTTGCTAATATTTATTGGATGTTTATCGATCACGCTAATAAGATCTCGTACATTTAACTCTATTGAGCTGGACGACTTAAGTCTACTGAAATGTACCCCTCAAGTCTCAAAAGTTTTTTGAATTGAAATTATATTTGGGTACATCAATAAAACCTTTCCAAAATGGATACTTAAACCTTGCCCCTGATAGTGCCGTGAGTACCAACTCATTGTGCCTTGTCTCCTTTGACAAAACAAAACAATCTTGACTAATTTAAGCTTTTTAAGGTGTTGATTTCATGCTACCAAAGACAGCAACGAGTTCGTTCTTTTCAACTTTATATAGTTTAACATATACTGTGGGAGTATGCAACAGGGTAGGACTCTGCTTTTCCTTTTTTTTTTTAAATATTATATATTATTGGTTAGCCTTTCAATCTTTTTTACATCCTTTTGATTTGGAAAGAATTGATTGATTAAATCATTCCAAGTGAATTAATTGCAATAGCTGCACAGAAAAATTAAATAAAAAACAAAAACAAAAAAATTAAAAGGGTGATATAGAGCTTGCTCTTTGCTTTTTTATCTCTGTATTTTTTTATTTGGCATGCATAATGACAGTAGTAGGTCAGCCTAATTTGACTGTCTTAACTTCAACAGAGTTTTCCAAAATGGGAAGAATTAAAAAGAGCAAGACATGGACAATTACAATACTCTTACGAAATTTGAGACTTGAAATTAGTCTTAGCCCCAAATGGATTAGTAGTTAATCATAATATATCAAGAATCCAGTGTCTGAAAAAAGCATCAAATAGAAGATAATCAATAGAGCCATGATAAGGGTTTGTAAAACTAAGAGAAGTAGAAAACCCCTGCAGGTTGTCTTCATTCCTACAAAACTGAAGCCCCTCAGACTGGGTTCTTGTACACTGGGCCTTGAGGAAAAGACAAACTTGTTGCTGATTAAGGCCTATTTGGGCGAGTTATCAATCATTGTGTTAGAAAAAGGAATCTCTTAGTCTTTACTTATTAAAAAAAAAAAAAAAAAACGAAATATCTTAAGTTAGTGGATGAAATTAAAACATTCTATTCAAGAAAAAGAAATCTAATTTTAAGTTAGGAACATCAGCAAACTATAAAAATACATTAATCTTCATAAATATTAAACACAAGCATTAGAAATATATGCTACAGTACATTGTATTCCTTTTACATGTGATTAAAAACATTATTTTTATTTTTAGTCATTTAAAGTTAATTTCGATTTTACGAAACAATTCACGAGCAAGAGATACTACTAAGAAACATAATTTGCACTGAAATTGCAAAGTGTAGGTTTTGTAGTAAAAATTTGCATTTTTGAACTAGTAGTTGGCAAGCATACTATGCATGCTAGTTCAGGGAGAGTTGAAGCTTGACGCGCATATGGAGATTGTTCATGGTGTTTTTGAGTGCATTCTGCCATTCATAAATGTTGGTATAGATGGATAATCATGTTTGAAATTTGTACATGGAAATGGGATTGGTGATTCTTGGGATTTTCAGCCCAAGAAATCTTTTCTTGCCCATAGGCCATATCCCACACATTGTTTGTTTCTAGTTCTAATTATTTTTGAAATATTTACCAGATAAATAATACATTTACTATATGAATAATCGATAAATATTTCATAAAAAATAAGATATATAATCATCATTTAAATACTTAAAATATAATATCCTCTATTTCGCAACTTTCTCTTTTCTCCCTCGATTTTTACTCGCCATACTAGGCTTACCTAGTATGACTTACCCTTCCTTATGATTTGCGAATTATTGTACGGAAGCGAAATTTACCTAATACACAACTTCAAATAATGGTAGAGTGTTTTTCATCATAAAAACAAAAAAAAACTCTAAATTCAAGTGCATTACGATAAGCATGATTGCCCAACATTTTTATAGTTCCAAAAATACCCCAACAAACACTTCAAAATTACAAAAATCAACACACTTTAAAGGAAAACAAAACATTTTCTCCATATATATATATATATATAGATGGCAATAACATTCCATTACAATATAATTTGAAGCTGCGGGCTACATCAATTTTCCCTTGTCCTGCAGCCGCTTCAGCTTCCACACTTCTTTTTTCATCCTTTACTGACTTTTGTACTCACCTTTTACCAGCGCCGACCAACACCACCAAAGTAACCAAAGAAAAATAAAAAAGGAAAAAGCTAAAAGTAGCTCACCCCATTCCAAAGTGGGAGAGGATCAAAAGTTAAAAAACCACACATCCATACTTTCTCTAATCCTGTAGCAATTCCTATTCTACTTTAATGATCCCACAATACCACAACATTTTTTCCCGAGAAAAAGAGGAAAAAAATATTGAAGCTGAGAGACCCTGAAAAGTAAGTCACAAATTTGAGAAATTTTTTATTCTACTCCAAAACACTATTTTTTTTTTTTTTAACTCTAGACCCGGAAATTTTTGCCCGTGAAAGTCTGGCCGAACTGCCAATTAGCTGGAGCCACGTTGATGGAAGTTGATGTCCGACGATCACTGGCAGTGACTCGGAAGGACAAGGCCTGCCCCACAAGAACGGCATTGGATTGCCAATTTTGGCCCCAGTTGCGGCTCATGGCCAACCACTGTGTGTTCGTACCTTTGATACTCACGCGCACGATGTCTCCCGCACCCGCCACGTTGGTGACCAGAACTAGGTTGAAGTAGCGGAAGCCGTTAATTGTGAATCTGATCCCGCCGACCTTTCTGCACGGCACCCTGCAAAACAAAAATTTGATAAAAAAAAATTAAGAATTTTATTGGATGCAGTTTTATTGGGTACTTTTCCACGGAAAATTTCATATATTTGGTTAGGACTATAAAGGCTCGTCGGTTATTTCCTGACATCCAATTGACTTAAATGCCCTCGGGAGAATAACCCAATGGTGCAAGTTGGTTGGCCCAATTAAGGTTGAAGGACAATAACCTTACGGGAAGTAGTGCAACAGCATTTCTGCTGTAGTGGACCACTCCTACTTTAGTTGCAACAATTAAAGAAACGTACGTGGGCATTTTAGTCAACTTGGGAAAATAGGGAAAAGGCCATGGTTGCCAACAGTGTCAGGAAAATGATGACCAGAGGCCAAAGTGGTCCATTCACATTAGTAAACAAACCGAAAAGCGCCTTAATAAGGCACGGACAAAGGGGATAGCAGGGATTCTGTTAGTAAACGACACCAAAATCTCAGCAGATTCTGGCAACTCGCACCAGAAAATTAAAAGCCCCAATTTTCCAAAACAATTAAAATAATTGAAAGCCCATTAAAATCTGAAATCAGAGAACCAAAGAAAATAATAATAAAAGCCCGTTACAAACCGAAATCAAAATTCAAGACGCTTATTGGTTCTGCCATATGTGCGAGTAAAATGACCAAAAAAACCCTGATATATAAAATTATTGCAAAAGCCCATTAAATCTGACCCAAGAGAGAGAGCGGAAAAAGTAAAAGCCCATGAAGAAGATACCGAGAATTCATGCTGCCTTGGCTCCCTAGCAGTGAAATAACCAAAATGTCCTTTTAATAAAACATAAAATTATCGTGGAATCATGTTATGAAAGGTTTACCGCGAGAAAAGGACATTTCTGTCCAATAACAGTGACTGTCGCAGACTCGCAGTTACTAGACACTGTCTAAAGATTATACCCTCACGATTCTGTCGCCATTACCGAGGGAAACATCAACAAGTAAGAACTATTACAAATTAAGGTTAGAATAAACACATTTAACAAGTGTATTGTAAAGGGCAAAGCGTGGAAATTTTACCGGCGGAAGTTAACAGGGACGATGCCGGCGCGATACTGCGCAATCTTAAGGAACATAGGCATGGCGAGATCAAAGTGTGTCCTAGGAGGGTTGCACCACCCGCCATTGTCATTAGGCAGGGCGAAGTTCGGCGGGCAGAAATTAGTGGCGGTAACCAGAATGGACGGGCTGCCCGGGTTGCACCACTTGGAGTCCTGCGCCTCGTCGCACTTGATCTCAAAACAGGCCCCACAGCTCAGTCCATTGTTGAAGAGCGCGGTGCTTAGTGCTGCTGTGTTTACGCCGTAGCCTTGGCTGTACAAATTTCCGTACCCACAAGCACCACCTTAGAAAAAAACATAAAAATACACAGGTTTTAGTAACAGGGCTTTTGCATAAATTACATGATGAAAAGAGGGGGAATGGGTGGGTACCCATAGTGCCTGAGGCGTCGCTGCCGCCGTAGAAGGTGGCGTGCGCGGTTTGCCAGGGGCCTCCGGCGTAAACGCCGGGGATTCTGGCTTGAGCGGATGTCATAAAGCGGAGGATGCAGGAAATGCAAAGGAGCAACATCATTGCACCTACCATTTTGTTTTTCTCACTCTCTTGACTGTGGATTTGAATTTCTAAAGCTGTAGCTAGAGAGAGAGAAAGTGCAGTAAAGGGTGTGAGTGTGTTTAGAGAGAGAAATTGAAGGGTTTGGGGATTCGGGGCGAATGAGAAGCCGGGAGGAAGGTGAGGGGGCTACTTATGGTGGGAAGGAGGGCTACTGTCAAAGAGTGTCACGAAGGGCAGGGCCCGTAATTATTTCACCCTATTTAATGCTCGCATTTATTATTTTCTTTTAATGTTTTTCTTTATATGTAGAATTGGGATAGATTTTTTTTTATTCAAATCTAATTTTTATTAGATTGTATTAATTATACTTATTAAATGGTAATAAGTATAATGCATTAGATAATGCACTATGATTTACCACAAAAAATCCTATCCAATAAGAATTAGACAATAATTAGAAAATGAAAACTATATATTAATTTGAGATTTTAACTCTAGTTTCTAAAATTTGAAAAGCAAGAGGCAGAATAACAATTAAACCATGATGGAGTTTGAGAAACTTTTGCTCTTCAAGTTGTCCCAAATATAATAATAGGTGGCAATGGAGGACAATTAAGAGCATTTAAACCATTGTTTTCAAATTTCAAATGCAAGTACCCAAAAACAAAAAGCAAATGAAAGAGAAATAAAACAAAAACAACATTTTCTAAGGGGAAAGCCAGTGACAAGAAACTTGAATTAGGTTCTTCAATTGAATTCGGTAGGCCGCTAGTGCTTCCAAGTCTTTAACCAATCAGCAATTAAATTCAAAAAATGGGTCGGGTTGGGTCAATTTGAGTATTCAAATAGCTAAAGCGAACCTGATAACAAATAGCACGTTAGGTTTATTAAAATGATCAATGGTTAAAATCATCTAATGTTTAACTCAAGTTGAAAATAAAAAATGATCGATAGGTCAATACGAATAAATTAATATAAAAAAATAATTCGTAATATTTGTAGGTATGTTTTCACTGTGCTGTACATGTATTATTTTCAAGATCAATGATTGTAAATTCGAATAAAATGTCTTCACGTTATTTGTAGGGATGTTTTCACGTGCACTGCACATACCTTCACGTGTCATTTTCATATTGGATCTTAATTTATATTATTCTCAAAATCAATAATTGTAAATTTAGATAAAATCCAACTCGACTCGAACTCTCAATCGAGTTGAAACTCATATAAAAATGCATAGATCTAATTCTATTTTCAAATTAATTATTTTTCTTAAGGAAATGGGAAGTCCATGTGCATACATATCAACTATGATTTTGCAAAACAAAAATTTTAAATAAAGGGACCCATCTCTTGCCTAAAGCACCCTCCAGTATTTACTCACCATTCAGAGTTTATTACATACTTGATTTTGCATTTGATTGGTGCACCGTGCACCTGAACTGTGAATTAATTGGCATTGGCACCAGCACTTTACTCTCCACCAATCACAACTAACTGTTTGTTGCCTTTGCCTATGGATAGCAATTAATTTACCGGCTTCACTTTTTCTCTATACTTTTCTCAAAATATATATCACTTTTCATTTTTATATTCATAACTATCCATAACCATCAACTAATTTGTATAAATTATGTACTATATTTAGTTATGAGATTAATATAAAATTTGCCTATATTTAGACTTGATGGAACATAAAAGGAAGATTTTAAGTTTTGAAATTTTAACATTTACCAATTGAAGTGAGCCTCGTTAATTTTGTATTCTTTATAGTTAGATTCAATATTATTAGGGGCTCACAGTGGCAGTTTTTATTTATGTTTAGTTTTATTTTGGGTGTTTTAGGATACTTTGGAAATAAACATTGAGCAATATAATGTATGTTTTTTGTTTTATTTGTTTCAATTTTAAAAGGGTAATTTGAAGTGCCATGATTAAAATATTTTGAGGAAAACAAGATTGTCCATATTCCTCAAGCCAGTCTATGTACACTCACTGCTCAGCCACCAGCGAACCAGCCTCACTCCCTCACCTCTCACCGACATTTTCTAGGTAGAAAACATAATCTTGTTTTTATTTTTTCGATCATTTTTGTTCGCTCTTTTTTGTTTGTTGGCTTCTTTCTTGGTTTCTCTAAGAGGCCTAGAAACAGTAATTAGTAGCAATATGCTAATATTCAATATTAAAAAAATAAAACTCAAACCTAACACAGGTATTCAAACAAGTTGAACATCCATTGTGTCAAATATGAATCGGGTAGTAAAATATATTATTCTAAAATTTGATACCTTACACAAATTATCCATGTGTAAGAAATCCAACCCGATTTTCACCCCTATTTACGACATATTATGTTGTTGTCTTAAAAGAGTTAATCCAAAAATCAAAATACTTTTGAGCAAACTAGTAGTAATGTGCTGGCCTATTACTATTTATGCCTTCATTTAGAAATATAGCAAAACCTCAGTGTCGAAGAAAAACAAGAAAAGAAAGTAATAAAATCTATTGGATACACATACGACAATGCTATAACTCATAAAATCTCGCTTGAAAAATACATAAATGTACAACATTCAAAGTAACTATTACAGTTATGGATGACAAAACGAAGATTATAATTATATTAATATTTGTCCCACCAAATTAAGTTCATAATTCTTCTAAATAACCTGTGATTATTACATGCATATACATACATAAATACATATTTATAGGAAAATGGAGAACCAACCAATATTATATTTTTTATCAAATCACATCAATCGTCAATTGCAACGAAGGCCATGTGCCCTGAAATGTCTAGGCATACGTACATACCAAAGGGAAGCTAAAATAATAGTTTAATTTGATAATCATTTGAACCGACGAAATATTGATTTCTTCTTCTTTTTTCCCTTTTTTTTTTCTGGTCTCATCTACAAATTCAACATGCCCATGTGCCTTGTTTTTTCTTTAATTTCCTAATCTTCCCCCTCTTTGGTCAAAATTGTAATAAAGTATTATTGAACTTTGAGCTTCAATAAAGAATTATTTGACCTAACCTTTGCGTTTTACTTGCAAAAGTTGGAATGTGAGAAAAGGGTTTAGTGTAATGTCCACGAGCATATAATCAAATCATGGATTTGTTGCTTTCTAAATTTATAGACTACCACATGCAATATTTTTTTAGACCAACCTTTTATGTCTAATTAAGTATAATGGACAAATAAAGAGAATATCTTTAGTTGGAAGCATAATTTTTTTTATTTTTTATTTTTTATTTTTATTTTTATTTTTTTAATAATCCAAATTCCTAACTTGCGTCGAACTAATTATGGACCTCCTAGACACATATCCCTAGCACCTAGGAGGGGATAAATCGTGGGATATGCTTCAACCAACATCCAGATTCCCAACAAGAACTGTACACTTCTGCGCACAAAAAGCCCAACCCACATAGATCGCTCGAAATACCTCAATCACAGGGTCCCACTGACAGCCAAGTGATTGCTTCATACTGAAATGCATCCGCAGGTTCCCATCAGGATTCGAACCCCCACCCTACCGCTGGAAGCAAGTCCAAGTCAATTGTTCCGCCAGTTGAGCTGTGTCCCAAGAACTAATTGAAGCATAATTTTTACATTACTCAATTTGCCCATAATGTACTCTACCACCAAACCCTAATTATATTCAATTAAATTACTATTCATCATGTATTTTCTTGTATTGCCAAGGATAGCAAAATACACGATGATTTGTCAATAAGGTCTTGTCTAAATAACAAGATTGAAGTTTCAAGATTTTTTAATTAAAAAGAAGTTTTAGCTTCGAATTATATCTATGTATAGATCTTTATCTATTTTAATATTATTTTATTTTTTTAAGTTGAATATGTTTGATTTAGAATCATTCAGTGTATTGAATTAATCCTTTATATTTTTGTTATATTAAATTAATTTTTAATATCTTATAATAAATGATATAATTGATCGTTTTTTTTTTTTTTAAAGTATAGGATGAGTTCCTTCCTTCTATAATCTTAATCCATATTATCTTTCTCACGTAATAAAAAAGTGCAATTCTGTATAAAATCTATTATTAAAAAAAAAAAAAGTACTTGTTGATGAAATTGCGAACCCATTTAAAACAGAAGGTGGTGAAACCGTTGGGCTGGTGGAGCACCCTTTTAAATAGGCAGGCTGATCCAAAACCGAAAAAGCTGATTCTCGCAAGATCTGCTGAGTCATGGAAATATATATTTCAACACAAGTATTAGGCCATTAGCCATGGCAACACATGTGAACTGCCCACCAACATTGCTCCAACCCCTTCCCCTTCAATGCACGTGTACACATGTGACCATGGTTAATTTATTTCCCTTCCAAAATTTAGTACTCTTTCATAGCCATGAATTTTGAGTAATTCTCTGTATGTGAAAAATGTATCATTTAAAGTTAAATTTGAATTCGATTTGCCAACTTCAATTAAACTAAATTTGAATGTCATTTCTCATTCATCAAAGTATTGAAGCTCGGCTTGGTTCAATAAAGTTTTGAGAGCCGTGGGACAAAATTATAGACGCCTTATATGATTAGCCATTGTGGTATTGCGACAAACTAAATCGTGAATTGAAAGTTGAATCTATATTGGATTTTACTCGAATCGCTCTATCTATTCTCTTGAGGGGAGGGTTGCTTTCAAACTTTGATTCGAACAGAAGGAGTATGCCATATTTTTGTGCTTTAAATGATCTATATCTCAGGGTGAGGCACTGATAAATATTTTGAGCTATTTATATAGTTAAAAGTCCTTACAGTCCAAATATAACGATACAATTATCAAAAATATATTCTATTATTAAATTAATAGCCCATCGTACAAGCCTCCTATTCAAATTCAGGCCCGTTATGCCAAAAGCAAGAAAAACCCCATCTCTCTTTTTTCTTTTTTGTCTTGTACTTAATTTTTGTTTGATTGAATGAAAATATTTCTCTACGTATTAAATAACAAATAAAATTTGAAGTTGAATATAAATTATTTTGATTGGATGATTTTTACAATATATTATTTTAATTTTAAAATAGATTCTACCCCCTTAACATAAGCACTAGGGTATAACACTCATAACTTCGTAACTTTTAATTGAAATTTACGGAGTTGTGATTTTATATATTTATATATCTATTTATTGGTCAAAACTCAAGAGATCAAAGAAAAACACATCACTATGCATCTTAAATATTTTTGTTTTATAATTTATAAAATGAAATACAATTTTGTAATTTCCACCTGCTCACTAGTCAAAGAGTGCCAACTTGAGTTATCAAGTAATGATTACACACATGCATGCCAGATCTTCCAAATTATAGATAATAATTATGATGATAAATTGATAATCAAGCAAGAGAAAAATGATTAAATTAAAATGATGTATGAGAAATGATTTCCAGTATACGGCTTTGACATTTGGGGCGTACGTTTTCAGTGATCCAAACTCACATGCAAATATGCGATAAATACTAGTAATATTATATTTTTGACATATATTAATACTAATTATAAAGTGGGAGTTTGCTTAAGGATATGGTTTTGCTAGTCTTAGAGCAATGATCGAGCAATTCTCTTCATTACTAAATGGCCATTTAGAATGATTAGATTGATTTAAAACAAAGTAATTTAATTTTATCTAATTCCAGTTTTTTTTTTTTAATAATCGTCAGTTAATTTATCTATTTACATTTTCGATATTTTTGCTTAATTAAAACTCTCTAAATACATCCTCCATGTATAATTTTTTTTACCACGAAATTGAAAAAGAAAATGGAGCCGAAGATGTAAAATGTGGAACGTGGAAATCAGCACCTAAAGCCAAAAATTATCAGCAATGGGTGTATGTTGTAATTAGTATATGATTTAAAACTTTCAAAGTTATTTATATTTTTATCGAATTTTAAAAATTATATTTGAACTTGATATAATTGTTATTGAATCGAGTTTCAATAAGTTTTAATTGAGTCGAATGCGAAACGATTTTGAGTTTTATTTTTCTTTTACTAATTAAGTCGAGTTTGAGTCAAGTTTCTATTTTATTGAACAAAAAAATATATTTAACCTTAATTTATTATATTAACAAATCAAAATCAAATAAATTTTTAGTAATTTATTTTTGAATTGAATATAAAATAACTTAATTTATTTTTCTAACTCTAAAATTAAATAAACAGTACCTTAACATTATCAAAAGATCAAAACCTTAACAAAAGAATGCAGTCTAAGTAAACTGATTTTTTGTGCAGTCATGGATGTGAGTAAACTAATGTTAATTTTTCCATTCCTTAAAGAACATTTTACCATCGACATATGCAAATAAACTAATGTTTTTCTTTATTCCTTGAAGAATATTTTTAATTGATAGATTCATAAAGGACAGTGCTTTTGATTCCAAATGTTTCCGTACCACTTCATTAGCAAGAGAAGGCATGCTACATCTATAGTCTTCTATTTTTTTTAAATTTTTAATAACTTTAATTACTTGGTCGGTGATAAAATTTGTAATATTTTAGGCTTACTTGAAGTTGACTTTACATAATATTCTCTTTTTATTATTTCTATTCTCATGATTAGTGAATACATGATACAATCTAGATGGGCCATTTGCTTCTATTCAAATTATATAAAAATAACAAATGATGATAATTCAATTCATAAAATAATTATTGCAATTCCAATAACCTTTATTTTTATTTTTATTTTGCGTCTTACTGCAGAAGGTTTGGTAGAAAAGGTATCGATTACATTCAATATATCATACCATATAGTGTGTACTTAATTTACACTAATTAGATTACAAATTAAATGTACCAATTAGGTTTTGGCAAACCCTGCAAATCTATTACAAAGTTATGTTCTTTCTGCTTAAATATTATGATTATTTAATTAAATGCACAGCAAAAGAAAAAAAAAAAACAAGCTTAGTGATAATACAAAAATTACAATTCATTGAATGTATTAACTTAACATAATTTTCACAAATTCCTTAGTAGCAATAAAGATTTATTGACAATTAGAGATATGTATTGCGACAACTTAATGACAAAATCAAATTACAAATATAGTCATTGGGTCATTGTTGCAATTTTTGTTGTCACCAAGTTATTTTTATGTCACTAATTATTATTATTAACTACTTACATATAATTCTTGTCATAATATACAAAAACATATCAATTACTATATATAATTAGCGACAACTTTGATTATTTTTTTTCAATTATTATTATGTGGGAAGAACCCTATAGAAACTATATATAAATGTGGGCAGATTTATGCACTTTCAACACTTCTTATACCCGAATTGAACATTCAATTAATTGGATTGGATAATTTGTTTTATTGGATTCATGTCGGATCCAAACAAAGGCCCAAAACTCATTAACCTCTTGGATGCACATTATACTTGTACAATGAACTAAAACCTATCGATCCAGGCATTGTGAATCATTTGTGCTCCATCCTAGAACCCTGTAAGAAAAAACCCGTATTCGCATACTAATCACTCCACCAAATTTCATGGTCATCTCATTTCCAGCACATTGTGTGTTTGGGGAAAAGGGACAGTGTAGATGGTGGACACAAAACCCAGAATGAGACCTCTCATCATCTACCTACATTGGGCCCTCATTACTGCAGCTTGTTTTAGTACTCTTATGGTGTCTGCTAACATAATTGCAGACATAGATCCACAGCTAACTATGCCTTTGGACACCCCACACATGATAATGCACCATTCCTACAATGCCAGTGCCTCTTATTTTAAACACCAGAGAACTGTAATCGTGTAAATATTTAAGAGCGTTTTAGAGCGTAGATCAGAATGAAAAATGTCAATCCCAAACCATTTTGTAGAACTTAAGTGATTGAGCATGTTGAAGGGTCACCATCAATCAAATCTGACATGGCACATGTTACTTTGTGTAACATAATTTCTTTGCTCATTCACAACTATTATTTTCCCTCTCGTTCAAATCTTAGTGTGTGTGAAGAGATTTAAGGTGGTGAGAAACATGTCTGCGGCGCCGCGGTGAAAGTGAGAGGTTGGGCTCAGATGATTAATTCTTAATGGGAGAGTGCAATGAACTTGAGAATAAATACAGGGAAAACAATACGACTGCATATCAAATCGTCACGTCTTTTTCTTTCAGGGAAGCGTCAGTCATTAAAGATGATTCGTTACTGATTTTTATTTGGTTGAGGAACCATTAGATGGTCTGCATTAAAGGCAGTGCAATTCTTTTCTTTTTTGAAATTTATACATACATACATACATATATATATATATATATATATACATACTCTTATATTTTGTTTATCAACCTAAATAACAAACATGTCTTGGTTTTTTTTGGTAGCGGCATTCAATTCATCTCTCTGGCATAGGCTTCACGCCGTTGATGCTTATTTATTTGCAGTGCTATTTATTATCAGCACTCAGGTATAGGTTGGATGTTCATTACATGTACTTGTACTATGCCAGAGCACAAGTGGGTGGCTTACATTCTTATCGCCAGACCGATGCAGATGATCAGTCTCTGCATCTGTTCCAATGCTGAGTTTTGGTCATTTCAATTTCCTAGTACGTCTGTGTTTTCGATATTAGTTATGGGAAGCAAACTTTGAAAAGGTAACAATGGAAATTCAAATGCATCCAAGTTGAAGATTCATAACTACAATGGCTATAAAGGCAACAAAATCTACTTGTAAAGCACATGCAATTCACCTGCATGGGTTAACTTGGATCCGCCGGGTCATATAATAGGCCCTGAAATTTTATAAAAGTAAATACTGGAGAGACAATTCCAATACAATAAGATAACCCATAATTTTCATAGATAACAAGTCTTCTCTTTAATATGACCTGAGGTGAGTTTCATTAAATCAATGAGTTACATTTCATGCGAAATTTACAAAGAATTGCAATGAAGTGGGTCTAGTGGCTCAAGGCAATGCCACAACGGCAGATCTTCAATCTATGTATGCACAGAACAAATTAGTCAAATTGTAAACCGCATTAAACCTAAAACAATGGTGTATATCATCGACAGAGTTGTGCACATAATCCCTGAATTTGAGTTGCGGTTGGATTGAGGAGTGAATATGTCCTGCTTCTACCGTTGTTTGAGCATGTTAAAGTATATTGGCTGCCGGTTTGCTCAGCCTGCAAATTTGACAAAAAATTAGCAGTCCATGGTCTTGCAATGCAATAAAAATTATAAGGGTATGAGGCACCTGGATTTCATATCTTATCAGGGACACAGCTTATTAGTCGAATACCTGGGTTATGAGTATATTACTACATTTAATTATCTTGAGTGACACTGTCATCTCAACTTGGAATGGTTCCTTAAGAATGTGTAATCTCCTTGGACAGAATATGGCCGAAGGGAAGTTCAAAACAATAGCTTTCTTTGTACAGCATGTTTTACTTCAAGCTCCCATTATTTACTTCACTAATATATACGCCTAATCAAGATATGAGCTTCATCAAGTAGCACAAAATGAGAAAGGGAATGTAGCAATTCTTCACCTGACATGAGACAGGCTGTGTGTTGCAGCTCCATCTTGAAGTAGGAACACAACTGAGATAATGGCACCATGAACAGTGATCATTTAAATCCACTCCACGAAGAAGCAAAACCAACCCAACAGTGAACCTATGAGATTTTAAGTCAAAAAGAAGGTGATCACGCTGCCAGAGACACATGAAACAATATGGCAATCAAAGAGTATCAGAGACAATCACAAAGACTTCGAGGTAACTTCAGGTAGAGAGATTGTTAAATAGTTGCTGCTGAATTAAGCATTATATCTACGTCACACACTTGCACGCTCCCACAACATTACACTTGGGTTTCCTTTTATTATGTCAGCAGAACCATAAAAATATAGACAAAAGACACCAGCTCAAACTAGAATAAATAAGCTCATCTTTACCACATAAACTCCCCCATGATGGCCAGGTACACTAAATGGTACTATTGCTGCAACCAGTTTAGAGTGGCAAATTACAGGGTCTAACACAAATAAAAGTTCACCTCCAGACTAGTAGTTACATTTACGTCAGACTTATTTGAAATAGAAAAATTGAGGCAATCAAAGATAGACAAGCAATACATGTATCAAAAAATTGGTTTTTTCCTTGTCAGAGTTTCCATCGGTCATTCATTGAGCAAGCATTGACACTTTACACACCAGCCAATTACAGGGCCTTCCTCAAACCAACTTAGGTCTATTGCAGAAATGCTGTCAACTAAATGGCACCATTAATTGAATTGATTAAAATTTATCGAAATCAACAGCAGTAGCTGAGTTTTGCAGGAAATATTACGCTTGTTATTCATAACTACCTAGGATGTAGTTTGTGAATAACTACTACGGCAAAAACAACTTGGTCCAAAATGGTATTCCAAGTAACTTTAAGCCACACTTTTATTTGCTCTACATGGTCCCATTGGTCCCACTGATGGAGAAACTTGGGATGTTACAAACCCACAAATTGGAAATTCAAAAGGAAAGTAAAATGACATAAAGACAGAGCTAAAAGAGTCAGATGCTTACCCAACAATAAGAAGGATCAACGAAAGCACCCAAAGTACGTACTGATATGCCTTAAATTTAGAGTTAGCTGATCTTGAAGAATATCCAGCAGCAGCATATCTCTGGTTAACCCATCCAAATTGTGGGCGTATCAAAAACACAAAACCCAAAAGAAAACCCGACAAAAATCCTCCAATATGAGCGAAGTTGTCCACGTGTGGGAGGATTCCCACTGCTAAGTTTATAGCAATAATTATCACAAGGGTCAATAAAGCTGCTACCTGAAGAAGAAGATTTATGTAGTTGCATATCAAAGTGTGAACATGCAGGTCGCAGCAAACTTCACTACTTGAAGAAGGCCACAATTAACATGGTTTAGATAGATACCTTGTTAGCATATATGGTCCAATTAGTTATCAGCTCAGAGAGCATTCCTCCCAATAATCCAAAAAGCGCACCAGAAGCACCGACTGATATATTTGACTGAATAAAAAGAGCAGACAACAAACTTCCACCCAATCCAGAAATGAGATAAAGAAAACCGATGCGTACTGTAAAGCAAAACACATGATATCAGTAAGTACCTAAAAAATAATTATGATTAAAAAAAAAAAAAAAATTTAAACAAAAGAAGAAGAAGAAGAAGGAGAAGAAGATTCTCCATTCTTTTCACATGAACAACTAAATGTTTACAGGACATTAAGTGCTGCATTGTAATAGCTGGACTTCATATACATCTCAGACACTTGGCATAGAGCCCCATCTACAGATTTAGAAGCAGACCTAGGTATAGAACTGGACATAGATCTAGGTAAAGAAACCGGACATAACAAAGGCAGGCCAGATTTCCAGTGCACGTATGGCTTGCATATCAACTAGACAAAAAACATGAATATGTACAGGAGCATACATACATACATATATAAGGGGGTGCATATAAATTAGTCTAATAAAACTATCCAAACATAGACTCATAAACACGCAGGGAAGCTAAATGTAGAGAAACAAGCAGAAGCACATACACATAACCAACATTTATAGTGAATGCTCTGAAATATTTGGTAAAAGAAAATTAACCCAGATCTTTATACCTCTTAATACATACACAGTAATGATAATCAATTTGAAGTAACAGTGTTGCAAGAATTGAAAATAACATTGTTAATTAGTCAGCTATGATGCTTCATATAGGGACAAATCAATAAGTCTTTGTAAAGTCAAAAGAAAAAAGGTGGATGGATAATTTACACGAAACATATGTGCTATACCAATCATAGCAGGACAGGTTAGTGTTGCTCTTAACTTCTAAAACATTACTCAGGGAAATTACAAGGCTACCATAAGGAAGTTAGCTTGAGGACACAAGCTGAAAAAGAAAAATTACCAGCTGTCATTCTCTTAATAATCATTAGATACAACTGTTTTAAAGACATGTTTTTCATAGTATGATCATAATATACGCAAATTTGTACAGAAAACTACTTTATATTATCAAGTACAATCAGTTGCGGTGACTCTAACAACTAAAGCTAGAAGAAAGTGCAATGCCATTATCAAATGCGTGATTATGCAGTGTTGTTACGTACCAAATCCAAACTCTTGCTCAAGCTGAATGCCAATAACTATCAGACTCAACATATTTGCAAGTAAGTGAAAAACTCCACCATGTAACCACATACAAGTGATGAGGCGCCATCCTTCATGTTTGTGGACAACTTTACCCACGTCTAAAGCACCCATCTTCTCTAACCTAAAGACAAGGAGAAGTTGGATGGTGTTTCAAATGTCATTCCCAGAATTGATCCATTTTACCCAAATATGGCATTTAAGGTCATGGATTAGCTCCCATGTGAGGAAAGAAATTAGACAAGGAAAATCATATTACGTATATAATTGATTTGAAAATTGATCATTTGAATACCAAACCTATTTCTCATGTTTGAAAAGAATAACAGAATGAGACTACTCTTGCCATTAACATTTACAAAAATCACCAAGAAATGCTTATAACAAAAGGGCACAAACCAACGCTAACATCTTGCCCAAAAGACAGTATTGAAACTTCAAAAGTAGAGAAAAATAAAGCAAAAACTCGAAAGAATTGGAAGTGAAAAAGTGCTTACGCTGAAGATGAAGGCCCAAGAAGAGGATTTTCCTTGAACGGCTGAAAGGAAAACCTTCCCAAGAACCCAGCAACACAGGAAAGAGAATTCTTTGGGCAATTATTCACATACATAGTAATGACAAACATCACTATGTTAGCTACTACAAAGAAAGGTATCAACCAGGGAAACCATTTCTTGAATTGCTTCACTTCTCTGTACATACCGGCGTCGGCACTCGCGGCAGCGGCGGGTGGCGGAGATCCCACCGAGACGGGGTGGATGATGTTGCCACCCCGCCGCGAGTGGACTCGTATTGGGATGTTATCTGGTGCGGCGGCCATCAGAGATATAAGGGATGAGAAAAGAGAGAACCTTTTTCGGTGGCTTTGAGCTTGTAGGAAAAAGTGACAAGGGTGGGCGGAATACAGATTTAGATAGAAGGGTTGGTGGGGTGGGTGGAAGGCGGAATGCCGAGGGGTGGTTGAGGGACAGGGTTAGGTCAATAGTTTAACCTCCCTGTGAATTCATGGGAGAGGAGAGAAGTGGTGTTATTCTGAGTTTACTTTTTCTCTGCCGTCTTCTCAAGCAAACCAAGTTCCTTGCTAGTTGTTTCGATCTTTGTTCTTTTCGTCTTCTTTTCCCCACCCACCTGGAAACAAATTAAAAAGGCTTTTCATTGTTTTCTTTTTCAAGTTGGAACATTTTAATTTTATTTTATTTTTTATCTTTACAAATTTGATTAATAATAGCAACTTAGAAAATGATACTAGGACATTTAATTTGAATTTTTTTGTAACGATTTCATATTAGATTATATATTATATAATATATATTAACGCCATATATATATAATTAATTAATTTTAAATTTATATTTAAAAATATATGTTATACACATACATATATAATATATAATATAAAAATATAATAAAAAATTCAATTATAGTCCATAACTTAATGCTACTAAGAAAGATCCAGGTATTGGTCATCTAAAATTATTTAAAAGCTCTAAACTCTAAGGTGCATATATAATGTATAACACAAAAATACGATACAAAAATATAATAAAAATTCCAACTATAGCCCATAACTTGTGGCTCCTAAGTATGGGTCATCTAAAATTATTTAAAAACCCTAAATTCATCTACTAAAAGGTGTCTGTTTTAGAGGGTCTAAATTAAACTTTGAAGCACTTATATGTGACCAGCTTATTAATTGATAAATCAATATTTCACAATCCAAGAATTGGCAGAAGACAATGTCCACAATATTTCACAGTCACTTCAAATATTTATATTCTAAAGGTACAATTTTTATCGCTATTGGCACAAGACAATGTCCACAGGTCTCGATCCTTATCAATTTCAAAATATTCAATTTTTCATTCCTGACCCTTATTAACAAGGCCCTAACCTATAAATAGAGTATTAGTTCTTTAATTTGATCATTAGTTTCCCAATTAAGTATGAAAAAATCTAGTTCTCATTGACTTTATATGCATTTGATTTTTTGCAGGGGTTTTATATTTTTATAGGGTTGTCAAAGAGTTCAACTATGACTAAATCTAAATTTTTGGATCTATATATTAAGTAAGATTCAATAAATTTTGTATATAGGTATTGAATTTGAATTATAACAAATACCCCAATTCAAAAAGCTCCGAACTATAAATTTTTATGTGATAATTTAAACTGTCCTTTTTCTAAAAGAATGCTAATTGAACAAAAAATCCAAGCACAAATAGCTAATTAATATAGTTTATGAATAAAAAAATATGGTAATAGAACCACCTATTAATGATGAATTATAATCATCCCAACCATAAATTAATACTAGTTCAGTGTTGGGCCAACGTAGCAAACATTAATTGAGAGATAGTGACCCAATTTATGTGGGCCGTCACTATTGGTATTAATTAAGTTTATATGTTGTGGCCCATTTTACAGTTGTCAAAGTCTGTATTTGGACTCAAAACTCGTAACATACTTGGTCGGATTCTATATCTGATTATTATAAATCAAAATAATAAATTGTAATTATTAACACACTAAGATATGTATATAATGAAAATGTATTCTTATACTCTTTCCATATATAGGATTTTATTGGAATTTATATTTTTATAGTTTTTTTAGATTTACATAGAGCCCATTTGGTTTCATTTTCAATCCCAGTAATTTAATAGTTGAAAATATTTTCACTAAATTTTTTGTGTAAAAAAAAAAATATTTGAGTTAGTTATATTTTAATGTTGAGTGTATATAGGTTTGGAATTCAAAATTTATTTATTTTATATTTTTTTTTCATGAAATGATGTAAAATATTAATAGGTGTGAAAATGTATTTGGCATTGATAGGTGTATTTTATTTCCAGTTTTAATCAAAAGTTTTGAAATAAAAATAAATGATATTTCTAATAAAAATGAATAACATAAATACATTTTTAGAATTTTAAATAATTAAAAATTAAGAAAATACTGTTTAAATATGAAACCGTCTAGAAATTCAGGAAACGCAAAAATCTCGAACAGTACGAGGACCCCATCTTATCAACGACTTGACAATTGTTGACCGCTCTTCAACGGCGTAAAAGCCGGACAAGAAAAGCACAAACATCCTATTACTTGTCATTATGACATCGTTTTTGACTTTCAAACAGAAGAAGCCGCCAAAGGATCATCAAATTCTTCAAAAAAGTAGAAGATTTTTGAAAGCATCAGATATTCAAATACACACACCAACACACACACCAACGTATTCTTCTTCTCTGAAAGACTCTATAGTCTATTCTGAGGTTTTAGCGAGAATTGTATCTAAAATATGGCTCCCATCAGCGATCAGAAACAGGGCACCGGATTTTTTGCCTCGATTGCTTCTACCCTTTCCGGTTTTGGCAGCGCCATGTCCAAATCTGTTAATGGGTATCTCCAAACTATACAAGTTCTTGATCCTTTACTCTATTTCAGCCATCCCAACTTCAGTTCCTGTAAATCTGTTGTTGGTCTTTGTTTTTTCTCTTTCTGAATTTAAGTTGATAGTTCTACTTTTTTTTTATTGCTCAAGGGATTGATAATTCTTGGCTATACTTTTTGAATTCTTGAATCGATGTTTTCATTCTTGCATAAAAATTGCTGCTTATTTCATTTATATGTGGCTGATTTTTTTCAAGCTTGACTGGCCACTTTGTTGGCTTAGTTTTGGAGCAGGCTCAAGTATAAAGAAATTCATTCATCATATTTATGTTATTATGAAGAATCCACTTGATAATTGATGCCTAAGCAATTGATTTTTACTCTAGGCTTTGTTTCACGATTCTAGATGATGGAATTCTCCAAGTAGATCCAACATATTTCTAAGTTTTATCAAGTTGAAGTAATACTTTCGATTAACATGATTTATGCCTGTTATTTTTAGGTTTGATTTTTTTGATCATACTACTCAGTATCGTTTAGTGGTAACTGCTTGCTCTGGCAGGTTCTGGAAATCAGAAGTTTTTCGGGAATTAGGTTTAATGTTTTTGAGTACCACTGAGGAAGAAATAGTAAAAATGAGAAGACTTAGCATGATTGGCATACTCTGGAAACCTTCTTGTCGATTCTATGGACGTACTTCTTTTCCATTCTGTTTGGTACACTCAGCAGGCTTTCCAACCACATACACAGTTATGCCTGATGTATCAACATTCATCAATATTGGTTTAGCTTCAGTCCTTTTGTCATCTTGGAAAATTAGAGTCACACTTGGGGGGCTTGAAACACATAACAAATTCTCTATATTTTATGCTTGATTTCATGCAGTTCATTAATTACATGAGTGCGATTTTCCATATCATTTCAAGTGTTAATCAGTTATTTTCCTCTGTTATGATGAGCCTTTTGCTAAGTTGATACACACACACACACATTATCTTCACTCATAATCAATTTTTCCCTTCTCCAGTTTGCTAGGTTATGAAGGACTGGAAGTTATAAATCCTGATGGAGGCACAGATGATGCTGAGGTTGAAGCTCAAAAAGGAAGATGGAAGCAGGAGGTATTGTACTTAATTTCCTTTTCTTTACACTGTGTAATGTCATGTAGTCATATTCTTCATCTAGTCCCTACTATCAGTACTTGGAGATCTTACTACTATTTTGACTAATTTGTGGTGGTGTCTTGAAGAAGGTGATATGATATTTTAAGCCAAATTTGGTTTGGCTTAACTTATACTCCCTATTATGTCAATCATGGCCCAACATGCAATGGCGGATATAATTGGTCACACCTGTTTCTGCCTGTGATTAATCTTTCATTTGTGTCCTGATTAAACATGTATTTTACAATTCTGATTACCAAAGCACTAATATCTGTTCTCTGTGTATACGTCTGGGTAAGTGTTATATGTACATAGTAGTGTTATATCTACATAGTACATACACACTGTGAATTACAGCTGACTTAAACTTCACCCTCCCACTTTTTCGAATCACTTAAAGCCAGTACTGCTGGAATGCCTTTATTTATTAAGGCTGATGAGTAATAGCATATCCTTGAAGTATTAGTCTGCATTACCATATCCACATCATTCTCTCTTTTTACCCGTCATATCCTCACTGTTGAAGTTTCTCATCTAGGATCGTGACAGTTTTTGGAGAATGATGCAAAACTATATTGGCTCTGATGTCACGTCAATGGTGACACTTCCAGTTCTCATCTTTGAGCCGATGACAATGCTTCAGAAAATGGCAGAGGTTTGTATTATCTCAGTTCTTAAGCTATTGCTATATATGATGTTGTGAAGTGGAAGAAATACACTGATGGGAATAACTTTGTTCACAGTTGATGGAATACTCGTATCTATTGGACTTGGCAGATGAATGCGAGGATCCTCACATGAGACTAGTGTATGCTGGTAATATGTTTTGGTCAGTAGCTTTCATGAGGATTCAATCTTTATACAACCATTCTGATAATCAATCATGTTTCCTTCAGCTGCTTGGTTCATATCTTTATATTTTGCCATACAAAGGACCTGGAAGCCATTTAATCCAATTCTCGGCGAAACATACGAAATGGTCAACCATGGTGGCATTACATTTATTGCAGAGCAGGTGATCCTTGAAGCACCATATTGGCCAATTTTTGTCATTCCTCCATCTACACACATAAGCTTATTAGTGTCTACGGGTCGTCTGCCTGTGTTATTGCCTCGGGTGCATGACGATTGCACTTTTATGCATTTCATGGGGTGCTGTTTATTGGTGGTTTTATCTTATGTTTGAGTCAATATCCTGTTAGCATTTTATTTCTTCCCATCTAGTTACGGTGCTAGATAGTTCTGTAGTTTTTGACCAATGATTTTGATATCAGGTTAGCCATCACCCTCCAATGAGTGCAGCACATGCAGAAAATGAACATTTTGTGTATGATATTACTTCAAAGTTGAAGACCAAGTTTTTGGGGAACTCCATTGATATCTACCCTGTTGGAAGGTAAATGTTCTTTTTCTTGGTGAACAATGATATTTCATTATCGTCTTGTATGTTCCATTTCAAGAACTTTGATTCAATATTAAGAAGGTTGAAACTTGGGTGAGTTCCCTTCACTTCCTACTGTGCAATCATTATAGATTTTTAATTTGTTTTTCTTTTTGTTACCCTTATTCTTTTACTATCAAGAACACCTCTGCTTGGTCATGGTCTAAGGCAATTTTTCTGAATAAATTAAATCAACTATGTAGGGTATAGGTTTCGTTAATAAGATTAGATTGTAATCTAGCACCTTTTTCTGTATTTTCTAATATTTGGGATATGTTTCATTGGCTACTGACTTTTAAACCATGATTCCGACTCTATGTATACTGTGCAGGACGAGGCTGACCCTCAAAAGAGCTGGTGTTGTTTTAGATTTGGTTCCTCCTCCTTCAAAAGCTAACAATATTATATTTGGAAGAACTTGGGTTGATTCACCTGGTGACATGATCTTGACAAACCTCACCACAGGAGACAAGGTTGTTTTGTATTTCCAACCTTGTGGATGGTTCAGGTAAGATTCCATGACTAACTGTTGATAATGTAATCGTGGCTAACAATGTGCTTTTTGGGTGTTCTTCTTTACGTGGTTTATATTCTTTACCTAAAGCCAATTCGAGATCTAATAAATAAGAATATATTACAACTTGTTAAGCATGTCAACCTTAGCTTGATTTTGTTTTTACACTGTACTCGCAACTTGCTGGAAGTTCAAAGTTATGTTATCACTTGTTTTCAGAAAGCTTTACTTGTCAGAAGTATTCAATTGATGATTGTTTCTTGATATGTATCTTTATGTTGTCCTAGTATAGAATTATGTGTCAATTTGCCCATTCATTTCATCTCTTGTTACTATCTGTGTTTGTACAGTGCTGGTCGCTATGAAGTGGATGGATATGTATACAATGCTCAGGAAGAACCTAAATTTTTGATGACTGGGAAGTGGAATGAGTTTATGAGTTATCAGCCTTGTGACTCTGAAGGAGAACCCATATTGGGCTCTGAACTGAAAGAGGTTGGCGACATGATAATTTTGCTTTGCGATTTTTCATTTGTCTGATTGAGTGATTACCATCTTTAGATCAAATTATCAGTTACATTGCACACACTGAAGATGATAGGCTGGATATTGTCGACATATGATAAAAGGAAAGCAGAATTATATTCATGGAGGAGCTTAAGTTTTTTTCTAAAATCTTTTCTAATTGCAAGGGAAAGAAGTCAGTGATTTGTTGTTGCTTCAGGTTTGGAGGGCTGCTGATGCTCCCAAGAATGATAAATTCCAGTATACGCATTTTGCACACAAAATAAACAGCTTCGACACTGCACCTAAGAAGCTACTGCCATCAGATTCTCGCTTGCGTTCAGACCGTTTGGCACTTGAGCATGGTGACTTATCCAAAGCTGGTCTGGAAAAGAGCAGGTCTCTCTCTCTCTCTCTCTCTCTGCGCCCCTAAGAAAAAAAAGTGTAAAATTTGCTTTTACGGTCAGCCAATTACATGTTGGTGAACATGGTCTATACACTACATGACTTGTTATTAAGCCATGGCTGGAATCAGAAATACAATTTTCTTTAGTTTGTTATTGATATAAATCGTTCACTGTATACCAGACTGGAGGAGAGGCAACGAGCTGAAAAGAGAACAAGGGAGGGCAAGAGTGATCAGTTTAAACCCAAGTGGTTCGACTTAACAAATGAAATTGCTTCCACGCCTTGGGGCGAGTTGGAAGTCTATCAGTACAATGGCAAATATGCACAACATCGTACTGCAGTTGATAATTCAGATAGCATTGAAGAAATAGAAACCAATCCCACAGAGTTCAACCCCTGGCAGTATCACAATTTGCCTACTGCTCAAACATAACATTATCATGGATGATTTACTTCACGGGCGAGGGTGAGGTTCCAGGAGTCCCCTTTTATATGTTAGATCGTTTTCCATCCCGTTTTCTTGTAATTTCATTGTTTATGACATACAGCCACAGCTATGTATGAGTCTTTCCTGATTCAAGAAATTAAAATATGACTTAGGACCAACTCTTGTTTGACAGTCGATACGTATTGTTAATTTATGTCAAGCTGTAGAGTATAGGACTTCATGTTTTAAGGTGCATGTTTATTGGAAACTAAAATCTGGTGAGTCCATTGAAGCATAGCTAATTAATACCAATTGGATTAACAGTTAATTATACTGTATTTGCCACAATTAATTTATATCAGTCAGACATATTAAATAAAAAAAAGGGAACCAAAAAGAAACAAGGAAAAGGCAAAGGCGAGGGAATAATAAGTTGTTTTTGTTGTTGTAGGGCACACGTCATTGATTGATTTAAGTACGTATATATTTATATATATGAATTGATAAAGATAATCACTGATCTTATGATAATTGGGTTGAGTAGTGGATGGCATGTGCCCATTATGTTTCTTATAATTAATCTTTCTTCTTATGGTAGGGTAATTCCCTATCACTTATTCTTTAATATGATATTTTCTTTTTAATTGGAAAATAAAGTATTTATTAGTAATTTTTTTTAAAAATGAATATATATATATATATGTGTACGTATTCATGGCAAATTTTAAGCTATCCGTTGAACCAAAGAAATCCAAAAATCAATAAATGGAAAGATTGTTTATCAATGGCTTTGCTATTGCACAAGCATGAGGAGCAATCAAAAGACTATAACCAGAGCACGGCCCACTCCCGGACCATACACAACCCAAATGTGACGCCCCCATAAATGGGAAAATGATATCATTACAGCAGGTTTATGCATCGGAAAATGCAACCTCGTCCTCATTTGTCCCTCAAAAGATGGTTACAGGAGTAGTACTAAATCCCAATGACTCATCACATGTATCTGCACGTGGACTCCATCTGCAGCCCCCACGTAACACCACAACTCCTGTTTCCTAGAAATCAACATTTCTCTTTTTTTATTAATTTTTTCGTAGGTATCTACTTGCTTCGGGTTAAGTTTCCCAATTCCTATTTGATTTTTTATTGTTTTAAATACCTTTTTTTTTTTTTGTTTTTTTTTGGGTGGGGGGTGGGGTGTTTGAACGGGAGGATGGTGAAGGAGAAAATTGGAAGAAATGAAAACGTCTATTTATTTGTCATGCTTGACTTAAATTTTGCTAAATTGGATTCTCAAATTAAGATTGTTAATAGAGTTTTAAATTTTTTTAGAAAGAATATTTTTTTTGAATAAAAATAGCCAGATGTTTAATATGAATCATTTTTTTTTTTGTTATCTCATTATGTAATTTCTGACTAGTTTATACACGTTTTAATTAATCATTTTTCATATTGAATCGAAATTATTTTTCATTTAAGATTTGAAAAATTGGAGCAAAAATAAAATTCAAAATAAAATCGAACAATGAATCACATATCACGTGCGTTTAGCCGACTAAACAAAATTGATTTGGGGTAAGAGTGGAGAGTTGAATTGGTGGGCTGGTGGAAACAAAAAGTTGAACAAAACTGAAATGACAGTTGAGATTGAAATTCAATGATTCAATTGAATGGGAATTGGAAATTTATAAAATAAATTATAAAATTTATCTTAATATTTAATTTTTGTACTAAAATATGGAATTATAATTTTTTATATTGATTTTTATACTTTTTTTTACTTGCCAAAATTAAAACAATAATAACTAAGAAATAAATTATAGTTATTATTTGACTTTGGGTATTTTATTATTTTCTTAAAAAATCAATTGACAGAATTATTGAATCAAAAATTAAAAAAAAATGATAATAATTAAATCAAAATACTTAAATTAATTTAATTGTCAAAATGACATTTTAACATACTAATTTTTTTATTTATCAAAATTTCAATTTAATTGGATTTTAGGAATGAACACACAAGCCACCACTGTAATTCACCGGCTACATCGGGTCACCTTTTCAAGGGTTCAGATTCATTTGTTCCCACTTCAGCTATTTTTATTTATGAACTTCTTTATATTATGACCAGATCACCGTACCACCTCTCTCTTCTCTCTCTCTCTCTCTCTCTCTCTCTCTCTCTCTTAATAAGTACATACTCCTAAGTCCTAAGTATTCCTATGTTTCTCCCTTCCTCTGCTGCATCTACTAGGGTTTACTTTTTCTGAGGTACGCTAATTGTCGTATTCTTGTTAAGGTTTTCTTCTGTGCAGGCTCTGGTTTGGTTTTACTGCATAAATATACTTTTGTACAACTACCTGGAAAAACATAATACTCTTTATGAGCAGAACTTGTGCAAAAAGGATTGATTTTGGAAACAAAATGTTGAGGTTAGTGATCAGCTAACGATGTTTCTTGCACACCCTTGTTCAATTTCGATATTGCGTTTCAGCATATACATCTTAACTATAACTTTCTAAAAAATTCAACAGTTGTTTAAAAAAATCCAAAACTACAACTGATAATATGAAATATGAATTTTATGGAATTAACCCAGTAGTTGTTGTTTGAGAACACATATGTATTCTTTTGGGAGTTTTTCCTTGGTTTATTAAATTCTATTAGTTGAGCTGAGAGAATCTTGGTAGTTTGACCATTGAAGTTTGACATATACATTATCTTGATTAAGTTGATAGAAAAATGGATCCACGTTTCCATGGACTCTTGAATTCTTCAAATGGACTTCAATTGGAGAATCAATCCATGGCTGAGTTTTCCAATCGGAAACTCGGGAATGGGCCTAGATTTCAGATTACTTATCCAGATCAGAAACTAGTCAATGGACATACAAACCAGAGTTCCTCATTCCAGGACCACAGTATTGGAGGGGCACATTTACTCCCAAACCAGCCCTTCTCAAATGGGACTGTTTCTAGCTCTTTTGTGGACATTGACGATGATTGTGATTTTTCGGATGCGGTTTTGAGATACATTGATCAGATGCTTATGGAAGAGGACATGGAGGACAAGACGCATATGCTTCAAGAGTCATTGGATTTTCAAGCGAAAGAAAAATCCTTCTATGAGGTACTTGGCAAGAAGTACCCCCCTTCTCCACAACCAGAATCAGCTCTTACTAGTCAATATGGTGAGAGCGCAGATGATTACTCTTATGGTAATCGCCATAATTCAACAACTAGCAGTAGTGATGGTAGTGGATACCTAATTGATGTAGTTGATCCAAGTTGGATTAACAGTCGCATGGATTATGTTACCTCTCTTGTTCGTTGTCATACAACCTATCCTGTTTCCAACTCATATATTAGCTCATCAAATAGCTTAAATAATGTTATGGACGGGTTCTCTGACTCTCCGATAAGTCCTCTTCAAATTCGTGATATGCATAGTGAGAGTCAATTGGTCTGGAATTTCCGGAAGGGGTTTGACGAAGCAAGTAAGTTCCTTCCTAGTGGAAGTAAATTGTTGGTTAATGTGGGCATTAATGGTTTGTTAGCTCAGGATCCAAAAGAAGGGGAAATTAAGGTGGAGAAGGATGAGGTAAAGTGCTCACCTTCTGAATCAAGGGGCAAGAAAAATCACCATTCTGTGGGGACAGATTTGGAAGAAGAGAGAAGTAGAAAGCTGCCTGCAGTTTATGCGGAGTCCAATGTTCCCATGGAGGAATTTGATGATGTCTTGCTTCATACCCTGGGGAAGGGTGAGAAGAAATTTGCAGCTTACAGGGCAGACCTGCAAAACGCGGCAAGCAAGGGTATGAAGCAGAATGGGCAAATAAAAGGATCTAGTGGCGGGAAGGGCCGTGGTAAGAAACAGAACAGGAAAAAAGAAGTGATAGATTTGAGAACCCTTTTGATTAATTGTGCCCAGGCTGTTGCTGCTGATGATCGTCGGAATGCCAATGAATTGCTGAAACAGATCAGACAGCATTCATCTCCTTTTGGTGATGGGAATCAGAGATTAGCTCATTATTTTGCTGATGGTCTGGAAGCACGTTTGGCTGGAACTGGTAGCCAGATTCATAAAGCCCTTGTCAACAAAAGAATGACTGCAGCTGATTACTTGAAAGCTTACTATACTTACCTCGCGTCATCTCCATTCAGGAAAATTTCAAATTTTGCCTCGAACAAGTCAATCATGATTAAATCAAAAAAATCAATGAGAGTTCACGTCATAGATTTTGGTATCCTTTACGGCTTCCAGTGGCCGACCTTGATTCAACGAATAGCTGACAGAGAAGGTGGTCCTCCGAAGCTTCGGATTACTGGCATAGACTTTCCGCAACCTGGCTTCCGACCAGCAGAAAAAATTGAGGAGACAGGGCGTCGATTGGCCCATTATGCCAAAACATTCAATGTGCCATTTGAGTATAATGCTATAGCACAGAAGTGGGAAACCATCAAAATAGAGGACCTTAAGATTGAGAAGGGAGAATTTGTAGTAGTCAACTGTTTGTATCGAACCAAGAACTTACTTGATGAGACAGTGGTGGCTGAAAGTGCGAGAACTATTGTTCTTAACCTGATTAGGAAAATTAATCCAGATATGTTCATACATGGGATAGTCAATGGGGCTTATAGTGCGCCATTCTTTGTCACTCGGTTCCGGGAGGTTTTGTTCCACTTTTCTGCTCTATTTGATATGCTGGAAACCAATATACCTCGGGAGAAACCAGAAAGGATGCTCATCGAGAGAGATATCTTTGGAAGGGAAGCATTGAATGTCATAGCTTGTGAGGGCTGGGAGAGAGTTGAAAGGCCCGAGACGTATAAGCAGTGGCAAGTGCGTCACTTGAGGGCAGGCTTCATGCAAGTCCCATTTGAAAGGGAGTTGATGGACAGGGCAATCTACAAGGTGAGAACGTTCTACCATAAAGATTTTGTAATTGATGAAGACAGTCAGTGGCTGTTGATGGGCTGGAAAGGGCGGATAATCTATGCCATATCCTGTTGGAAACCTGTTTAAGAAACTAAGAGAATATTGATTTAATGGGCATTTATTCGTCTTTCTGCATGAATTGCAGCATCAACCGAGTGTTTTAAGGTAAGATTAAGCAATTTCTAGTTTTTTTTTATCCTCATTCAAAATTTGGGTTATGCTGTGAGTTCACTTCCAATTAATCATATATATATATATATATTTGTGCCACATTCCAGTTCACTGGTTGCTGATGGATGTGCGGGCCAAATTGACATTTTTGGTTCTTTTGTTGGTGCTTACCTAGCAGAAGTGGAACATGTTTTATACTCTCTCCCCCCAAGAAATGGATACAGCTGACACTTGACACTTCAATAGGTACTCGGAATGAGAAGCAGCTTCTTAACTTGCTTACGATGATACCAAATCTAATATGATCAGCATCTCTTTTGCTGATGCTGCCTATTCTTTCTCATGTAAAGGGATTACTAAGTTCTTTGCAAGAAGAGTGCCATTTTTCATTCCTCTGCCTCATTGCAAAACCTTTGCATGTCCCATGGTTTGTATATAAGCTAATGCTCCTCTGCTTATGTACTGGAATATCATTTTGACATTTTCTGCTTCTGATGCTTTCTTTGAATGCAATTTATTCTGTACAAGTAGAATGGATTATGGCTCAAACAAGGTTTGAGACCTATATAATGCAATGATATATTTGCTGGTCTTGGAATATATAAAAAATTAACATTTTCGTTTAGATCTGATTTCAGTGAACTTAGAAACTGTGGCGGATCCTTTTGTTTATGGTACAAGTGTCGTGGTCCCTAATCTAGCATCTTTCAAGCAAGTCTCTGGAAACTCATCTCCTATTCATGATTCATCAGCCTGAAGAAATTAATCACTAAAATATTCCAGTGAGAATCAGTTAATCCCAAAAAGAAATTTAGTGGGGGCCTTGAGAAAATATATATTTGCACTATTAAAACGCATGATGTGTGGTTGAGGAGAAACCATTATTTTCCTCGGGTTCTTGGTATTGTTCGATTCCCAAAAAAATTTATAATTGGAACCTTCCTGAAAGCTATTATACCCGTCTATGTTGTTGATCATGAAATTTAAAAAAACGTTCAAATCATGAAACTTAAAAAACATTCAAAGTTTTCGGGTTGCACCATTCTAAATGTTTTTTTTTTGTTTTTTTTGAATTACTATGTAAATTATGATTTAGAATGTGTTTTAATAAATCACTCCACATCACCTACATATCTAATGTTATATTTAGTGTATTAGTTGACTCTTAATTATGATAATTATTTAAGTTTGATTTAGTAATTAACTCTCATCAAATTTCTCTCACAAATTTTTCTTATTTTTCATTCATTTCAAGTTCTAAAAAGAGTAGATGTGCTTAGTATCGTGATAAATAGGACAGCAACATAAGTGCGTGACACGGACAACCTCGTATAGAATATGTTTATGCTGATGGAACCATTGATCCTTTATTTCTTCATGGATTTTATTAGTGTAATTCGGTCGATTAGGGCATAAAATCTGGTACCAACATACCCAATTACAAAATCATTAATAAGGGCAAATGGGTCGGACCCACCACTTTGATGTGAGTGATTCTTAAAAGTGCTTTGGCCCTTGTAAAACTTTATAGGTAATGCGAATTATATACTGTGATCTAAATAAAATGTTGCCCTACACTTTAGAGTAATGATCATCAGTGCGTAAGAAAAGGTGTCGACTCATTTGGGTCTTATAATTGAATTTGGATTTAAAAAATTTGGTCAAACTAGTGTGGTAGATGGAAGAATTCAAGTTGTGCAAGATAGACATTGTGCAATTTAAATTGAATTCAAGTTGTGCAAGATAGACATTGGGCAATTTAAATTGAATTCACGTTATAACTGATGTAGAAATATCAAAATATAATTTATGTTTTACAATAACATGAAAATAAAAAAAAATATTAAAATTAATATTTTTATAATTAAATTAGTGATCAAATTGATTTTTTATGTCAATCAATAATTCAATCGATCTTATCAGTTTAACCGTCAATCCAACTAGTTAATAAAAATTAATTATATTTTTTTTATTATATTATGTAAAAATAATAATATAATACATTAATTGTCTTATGATACATTTAAAAAAAATCCATTAAAATAATATCTAAATTTAAAATTTAAATAATTATATATATATATATAGCAAAATATCAAATTTAAGCATTTAAGCTTTCTAAAAAAAAACAAAAAAATAACTTGATAGATTTATGAACCAACCACAAAAATAATTATCTAAAATTAATTAAATTGGAACAATCAACTAATTTAAATTGCCAGTCCAATTCGATTCCGAGAACATCGATTAAAATATACAAAATGACAGCAAAGAGACATCAAATGAAAAAGGTTGACAAGAAACCTGATAAATAAATTATACTTATATGGTTGAATGGACTTGTTACCCATACCACTCGGCACTCATAATATGATTATGAGTGGAACAAAATATAAAAATAAAAAGGTTGACATGAAATAATATGATTAGACTCATAAACTATTCTTAAGTGGATACTTAAACATAGATTGGCTAAGCACTCTTTTTCAGCCATTAAAGAGTCAAAGCCTCCATTGAGTGCCCATTGGCCAAAATTGCGCCACGATTCTGTTGATGCATCTTATTCAAAAATAAAAAAATAAAAAATTTCAACAAATAGGAATACTGGGATTTCAAGAAGAATTGACAAAGTGACTGAATTAAATAAGTCCAGAGTACATAGCGGTCATGCATGATTTCATGGTAGTGAAATAGCACCAATCGCAGCAGTTATTACACAATTTAAGTCAACTAACATTATTGGCTTTGTCTAAACTTTTCATATTTTCATCAAATTCCATCCTTAAGATAAACCCTGTAAATGTCAGCAATGGAGGTTCCATAGCTCTTAATGGAAAACTAAGAAGAGAAACTGTATCTTAAGATAGTCTTTAATCAACAGATTATAGTATATGTTGGTTGATTGTCAAATGTATTGGCTAACCAAAACAATCCTAACAGCTGGGGATAATTTGTTTAAACATGCAGATGACTACTAGAATCATTGAACCAGTATTGGCTGTCCTTTTAGAACTGCAAATATTTGAAAAAACTTATACCTAGCTCTCAAATTAGCAAATAAATAAATGTTCCAAGTACAAACATTTTTTTTTACCTAAACTATTATCAAAAGATATTTCCTTCAAGAATCCAATTACCAAGTGATAACAATAACAACCTCTGAGGACTGAAATCGAAAAGTTGTAAAATTTCCTGATGCTTATTAATCAGAAACGAGCAGTGACTTGAGAAAACAGAGCTTTAAAATCCTTGTTTGGTGTGCCGGATCCCTCAGGCTTTGAGGCAAGGTCAGATTTAGTGCCTGACAAGTTTATGTCATTAAGAAAAGCTTCAAAGTAATGCAGAACTAACGTATGATGCAGATCAAGAAGAGATGGAAAAAAAGCTAGCTGAGAGAGTTACCTGAAGGCAGGTTTCTGCAACATCAGCCCTCGCATCGTCCTTGTTTCTGTCTGAAGAAGTTCATCATCCTTTCCAACAAGTAGCTCTCTTAGGCCGCCATCTATATCTGCAAGCCTCCAGCCCTACACCAACAAATTAAAGAGATGAAAAGCAACGACCAGAATACAAGATAATTATGACCTCAGGAATATTTTTAATGCATGGAAACTATAGCAATATGAAGAGAAAAATAATGATGAGAAAGAAGAAAAAGATTTAGGTCACACGATAATAGTTCAAAGTCAAATCCTGTCAGTTAGTGATCGTTATGGGTTTTAACACCATTCTATAAATAAACAGCATTGCTACTGCAGTGCAAATCTTTTCTAGGTGTAGAAGCAAAAATATGCCATACCGAATTATGGGGTACGGCATCCCTGAGTCAGCCAAGTATTGCTCAGCCTTTCTCTCCCAAATCTATAATCCAAATAGCATTAGTTTCCAATTGATCTTTTGATGAAAGTGACCACTTTCTGATTATAGAAACGTGCAGTAAATTATAATTGGAGTTCATAACTGAAGAATACTGTATAACATTAGAGTTGCCCAACACTCACAACAAAATTGTTGTAAGGATTAGGAACAAGTGAATGGGGAACAACCTCAATCACAATCTCCTGATGAAGAAAAAACAGTAAATGGAAGGAGGTGGAAGAAAAATAGACCGAGGTAAAAGGGGTTACAAAACAAGATATTTCCGTTTCCCAAGCTATTTAAGGGGTGGTTTGAATTTGTTCCTCCCATTGATCCAACCAACACAATTTGGCTGTTCAACTGATGTTATAATATTTTAAGAATCACATTAAAATGCGTAACTTCAGTACAGGTCCTTAACAGCATATATTTGGTTCTTTTGCCCTATCCAGTCAACCTACAAATGAATAGATGAGATCAGGTATGTTAAACATAAGGGTCCTGAAACACACAGGTCCAATAATAGGCCATAATAGAAACCTGTTCAGGGAATGCTCCATCTTCAAAATAGAATTCTGGCCTTCCACCTTTAGCTGGGTCAAAGCCAGGTTTCAACTTCGGCACAGCACTTGTGAGCATTATCAGACCATTGATACCTTGAATTGCTGAAATAATGCTCTCAGCATCCCTTATATCCCCAACGTAAACATCATCTTCTCCACCAATTTTTTCCTTGCTCTCCTGGGTTCTTACCAAACCCCTAGCAATATACTGTTCTGACTTCTCCTTCAATTTCTTGTAAACAATTTGGCCTGCAATGACCAAGCAATGCGTAAGATGAAAGTTTTTGGACATGTGATTTCGTAGAGTTTGTCTCATTTACACTTCAAATAACTAGCACCACCAAGATGCGAAACTGAAACTAAGAAAACTGAAGCAGCACCTAAAATGTTGTATTATCTGTCAAGTCAATCAAATAAGACAACCTAAACGAGCATCTAAAACTCTTGATGGGTTCAAATTCAAGGAAATATAAAAAACTACAGTGTATCATTTATAAATCTGACATAACATATTAGAAAAACAGGGAAGTAATCAAGAAAGTGAAAAAATTACACGAAACAAGCAAATAACTTTAATAGATCAACTTCCACAGGTGAGAGAGAGAGCAAATACATCGTCACAGTACACACAAAATTTAACAGAAACTAGAAAGTCTAGAACTGCCAATCACAGAGTAACTCCTCAGACCTAAAGGTTAGACGTGGCAAATTGTAAACAAATGCAGAAACAAAGTTTATGAAGTTTAATCAATCAGGCTCCATGTATTTTGAATGTAAAGCATGGGAAAAAGAAAAACAAAAAGTGACTAGATATTTGGATGGAACTAGATGGAGGATGACAAAAATCTACCTAGTTTTCTCCTCTTCCTTTTTTACCTCTCGTAAACTAATGCCAGCCCCTGCTCCTAAACCTAAAAATCACTATATCTTTCTCTTAAACCAACGAGATTGCAAATGAGACTGGTCATCAAGACATCTCAATAATATTCTCCAAAGCATTCTACTGAAAAGTGAAAACCTTACGACACTGAGCTGCTAGCCTAGAGCAACTAACCTTGGAATCTTCACCTAAGAACGTGAGACCATTTACATTTTTGTTTAACCTTAATCCCTTTTTATAGCCAGGCTCATGTTTCAACAAGGATTAACTTAAACTAAATCAAGGAAAAGCTGGAAGAATTTGCAATGGATGAGACGATAAGATGTGCTCAACAAGACAGAAAGAAGGAACAAGATTATAGTTTTGCTCCTTTCTTTATTCTTGCTTTTGTAGGAATAAATTGACTTACATTGATCAGTAATTCATTTTTTATAACGTAAATTTTCGTGAAAAAAACCAAGAATCGTTAGTGCTCATATTTGTTCAAACATATTGCGAAAAAAAGCAAAAACCTCGAATGAAAAATCTCACATTCATCGCAAAACAAATACTAGCACAATAATATCAAGAACCCCACTAGCAATATCCATCACCTATCCACAAAAGGACTACCCCAGTTGATTTGTAGGTGCAGGTCATCATCTAAACAGCCCCTTACACCAATAATCATTTAAAAACCCAAAATACAAATACAAACCAACACATTACTACAATACAAAGAATTTTCAGACAAAGAAATGTTCCAAGAAAGTTACGTTTTTACCAGTTCTACCACCGGCACCAGTAACAAGAACAGTGCTTTTGCTTAAGCCAGACATGGCAACCACTGAACTTCTAATATATTTCGCTTTTCCAGGAGGAAAAAATGGGAATGCAGAAGAAGTGGAGAACTCTAGGAGTGTAGTCGTACTAATAGTGAATCTGTTGACTAAACTGGAGCTCCAGCATTTACGGCTGGCAGTTGAACAGGACGGGGTGAATGGGACACGTGTCATGGCAGCCACTGCGATTGAAGACTAGTCGGGCGGATTTCTGTCCTTCCGGCGGTCGACGGGAAATGAGTTCTCGAACCTCATGATGTGTTGTTAGTACTCAAAGATAGACAGTAGCAGATTTTCTCATCCTTTTCACACTAACACAAGGTTAATCACGTTATCTGCATTTCCTATGTTGTTTTGGGCTCTTTATTGATAGGGCCTTTCACTTGGGCCTTCAGAGTGAAGACCTGCACACTGGACTGTCAGGTGGATCTTAAATAAAGATTTTTAATGTGCGGAAATTAACTACTAAGCCCAATGCTTTGCTTTTATTTGTTTCAAGTATATAATACTCGTAAGGAAAAACTTGTGCCAATATAATTGATGGATACATTTATCAATTTATCGGTTGTATTGCACTCAAGAGGATTTAATTTATGAAATTTGAATAAAAGTACAAAAAAAAAAAAAATGGATAAATTTTTATTTGAAAACGACTCACGGAGAATTCAGTGTATTTTGTCATAGAATACAAAAAGAACTTCCATGCACATGTGGATTGTTACACAACTCTTCTCAAATAGTTAGTCTTTTTAATAATTTATTACAAATCGAATATATTTAGAACAATTTAATTTTTTTAAAAAAGCACATAAATGGTCATTCCCATGTAACACTTCACTTATGATTGCGACACTGAAAACACTAAGCTAGTAGAATTTCACTACATCATGGCAGCAAAACAAGATAAATTAATATTAAAAAAGGTCCGAAACAAGAAAGCATTACAACATTATGGCAACACCACACGATTAAAGTATTGTTGGAAAAGTTTGCACAATGATGTGAAAAAGGCTTAAGTTCAAATTTACCGTCCTATCTTGCCCATAACTTTAATTAATCCCAATACTTAATTGCACGGGTCAATTTCACATCATCCCACCATCTCTAGTTGTCAAAACAATATGGGCATCTAATCACGCACTAAACATAAAACTAATTATCAATTCCAATCATCATTTCCATAAAATTTCAATTTCATAATATGCTTCTATTGGCTTGATTATGACTAGAAACAGTGACTTTGTAAAGAATAAGGATGTAAAGAGCTAGGTAATAATTACAGGGGAAAGCAGAACTTTATATTAATTGATGAGAGCAACAATACAATTTACATAATCTGATGAAGTGAAGAGGTGAGAGAAATTAATACAAGGAGTTCCCATGTAACTGATGTTTCCCCATGCTAAGATAATAGAATAAGAAAATAAGTTAAGCTATGACAGAAGTCTCCACCGCAACCCCTGAGTAGTTGTTAGCTTCAGCAAGTTTATCAGCTTCCCAAAGCTCTGGTATTGCTTCCCGGAGATTATGAATGCTTTCTAGTGCATAATCTGCTCCTTTCACTCTTTGAGATTTACCAACCTGTGTGTAAAATTTAGGTGAATTCCTTTTTAAGGAATGTGTGCTGTCTCTACACTTCCCAAAAATTAAGCAATTCTTCATGAACTTACCAGCACAGTGTGCAGTCCTACGCGTTTTCCAGACTGAATGTTTCGGACACTGTCCTCAAAGAATAGCTGCAAAGACAAGTGAAAATTATTATAGGAATGTGTGAATCAAGAATATTGCAAGGTACAATAACGTCTGAAGTGCAAAGAAATGGTAAACTAACTGTTCTATGTGGCTCAATGTTGGCAATTTTAAGAGCCCTTTCAATGGCAGATTCTGAAGGTTTGCAGACAATTGGTGTCTTTGGCAATCCAGATGATCCAGCATTAGGATGAGAAAAATGTCCAATAATGTCGAAAATTTCAGGGCTTCCATTTGTAGCATTAGAAGGTTGTGTTGATCCCAGAAACTCGATATCATCCTCATCATCAGATGCAGCGCTCTTGTGAGTAGGATTAAGAGTCTCAAAGCAAATTCTCCCTTCAAAACAGTCTTCCAGACCAAGTCTATTTAGAGCTTCGATGGTGTGGACCTTATCAGCATTTGTGAAGATCTGTTATGCATGCAATTAGTACGAAGAACTAGTATCTGTACATGGACGTCGAAATGCTTGGGCTAGAAAGTAAAACAAACATATGAAATATGCTTACAACTTTGCGGATAGGCAAGCTTAACAAAAGACTTCTCAAAACAGGGTCCGGTTTCAAATTTTCATAAGGTAACCTCCCATGGACAAACCTATGATACTCATCATAGTCAAAATCATAGCCAATTGCCTGCATAGAGAATATTATATCATGATCCGTAATCTTTTATACAAAATAAAGTTTAATCGGCAATCAAAAGGAAGCACAAAGGCTTACCCTAAGACCTGCCATTGTGGTGCCATAGTTTTTATACAGTAGATTACACAAGTCAGGGATTTTGCTCTCTTCTACACCCAACTTTTCGATCATATAATCTGAAAAAAAGAACATATGTAAAAACAATATACCAGACACCAGAGGGAAAATTTACCAACATTACAAGTACTGTGCAAAAGCAAGAGACAAGCTTACCTTGAATGTTCTTAAGAACTGATGTTGCTAGACCCCAACTCAGGGGGTAAAGTGTATCATCAAGATCTAAACAAGTATAAAAGAGAATAACTTGGTCATGTTTGCCTCAAGATTGAACTCAAATATTGTTTAGAGGTAGATGACTTACCAAATAGAAGGCAATCATATTTTGGCCTCTGAACCTGCCTGTATAGATCCTCGTATTCCATCTTAATCTAGAAAACCTTGAGTAGAAAACTAAAATACGTAAGCATTGCGTGCAAAAATCGACATATAAGTTTAAGTTTAATTCTCAATCTACAGGTTTTCATGGCTGTGGGAAAATTATGGAAGGCTACTTTTCAAGCACAAACTCCTTGAGCCAAAAAGAGTTCATTACACAACAAACTACATGAGTTGACAATTGTTTTCGCAATCATCCCAACTACTTATGATGATGTCTTGTCCATATGTAACCCGCAACCACTTGTATAGGCCAGGCCCAGATAATGACAACCTTAAAAGCTTGACATAAATCTTATAACAAAGAATTCCCAGAAAGAAAAAGCAGCATATTAAGGAGGTAGTTGAATACAAGCAAAACCAGTTCGATAATTTCACAAAACAAAAGACCAGCAAATAGGAAAAAAAGGAAAAGTACAAAAAACTCCATAGCCCAAAGAAGAAAAATAAATGTAAAACAAGAACATAAATAAACCAAATTCATGGAGATACAATTAATGAATCAGAGTTCTAAAAGTGATTAATTCGAGAATAAAGTTTCACATTAGACTTCAAAACCTATCATATAATTGCTTTAATATTAACCATTAGAACTCGTAACAGTTTCAACCCATTAGCTACAAGAACTTCTGAAAACAATATGTATTTTCTATACATGTGCATGGAGTGGTGAAACACCATGTAAATGTTAAAAATGGCAAGATCCCAAGAGAGGAAATTACCTAAACAGTAATGAGAATGAAAAATCAAGAAATGGAGGGGGCTAAAAGAGAGCAGAATTTCAGAGGTACAGTCTTTTCTTTCAATGTCGAGAGTTGAAATGAAAGAAGAGGGGGAGGAGAAATGAAGGCATACGCTGTGTTTAAATAGACAAACCGTTGCCTCGTTTCATTTTTTTTGTTTTTTTTTGTTTTCCTCAAATCTTATAAATCACTTAATCATGTTTAATAAGTTATGATAAAACGGGTTTGAAACGTAATCTAGAGTTTAATATCTGACAGTTGTACTTTCTAGTCCGGTTGAGGCTCCAGCCTCCACGCGATGAAATTCATGCTAAACACTGAGTTCCTTAATTTTAGATTGTTCTATTTTTTGATTTTTTTTTTTTTTTATCAAATCAGAATAATTAATTCTAGGTTTTCAGAAGAAAAAAAAAATGAACAAAAAAATCTCTATATATGGAGAAAATTTTAAATTGTCAAATTTTTTGAAAATATTAACGGTTGAATTGTGAATTATAATGGATTATTTTGAATTAGTAAAACAAAGTAAATCAAATTTTTTATTTAACAATTTTGATTTAGTAAAATAAATTGAATCAGATTATTTTGAATTAGATTATTTTTTTTTCTAAAAATCTAGAATTAATTATTTTAATTTTATAAAATAAAAAATATAAAAAATAAGACACTTTATGCATTCCGTGCAGCATCAATCATACCGTAATTTCTAGATTCCTTGCTTGAGAGTTTTATAGTTTGCCCTTACATCCGCCTTTAAGCCTGACCTTTTTCTTTTCTTTTCTTTTTGTTTTGTTAACAAATAACTAAAAATATCAGCCAATTTTGCACAAAGTTATGGTCATAAAAATGGTCAATCAGTTGTCCACGACATCCAGGGGATATGATAGTTACCTCTGCAATATCATAACACTCTTACAAAAATAGAAATGTCTTACCTATATAAGAAAAGAAAAACCATACAAAAATAGAAATGTCTTACTTATATAAGAAAAGAAAAACCAATAGCGTCGTAGATGTCATGCGTTTGAAATATGTGGATGTATTTTTAGTATAGTTTTGACTTTGAAATTCTTCCCTTTGCTTTTTTTAGAGGAAATCTATCTTTGTAAAGTTTAAGAAAAACAAGAAATTAATGGAGTAATTAGTAGCAATATAAAAATAACAAGATCTTGTTTCTTTTTTCTAGAGTATTAATTAATGGGACATTCCTGAATAGAGTTAGGTAAAATTTAAAGTAAATCCTATATAAATAAATTATATTTATTATGTGATTGGCGTACATTTAAAAAAAAGTGACAAATCACGTCTGATATATTGCGGCTCTATATTCTAAAAAATAAATAAATATTTAAATAAAATAAAATATATCCGAGAGTCATTGAACTATCCTTCTAATTCTTGATATTCTAAGTGTAGTTGATGTAGATATAATTGTAATTCCAAGCAATAGTCACGGAACATATTAGAATAAAGTTATGGTTAGTTAGGGGATAAAAAAATACATTTATTAAAACCTTTCCCATATCATGCTACAAAATCTGGAGACTTCTAGGTATAGGGTGCAACAACACGTGAGACGTGAGATATTTTCATTGGACAAAATATCAGCATTTGGTACTAACAATGTACCTAAGTCTAAATCCGAACAATGTGTCAAATTGACGCACTATTTAAGCAGGTCTACAAACCCATTGAATGTGCATAATAAATAATAATATTATAAAAAAATAATGATATTATTATGTATAATTCAACTGTTTACAAATTCATTTAAATAGCATTCAAATAAATAAATGATGTAAAATGATTAAAACTGACTTGAATTGTATTTAAATTATAAAATATAATTTTCTAAATCTTGTAGTCATTTAACTATCATAAAAATTTGTGTATCTGTCCATCACTAGCACGTGTGTGGCTAAATTAGGTTTGGCAGGAATGGGTGTGGACAATTCAATGCCATAAAATAACCAAATCCATCTCACTTTTGAAGTGTTGCAGGTACTTTCCAGCTATAAAGTTTGTAGATTTCCTTAGTTACAAGGATTACCTACTTTACTTTTGTACACCAACTGCGACAAAATTCCTCAATGCAATGAATCAAATTAAACCATCTCATCTAAAAAATGAAAAGAAGAAGAAGAAATAAATAAAGAATCCAAGAAAGAAAGAGAGATAGGGAAAGAAAAAGGAATCAAATTAAACCACGGAATCGCGAATTCATGTGGCAATAAATTTTCACGAGGTTTAATGAGTCAAAATAGTTTGTAAGGAAATTTATTGTACTCAATGTTCTCACTTAAAAAATAATTTACTAATTACACAAGAATAAGAGTTGTAAATATATAATAATATGCTTCATTCATCACACATACAATTTTTTTATTTAAAAAAGTATTTTTTTATTGCCTTAATTTATTTTTTTCTAATTATTTTTGCACTTCTAGAAAACAATTTTTAAGACACATGTTAGTAGTTCTCTTCTATAGAAATTCTTTTATAATAATATGTTGCTCATATTGTTAAAGGACAAAGACCAAGCTTGTGACAGAACTCAACACTAATATTTTTTTAATCATGGAGAACAATAATTGGATGCTTAAGTTCGATTATAATCCAAGTAATTACATAGAAGGGTAGCCTAAAAAATCTTAAAAAGGAAAAAAAGAAAAGACCCTTGTTTAGTCTTCATTTACAATTGTTGTAATATTATTTTAGTATTACAGGAAGTATCGTCTACGTGGACAACAACACAATTATTTTAGGTTCTTTGAATTAAAATCTTCTGACTTCTCAATTATTTGGCTGGCTGGCTTGGCCCTGCTTGTGACACACACCTTTCTCACAATATGCTAATAAAGTAATGGTACTAATTTGTAATTATTGAGGCTCTGTCCTCTTGTAGGTGAGGTGGTTGTATGAAAGCTACAGCAACGGAGATCCTAAATATTGCTGCAACATGGGAATCTAATAACTAATAATGCTGCTGCCTTATTCAATTATTATTATCTCTTTTTTTTTTTTTTCTCTTGAAGATTTTAGTTAGTTCAAAATAAACTAATTATATGACAAATGAATTTATATTTTTTATATAATGATGTAAGAAGGAGTTATCATTTTATGATGCAAGGAGAGTGATGAATCACTAAGATATATATATATTTTTAATTAGGTGAAAAGCTTGATAAGGGCATCGGCCTGCGAGATTTTTTGGGAGTTAGAGACAAAATTTTACTCATAAAACAGAATGATTTGAAAGACTTTACGATCTCAAGCCATTAGAGAAATTTGTAGCTTCTTCGTTGTGAATTGATTATTTTTTTCAAGTGATTCGAATTTATGAATAATTAAATTTAAGATATTTACTAACAGAATATTTTATTTTATCGCACCAATAAAATTGAAGTCATAATTGGGGATTTGGGATCTTAAACCAGATGCAATTTTGGAAGCTTATGACCAATAATGCACCTTCAGTAGACATATATAAAAAGTGGTAGTTTTAACTTTTGGTGTACACTTTGGATGATGTCTTTCACAATAATTGTAAAAAAAGACCCCCTTTTCCTTTGCAAACTCGAATACGAACTCTTTGGATTAGCTTGAAAATTTTAGGTTATCCAATCCACACGTCATGTGCATGATTCTGAAATTTCATATGAAGCACAACATTTGATGGAAAATATGATTACCAAAACAATTTATTTTCATCAATTAATATGTGCATGATTCTGAAATTTCATATGAAGCACAACATTCGATGGAAAATATGATTGCTATAACAATTTATTTTCATCAATTAATATTGGAACCTTATTCCATTTATGAAAATAGAACAGGTTATGAGACTTTGGAAAAATTAAAACTTAGGAACTCTGGAAAAAAGTGTTGACAGCCTTCATATGTGTAATTTTGGAACTCTTATTTACTTTTCCTTCTTGGTGGGCGGTGGAAAAGGGTTTGTCTTTTTTGCAGTTCTTTTTTGGCAATTTGGGAGCCAGTGTACAGCCAGTACTAATGTACTAGTGTACTTTTTTTGCTAGGTTGTGCCTTTTTCTTTTTCCATAATTTTTAGAATGTTTAATATTTTTATGCACAAATAAATCAAACCGAGAGCAAGTAATTTATTGAATTTAATTTAATTAGAATAAATTTTAATCGAGTTTGAATAATTTAATTTTTTTATAAATATTTTTTTATTTTCAAAATTAAATGAGTTTTTAATAATTAATTTTAATTCAAATATCGAGTAATTTAATTTATTTTTTAATTTTTTTAACAATGAATATAGATAATCACGATGCTGAATAATTCCAAAAGACCGCAACCTGGATTAATTTAACCCATGCATCATAAAGGAAGTAAGATTAGCGAGAAAATATGAATTTTTGGATTTTCTTTTTTTCCCTCACTGTTTCATTCTTAGTCAGAGAAGGAAGGTGTTGGGAAATTGCAAGCACATTTTCTTGGCACCATAAGACAGAAGCAATGTTTTAATCTATTGAGATCAAACTATCATAGTCATTTGTTAATGTTACAGAAACAGGAAAGTCTCCAACAATGATTAGGGAAACTAAGATTTGGATACTCAGATGTTGATAAGTAAGTTCTCTGCCTTGCTTTTTTATGTGTTTTTTTCACAGGCTTACTTTCAATGCTCCTAATCCACAATGCCTGCTTCATTCTAATCCTGAGAATCCACTTTCATTAATTATAAGCATGAGGTATTGAATTAAAACATATATTTATTTGTCTTACTCTACTTGACCAGTCATGATTATCAAATAATTATTTATTATTGTATTGAATTAATTATTGACTAATATTAATATATTATTATTATTACTTCTCCAAAAAAAAAAAAAAAAAAAAAATCAATAAACATAGTCCCATCCGACACACACAACATTTCTTCCCCTATCTATCCTAACTAAATTGAAGCATAATAATAACATTAGCATATTACGTGGTAGCAGTATGCACATGTATTTTAACTAGCTAGACCATTATAGGGGGACAATTTAATCTTCTCAACTATGTATGGTCAAGATTGTTCCTTCTAGATGATAATTTGGGAGGTACGTATTAATAGCAACCCAATAATTTTCCATACTATGACTTGGAAGCAAATTGAAAATTATAAACGCCCATCATTTATGACATTATAAATTTTATATTCTTCACATACACATACAGAACGAGACGTGCACAATTCTTATTTTTAATTTTCATGTTCTTTGTATTGACAAATTTAAATATGAGAAATTTTGAATTTGAAAGAGTTGAGACGAATCTAACAAAAAAAAACACCAATAATTCATCCAACTCTCTTCGGAGACATGGAAAATTACTCTATAAATCAACTATATAGGAACATAAGTGAGATTATGAACTTTTCTTAAAATAGAAACTCATCATGTCTGAACCATAATGTCCAAATTGAGTGAAGAGTCTGTTTCTTCTAAAACTCTGCTTAAATAATTGACAATGCGTGAAACAAAAGCAATTACCACAGCTTTCCACCACAATTCAACATGAGGTTGAGGGCTTTTATGTGGCTATTTCCAGTGCTTTAATATCTACAAGTAATTAAAGCAGAGTGGCCCATGAAAAAAAACATAAGACATCTTATCCAAGGTTGTTGCACTTGAGAAAAATGCATATAACTTTGAATACTCTATTGCCAATGTAAAGCTCCTAAATCTTATCCGCCTGAAATCTTAACACACGATCATTTTAAATCCACAATTTTATTTTAATTTAATTTTTATATTAAAATTTGTAGTTTTTGTACTGAATTTAAATTTCATCTTCAACCTATTTATTTCAAATTTTACTCTAAAAAAATATTTTTTATTATTCCATTTATAATAATTATATTATTTCATCAAATATATATTTATAATTTGGTTAACATATTAATATAATTAAATATTCAAATTTGTATTTTACATTTAGTTAATTAAAATAATATATTTAATTAACATAATTTAATTAAATATGATAGTGAATTAGATAATATACCTAAACATATTAAATAATTAATAATAAGATTTAAATAGAAAATTAAAAATATGATATTAAATTAGATAAAATACAAAAACAAACATTACATTAATAATAAAACTTAAAAAAAAAGTAAATTACATATTGACAGTAATTTAATTCTCACTATTGGTATATTCACTCCACAAATGATTAATTAATATATTTCAAAGTATAATATAAGCTTTTTTATCTTTGATTTATTTATACTGAGTGATAAATTTTTGAAAACAAGTATTTTCATCCACTATTATTTTTACGTCCAGAGTTGGCACTTCTGTCGTGTATTGAATTGGTATATCAAAATTACGTTCATTCTCAACTATCTTGTTGTGCATTATTATGCACACGATTATTATATTAATATTAATATTATTAATAAAATACATTTAATTTATACTTCATTTTGTATTAGTATTAATGTTATTTAAAATTTAAATGATATGAGTTCATATAAATATTTTCTCACATATCTCTATAATATATTTAAATTATTTTATTTTTAATCTTTATGACTTATTATTATAAATAAATTTTAGCAATATGAATGTTCAATATTAATAATAACAATATAAATAAAATAACTAAATTTTACTAAAATACGTATATATAAAATATAAAAAGAAGTAATTTTATTGAAAAATATATATATTTGAGATAGAATATAATTTTTTAAATATTTTTAAACATAACAAATAATTATAAAATTTACTAAACACACAAAAAAAAAAAAAAATAAAAATAAAAAAATCAATAAACATAGTCCCATCCGACACACACAACATTTCTTCCCCTATCTATCCTAACTAAATTGAAGCATAATAATAACATTAGCATATTACGTGGTAGCAGTATGCACATGTATTTTAACTAGCTAGACCATTATAGGGGGACAATTTAATCTTCTCAACTATGTATGGTCAAGATTGTTCCTTCTAGATGATAATTTGGGAGGTACGTATTAATAGCAACCCAATAATTTTCCATACTATGACTTGGAAGCAAATTGAAAATTATAAACGCCCATCATTTATGACATTATAAATTTTATATTCTTCACATACACATACAGAACGAGACGTGCACAATTCTTATTTTTAATTTTCATGTTCTTTGTATTGACAAATTTAAATATGAGAAATTTTGAATTTGAAAGAGTTGAGACGAATCTAACAAAAAAAAACACCAATAATTCATCCAACTCTCTTCGGAGACATGGAAAATTACTCTATAAATCAACTATATAGGAACATAAGTGAGATTATGAACTTTTCTTAAAATAGAAACTCATCATGTCTGAACCATAATGTCCAAATTGAGTGAAGAGTCTGTTTCTTCTAAAACTCTGCTTAAATAATTGACAATGCGTGAAACAAAAGCAATTACCACAGCTTTCCACCACAATTCAACATGAGGTTGAGGGCTTTTATGTGACTATTTCCAGTGCTTTAATATCTACAAGTAATTAAAGCAGAGTGGCCCATGAAAAAAAACATAAGACATCTTATCCAAGGTTGTTGCACTTGAGAAAAATGCATATAACTTTGAATACTCTATTGCCAATGTAAAGCTCCTAAAGCTTATCCGCCTGAAATCTTAACACACGATCATTTTAAATCCACAATTTTATTTTAATTTAATTTTTATATTAAAATTTGTAGTTTTTGTACTGAATTTAAATTTCATCTTCAACCTATTTATTTCAAATTTTACTCTAAAAAAATATTTTTTATTATTCCATTTATAATAATTATATTATTTCATCAAATATATATTTATAATTTGGTTAACATATTAATATAATTAAATATTCAAATTTGTATTTTACATTTAGTTAATTAAAATAATATATTTAATTAACATAATTTAATTAAATATGATAGTGAATTAGATAATATACCTAAACATATTAAATAATTAATAATAAGATTTAAATAGAAAATTAAAAATATGATATTAAATTAGATAAAATACAAAAACAAACATTACATTAATAATACAACTTAAATAAATAAATTACATATTGACAGTAATTTAATTCTCACTATTGGTATATTCACTCCACAAATGATTAATTAATATATTTCAAAGTATAATATAAGCTTTTTTATCTTTGATTTATTTATACTGAGTGATAAATTTTTGAAAACAAGTATTTTCATCCACTATTATTTTTACGTCCAGAGTTGGCACTTCTGTCGTGTATTGAATTGGTATATCAAAATTACGTTCATTCTCAACTATCTTGTTGTGCATTATTATGCACACGATTATTATATTAATATTAATATTATTAATAAAATACATTTAATTTATACTTCATTTTGTATTAGTATTAATGTTATTTAAAATTTAAATGATATGAGTTCATATAAATATTTTCTCACATATCTCTATAATATATTTAAATTATTTTATTTTTAATCTTTATGACTTATTATTATAAATAAATTTTAGCAATATGAATGTTCAATATTAATAATAACAATATAAATAAAATAACTAAATTTTACTAAAATACGTATATATAAAATATAAAAAGAAGTAATTTTATTGAAAAATATATATATTTGAGATAGAATATAATTTTTTAAATATTTTTAAACATAACAAATAATTATAAAATTTACTAAACACACAAAAAAAAAAAAAAAAGAATACAAATAGCACAGCCACAATGCTGTATCAAAAATCAGGATTGGCAGTCAATTTGTCCTCAAATTTTCAATCCCAACCCTTGCCTGCGTCATTCATAGCACCAATTTAAAGATTGAAACAGTGTTAGCGTCATTTATTTTTGAATTCCCATTTATACAACCTCAATTCAACATGAGGTTGATGGCTTTCATGTGGCTATTTCCAGTGCTTTAATATCGACAAGTAATTAAAGCAGAGTGGTCCATGAAAAACATAAGACAAGATCCAAGGTTGTTACACTTGAGAAAATGCATATAACTTTGAATAGTCTGTTGCCAATGTAAAGCTCCTAATGCTTATCCGCCTGAAATCTTAAGAACCGACAGCTAATTTGGTGAGGCACTGCCACTTCAGGACAGACCTACATTTTATGCGCTTCTACCTCACGTGGCAAACCTACACCTTTGTAAATTCCTAGGTATTTTTTTTTATTATTATTTTAATAAATTTAAAAAAAATTTAAAAAAATTAAATTAAGATAAATTATGAATTGTTAGGAGACCAAGAAAAAGGTTTTGATGGAGCGCAGGTGAATATTCGTAAGAAGCACAAGATGAAGAATTGGAAGATGTGACGTTGATCAATGGCAGAACGTCTTCAAGTAGGCCTCGGCCCATTAGTTGGGCTTTCTTAGTAGGCTGGAATCAACAAAACTGTAGGGTATAAGTTTGATATTGGGCTTTAATTTGGGCCCGGTGTGGTTCTTTATTAGCGTAGATCAGACTGCTGCCGAAAAGTAATTACCAAATTGAGTTTTGGGCCCATACTGATATCATAGGTGGCGTTAAGCTCTGTATATGATGAAAAAAAAAAGAAAGAAAGAAAAACTGAAATTTTCTCGTTTTTAAACTTTTAGCAAGATATATTCACTCTATATTTTTAATTTTATGAGATTAAAACGCAGCAAAAAGTCTTGTCAATATTATTATTATTTTATTTTTTTTGGAATTCAAGATCCAAAGAAAGCATAAGAAAGAGAAGTAAAAAAAGGTTGACGAGCAAAGGCCAGACAAGTTTTGACTTCAAAGTCCAAAAGTCGGCGTTGTTGACTTGGTCTTTAGTCTTCATATCTTCTTCCTTTTTTTTTTACAACCCAAATTTTTAACTTGCCCTATACTAATTTTGAATTTTTTAAACACATATTTTTTTTTTTTTATAATTCAAATTCCTAACTTGCGCTGTACTAATTCTGAACCTTCTAAACACATGTTTCTAGCACCTAGGAGGGGCTAAATCGCGGGATATGCCTCAACCAACACCCAGGTTCCCAACAAGAACTATACACTTCTACGCACAAGGAGCCCAACCCACAGTGATCGCTCGAAACACCTCAATCGTAGGATCCCACTGATAGTCCAATAATTGCTTTATACGGAAATGCATCAGCAGGTTCCCACCAGAATTTGAACTCTCACCCTCCCGCTGGAATCAAGTCCAAGTTAATTGTTCCGTCAGTTGAACTGTACCCCAAGAACCTTTAGTCTTCATATCTTGAACCAGTGCATTAGTCGTTCAAAGGAGAAAATATTATTCGGTTCTTGTGATTCTTGTAATACTCGAAAATACATTGGAAAATGGTCTTATTTAAAGAAAAGAAAAGATTAAATTACTTTGCTCATAAAAAGAGATTGCTGCGCACATATTACGTAAGATGTCTTATGTTCCATTTTGTCAAATTAATGTTTTATTAGGTAATTAATCTTATTTTATGTCATTATATTTCCAAACTTAATCAAAGATTCTAATGAGATACTTTCATAAATCATTTGATTTAACAAAATGTTTAACTATAATCATTTTTTTGCAAATTTGGAGTTTGTTTTTAAAAACCGACTTCTTAAAGGGGCTTTGAGTAGATATACTATTTCAAGAATTAAAAATAAAAAAGAAAAAGGTAAAATCCCACGACGGAGATTCAGATTGAAGCCGCCCTAAAATTCTTTCCCTCCCAAACTCCGGCGGCGTTCTTTTTAAACAGGCCGTGTGAGATGCCGCCACGTCAGCAGAACAAGTCGGTGCCAGCCCATTCTTAACTGTCACTGTAACTGTTATTCCACCATTGTACAAGCCTATTCAGAATTCACCACCCAGGGGAAAAAAGAAAAGAAAGAAACTCTGTTTTTAATTAAAATAGAAAAAAAGATTGAGAACCCGTCAACCCTCCCACGTCCTCCACTATTCTGTACCAGAATTCGAAATTCTTAATTAATTGCTCGCACAAATTTCTATATATACAATCCCAGTAACCGTTCATGCTCCGTCCTACATAAAATTCTGCAATTTTCTATGATCTGAGAAAAAAAAAAAAAAAAAGAGAGCTACTATAATAGAGCAGAGTACCGTACGTACGTCGCTAGGTTGTATAGCAGAAGAATAGTTATTCTTGGGAGTAAAAGTTTGTGAAATGGAAGGGGAGAAAGGATGTACAACCCCGAAGAACCAGGAGTATCAGATACCAGCGACGCTGGTCTGTCCTCCGCCGCCAAAGAAGAAGAATCAGCTGCGAACGAAACGGGAGCCGCCAAAGAATGGATATTTCCAGTCGCCGGAGATTGATAAATTCCTTGGTGGCGCTGCTCAAAGTAGAGAAGCTTGGGCTGAGTATTAATTCTTGCTGTGTTAGTATATGCATGGAAACTTAATTAATTTTGTGTCTTCTTTCTTTTTTTAATCAGATTTAGGAGGTGCAGTTGGGTAGTGGTTTAGGAATTAGGACATCTTAGGTTGTACTATATAAGTTTGTTCTCCTTTTTTCTTTTGTTTGTTGTTTCAGTTCTGAAGTAGTGAGGATTGAGGTTTCGTGGATTTTCAGTAGAGCATTTTCTTGCGTGTTCATGATCAGTTTCTCGCCGAATGAGAGTGAGAATAGCTGAGGTATGGTATTCAGCGTTTGTGTGATGAAAGCCAAAACAAAAATGAGTCTTATCAAACTTCCAATTCTTCAAAGCAAAAAAGATTTTGGTTTTACTGCTGCTTCTTGAAAGGAAGCTTACAGAAAAAGGGATAAACGTCCTTTTGGCTCTTACATGCTCAGTAGTCTTTACTGTACATATGGATGAAGGGGAGATGGAGGTGGTGGTGGTGGTTTGCAGAGGACTAACCGTTATAGCTGCTAGGCCTGCCACCCTTATCACCGTCTACTAACGCCATGGAGAAGCTGATAAAAAATCCACCAACCTTCACTCCCACAAGCACAATTATTGCTTTTTGAGATTAAATTGTTTGAGAAATCAAAACTATACTATTTATGAAAGTGTGAATCTTTGTGTGTTTGCTCCATTATTAAAAAGAGATATATACGCTTAAATTGAATTCAATTATGCCAGCAATATTGTGTTAATGGAAGACGAAGGCTAAAAAAAGAGTCATACATAAGTACTCTCTCTCTCTCTCTCTCTTTAAAAAATAAGTCCGACAAAACTTGGATTACCAATATATGCCAGCAATAATTGTGTTAATGGAAGACGAAGGGAAAATGGGGTGAGTTTTGAAGGCCCAAATAACAGGAATATTCAGCGGGATTATCAGCTGGTTTTTTTAATATGGCCAGAGCTGCTTATGTGAAAATGCGATACAGAACATTCTAGAGGAAACTATTCGAAGAAAATCCTCCAACGAAAAAAAGAAATTGTGAAAATAGCAGCTGATGAAACTCCGTTTTTTTTATAAGCATCAATATCTATATTTGGTCATACAAAATAAAAATATAGTACAGGACAGATGAAATATAGATAAATTTTAAAGCTTTGTTCTTGGCGATCGTAATGGATACAGATGACATAAGTTATTTAAATATCTGCAGTCAGTAGCAATCATATGTTTTGCTACAGCATAAGCATAGAAAAGTACTGCTCAAACTCCTTATCAATTGTTTGTTTCTTGCCTTCTTGCTGAGCTTCTGCACCCAAAAAAGAACATGAAAAGCTTTTAACACAATTTTGATCAGAAAGGGAATTAAAAAATGTCTTATAAAAAAAATTAAGTTACCTTGATTAACAGACCACCTTCCAGATGAAAGAACGAAATTACTGGGAGCTACCCCATTTGAGTAGAGCAGATTCTCAAGTTCCTTATCTGTACATTGCTCCATGCCATCATTTCTGTATTCTGAGCAGCTGCAATCAGCATGACTTCCAAATTCTCCGAGGTGCCCCTCATAATTCAAAGGTGGATGCAATCCATATTGATAATGGGGGCAATCAAGTTGTTCACTGATGGATAATGACTCTGGTTCACTTGAACTTGACGTTGTCAATGATCTACACTCTGAAGAGTAAAGACCGATCTCAGAAGACGTGCCAGCCCAACTAGCAGATGAAGTAGATGGCTCGTCAGATGCACATATTTCTGGATATCCAAGATCAGTTTTAGCTTCATCATCAGTAGACATGATAGAGTCTGCATTACAGTGAAAGCTATTGCTATCTTTTGCAGATTCTGGATCTGATTCACCTCCTCTAGCAAATTTGTCATTTTCTACCTTCTTTGGCTTGGTGCTGGAACCCGGTGAAGAATCACATTCCAGGCTTTGACCCCAACAAATATGCTTGGGCAAAGGCATTTCTAGCAGCTCATCTTGCAATTTCCTTTTCTTGTTCAAGTAAGCAATATTGCTGGTATCCAAAACTCTATTAGATTTAAAATTGGTTACAGAAACTACATATTTACCAAGAATAGACACCAACAGAAGTTATTGACTAGTAAGAAAAATTTCAGGGATGCGTTAAGGATGTTACAAACAGGTCATGCGAGGTGGTCAAAGGGAATGAAAGCAAAAAGCTATAAGCTTCAAAACATGCATGTTTCTCTTATCCAATAAACATAAACACCATATTAAAGCCATGATAACAAGATTGGTTGCTATCAGGTGAATGAAATAAAACCCTGTACATGGACAAAGGGTTTAAATAAAATGCGTCGAACGCCACCATCTAGACTACACACTTCATAATCCAAAATACACTCCACAATAACTGCCAAAGCAGAGCAAGCAGCCAACTATTTATAACACCCACCACCAAGAATGTATGTTTATACCATGCATAAACTGACAGAAAACAACAACATTTTGGGCTTGATGGGCCTTCAATCGAAAAGATAGTCGAATGTATTGAGAAGTAACTATCTTCAGCTTCATCTGCGTGAAACAGCATGAAGTAATTAGATTAACTCATTATTCTCACCCTACAAGCACACACATATAAGGTCTTGTAGCATCTCTTAAACCCACAAATAATTGTTCCAGGCAAACAGAACCCACCGAATAGGTAATAGCATTCACTTTCCCCTAAATCCGTTTCCTCATCACTGCAATTTTTTTTTGGTATCACCACATTGATTTATTAAAGGCACAACTTTGAATAGATAATCATAAAAATCAAAATCTTCCAATCCCTCTCCTTAGAATACACATCAGGAAGTCAATACACATATTCTTCCTTAAGAAATCCATCTTTCTTTTTCCATCCAAGAAAAGATCCTACTTTTGTATTCTTTTTCCATCCAAGCAAATCCTAAGTACTCACTACTCATAGCTAACCAACTTTTATGCTTACATGATCACAACACAACATAATCAAGAAAGAAGAAACTATTATAAGGCCATGATGAAGCAAATAAACAAAATTCCAAATCAAGAAACAGATATTGAATTACAAGCAACACAAAATATGAATAATCAAGAAAATTCACCTGTTTATTCCAGCTGGGCTGCCCGTACTTCCCTCCATTATGATCTGCAAAGAAAGATGCTAACTGGCTTTTCTTTTTCTCCCCTCCACAAGTAAAGACTGAAGAGGGAGAGTATAAAGCTTCCAACAGTTGGTCTGATAAATGAAATCAACAGAAACCTGTGACTCTGACAGGAGAGTGGGGGTGTGATGGTACCATATGACTTTTACTAAGTTATGGCCCGTTGGTTTATCCAAGGATCAAGTTGCTCGCAGTCACGCGCTTGTTGGAGTTTGTTTGGCTTGGTTCTGAATTCTGTTTTATGCGTGAGGAATAGACTCCTGATAAGCAAGAGTAGATTAAAATGGCTTTTGAGGCTAGTAGGAATTAAGGATGATAAAGTGTGTGGATTTAAATTCGAATTTTATATGAGATGAATTTTAATTATAAATGAATTTAGATTGATTTTTTTTTTTTTAAATTTAATTGACCCAATCTGTTTATTTTTTTATTTTTAAAAAATTATTATAAAAAAATTATATGATATTTTTTGAAAAAAAATAAAAAAAAAGTATTATCTTAAAAAAAAATTATAAAATAGGCCATTATGTCTAACAAGATCACGCACGATCCCAATTCGATTCATTTTCATTCTTATTAGGAATGACCATTTGAAATCCACAACCACTTTATATGTTTATTTTTAGTAATTTATATTTCATTAATTTTGAGTATATATTTAATTTTTTTTATTTATAGTAAATATTTTATATAAAATACAAAATATAATATGATATTAGAATAGAATACCAAAATACTTGTCATGGTGGTCCTTCTCTTGTTTATCCTAAAGCCCTTCGTTTGATATATCTTCTCCAATTTATATGTATATATATATATATGTGTGTGTGTAAATATATTATAAATATATATGACCATGCTGCAAAACATTGTACAAAACGCCAACGCATTAAAAATGAAACTGCAACTAGGATAAGGTAATGGATATAGTACAAGTACGACAGATTCGTCTGGATTGCACGTGATTGGATAACCTTAAAAAAAGTTTACGACCCAAGCCATTATGTACTCGCATTTGAAAAAGACCTGACACAAACTCACTAGTCAAACTGCAAGTTTTTTGTTTTTTTTTATTAAATTTATTATTTTTAATGTAAAATCAACTTTACTTGCAACTTGTGTTTGTTATGGCATATTGCCTTTAAACATTGGCAGCAACCCATATGTAGTTGTTTCCAACAGCCTACCTTCAACTTCCTATGGTTGTGAATCGATCATGAATGTTTGTTGGTTGAAGGCACTAAAAATAATAATTGTCTTTGACAACTAAACAAGGTGGCCATTTAGGACTGCAAAAGGGGGCAAAAATTGGCTACAAATTCACTTTACTTTCTCCGAAGTTACATACTACGAGGTTCTTTCTTTTCTCTGATACGGTAAAACTAAAAATGAGAAAGAATGAAAAATAAACTCTAGAAAAAAAAAAATAAAAAAATAAAGTAACATTATCAAGAAGTGGAGTTTCCAGTTAACATTTCGGAAGATCCGAAGGTGGAGGCGGCAGCTTCTGATTCCGGCGCTTTCCGTCCATCACAATCCAAGCCATTTTCAGTCCCCAGCTTGTATGCACTTCCAAGTGACAATGCATGAACCATACACCTATGCCATTCATCAAGAATCAAGCTTATTACTCCTATATAATAATTCTTGAGGCAATGTACCTTATTTTGACATCAAATTATTTTTTTTGTATATACAATGGAATATACCTGGATTATCTGCTAGGAAGCGAATTGCGACCCAACCCCCGGATGGCACCCCAACAGTGTTCCTCTCAGCCGGATCAGCCAAATTGAACTTGGCTGGATCTTTATTCGGGTTGAAATTCCCAAAGCCCTGGCCCAACACAAAGAAGTTGAAGCCATGGAGGTGAAGGGGGTGGCTTTCTGCACCAATTATGCTGGTGTCCTGCATCACCAGCTCAACACTAGTATTAAATGGCAGCACCACCACTTTCGTGCCGCTACTTACCATAATGTTGCTGGGCGGGTTGCCCGTGTAATTGAATTTGAATGACGGGTTGGCTGGAAAATCAGTGGTGTAAATTCCTTTTGATTGGTTGAAGAAGTGGGCTTGAAGCATGGCCGTGTTTGGCATCACAAATGACACATTGTTAACAGAAGCGGCCAGCATTGTGTTGTTTGGGCCTTGGCAGGTTTGGTTTGGATTGGAGCACGGGCTCAGGCCTAGACCAACTGTGAAGAAAAATCGCCTGTCGACTTTTTGTGGGACTTTTGCTAGGAACTTCGAATTAGCCAAGCTCCGGATTTTTTTGTTGAATTTCGTGGCAAATGTTGTGTCATTGAATAATGGAAGTTTTGGTTTTAAGAGGGGAAGTTTGTTAATTTTATTGGTTTTGTTTGAAGGGAGATGGTATTCTAGGATTCCTGCAGTGGTTGAATTATCAAATGCAGCAGGGCCTGTGGCATAAGGCCTGGCAGCCATGAGATACGTCGCGTTTGGGTGATGTTTTTTAGTCTTGAGGAGTACATTTGTTGTCTGGCCAGGAGTGATAAGAACTGTATTGGTTTTGAATGGTTTCACATACACAGCATCAGCTTCAACAACTGTCAGGTTGTGGTCAGCAATGCTGAAGAAAAGCTCGTCGTTGAGTGCAGCGTTGATCAATCTCAGCAGGTATGTTTTCCCTGGATTCACCTTCAGTTTGAAGGTATCTGCAATATAAAGAAGATCAAAGAAAAGGAAAAAAAAAATGAACATTCCGTTTAATTGACAAACTGTTTTTAAATTGATGGTGTGATCAAGAATTTTTCCTTTTCTTAAACATGTATCTGTTTGGTTATTGGATTGGTGTTCACCTTTGGCTGAACAGTTGTATAAGAGTCCTGGAAGGCCATTAACGGTGAAGGCATCAGAAATATTTGGGGCTCCTCCTGTTTGTAGAGCTTGATTAATAATTGTCTCTGTATCTGCCTTCCACCATTCACCTACAATCCAAGCACAAAAAGGAATATAACAGGGCAATCATTTTTCCCAATCATGAGTAATAATGACTTTGAAGGGACAATTTCAGTTAAATAATCAAGCCCTTTTACCAAAAATGATGGGGACTTCTTTGTAGGGTTGTGGGAATGGATAGGGGACTCCACGTTTCGGTAGGATGACTATAGGTCCGTAGAGTGTAACTCTAAGCCATGAAATATGGGCATGCCAAAACAAGGTTCCCCTTTGGCCAGTAACAGTGAAATTGTACACATAGCTTTGCCCTGTCTGAATCGGGCATTGGGTGATATATGCTGGTCCATCCGCCCACCCACTCCTCAGCTGCCTGACTCCATGCCTGTCAATTTGCGCATATATATCATAATGACTATAATTGTGTTCAACATTAACCTTAATCTTCAAGAGTATTTAAGATTGGTTATGTTACCAATGAATAGAGACATTGTACCGAACATGGTTAACTACTTTAACTGTGACCCTGTCTCCTTCTCTTGCAGTGATAGTAGGCCCTGGAAATTGGCCATTGACAGTCACAATGCTCTTCGTTTGGCACAACCTTGTAACACTTTGCATTTTGATCTGTATTCATGCATGGATAAGAAGACATCAACAACTGAAAATATGAGCGAAAACATACTGAAAAGAGTGCAGATTTTTGTACTAAAATCATCTCTACCTCTGCACATGGTGAAAAAAAATGCAAATTACGTAAGAGAAACAGATATATTGACTTGTTATATCACTCATTACATACATCAAATTTGTAGTGCCTCGTTATGCCTGAATGCTTCGATAGTGCTAGCTCGACTAGAAGGCAGAAAGTGGTCATGACAAAGATCAGAAGCTTGAGAGAAATCATTTTTACTTTGATTCAATTGATATGTCTGTTGGGAAAGAAATGCTGCAGATAGGGCAGATTTTTGAGTTGCTAAGATGGCTTGAAACTAGAGGCATTCAAGAACATATATTTATAGTGTCTTATAGGACATAGTGTGTGCGTCAATTTCCTTTGGTAATTAGGGAGAGTGGTAATAATCACAACATAGATCTGATAACAGATTCAATGTTGACCTGACTAGGCTGTTGCTCCAACTCTACTTTGGAGTGATATCCAAGTGAGATTATGATCAGATTATGAGGATTTCTTGAGAAGTCCTAAATACCCTTTTTAAAATATTTACAGTTTCTTCCTTGACTAATTAATTATGATGAAATTCTGCTGAAAATTGATGAATATGCTATAAAATTCTCATAGTTATGTTATGCTTAATAATATCATAGTTATATTTTCGTAAATATATTTAATTAGTTGGGGAATCAATTATAATACAAGTTGTTATTATTTTTATATATCATGAGCAGCAGTTTGGAAAATGGTTGCCCGGTAGCCTTCAATCCCCTTCAGGCAACCGTTTAAACTTGGTAATCAAGAAATAATGGACTAGAGCTAACTGCTAACCCCCATTTCGTTGGCTGTCGGGGTTTGAAATTTTGGGTTCCAACTCTGGCTTCTTTCTGGTGTGGAAAATATAAGCACGTTTATGTTAACTCATGTCAAAATTTCTTTTTCAAGAAAACTGTCTTTAACCCCATCCCATTTGCACTTAAAAAGTTTTTTTTTTTTTTATCATTTTTGCTAAGAGAAAAAAGAGACAAAATAACGAATGTATAATATATTCTCATTTTACGGCAAATTCGTAAAGAATTAATTATTATTTTGTTTTCTTTATAAAAATTGTTGTGTTAATATAAAATACTTTTAAATATATACAACTTAATGCATTAAAATCCTTATAAAAGAAGATTGTTATTATTTGAAAAGTGATGGGATAAATAAACTTATCGTTACTATGCGGTTTAACTTTCTTTTAGTTATTAAAATTATTGTATTTCTTTAATGATATCATCTAAAGGTAGTTTTATTCTTCTGAGTGATGGATACATAAGAGAACTTTGTCTATAAAGATAAAGATATAATTTAATTTAAATAATAACATAATTAGATATCTTTGTATTTCTTTTAATTCTTCAACATTGGATGACACATTTTGTTCTTATCTACTCTCAATGTAAATACATACATACATAAATTCATACTTGCTTTTACATTCATACTTATTTGAGATTAATTCAATTTCTCTTTAGTAATACTTTTCTTTGTTAATATTTTTCTAAACATGTTTTAGGGAAGCTTATTATATATCTTTGTAAAACAAACATGTTTTTTTCCATTCGGTATATTTATATGTTTTTCAATTTACCAATTAAAAATATAATTTTAAATCTTTTAATAATGTTATTTTAGTCATCACAACAAAAATAAAAACATAAAACTTCAATTTATTCATATTTTTTTATAGTAGAGACATAGATATAGATATGTGGTAGGCGAAACTTAATTTTTAACAGGAAATGATAGGAACATAATACTGCAAATTAAATATTTTTTCTCCATTTTTTTGAACTTGATTCCTAATCTATGCTAGTTGATATATAGACAACCATAAATAAAAATATCCATGCAATCAAACCTCAACAACCATAGTACCACCAGTTTTGACGATAACTATGCGGCGCTGTGTATCATGATAGTGAGATTGTTGGAAATAAATAATTAAAAACTACAAAAAATCTATAGTTTATTCCCAATACTAAGATTGCCAAAAAAAAAAAAAAACACAGTTCAGACTAAAAGTCTAAGATCTTAAAGTCAGGATATATATTCTAATTAAATACACATTTAAAATAAAAGACATTATTGATTTTTTATTCCTTTTGTTTTTCCTCCTTCGGAGGTTTCAATAAAAAAACGCAAAAGAAAGAAGAACAACATGAAACATAATTGTCGTTCTTCTTCCCTCTCTTATACTAATAAAAAGAATGTTAGCAACGGTAGAACGGTTGAAAAATTTTCTTTGAGTATCGAGTTTGAATTATAGTGAATATAGAGGTTATGACGCGTTTGTATTGTTCGTTTGATGATTCCTGTGAAAAAAAATTTATTCAAATTCTGATATAGAAATTATAATACGCCAGCAATTCAATTATATATAAATTATATTATTGTATTTACTTTAAAGACGAATCGGGGAAAAATAAAATAAGAAAGTTGATAAACTAGAATTAGTAGAGCGAATAAGGTGACCACTAACAGAATTGGTGTTGTTTGTTAATCCACCATAACCTGTCGCAAGCATTAGGTCCAGAAAAGTTGGGCTTTTCTTTGTACCCAAAATGAAAAGGTATTGGGCTCTTGGTTCAGGCTTTCAACCCCAAATGATTTGACCCAAATAAGCCCAAATTATTCACAGCGCTTGATCAAAATTAGATATTGGCAAAGCTAAACTTTTTATTTTTCTATTTTTTGCCCTTTCAATTCATTGTTATCAAGTATATTTATGTCGAGGACAGTAATTTACTTTTTATTTTTTACTTTGTTCTTCGTAGTAAAGTATTACTACAACGTTAGACAATTGACAACTAAACTTCACCGCATTCAGAAAACAGTTTTTTCATGAATAAAAGTGAATTTATAAAATTCTCATATGAGGAAAATTTTGGATCCCATTATTTATCAAAAATAACAAATTAAACATATTTCTTGGCTATTAAACTTGTCAAAATTAGTATGATGACAAAATACCGTTACTTGCCCTTAATATATATAATTAACTATTAATTTAACATTGTTACTTGATGCCTTTCATTAAATATATAAGTATCTCCAGTATTAAAAGATAAAGAGCCCCCAAGCAATTTTAAAGCTATAGCACAAGAGAAGATGTGGTGAAGAATATTAATTTATAATACATGGAGTCATTATATTTTTGCTTGCTGAAATGACGAAGATATACAAGTGTGTTCAGCATATAATGAACTGATTAAGTTTTATTAAGAAAATGTAAAATTGAACGATACAAAACAGAGTCGTTCACTTTATTGAAACTCATTGAACATTACAAAAGACTACACAAAGTGGTCGCCAGTAGTCTCAATTGTACATAATTGGACAAAATCATAACAGAAGAAAGAAACAACGAAGTCAATGCTGCAAAACTGGGAGAGACCAGTCAGCTCAGTTGTGTTAACAAAAGAAAACCAAGCAAGAAACAGAAAAAATAATAAAAAAATTCAGGGCCATTTTTGAGGAGAAGAAGAAGAAAATAATATCAGCATTTTGGAAGATCAGCTGGTGGAGGAAGGAGCTTTTGATTGGGAAGCTTTCCATCCAACACAAGCCATGCCATCTTCAAGCCCCAGCTCGTGTGAACCTCCAGGTGACAATGCATGAACCAAACACCTAAACCACATGCCATTCATGTTAACAATTTTGTTGAAATGACACGATAGAACAAACTTTGTCTCAAATTTATATAAGATAGGATACTTTTACAAACCTGGATTATCAGCCAAGAATCGGATGGCAACCCATCCACCTGAGGGCACGCCAATGGTGTTCCTCTCAATTGGGTCCACAAGATTGAAGTTTTTCGGGTCGTTATTCGGATCATAGTTGCCGAACCCTTGTCCCACGACAAAGAAATTGAATCCATGGAGATGGAGAGGATGGCTCTCAGCCCCAAGAATACTTGTATCCTGCATGACTAACTCCACACTAGTGTTAAAAGGCAAAACCATAAGTTTTGTCCCATTTCCCACCATAGTGTTGTTTGGAGGATTTCCAGTGTAGTTAAACCAATGGAGCGGGTTGATAGGGAAATCTGGGTTATAAACGCCGCTTGATTGGCCTGTGAAATGGGCCTGGAGGAGAGCTGTTGTGGGCTGCACGAAGGATATATTACTGACAGATGCTGCAAATTTGGTGCCATTTGGCCCTTGACAGGTCTTGTTTTGGTGACAGGGGCTTGTCCCCAATCCTACTGTGAAGAAGAAATGTTTATCTACTTTTTGTGGGACATTAGCAGGGAACTGAGGACTGGCTAAGCTGCGCAGCTTTTTTGTGAAATTTGTGGCAAATGAAGTGTCATTTAGAGGTGGGAGAACTGGTTTGTAGAGGGGAAGCTTTTTCATTGAGATGACAGAACGAAGAAATGGGGATTTATATTCTAAAATTCCTGCAACAGTAGAGTTGTCGAAAGTGCCTTGGCCAGTAACATATGGTCTAGCAGTCATGAGGAAAGTGGCACCTGGGAAGTTTGGTTTTGTCTTGAGAAGAACATTTGTGGTCTGTCCAGGGGTAATGAGAATTGTGTCAGTTTCAAAGGGTTTGACATAAATTGCATCAGCATCCACAACTGTAAGACTGTGGTTTGCGATACTAAAGAAAAGCTCGTCATTTAGTGCAGCGTTGATCATGCGAAGGAGATAAGTCTTTCCGGGCTTAACTCTCAACTTGAATGTATCTGTCAAGAAAGCATGTATATATTATTCAAAAAGTGTAATTTCTCCAATTATATTTTTCCGCAGTTAATGATTGGAAAAAAGAAAGAAACTTCTGGCATCAAGGCTTGCACCTTTGGCAGAGCAATTGTACAAGGGCCCTGGAAGTCCATTGATGGTATAGGCATCAGAGACATTTGGACCTCCACCTGTTTGTAAAGCTTGGCTGATTATGGCTTCAGGATCAGCATTGAACCATTCTCCTGCACACCAAGTAGGATATACTATCTTAATATAAATCATACATATAACCTTCAGAATCAACACATGCCTAGGTAAGAATTTTAAGAATTATCTTAAAGGTTGTAACTTGTTTGATGTATCCATTCGTTGTGTACTTACCAAATATGATGGGGACTTCCTTGTAGGGTTTCTCGAAAGGGTAAGGCACATTTTTCTTAGGAAGGATAATTAGAGGGCCATAAAGAGTAGACCTAAGCCACGATATGTGTGCATGCCAGAAAAGGGTTCCCCGTTGGCCAACCACAGTGAAATTGTACACATAGCTCTGCCCAGTTTGTATGGGACACTGAGTTATATATGCAGGCCCATCTGCCCATCCACTGCGAAGTTGCCTAATGCCATGCCTGTCATATTAATTATATTATTAGTTCATCATCATTTTTATATTTCCAAATCAATGTAAAAGGAAGAAATTAAAGAGGTAAGAGTAGTTTAATACCAGTGGATGGTAATATTGTTGGGGACATGGTTGGTAACTTTTATAAGTAGGCGGTCACCCTCTCTTGCTACAACACGAGGTCCAGGAAATTTCCCATTTACGGTGACCATGCTCTTCGTGTGGCATAATCGTGTCACGTTTTGCATCTTGATCTGCAACAGGTTGAAGAATATGTAATATGAATCAGGAAATGTATACTAAACAAGTAAAAATTAACATACTGCTGCTACATAAATATTACAAGCGTACATTGAACTCGTAATGTCGGGTGATGGCATCTGCATGCCGAGGAAGCAGGCACAATGCCATGAACGCCACAAACAATCCAGTAGAAACCAGTAATGGAGAGGCACCCATTTTTGTGTCTTTCTGGTGTGTGATATTGGAAGGTTTTTAAGGGTATTGGACAGATGAGTGAACCTCTTTTTTATTTTGTGGTATTGTTAGAACAAAGCCACTGAGATTTTATAGGGGGCGTTGAATGGGGTGTTTGGTTGATTAGGTGATGAATATTGAATAATTTAAATGGGTGGAAAATGGAAAAATAATCTTCAAAAAAGAAATAATAGAGTAAAAAATTGTATTTTTCGGACCAACTGTAGTTGGAAAACAACATTAGAGTGGTGTCAAAGACATTCTAGTTCTGTTTTGACCCCTTCACTCTCCCTGTCAAATCTTCCCTTATTCGTGATGCTATGTTTAAGAAACTCAGCAAATGATATTGACCATCACCACCCACCCCCCACCCCCCACCCCTCAAAAAAAAAAAAAAAAAAAAAAAAAAGGGCTTTCTCTCAACTCTTTGAGATGAAAAAATATGTTTAATAATTGATTTAATTTGCTAAACGATGACATGCATTTAATAGAAATACTCTATCATGCAATTTTATTTTATTAATTTCCCTACAATGTATAATTATACTCACGTACTAATTAATTAATGGATTGGATTAGTGGAATCTGCTAATTTTTGCGCTGACTCTGAATTTTTTAATTATTTAAATTATCCATGAAAATAATGTTGAAGCTTGTGAACAAGAATATACTTGGTGTTAAAGCATATCAAAATGTAGGCATGAAGAATTTGTTGTGAAGCCAGACAAGAAGACATATACTAGTGTAACTTTATTATCATATTCATGGATGACACATACGTTGAGGAGGAATAGTTGAGAAGCTCAAGTTGGTGGCTATGGAGTTGTCACTCGTTAGGTTCCCAAACATACAAGTAATTAAGAACGATACATATAGTTGGACCATTTTAAATTTCAAGCAATTTCCTCCCAAGCAATGAAGTCCAATATTTGTTCTTGTTATTGCTACTTTATTTAAAACTTTTAATATAATTTGATGGATTTAGTGCAGAAATAAAAATACATCCAAATATCATAATCAAAATAAAAGCCCCCCTATTATACTGCATGTTGCATGTAATGCTCAATTTTGAACCAATATTTTTATAATTGAATCGATAATTAAATCGATCACGTTATCGATAATGATTTAACCGGTACTACAATCCGTTCAATCGTTGATCTGATTGATTTGATGAAAATTGATTATATTATTTTATTATATTATATAAAATTATAATATAATAAACTAATTATTATGTATAAGATAAATAATATAAATAACCAATTAAAAATATATATAGCAAAGCCCAAAAATCAGATAATTACGTGCATGTAACTTAATACAAAATTTAAAATTTTAAAAAAATATAAAAATAAATAAATAATTCTAACCGATTTATCGATTTTTTATCTAAATGATTTTGATGAATTATATCAATTTTTTTATTTTTATGTCTCCAAATAAATTAGATCAACCACTAATTAACAATTGAATCAATGGTTTCATTCCAATTTTAAAAACATTATTTTGAACCCCTTCAAAAAGTTGCAATGATGGTTGAACGAGTTCTCTTTAGGCTTTATAGGTAAGCATTCATTATAGGTAAGCATTCAGAAAACTTCATAATTGTGTACAATAACTTTTTGAGAATTTTAGAGTCGGACAACCTACCCGCCCCCCACCCCCCCCAAAAAAAAAAATTGTAGAAGGAAAAACATCAAGAGTATGGGCTTTGCACAATAATCACAATTTCTTGTCTTGGAATGTAGTACAGCAAAATGTAGATGATTCTATGTAATGAAGAAAAAAAGTTGGGCAAATTACATATTTCAAAGAATTGGGGTTTAGTAGCTGTGGAATATTCTCAATAATGAGATGAAACTCTTTTAGAAGGGGTTTAGGTAAGCTTGTAAACAGCTTAAAATATCTTATAACAACATTATAAAGTATTTGATAAAAATTTTAAAAAATAAAAAAATAAAATCCCAAAATAAAGTATTAGAATCTCATAATCTCTTATGAGGGAAAAAAAAAAAGAAAAAGGAAGTTCTTAACTTATTTTTAGACCTTCATAAGCTAGTTAGTTCTTAACATTTTAATCACCAAACTGTTATTATATCATCCAATATAATTTATGATCTTATTTTTATTCAAATATTTCAAGAATTTATTTAATATAAAATATAATATCTTATAAGGCTCAAAATTTTTTTATAAAATATTTGATTTATAAAAAATTTAATAAATTTAGCCAAAGCTCTGTTAGTCTGAATTTGTAATAATAGCTCTCTTCCTCAAACTGTAACTGAACAGGCTTTAAAAATATTCCAATCAAAATTCATAAAAGTAGCAGCAGAGCAAGAATGGGCTGGACATCTCGTCAAGCAAGGGCATGCCTTTGGAGGGTGCAAATTGAAATTTCATACTATCTGAAAGATATTATTTTAATAAACTCAAAAATTATTGAATATATTTTAATTATATTTAAAATAAAATACTAACATTATCATTATAATTATTAAATATATATTACAATTATATTTAAAATAAAATACTAATATTATCATTATAATTTAATAATTCACAAAGTCAAGTAGATGACATCTCATATTCTGCCAAACTGAACATAGATTATATATTAAGTTATTTTCATCATATTTTTGATCATATGGCATAATTACTCTCATCACATTGCAGCCATCTTTTGGACCAACCAAAATAATTAAAATTTACACACATTTCTATTTGTCAATCTGGTTGAGCTTCCCAAGACCATTGCAACGGGCACATACGATTTGAACCTCATCTTTCCTTGCCGCATTTGCCCTCAACGTCGACCCTGATTTTCTCACAAATCCTGCTCCATCACATTCTGGGCACCTAAACAAACCACCAATTTGTTCCATCAATTCTCCATTATTTCATGGATTAATTATTTTTCTCTTCAGGTAAATCCACAATTTTGTGTAGTATAAAATTATAAAACACTAATAATATTAATAATATAAGTAATAGAAGATCTCTGCCACACTAAGTATACACGTATGAGAAAAATTGCTAAGAAATAACAGAGCGTAGAATTTCTTACAGGTCCTTGCGAGAGAAGAGGAGAGGGAAAGCAGTTCCAAGAAACGCCACAGCGGCGGCTCCGGCGATCAGATAGGTTGTTCCGTCGGCTGAAACATCACCGGCGGCTGCTACCACCGTCAGGGGCCTTCTCTCTTTGTTTTTCTGTGAAGAAAGTTTTGAGCCCAATGATGTAGCATTAGAGCTGAGAGATGGTATGGGTTGGTTGACTGATTTTGGAGAAAACACAGCCTGCATAAATCCAACGGATGCCATTTGAGAGATTCTGTGGTGTGATTCTTTGTTTGGTTTCTTGAATATGAAGTGACACTTATTGACAGAGATTTTGTAGAAGTCCACACATTTAGATGTTTGTAGCCAGATACTCTGGATAAGGTATCATGGCTCAAAATTTCTTGTGATTTCATTGGATAAAGGTGGCTCCACTTTGATGGCTTGTTGGTGTAACTCCGGAATAATCAAATTTAAAATTATATGAAAATGATTATTATAAGAAAAGTATAATTACAATTATATTTATTTTAATCCAAATTAAAATTTTCCAACTTCTCAAATCTCAGCTTCTATCTATGGATTATATTATACCACTCAATTTCTTTGGTCAAATTATTGCTAATTTCCAAATTCTCTCTTTTTCTTTTCTTTTGTTCAATCCATTTATTTTCAAGATTGAAAATATGAGCGTATGTTCATATTGAAGGACAATGTTGTTGATGAAAATTTATAGTTGCAAATTCATTTTCAAATAATATTGAGTTTCTTAGAAGAATTAAAATAATGGATATTAAATTCTTAGCAACATTCTTTTATATACTGAGTTAAACTCCATGGATTTGAAAATAATTCGAAATCTTAAACATTCTTCAAATCTAAATTTTTTGGATATTATTTAAAATTTGTGTGTCATCATATTAAAAAGGCCCAAAGACCAATTGTTCTATTCGTAAGGCCCAAAGACTAGTCCACTTTTCTTTTCTGACTTTTGCCGGTGGTCTTGTAAAACTTTCTCGCCGTTCAAGTTGAGTGTAAGTTCGTAACGGGTAATACAATCTCGATTCTATAAGTAATTCAAGAAACCCCTCCAGAAATTTCTCTGCCGAACATATAAATAAGTAGAGTCTCCATCAAAATCTTTTCTTAAATTTATTTCTTGCAAAAGGATAATTGTTGGCACTTTATCTTCATATCTTTCTTCCAAAATTATTAATCTTTACAGTTTCTTGATTTATTAAGAAATGGCAAAGGATGGTCCCAATTGGGAAGGCTTGCTTAAGTGGAGTCTCTCTCACTCTGATGGTACTGATTCTTCCCGTACTTTAAGGTACAATCCATTTTTTCCCTGGCTATGATAGTTTCTTTCTTGATTTAGATTGCTGAGAATCAAGTCTTGAAAAAAGAATTTGATGGGTTAAGGGTTGGTGTAAAAATGTCAGTTCGTGGAATTATGATTGGTTTTTGAACGGTATATTGGATAAGATAGGCCACGTACCTTACTGTTTTTGGTCTTATGAAATAAGTAATTGTTTCAAGAGAGAAAGCTTATGGCTTGTTGCATAATTTTGTGGGTTCAGTGAAGAAGATAGAAGATGGTTTATGGAGGCAATGCAAGCGCAGTCGGTTGATGTTATTAAACGAATGAAAGAGATAACAATTGTTATGCAGGCCCCAGAGCATGTTTTGGAGTCTCAGGGGGTAACTCCTCAAGATATTGAAGGTATTTGTAGATGAACATTTTTGCATCTGTAGTTCTGCGGGGAGGCTAATTGTTTGTTCTTGTGTAAATATTGAATTTTCCATTATCTTTGCGTGCTTGCAGATATGTTGGATGAGCTACAAGAGCATGTGGAGTCTATTGACATGGCCAATGGTGAGTTTCGTACTTATATTTTCTGTTTATGGATTATTTGGTGATGTTATGGAAGAATAAAGACCAGATAAAGTAGATGGTTTATTGTCTTGTTAAAATACATTTTTATGTAGTTTGCGAACTGGATGTAGATCAACTTTCACCTGCACAAAAATGAGTTTCATTGGCACAATGCCATCCATTTTGATAGAATCTACATTATGATCACCACAGTGGTTACTGTTTTTTGTAATCTTTTATGGCATTTAACATTCTAAATTTGGTTAAGAAGCCTTTTTCTCTTTCGTCTGAACCTTTATTGATTGTACTTCTGTTGAACTAAAATAGGGTAGATGTTGTGGATCAAGATAAGTTTGTTCTATCATGTTAGTATTTCTAGCACATGACAGTCTGTTTCATTAAGTAGTGAATTAGTACATATCAGAACTGCCCCTTTAGTGATATAAGAACTTTGGTCATTGATTGACTTAATATTCTCTTAAAAGCACTTTGCTTTGGCGGTGTTCTTAGTTTGTCTTCTCTTCTTCGATATCCATTGCCACATCACTAAATACTAGTTTCCCAGAAGGTGAGTTCTACTTTGAAGCATTAGTTTATTGATGGGGCAAGTTACAAGGTCTTAAGATTGCAAAGGCCCACCCAGTAATCTGCGCAGTCTTCTTCGGAACTTAACTTAGAACGCTGTAGCTAATAGCTCAAAAAATACTTTAGGTTTCTAGTTTAAATGGAGCCTTATTCAGGAATACTGCGTAGTCTTCTTCTGACTTGCAATTGTTTATGTTATATGTTAGCAATTTTCCCCACTTTTCAAGTTTAAATGGAGCCTTATTCAGGAATAGAGTTCTTTGTTTTATAAGTATAGTTGGAAATCACTATTTCACAATGGCTTAATTGAGTTTGCATAATGCAGAAAGTGCCTCTAAAATGGCCATCACCAAGGATGACCCTACATAAGAAAGTTCTTGTCCGAGTAATTTCAAGCTAAACGAAATATAATTGTTGTAAAGTGCCACTTGCCAACAGAAGTAAAACTTTTATTAAATGTCCACTACTTAATGTGGATGCTTAAAGATTTCATCATATGGGTTCTTTTCCAGATCTTTATTCTATTGGTGGCCTGGTTCCTCTCCTTGGCTACCTGAAGAATTCCCATGCTAATATCAGGGCAAAGGCTGCCGAAGTCGTTAGCACAATTGTTCAGAACAACCCAAGGAGTCAACAGTTGGTCATGGAAAGTAATGGCCTTGAACCGCTTCTGTCAAATTTTACTTCAGATCCTGATGTTATAGTTCGTACGAAAGCACTTGGTGCAATCTCATGTAAGCATCTGGGGGTAGTGCTAGTTTAGTTTTCCACTTCCTTTTGGGGCTCCTTTCTAGTAATCCACTCATGCTATCATGGTACATCTAGCATTCCAATCTTTTGCTTTCTGTCTGCTATATTTTCAGCTCTAATCAGGCATAACAAGCCTGGAATTGCTGCATTCCGCCTGGCTAATGGTTATGCAGCTCTAAGAGATGCTTTGGGTTCCGAGAATGTGAGATTTCAGAGGTAACTGTTTGAGTCTTGTAAAGATTTAATATCCCCTTCTTGTTTGTGACACATAATTTTTTTTTTCTGTAAGTGTTTTTCCCTGGGCGTTCTCCGGCTTCTAGTGGAAGGAAAACAAATTGATTTCTGAATTTAATTGTAAATAAAAGAAACAATGGGCCTTGCTTCTAGTTTTTAGCTTTTGTCCACTGATTTCTTTCGGCAACAAGCTATAAGAAACTGAGCTGAAGTGCAATTTTAGCTTTTTGATCCTAAAACTAGAAGCTGCTTGCAATGAGCATTCATGAGCAGGCTAATTTATTTCCTTTTTTTCAACTTCTGCATTAATTTCTTCAGTCTCAAATTGTCCGAATGGATAAATTGCAGGAAAGCGCTTAACTTGATCCGTTATTTACTGCATGAGAATCGTTCAGACTGTGGTATTGTGACTGAGCTTGGATTCCCTCGCATTTTGATGCACCTGGCATCAAGCGAGGATGTTGAGGTACGTGAAGCTGCACTTAGTGGACTTCTTGAGCTAGCTCGAGACAGGTCGGGCAAGCCCGATGGTAGTTCAAGTGAAGAAAATGATAAACTGAAGGAAATTCTACGAGAAAGAATTAAAGGAATCAGTGAGATGTCTGCTGAAGATCTAGGAGCTGCCAGAGAGGAAAGGCATCTTGTGGACTGTCTTTGGAACACCTGCTTTAATGAGCCATCTTCTCTTCATGAGAAGGGACTTCTTGTTCTCCCAGGAGAAGATGCACCCCCTCCCGATGTTGCCAGCCAGCATTTTCAACCACCTCTCAGAGCATGGGCTGCAAATCGAAATGCTGACACAAAACCACGTGGTGAAAAGAAGGAAACTCCATTACTATTAGGTCCTGGGCCCTCGACTGACAATGCATCCTAAAGCAGGCGCCTGAGTGGGTGAGCAGAGATATCCTCGCACTTAATGGTGTTAGTCTATTTTGTAGAAATGTTTTGTGTGATTTTGTGCTACCATCGTTTAATAAATTAACTGAAGCTTTTGTGCCATCTTCCCTGTGCTTCTCTCTATGCAAATGCAGCTTTTTTTACACAAGGTTTTCATTTTTATGCGTGGAAGGATTTTTTTCGAGTTGGAGCTCATTTAATATCTGTTATGTTGGATCTTTCCATGCTAAGTCCCATTTAGTTGATGATCCATCTCGAGGAAGAAAATACGTTGACCTAATCTGGAGTTATATTCTATGGCATTGACATGAATGTAGACAATGCATTACACCCCAAAACGGACTGGGGAATAGAGCACTAGAAAACTTGGTTGGTTTTCTTTACATTGACAGAACTATGATAAGCGTAGGTTTTTCTTTGCGCTGCTCTCATAGTAAATGTTGTTTTGCTGTTGGTTTTTCTTTGTGCTGCTCGTATAGTGAATGGTTCGCTGATATTATTAAGTTGCAAGTGGTAATAATAAGCATGAGCTCTCGATCAAAGATGTATGAGAAAATAATGAAGACTTAAAGTTTGGCGCATCAAAGTGATCTTAATCCATCAGTCAATTATCTTATGCAACTTATGCTGCAACACTGTGTTGCTATTGTAGCTAGTCGGCTGGCTAAAATCTTCCCCCCTTTTCTGATGGACAAAACCTCATTACAAGAGCTACTACATGAGATGGGCCATCTGCGTTTCTAATACAATACTATGACAACACATTTCACCTTGTGCTAATTTAATACTATGATCAAGCGATGGATTCTTGAACTTGATGTCATCTTCATTTTGGAGGGCAGAAAGTGATTAAATATCGTGAAGCCCTGCACTTGTTGAGGCTGGAAGAATCATCAAAGGCGTAACTATAGGCTTTTGGACAAATTGCCTTGAACAGATGAGCAAAAAGTGTAGGCTTGCACGTTTTGGGATTTGAATACTCCCCTGTGCAGCAATACTTAGCTGATTGCATAGCCAAGCACGCGCTCTTGCACCCTACCACTCTGCCTCCTACCCTAACCTCCAATGCTGAAGGGCAACATATGTTTAAATCAACCTCACACGACGCTACACCACAGCCAATTCCTCCCCCAACAGGCTTCATTGAAACAGGCAAGTTGAAGCCATCAACTAAACTCACATCATAAAAGTGCAGGGGTGAAGTTGATGTTCCTAATGTCATTTCCACCACCGTTGCTGGTGGCACGCCACCCAATCCCTGGCAGTGCAATAGGCCAGAACAGTCTCCGGTGGCACATGAGCCCTTCCCGTTCGCATCAAAGTTGCAGTTTTGCCTTCCCCATATTCTGCCGGACCACTTCTCAGGCACATCAATGACAACTTCTTGGCCACTGCTTAGTAGAAAGCCTCCATCTTTCGGTGTCTGCTGGCCGGCGCTGCCTAGGATTCCAGGCCATATGCTCTCGTTACAGTTGTTTACTAGGATGAGTTGATGTCTAATGCCATCTGCAAAAAAACAAATAAATAAATCAAATAACTAATCAAGATTTCGACCAAAGAACGTGAGACAATGGCAAGCAAAATCCAGCAGAAAAATGAAACCGTACTTGTGCTGGTGAGAGACAGGAGCATGCAGAGTGTGGTGGAGAACAGAAATGTGAGAATATGCATTTTAGTTTTGAAGCACAAATTCAGTAGTGCAAATGAAAACTAAACTGGTTTTGATATGTTCTGCTGCTGGATGGTGTCTAAATTATATACATATTGCCGTATTTAAAACCTCTTGTGGGGGCTACTCCCATTTAGGGGCTCAGCACCAAATTTCGATTTCTCTCTCTCTTTTTTTTTCCTCACTTTTTCTTTTCACACACAAAGGGTATATGCATTGCTTCTAACGAAGGATTAGTACTAATTAATATGCCATGTTTATGTTTCTTTGATATGTATACGCCATTTCACATGGTTGCAGAACATGCCCCTATAGTTTCTGTCTACTTTAGATCTTGTGCTTGCATATTACAAATACAGGATAAGTATATATAATTTATGGAGCAAATATATATTCAGAAATTCTTTTGTACAGTTGTCATGCATTTTATAATGTGCAATAAGAGAAATTGAACAAAGTATTCGGATTGGTTGGAACCGAGTGAAGAGTAGGCCAAGATTTGGATACATTTTGTCCATTCCTTTCTTCTAGTTTAAACAAGTGCGAAAACTTATTTCATCATACATTAGATATAACACATGTTAAGGCCAATAGATTAGAGATCATAATAAAAAAGAAAGGCAATTCCGGATTTTTTGTTGCTTTTCTGATAACATATAACACAAGCAATCTTCACGAACATGCAAAGGCAAAAAAAGGTATTAAGGACCATATTTAATTTTGGTCCTATCTTTACAATCCTTGTGCTGCAAGATATCTTTCTTCTAATGGTGGGGGCAGAAAGTAGCGTACTCTTATTCTCTTTCTAGGCTTTAACACTCTACTGAAAGCACTTGAATATCAGAGCCTTCCTCCAAGTGCCAGTCATTGATGCTCCAATTTCCAGGGTCGTGTAGTTCCCTATCTGTCACCCTTTTCTGTTGATGGTAGGAGCATCAGAAGCAATTTTCTTGAGGCAACATTAGTTGGATTTAAGTAATTAATATTCACCATAACAGTCCGAGGTCTTAATGTATCAAGGGAGATGACGAAAGGTAAAGGATTAGCCCGTGAAACATAACATTTTCCAGGAAGTAAAACTGTTCAAGATCCTAACAAGCTTTCAGTACTAGATATTTTCGCTAGTCAGCTATCAAATACTGTTCTGATAGATGTTGAAAGAAGACTAATTATGCTTGGTTGATGGATTATTTTTTAGCACTTTTGCCCTTCAGATTATCACAAAGTTTGGCTCATTTGTCTCTCTAAGCAAACTCTAGCTGATGTTAATGTTAGAAATCTAACACATAAGGCATGAAATTATTAGTACAATTCAGCATTTTGTCAACCCATGATGGAGAACAAAAAAATTGACATGGGGTTTTGCAATGTCAAGTCGCCAAGTGCTTCTCATATTTAACACCATGGAAAAAATAATCTTCCAAGGGAAATAAAAAGTAAAAACAGCAGAATAAACAAGATTGTATCAGCTGGCAATACCATAATTTTTTTTTCTTTTTTAACGAGTTTAATTCTTTACAAACCCCAAACTTAATACAATGTCCAATTCTATGCTGCTGCTCATAGCTCATGTTCAAAGAGGAAGATCAAGGCCTTTCCCAACGTCCACCCCAATTATCTGAAGTATTCCCTTGTTCAGAATCTGAAAAAAACAGAGGACTACAAGAAATCAGGCCCCTAAAAATGAAGTAATTAACAATTTTCAATCTCTTAAGACACTAAGAATAAAAATTGAAAAAAAGAAAGGTAATTGAAAAGACGGGGGCATGACAGTTCAAACCAATTCAACAATGAAAGTCCCGATGAGACCAATCATACAAGCTCTGGAATTCCAAATTTCAGCCGTTCTTGTGAAGCCAAGAAACGGGGCCTGGAATTTTGGCTGTTCTTTAGGCAATTCCACCTGAAGTCATGATAAAAAACAGAAATTGAAGTCCTCAACAAGCCAAATGGTAATCAGACTACGACATTTCAACGGAGATGGAGGGGAAAAAAAAATACTCCGGCAGGAAGCTTTGCGGCTTGAATCTTGAAATTGACCCGTTTGTGATTATGGAGAAGTGAAATGCTGTGGCGGGTTGGAGGGTTGATCATGGAAGCTCCAGCTGAAAGGAAAGGAGATGAAAATGCTTGTGAAGTTGCCATTGCAAATGGTGGCCAAGAATCAGTAATCTCTATTCACCCACCTTATCTACATCTTCTATAATGGGGGGTTTGGGCATTTGGTGCACCACGGATTTTCACAATTTTGTGCCTCATATCAATTTGGGTCCCATATTGTTGAAGAGAAGTGCCAACTGCTTGACGTGGCAGCCCACACTACCCCAGGTCCTGATTGCCTTTTATTTTGATCTTTTTTCCTTTTGTTGGTTTTGAATTCAAAGTTGAAGGCATTGTCGTTGTATGCACATTAGGAATTTTTTATTTTTATTTGATTTTGTATTTTATATTATATTTTATAAATATATATCAGAGTTATTTAAGTTATATTAAATAAATATTTAAAAATTATTTTATACATTTGATGTTTACATGTGAAATGCTTTTAGGAAGATTTGAAGTGGTAAATAAAAAGTTAAACTTGTTATAAAATTATATGGACCAATTTTGGTTTGGAAAATGGACTAGACTTGCCCAACTTCTATTGTTTGTTTGTTGGACAAAAGTTTTCAATATTTTCATTTTATCATGTGGATATTTAAAATTTATATTTTTAAGATGTTATATCCATAAATAATATATTGGATATATAAATGATGAATAAATACTTATTTATAAAAAAATAGGACATTTATTCATTATCATACAAGTATATAGTACATTGATTATGACATGGATATTGCCATCTTAAACTACCTAATATCGCTTACTTCGTCACAAATCAGAGGGCGATCTGGTAATTCTTAAACTTAAGAAATTCATGAATGTAACCTGCTTAACTCAGGTGTGGTTGAGTTAGCATGTGGCCTTTATTTCTTATGGGAGTGGGCTACAATCTTCATGATCCAATACTTCTAATTCTATTCAAATATGAAAATCTTGGAAATGTTAACAAACTTCTCCAACAATTTTTAATGAAAAAATAAAATAAAATAAAATAAAATAGAGGGACGGGACTTCAAATTTGTTCCGTTGTATGGAAGACCGAATGCCTAGTAGAGCCTGGAATTTATTTTTGGTCTCCATTTTGATTATAAAACATGAAAATTTTAATTTGATTTAGCAATAGAGTTTAAAAAATATAGTTCGAAAAGAACAATAAAAAGAATTATTTATGCTTCTTAGATTGATCTATTGAAGCATATAATACATCGGATAATTTTTGGAGTATTTCCAGTGATTACTTTCAAATTATAATAGTTATTACATCATTTAGTGTCATTCCAATATATTTGAAATGGCAATAACAAATGGCTCATTATTTGAAAAATAATTAAATTGACTGATATGTTATGAATATCATAACATTAATGAACCTAAATTTGGTAAAATATAAATATATATAATACTCAATCATGGTTGACTGGTCTCCTTTTTTTTTTTATGAGAAATAACAAATATATCGTTGAACTTATCCAATAATAATTAATCCAATGCATCCATCAATAACAAGATAACAAGTACACATATGTGAGAAATAGTTACACATTCCTAACACAAAAAACAGAAGAATATTTTTTCAGGTCTAAGCCAAGATATGGATACAATCAAAGAAATAAGCCATATATCTTGCCTGGTCATAGTTCAATCGACGGAACAATTGACTTTAACTTGCTTCCAACGATAGGGTGGGGTTCGAATTCTGATGAGAACCTGCAAATGCATTTCAGTATGGAACAATCACTGTACTGTCAGTGGAACCCTACGATTGAGATGTCTCGAACGATCACTGTGGGTTGGACTCTTTGTGCGCAGAAGTGTACAGTTCTTGTTAGGAACCTGAGTATTGATTGAGCTATATCATGCGATTTACCCCTCCTAGGTGTTAGGGACAGGTGTTTAGGAGATCCATACCGATGGATCATGAGCCCAAAATAAGCCCAAGAATCCAAGGTCTAAAATAGGCCCAAAAAGCTAATGCCCAAAATAGATCCAAAAAGCTAAGTTCAAGAGATCCGTTTAGATTATGGGTCGGAATAAAGATTTGATCCAATAAAACAAACATAATAAAATAATTTGAAGAGATTTATATGATAAATTCAACCCAATGGGCCAAGAAGATCCATTTGGTGCATGCACCGCTCCACACAGGATTACATCCTCTGACCTTACAACTATAAATATCTCTTATTTCATAATTGAAAGGTATTGAGCGTCGGAGGGTTTTCGTCGGGCAACCCCTAATGTTAATTCGTGGCGCAGGTAGCAACCCACTAGTTTCGTGACCGACTAACACTCCAGTTCGCCCGATCCATTACAAGGAGGTGATTTCCACATCATTTTTGGCTCCGTCTGTGGGAAATTACTACCTAATCATTGAGAAATGCAGACCAAATCTAGAGCAGTTCGAGAGGCTACCACCCAAGAAGATGCTCCACCAACTAGGAGAGCTCGAGGTTCTACAGATGACCCCCCAGCTGGGGACGCCCACAATGATGATGGCACTCGACAACCCCCCCCAACAATTATGAGAACCAACCTCCACCACGTCGAAGTGATCCAGGGATACGCGTCACTAAAGAGGCACTACGGAGGATAATTGAAAAAGCAAGTGTTAGGGCAGCTGCTGAAGTTGTGGCCCGATTTGCTGCAAATTATCACAGAAAATGTTCTCTAGTGACCCCCAAGGAAGCCGCACATACTCTCCCACCCCAGAGCGGGGCGATTCACGGCCTAAAGCTCCACAACGCAGGGTCTTTGAAGCGCGAGAAGAGATGAGCAATCGTGTCTCCCAACCAGAAGAAAGAGTTAAGCGATGAGGTGACGCCAATGCAACACACACTGTGTGCCAGACTCACCCACTAGGATTGCGCACCCACTACATGCAACCAACTCTTCTGCTCGGATCGTGTACTTTCATAGAGGATGCCAACCAGCGAGTGTTTGTTCCCCCGAAGCTCAGCCCATTTTCTACAACCATCTTAGTGGAGTCCTTCCCCGCAGGGGTCAAGATATCTAACTTAGCAGAGTATGATGGAACTGGTAATTCTCAAGAGCACCTCGATAAGTTTTATGCGAAGGTGGACCTATATGACTTGAGCGATACCACATACTGCAAAATCTTCAGAACTACATTAACCAAGCGAGCTCTGACTTGGTTCAATCAACTACATCAAAGAACAATTACCAGCTTGGAGCAACTTACACAGCGATTCCTCCATCGATTCTCCATTAATTGCAAGTATCCAAATATAGCTACATACCTATTCTCGATCGCCCAGAAGAAAAAAGAGTCCATCCGATACTATGTCCGACGTTTCACGGAGGGTATCCACGAGGTCCCCTATATCAACCATGAGTTGCTGGCAGGGATAATGCAATAAAATCTACGCCATGGAAGGTTCAAGGAATCCATAGCAAGAAGGCCTCTAGTGACACTAGAAAAATTATTGAAACGGGCGGAAAAGTATATCCGTATTGAGGAGACAACAAGAATGACTGCTCTTGGAAAGAAAAAGTACATGGAGGATGAAAAACCAGAGGGAAGGAAGCAACCTTCAACTACATAGACCCAACTTGCTTCCCTCAATACCCGACTATCAGAAGTTTTGGTGGTGGCCGAACAATAAGGCTTAATCCAACTACCTCGCCCATTGACAGACAACTATAAAAGAGCAAACTTTAACAAATATTGTCGTTTCCATAAGGATAGAAGGTATACTAGTGATGATTGTTTCAATCTAAAACAAGAGATTAAGAGGCTGATTCATAAATGCCACCTAACTGAGTTTGTAGGTAAGGCCCTCGATCACCACCACGATCAGCGTCAACACGATGCTCCTAAGTAATGCACACAACCTAGAGAGCAAGATGAAGGAAGTTGCTAGAGCTACTTTACTTAAGATATTTCCAACAAATTTCGCCCCTTTGAAGACTTATGTTATTTTTCATTAGACAACATGTTGTGCTTCTTTTTTAACATGAATGAATAAAAGCGACGAGTTTTTCACTTTGCTTGATGTCTCTTACATTGCACATACTTGATCTAGCTAAAAATGCCACCGATCCAAAAAGCCAATGGAGTTCTTGAGGGATAAATCATGAGCCTGGCCAGCTCGATCCCAAAACCTAAAAATCGACTCTCCTCAAGATCATAGGTAAAAACATAAATCTTTGGGATTTCCCGCTATTCTTTGAGGATAGCCAAAAGACTAACCCTGGATGAACCTTGGGAATCCCTCGAGATAAATCTTTGGAGCCTGATTCTCTCATAAGTACTAAAATATCAAGTATGAAAGCAAAAGTAAAAATGAGCAAGTCTCAAAGCAACAAAGATAAACTCAACAACTACGACAAGAAACAAGCTGAATATGCATCTCATAAAAACAAGCCAAAGTCTCGCAACAAATAACAAAAGACTATCACTTGAACCTACCAGTAAATCCGCAACAATATCTAGAGTTGACAGTAAAATGTCCCTCTGGAGGACTCGTAATCCTATCACCCTCCCCTCAAAATTTGAAAACTGACCATCTAAAAGAAGCTCTCACATTGCTTCACCTAATTCTGGACCAAGTTCATAAGAAGGGGTCTCCTCCACTCCGCTGGATTCACTAGAATCCATAGAGCTACCCCCTCACTCAACCATTCATCCCAAGATTCACCCTCGCAAATTGGAAGATTGAGAACACCTTTAATTATCTCACGAAGAGCTCCATCTAAATATTGAAGTTCGACAAAACCCCCTTCACTAGGAAATTGATGACGATGAGGCTCAAATAAAGATTCTCGACAAGGGATATCGAAACGTGACATATGAATAGATGACACATGAATTGCACAATCGGATTACATCGCACAACGAATTACGAGCTGTCCATGGAAGAAGTGACCTGGTGGCTCACCGGAGATGCGAGCTGCCATGGCAGCTCGTGAAAAATGACACGTAGGCTGCTCGCCGTCCATGTGAGTTGCCAGCTCGGTGGACGAGCAAGTTGCAACTTACGTGTAGCATGTCGGCGAGCTGTGGCTCGCAGCTCTGGGGTCGGCCGGGTCAGCGGAACTTATCTGTGGCGACGACGATGCATCACCTTGGATTATAGATGATTTTTCCTCTACATCACTCTTATTATCTACTCCTACCATTGACGTCTTTAAGGTGTTCGACATATTGACTCAAAGAAAAATAAACAAAACACAAGAAAAAAGATGGAGTGGAATACTTGAACAAAAAATAGATGGTGAAAAGATCAAAGTAAAGAAGAAGATCCCTAAATGCAAGTTCAAGTACCTTGAGAGCTCATGGTGTTGAAGATGATTCTCTTGGAGATGACTTGACCTAAATAGAGAAAATTTGTGAAAATGAGGTAGTGAATTGCGACTATCTCTTTACAACAATGCAAGAGAGTCTACTTGAATGATTGATGAGTTATGACTCTTATCCACAACATATTAAAGGTTCCCAAGTTGCTCACCCCCAAGAGGAGCTTGTGCGCCATCGTGCTACCAGGAGAACCTCGTGCACCATCACGCCCCCAAGAGGAGCTTGCGCTATTGCACCCACAGGAGCTCACGCTCATACCTTCAAGAAGTTATACCAGTCGAAAGGAGCTACCGGCTCACAAATATGAGAAGTCATATCGACTTCCTCCATCATGAGAAGTATAAAGCAACAATCATTGCATAAAGTGGAAAAAAAAGGCTAAGTAGATGGACTAAGTATAAGAAAGAGATAACAACTCACGTAGCCTAAGCCCCCTAAGGGGCTACAACCACGAGAACTGCAAAACGCAGCGACTACGTGGATTGGGACTAAGAGAAGATGAGCAACCTCGCTCGCGCATGAAGGAGGATCACTCCAAGTCAAAAAACATTCGAGGACAGCGAGCTCGACCTGGTCAGCTCGCATCGAGCACAGGTCGAGCTCACGTCGAGCATGGCTAAAAAAAAAAAACCTTAGAAGAAGTATTAACACTAGCTGGCATGAAGAAGTTTCGCCAATAGAGAAGAATCCATTTACTTAGAAGTCTTTTCAACACAGTTCGTCCTACCAAAGGACCTAGTGAATGTGTCTAGGGAGGAGCTCGCACACCTTCGCACCCTCACAAAAAGCTCACACACTTTCTCGCCCAAAGAAGAGGTCTTGCATTGTTGTCCCCCAAGAGGACCTCGTGCACCTTCGGATCCCCAGAAATAGTGATCCTCTGATAGCAGTTCAACATGTTGCGCTCCAGCATCACCAACTACGTCACAGGCCAACGACCTTTGCTCATTGCCCTTTCGAGGGGAGAAGAAGACCCTTCCTCACTTGCGTCGACATACGTCAGTATCACATAAGTTAGTGTCACATCAATCATCACCACTCTCATCACCCCGAAGAGGTGGCATGCTCTTTCCAACAGAAGAGTATGAAGAGTCGGTCTATGAGAACTTGCGCAAATAAAAATGCATTAGATGCAAAAATGAAGTGAAAGCATTAAAAATGCTAAGTAGATCAACCATACATCCAACAAAGAAAAATGGCTAAATAATGTGAGTCCATCAATGCACAAACGTGTATCAATACCTTGACGACCATGATGCAACTACAAGTAGAGGCAAACACATCTGCCAACCCAACTAGACCTAGAGATGGAGAAGCAATGACCTCGCTCTCAGACCCACTAGACTCTGGTGCGACGATGATAATGGCATGAAGACTTAATCTCCTTCACTCGACTTACTCCCACTATGGGGAAAAAAATAAATAGCATATATGACCATAAGCAAAAATTCCACTAAGTAATTGGACTTGACATGACCCCTCCAACCAATTCCCTAACTAGATAAAATGGTCCAACACAAAAGTGATGTAAAGATGACAATTAACAATTACAACACGCTCATACTATGCTTGACCTACGCATGTGTCATGCCCGACCTATGCTCGACAAGCTCGCATGATTTCTGTGCTCGACCTGCGTACCTGTCGTGCTCGATAAGCTCATATGACCTGCTCGCTCGACCAGAACACGTGCAACACACTCGACCTACACATTGCACTTGACCTGCCCTAAGATGCTCAGCCCAAGAGGTGATCTACCCCAAGTTATTCACCTCGACAAGGAATGCAACCCGAAACTACTCACCTCAAGAGATGATCTGCCCTAAGTTGCCCACCTTAAGAGGTGATATGCCCCAAGTTATTCATCTCAAAAGGTGACCACTCTAACGTTCTCTACTCTCGACCAACCTTCCCTACGTGAGGCTTGAGCGAGAGTGGGGGGCTTATGATGGGCCTTGAGCCCAAAATAGGCCCAAGAAGCTAAGGTCCAAAATAGGCCCAAAAAGCTAAGTTCAAGAGGTCCGTTTAGATTATGGGTCGGAACAAAGATTTTATCCAATAAAACAAACCCAATAAAATGATTTGAAGAGATCCATATGATAAATTCAGTCCAATGGGCCAAGAAGATCCATTTGGTGCATGCATCGCTCCATACAGGATTACACCATCCGACCTTACAACTATAAATATCCCTCATTTCATAATTGAAAGGTATGTTTTTAATTAAGCATTAAGTACTCTCTGATTTCTACTTTAATCCACCTACGCCGCTTACTGACTTGAGTGTCGGAGGGTCTTCATCGGGCAACCCCGGCACCCCTAACGTTAATTCGTAACGCAGGTAGCAACCCACTAATTTTGTGACCGACTAGCGCTCCAGCTCGCCCGATCCATTACAAGGAGGTGATTTCCACGTCATATACTATTAATCTTTGATTCGGCATAATTAAATGACTGGTCTTATAATGATAATCTTCGCAAGTACTCAATGTTATGTTATACAAGTAAAAATAACAATCACAGACATTGGAATAATATGACAAATTCTGCTCTAAGACCAAAGGATGTAAACACAATCAGCTGTAGTAACATAAGAAAAATTAACTCTGAAATATCATCACAGATAGCTATCCAATAAATCTTCCAAATCTTATACATAATTATTTTTATAAACCAATAAATTTTAGCCCTACCCTTTTTCTTATGATTTCCTTTCCCCAAAATCATCTGTACATGATCCACACTAGAAATCCACCTGCATCACGGTGGCATTTCCTAAACTATTCACCCCTATAATCATACACCTAATTGGCGATTTTCGAATCTAAAAATGCAACTCAATCCAACCAAGACCTCAGCAATGGCAGTTTCTGTCTTCTCTTTATCAGAGAAATGCAAGGTCTGCAACAAAAGCACAGAAGGCTTCGCATCAAATTTCAACTTCTCCAAACTCCTCTCCATCTGCCACTTCACTGTGTCATGCGCCATCGGTGCAAGCCACCCCATCATCTCTACCATGGCATCCCTCCACCCCTCCGCCAGGGATGCATCTTCTTCAGCGCATTTCATGTTCTTGCTCAGCTTTGTTCTCACCAGAGCTTTCAGATTTTCCGGTAGCATTTGGTAAAATGACTCACGTTCATCATAGCTTACGGACACCGAGGAGTCCAGGTACTTCTCTGCCAATAGAATCACATTGGCATAACGCAATGCCAGGCCAGAACCGCCGACAGTGGAGGGCCCTGCAGCATGGAACACCCTGTTGTTCTTCACAACCTTTTCTTCATCAGCTCCATAACCATCATCTTCATCAAAGAAGAGAACCGATTTTCGGCTGTAAAACCGGACCATAACAGGCTTCGATGTCGTTAAAAGAGGGCCCGAATGAGGAGCAATTTTTTCCTTAATTGGTTCAATAGGGGATATCTTTCCCTGCTGCCCGAAAACAACGCAAATCCTTGCATGTATAACGCATACAATTCTAGCCATCAGGTCAACACTTTTATCAAACGTTTTGCTCCAAAGTGAAATCTCTCTGTAATAGCGAACTTCCTTGCGCTGATTCTCGAGTTTCTGATTAGAAATATCGAAATTCGCCTTCTGCATCTCTATCTGTCTGTACTTCCATTGCTTCAGCTTCCTCTCCGAAATCTCCAACTCCGTCAAAACCTCCAATGCTGCGTGCAAACACGACGTGGCTGAGACTAATTTCTCTATTTTCCGCACTTTTTTTTCAGCCGCCCTCGACCCGTATTCCAGTTTACCAAAATCTATGTTCCCGAGTTTCAAATCCGTGTAAACAAGATCAAACCGATTGAGCCCGAAATCATTGCATTTATTGCCTAACCGAGAAACAGCGGTGGCGGCACGATCAAGATCTTCAAGCCTTTCAGCACACGCGAGGCTCAAGAGAAACCCCTCATCCCTGGAATTCAAGAATGCAACTCCTTCGCATTTAATGATGTCATTTTTCAGCCTGGAAATTTCTTCATCGGAGAGGGATTTGTATAGGGAGACTAATCTTGACATGGTTTTGGCAGTCTCGAAGGCCAGAATTCCTAAATTGGAGCCTTCTTTCTTTGTCTCGGCGGACAGACGGCGGTGAGTGGGCTCCGGCAGCCTACCCAAGCTCTTGAATCCAACCATTATTCTTTTTATCCGATGATGGTTAAAAGGTTTTAGAATGTAGGTTGTGGGGGCGAAATGGAGGATATTTAAGGAAGGGTTGGGGGTGGAAAGGAGGAACAGCTCGAAGGATTTTCCATTGGGGGATACGCGTTTGAAGTTTGGACTTGCAGTAGAAGAAAGGAATTTGCTGATTTTGCAGCGAAGAAAATTGACAGGTTGGACCTGTTGTGAATTTTTGAAAGAATTTGGAGATGTGAAAGTGTTGAGATCTCTTAGAGTGTTGACCGTCACATCAGAGGAATTTATTCGAAATTTGATACTATGATTGGTGAGTGATGGGGAATTCAATGAAGTGTTTGACGAGTTCTTATTTCCTAAAGTTAGATGCCGAAGTTGTACAATATAATTACCTGTATAATTATTTTTGTCTGAATAAAAGATTTTTAATTAAAATTTAAAAATATAATTTTAAACTATATATTCATATAATTTCTTGTCGTTAATTAATGTCATATCACTATTTTAAAATTAGAGAATTTTTTTTAAAAAAATATTATAATTTTGAAACGTAACCAAAAAAGAAAAAGGGTCCGATGAGTAATAAATTTACTTTTACTGGGTCGTTCAATCTATCAAAGTTAATAATGTGGTGGGGTCCGGAAAGTGTACCATCAATTTTCTTTTTGTTTCATTTTTTATATTTCAAATCTTGTTAAAAAATTCTATCTTTTATTATGCATACTAAATGTTTCCCATAGTCTTTTATCCCATAGTGTTAAATAAAGTTAAAAATTATTGACAGCACTATTAAAGATAAAACCCCCAAAAGAAAAAGTATTTCACAATGATAGAGAAACTTCTTTTACAATTTAGAATGAAAAGTGTTCTCCAACTATTTCATTCTCTTTGTTTTTGAATGTAAACTCTAATATTACTTGTAATTTTATATATAATATTTGTACAAAATAATTGGAGGAAATGACTGTTGGATCAATTCTCGATTTATTGGGATGGTGTCGATGTTATAGCTGGGCTTTGGGAGATGATAATGGATTTTTTATTTTATTTTATTTTATTTTTTATTAAGTTATTCATAGGTGCATTAAGTTTTGATTTGACTGCATGATTTCAAATATTTTATATTAGCAATTAAAAAATTTGTGGAACCTAAAAAATAAGCTTGAGCTTCATTAAAATGGAGATCCCTAATATAGTTATAATCAAAAGCTTGGAAGAAATTAGCCACATAGCATGAATTTAGTCCGTAAGTCACAAGATGTCCATATATGACACGCACTTTAGGTGCATTAGTCTTCGTGCGTTAATGACAATTAATAATATGAACAAGATTAGCACTTCATGTGAACACAAGAATCTTTGTCCAGATATTTTTTCTTTCAGAAAATAAAAAGAAAATTTTAAGTTAATGATGTGTACGACAAAACTAATAAGGGTAATACAAAATTCACCCATTAAATATTAAAATAAAAAATGAAAAAAAGTATAAGGGCTAGGAAAAATCGACAATACATTGAAAGTGTGATATAATTTTTCATAACTCTTCGTTATAAATATAAATACCCAGGTAAAAGAAAAAATTACGTCATCATTTTCTATTTTAAAATAATAATGTAATAGAGTTTTAGTCGAAAAAATTTCTCAACTTTTCTTAACAATATAGTTTTACACATGTCCAACACTTGCCATTATTGTCAATTGAGCATTCACATTGAACAACTTTAAATTAAAAGTGAGAGTACATTAGAATGATGCATTTTATTATTTTAATTTTTGTACTTAATCTTATTTACTAAACAAGAGAAAATCGGCATAGTGTTGCTTAATGATAATATGATTTTTATTTTTTTACTTATATTTTTATTATTTATTTTCGATTCGTATTAGCTGAATCCAAACACAATATATTGGGGAGCAAGAGTAAGATTTCTAATACAAGCTAAATCATAATCAATTTTCAGAATTATATTCATGGCATTGACGAATACGACCGAGGATGACAAAGAATTCCTTGGATGTCCTTGTAATTTGTAAACATCATTGCTGCTTTCATTCTTTGGAGTTATTCTAGTTTTTACCAAGTCAGCAAATTTGTTTCAAGTGTCCCATTTGAATTCGCGTTTGCTTACTCATATCCTTGACTCCGTGTCCAAATGAATTTCTTCAAGAGGCTTTTCAATTTTGTCTTATTCCAGCCTCAGAAATCATTGAAGTTTTACCATATTTTCCGTTGTTCTCATTGATCCTTCTTCTGGACTTCCTAGTTTTTCCACAGTGTATCAAACAAACTGTTGATTGCCAATTCTAGTGATGGACTAATGACTTGACTAGACTCAAGAATCCGAGTGAAATCAATGATGAGCAAATGTGAAAAGGAATATAAACCCATCTTTTGGAGTTTAAAACACAAAATAATTTTTTTCTTTTTTAAAGGATATTGATGAGTTCTTAAATTAAATCAAATGTATAATCAATTAAATTATAGATATATAAGCTTACCATCATATTATGTTGACTCCTCTAAAAATATAACAAAATATGTGATGGGATATTACCGAGCAAGTCTAATACTTTTTTTTAAAAAATATCAATAATTATATTAAATAATTAATTAATTAATACATTGATGTAATTATTATTATTTTTTAAAAAAGGACCAAAAATCAACTAATTGAAGAAGAGAAAAACGAATAAATAAAAAAGAACACCTATCTTTGAGACTATAGAATCCCATTGACTGCAACCTCTATATATTGTGAATGGTGGGCCAGAGTCAATAAGCATCCTACTGTACCTTTAGCACTATAAGTTGTACAGTCATGTGGCAGGCCACTTTGTGGCACGCAAAGTCCAACCCAAGGGTGATATTTTTTTAATTTTTTTTTGTTTTAAGTTCACATCTGGCGTGAATGCGTGATCTAAGGGGGTGTTACTGATTCCCTTTGATTGCAGCCCCTGATTCTGACCTGTACGACGCCGTCCAGTTGATCTGAGCCCCTGATTATTTCGCAGCACTGCCTACGTGGTGCCTGTTTTTATAAAAATAATTAGCCAAACGTGCCAGTCACAATAATCCCAACCTCTCCACAGTAATATATTAATATCAAATTAAATGAAAAATTAAATATGAAATTAAAAATTCAGTAGAATAATGAGAAAAGCAAAAACAATAGAGAAAAAAAGAAAGAAATTATTTATGGGTTTGTACCTTGTTCCATATTCCAGGATCAAGAAAAGCTGCCGAGACATTAATCCCCTTCACGGAATAGCCAGCCGCATAATTTTCCCCGTCGCATTGCCTTCTCTGCTCAGGATGAGGCCTCTTGTACCACGTCAATGTGCTGCCATTCCCAAACCCCTCAACTCCAACAAAGTAAAAAATGATGGGTCTTTCACAGGGTTTCAAGCTCATGACCCGGGTATTAAAAGTGAATGGCTCATGACTCCAAGTCCCCCATGTTAAAAATGTCTGCAGTGGGGTGCTCATATCTTTAGCTGTCACCAAAAATGGGTACAATTGCACGGTGTAGCCCCATGAAACAGAAATGGACCAGTTCCGGGTCAGGTCGTAGCAGAAACTGTGTTGTAATGCCCGGCCTGGATCCGATTTATAGGCCTGGATGAGTTTCTTGATGGAGTCCACCCGGTTTGTACCTGGAAACAAAGGTTGGACGTAGTCTAGATGGTGTAGTGAGACCAGAGGTGCCAATGGATGGGCAGAAAGTAAGCCATATGGGCTTCCTCGTATATCCATCTGTGAAAGACACACAATTCAATCGTCGATGGATACAACTAGATTTGTTGTGTTTTTTTCAGTAATTCTTATCCAGTATGTATTAATTTTATTAAGTGTGATGAGCACGAAATTCAACTAATATTTATGTAATACTTAACTGCTGCTAAAATATATTCCTTGCAATAGAATATGTTTTACTTCGACCCTATGAATGGTTGCTTTCTGAGATTAATTTTGAGGATTTGAGATTAACGATTAACATGGCAAACTCTAGTGCGCATCCACTTAAATTGTTCAACACGTATGAGAATATAGTTAAATGTGGCTACTTTTAGTAAAATGAATCAAATAATTATATTGTAAAACTCGAATACCCAACAACAACTAAATAAAATTAATAGTCATGTACCAAGTAATAATACATCAAAGTGAACAATAATATATTAAAATTGATGGAATTCAGATTCTAAACCACATAATTATATTCTAAAGTTTCAATTTTTGTCACTTCAACTCGACCTTATTTTAGGCCTTAAAAACAATGTGGGACAACAATATATTTTTTAAATAATATAAGTGCACCAAAATTGCAGACGAACTGTCAGCTCTAATCTTAATAGTTCTAAAACACTCAATACTCAAGATCTTTACGTGTTATCACCAATAACATTAGTCTCATTTATGTCCAAACAAGCGCATAAATAACTATTAATCTCATTCGTGTTATGTACCTTTTAACACGAACAAGATTATGGTGTGATTTTGTTTTTCGTGAACCAAGTTTGTGACATGATGATTCAGGCATAAAAGCACAATTCTCTGAAATTCCAATGTGGTAATTACCTGATGAAAACCAAGTTCTTTGGTAACAGGCACACCAATCTCACTTATGCAACCCCCAACCTTCTGATCGGACCCGTAAAACTCCGCGTACCGATCAATGCACCCATCCAAAATCCTCACCAGCTCCGCCGCCAAGGGGTAGCTTATGGCAAAGCCGCCGCCGCCATAACCCATGGTATAAGAATGTACCAAATCTTGCTCAACGCTCTCCGAATTGGCACCAATGTAATACATCTGCTTATAATCATATTTATTCAGCACATTCACCAAATTCTCCGTGAAGAAAACCGTATCATCATCTCCCATCACAAACCACCTCACGTTTCCTAATCCAAGCTCAAAACTCTCCTTCACAATGCGGGCGATCCGTACGGCTGACCTCGACCCGTACAAGTTGGTGTACTTAAACCGGGCCGTGTCCGCGGAGACTTTGTACGGAGGCGAAGTTTCAGGCCATGGTTCGCCTCCCTTCCCCGGCTCCTCGTCGAGCCACACGAAGCCACGGGTTATATTGGGTTTCCACCAGAGTTCACAGTAGTGGCGGCGCCGGCCCCACATCTCGGCTGAGCCGCCTATGCCGAAAACAATGTGGGATATGTTTGTTTTTTCTTCCTGGCCGCCATTGGTGAATTGACGATACGAGGCGTGGATGATAGTTTGATCACATTCGGGGCAATTGGTACTCCATTTCGAGCTTGGGAAGGCTGAGAAGTAACACAAAGAAAATCCAGCGAAAATGCAGATTGCTAAGAAGCCTTTCATGAAATTTGGGCTTAAAAAAGTAAGTTTCACGGGTGGAGAAAGGAGATGTTTCCAGGGTTTTAAAGGGTCTTGGATGGTGGTTTCTGATGAATGCGGCATCTCTATATTCTTGGAATTTGAAGGAGTTGTGAAAATTCCGGCGAACTACAAGAATTAGTGTTGGATGGGAATCTAACTCTTGCCAAAGAAGTTATAGCCTATAGGACTCCTGGAAAAATATAATCTGGATTGATATGCTTTTATGTTTTTCATTTCATTCAAATAATTAGGGCTTAAGGGTATGTGAATAAATGGAAATCTGCTGGGCATATGCTGCTGATTTTTCTACAATTAAGAGGGTTAATGGGTCAGGAAGTTGATTTTATTGCAAGATCTCATTTTAATTTCATGTAAAGCTCAATAATGGTCATTCGTTAGGAGTGGCGCACAACTTTGGCATTATGGTTTTGTTTGGTGTGTCAAATTTTTTATAACAATATTGAGATGTGCCCTCAACTATTCCAAAGGAAATAAATAATTAATTGTGAGTTGTGACATGCTAGTCTCTCTCATACCTGTACATGCATATATAGCTCCTCCCTCAATCTGGGGTTTGGGCCAAATGTTGCTAATTGGAACCCCATTTTGCAACTGAAAAACAAAAAAAAAAACACAATCATTTTGCGGACCCGTATCCAAAAATTAAAATTTGTCATCTTTGTATTTTCAATTAGAGCCCTTTTTCCCTTGTTTTTTTTTTTCTTTTCTGGATTGTCCAGTTTTCGATTCAGAGAATGCCAATGAAACATTTTTTTCATACTCGTTATGTTGATTGAATCAGAAATTACAATAAAAGTGATAGCGGCTACGAAATTTTTTTTTTGGTCTCATTCGACTATAACTTCTTTATGATACAACTATGATTTTTTTTTTTCAAATCAAAATCTCCAAATTGGGCAGCACCTTTTTCAATTACAAATTACTTGACATCACGAGCACTCTTTGTTATATTAGAAAATCAATAGATGTTACAATTAAAAAAGGACAATAACATGATAATTCTCCTTTGCATACTGTTCATCACCCTTCATAATCTGCTCTTTTCATTTCTTCTTTTAAGAAAAAAAAAATTAATTCACAAATTGTAAGCTGCAAGTAAAATATTTTCTTTTATTTACACCAAATAAAACATGCATTGTCCGTGTAAACATTTATAATCAATAGGAGCCTGAATATGGACCCGGGTCCTAGTGATACCATGTCTGTATATGATATTGCAGGAATATTTAGTACAACTAAAGTATAAAGTGCATAATTTATTAAAATATCCTTGCGTATTTGCAAGTTCAAATGAAGAATTTATTTCAATATTGTCTACTGTCTCATCTTTGGATTTATATAACGAATAATAACATGATGTATTAGCTTTGGATTGGTGACAGGGAAAGTTTTGGTCACTTATTCTTTTGCTTTGATTTAGTTACTTATTTGCACTGTAAAGACTGTTATATTCTTGCAAAGGAGGAGTTGGTTTTAAACTGACTAGACGGAGGTGGAAACCTGAAAGCATGGAAACGTAAATTGGGGAACTGATATTTTTTCCCTTTTTAATTATGTATAAACATTAAAATAACTATATGTGTGTCATTAATTACCAATAACGATAATCTCTACATAATTTTATTCTACGAATATTATTCTACTGTACAATAGATTCATGATTTTCAGAAATGCTAATGCATATTTTGCCTTTATGATTTCTTATGATAAGCACGATTAATTAGTTCTAGTATGGAAATACTTTTATTCAGCTAATTTGTATTTCATATAATTTTCTGTGTAGATTACATTGCGAAAAAGATACAAAGCTTAAGGAAAAAGCTCAGAGTGGATAAAAATAATCCATATATATCTTCAAATAGAAGAACTAACCGTATACTAGTATAAGATATTCTTGCATTTGATGCTAGCTGCTTGAAACATTTGTATGCCGCTGTACTTTTCGCCACAACGCAGTTGATTCACAACTTTATTTCATTTGAACGCATGAATTTGAATGCTGAGAACAAAATCAGTAGAAATTAAGGCTTCAAAATATGAATCCAGGCAACATGTATAAGTTCTGTAGAGATCTCGATTTTGCACCTATTCAGGCTTTTCCCACATATTCAAACTATTGGTCTTGTCTTTGCATGATGAGGCTCTGGTCCTAATCGAAGTTCAAGGTCTACGTCACCAAGGATCAACTCCATTTTTCTGTTCTCTAAGTGCTTGTCAAAACGACTATTGCCTGCTGGCCCTTCATGTTCACCACTCACTGATGGTGCCTCTGCGAATAAAGGCAACCGACGACGAATCGAATTCTCTTTAAAACTTGGAAATATATCAAGATTGCCTTCATAAAGGTCCTCAACTTTACCATCAGAACCCTCCTTTCTCGTCTCACTTTCCGAACGCAACTTTTGGCAGGCAGAAGAATTAGCCGGCCGATAACTATCTCCACAATCCGTGTTCTTGGTGATATCCAAAGAAAGCAAGTTTTCGTGCGAAAACTCTTTGAGTTTAGCTCTATCCTTCCTGTGGATGTTCATGTGCCCTCCTAATGCTTGTGCGTTGGAGAATCCTCGCTTACAGAAAGTGCACCTGTATGATCTGACAGGGCCTAAATTTGGAGCCAAATCGTCCCTCCATATGCTCCTTTGATCGGAGTTTTCCAGGCCTGACGGGTCGATATTCATAGCTAGATGGAGCTCGAGAACGTTAATGAAGTAGGGCTAGAAGAAGTTGAGAGTCGAGGTTTTCTATTAGGACAAATAGTAATATTTAGGAGGCGGTCAAATGTTCGGTTGAGAGAACTATCGCAAGCGTGCTAAAAGTTTCGTATAGATAATTTATCTAATATTAATTATGTAATGCAGAAATGTTATTAATCAGGTGAATGCTAGGTGGCAGAAATATCGTTCCAATTTCCAAAAGTTTCCTTAAAATTGATATGACACGAATTAAGTAAAGATTCATTCAAAAGATATTGTCATTTTGGTCGAATTTTCACAATTTTATTATAAAAAAAAATGTCATTTGAAGGAGAGGGCTTGACTCTTACTAATAAACTATAAGTCACTCGCGTGTTAAATTATTGTGAATAAATCACTTTTCAATAAAATTAATTTAAATTTTGTTATAATTTTGTATTGTTTCTTACATTATATATTATAAATATAGACTACGTATTTATAATTATTTTTAAATACATATTTGAAACATTTTATATACGTTTGTGATATGCAAGTGCTCTTGAGGAAGGGCTAACTGCTAATCTATATAAATACATTTGAATTAATGCGCGCATGGAGAAGTAATGCCGCTATGTCAAGATCAACTACTTCTTTAGATGTAAACTTGTAAATCAATAGACTTTGTCAGTACCCCCTTTTTGAATTCCCGTATTCTCTATATTTTAAGTTTCTTCTGGTCTTAAATTAGCAACCTATTTGGGACAAGAAACGAATTAAAAAGACCTTTCTTGTGATGCATAGGGTTATCTTGTCCAAACAATAGAAAAATTACATTTGTTGACAATAATCAATACCTCCAAATAAGCCTTTCCAACATTTCCCCATCCCCTTCCTACCCACCCCCACCCCACTCCGGGGGGTCGTCCCTCCTTCATCCACTGAAAAGTTGACCATACGTATTGATGTAAATAGGTATAGATGATTTAATATGGGGGCTTATGATCAAGTGTAAGCCTTATCTATCTTATGGACAAGTTACAATACAATGTATTTGTCACAATTTGCCTATGAATTGAAAAAGAAAAACCTAAATGCATCGGGCGCCCTTTATATGGACTTTTATTATTTCACTTATATTTTATTTTTTAGATGTATAATATTTATTCATGAGATAAATCACGTTTAAATAATGAACAAAATATTTTTATCTCATACACATATATTATTTATTTATATAGTGAAATATAAAGTGAAATAGAAAAAATAAAATGGAAGAATTGAAACCTTATAGGAAGTATGCGATAAATGTTTGGTCAAGAAAGTAACCCATCTAAAATGGTAGTCAATGTGTGTCATTAAGCCTATATTTGGACTTTAGATTCTATTGAAAAAAATAATTTAAAAGAACGAAAAAAAGTTATATTGTTTCGAGTAAGTAAAATAGTTTTATAATATTCTTATCATTAAAACTTTAAATCCAAATATAGTGTAAAGGGTAGCGAGAATGAGTCTTTCAAGTGTAATTTAATTGCTGCACTTATAGATTATATCTAGGGATAAAACAATAAGGTGGGTTTGGAGTGGATTTAACAAAATCCAAAACTCGTTTCATCAATATGTTTTAGAATCTGGACCTCGACCCAGTAGATTAGAACCTCTAAACTCGTTTAATAATTTTAAAAAGTATAAAAATATATTTTTTAATAGTAATACCTCTAAAATTTTAAAAAGTTATTATTTTTAATTAAATAATATCATATAAATATATATAATAAATTTTAAAATATATAAAAAAATAAACTCAATGGGTTCAAGGAGGAACGAGTTTAAAAATAAAAATTCAATATTTATTTCGAACTCATTATAATAATAAAAACTTATCTAAAACCACATGAATTTGGGACAAATTTGGATTTAAATCCACCTCATTCTATTGACTAACCATACGTAGCTACATTAATGTTTGATTTATGTAGATGGGTTTGAAAAGAAAGGAAAATGATTTTGCTGGATAGATATCAATTGGGAATTAATTTTACATTTTAAAAAATTGACAATTACCATAATTGTTTCAATCACCACACCAAACTTTAAACTACGATAAAAATATATATCGACGCGTGATGACCAAAGTAATTTCATTATTAATGGTCATTTTCTAGAGAAAATTAAATGAAAAAAAAAGAAGTGGGAAGCTTAAAAATATTATCTGATAACATCTTAATTTAGAAGCATATAATATACACAAATGTAGATCCAATTCTTTAGTAATATATTCGATTAAATAATAATAAATAAATTATGCTGTATTGTAGTTAGATTTTATTGAAAGTCGGTAGCCGTGTTTTAGACCGTAGCCTCGCAACAGCGTGGAAGGTGAATAAGCACGTCGCATGACAATGTGACGTCGTTTCAGATAGTGATACTTCCTCTTTAAGTCTATATAGTATTAGGTGGCATCGACACATTGCCAAAACAAAACATTAGACGGCACCAAAAGCGTGCTTTGGCTTATGGAAGCACGTCCAGATTGAAATCTAAAAGACAACACAAGTAACCCACAAAAATAAAATAAAATAAGACGGTGTTAAATTAACTTTAAATTTGGACCAACTTTAGTAGTTAGAATTTCACTCTTTTATGAGATTAATAATATTGATATGCGGCAAATGCAATAAAATTTAACGTGTCTACTACTGTTTGGCTTACTTAAATACATCGTATTATGACATGACCTCACCATGCATGAGAAATTGTATCATCCAAATTTCTTGTTTAAATACATCGTATTACGATATGTTCTCACCATGCATGAAAAATTGTATTATCCAAATTTCAATTTTCTGTATTGATGTGATTTTTTTTATTTTTTTTGAAGGATTAAGATTTTTTGTCCTAACTTTTTTTTAGAATTATATAACTACAAATAATTTAAATTTATGATCAACGATATAATAAATACAAAAAGAAAATTGTGGTTTGCATCCGTTTATTATAAAGAATATGAAAATAGGTCATTAATCTTTGAAAGAGGTAGAATATATTAATGGCCCAGCTTGAGGTATTTTGGGCCTCAACTCAAATATCTTGGCCCTTATTGTCCCACGTAGAGACGGAGTTGCACATATTAGCACTTGAAAACTTTTATAAAATTTGATTTTGAAAAGATTAATTACTGGATTTAAATTCAACTTCAAGAACAAAATAAAATTATGAAACAATATCAGAGGAGTTGAAGGACAACATGTCCAAGGCTGATTTTGACTTAGACATTGTTTTAGCAACTATCAGCTTAATGTAATTTAACAATGCCGATAATAGAATATATTAGTCCAATTAGTCATAAGTTGAGGAGCTTAGTTCTAATCGGCACAAAATAGAACCGGAATCCATGCTTAGAACATTACGTATAAATTATAAAAATAACTGAAGTAAATATGTAAATTAATGAACACCTCTCTCGTTATAACTATGTACTTCACGTTTCAGTCAAAACCAAACAAATGAAATATGTTTGTTAGTATTTTTTTTTTCCGAAAATATTCAAGATTCAAATATAACCTAAATCTTGATATGAGAATCTTTCAGCCCCTGGATCCATGATTAAGCGTACCAAATTGATTATCAATAATGTGGACTGCTTTGAAAATTCAATATAAGGCATGTGCGTAGAGCGGCAAATAGAGTTGCCCATGTCTTAACTAGGAATGCGTGTTTTAACGTAGAAGGGATACATGATGTCCCTGAATTTCCGTTGGCATTTGTAGTGGCAAAATTTTCACCTGGATTTATCTAATAAAATTACCACTTTATCTCCAAACAATGTTTTTAGACAATTAATCTACAATGTTTTTTGTGGGTTATTTTCTTTTGGTTTCTTCTTTAGGTTATTGATCGCCATGAAAATATACATGTGTACACAAAGCTGTCAAAATAATTATAAACTACTTGAGAACACAACAGCTGAATTCTGGAATCAACAACAATTATTCCTGCAAGTATCATACATAAATGAATTATCTTGGAATTAGCAAATGGTCTGAAAAAGAGAGCAAAACAGGCTTGCTAGTTACAGTTCATCCTCATTAATTCCTTTCACTAATTAAATTATCCTATATTAATTTTCTCAGAAGCAGACATCTGATGCCCCATGTGCATTTGATCAGAACTAGTTAATTATCTCACTAAAGATCTCTCTCTGCACTTCATCACAACTAGTTTATTATCTTAACAAGATCCTAAACAAGACAAAACCATAATCACTCAGCTTAAGGCCATTCTCACGCTTCGACAAAATCAAAGTGAAAACTAATGTCCGTTTCCATGTAATTAATCAGGAATAGAACAAACTACATAGACTAAAAAGACAAGGAACTTATTAAAAGTTCATTCTGTACAATCTCACAAAACTATTAATTTTTAATTTGTGTTTTGCACTACATCCACAATTACAAATCAAGATCACATGCATGGATATTGGACACTCCCTATATGAAATAATTACCATAAACTTAATTTAAATACATAGAGAAAATTATTTGGGACGTAAATAGATAAGATGATAAAGATCGCGCAATTAATTATCTTGTGGTCAAGTCAAAGTTCAAATCAAGTTTCTTAGACAAGCTCTAGTGCACTGTCTTGTTTGACAGTAAACAGGTAAATTAGTTAAGTATGAAGTACTAATAACGAAAGAGCACATTATTTAGTTATTATATATGCTACAGCTAGGTAGGGTTCGGGTCCGATGAGAGTCACTGGATTTTTATTTTTTTTTATATTCTTCCTCCTACAAATATTCATTCTTTATTCAGTGTTGGAGAAATAAAATATAAGTGAAAACATGCACAGAGGAACAAACAAAAGATGCGTAGTTAACGCCTAAGAGTAATGATGCAATAATATTCTCTTTGTGAATAGAAAAGGGTATGTGTGGAATACTTAAATGGATTGATTCCTTGTAGTTGGTGGCAATTTTGGAAGGATTGAGAAAGAGAGAAAAAGTGAAAGAAGAGAACACAAGTGCATGAAGTTATGCTCTATTACCAACCCATCTGATATGATCAAAATACATAGGAAAAGGGAATCCATGTTGTCTTGTTTCTGACTTATGTATGTACTTTAAAATGAAAAATAAACTGTCTGACAGAATGTCAGTAGTGGAGGTATTACAGGCAGTTTTTGGTCCATTTCTCTTCATCCTTTCGACCCCAAATATGTGGTCTATAATTTGTCTATAAATTGCCTGAAGTAGCTAGTCATGCAATAAAGATGGAATACTAATATTGATTAAGTGAGCTGAAGTGACATATTCATCTCCATGAAGGATGATGAAATGCATGAACTTGTTTCTTGAGTTAGCTGCCACAAAGAGTAATCCACTCTTTCCAACCTAAAATCTGTACAAAAACCAATATATATACTCTTAGGCTGAATAATTAGACCTTCCTACAACATACTTATTTATCTTGCTATCAGAATACAATACCAACTCCAATCTGGTAGCCTTTAGCTATTATGAACAGTTTCAGTTTATTTCAGACACACGCATTGGGAACTTAATAAAATTTTCTCCTTTTCTATTGTTATTATGCCAGAAAATGTATAGTAAAACAAACATTTGTGAATTTTTTTCTTTGGGGACAAAAGGGGTAAAGATGATGGCAAACTCAACTAGCATATCATTGTGCGGACTAGCTAAGATCAAGCAGATGATCTCTCAGATCTTGGAACCTTCTCCAAGTATATGAAACAGAGATTGTAAGTGCTTTAATGTTCTGGATATTTATTCATTGGTTTAACATTGTTACAAAGTGAAAATTCAACAAGAATTCCAGGGAGTAGTCTTAATAATAGTCAAGAAATTTAATAGTCCTTGGCATCTAAAACCAAAATAAAATAGAGAGGTTTCTGCTGAAATATACTGATTGAAAGCAAGTGGTGTAATTGTTTGTTTGGAAACCAATTAATTTGCAGTTTACTTCACCTTTGGAGCATCACCAAGCCTTAGCTCAAGATCCAATTCCTCAAATGCGCCAGAACGTGGATTGAACATATCTGATTGAGGAAGACATCCATCAACTGCACTCAATTTTGGGAAGAAACTCAAGGGCTTTGCTTCTACTCTCCTCCTCTTGCAACCTGAGACTTCCTCATCGCTGGATGTATTCGTTTGTTTTTGAGAAACGACCAAATTTACGCTCATGGGCAAATCTTCAGTAACAAAATCCTCCTTTTCAGCCCTAGTGTCCGGCTTAACAGTCATCGATTTCTTTTCTTCATTCTTGATTGAATTAAAAAAACCATCTCTTTTTTCAGCAACAAAACTCGACCAAGATGCAGGAGGCGATGAAACTATACTGTTCTTATGATTTTTCTGAACAACAGGCGAAAAGAAGCAAAGGGATGACCCCTTCTCCTCACTATTCACTTTTGTGGCAGGTGGAGATGAAACCCTAATGACATGTGAGGATGGTGAAACCAATAGCCCAGTATCAGAAAATTCAGGGTTAGAGTTATTGTACAAGAAAGTAGAAATATGGGACGAGAATGGATCATCGAAAGATGTACAAGGATTTAAAGCATGATTTTGTGGTACAACTTCAAGTTGAGGAATTGAGGATTGTTTCAATCTAGCCCTGTCTCTCCTGTGAACATTCATATGCCCCCCTAAAGCTTGAGCTGACCTGAATTCTCTTCTGCAAAAGCTGCATGAATAAGATCTTGGAGGCCAAACGCACCCTCCAAGGGGTCCAGAAGCATCTTGTTCAAAAGCCTGTTCTTCCCACGAATCACCGCATGAACTCATGGCCGCCGCCGGCGCAAGAATATGTGGACTCAAATCGACTTTCCTCTTAGCCCACATCCAGTATCTTGCTTGCCCCATTCTGACAAAAAACAAAGATCTTATCCTTGATCAATTCTTGCAAGTACAGATAAGGGTGATTATGGGTTAATTAATTTGGAGGAAAGAAAAATATTGAAAGACGATGGAAAATTTACATCTCATGAGCAAATGAGTTGATTTACATAGTAATCTATGAGGAATTGAGAAGAAATGATTAGCTGAAGATGAGCAGAATTTTTGCTAAGTTAGGGGTGGTGGGCACAACTTTGGCTGTTTCATGCAGCTAATATTTGTTTTCTAATAATGCAATTTCAGGGGAAAGAGTGAAGACAATTTTCTCTTGAAATTAAATTCATTGAGGTGGGTCCCTCAAAGACCCTCGTTATACGGTCAGAGTGACTGGAAATTAGACAAACTAAGATTTGTGTGATTTCACTGATCATGTCTTAATTGGAGTTTAGGCTCTATTTATGCTCTCATGAGGTACAATATTAACTTATAACGATTTTAATTTCAAAACATACTAAATTTTTTCCGTTATTATGACGCATTAAATGAATATATATGTATCACTGATCATTCATTTGTACTTAAAAAGTATCCATCGTATGAAATGTAATTCATCATTAGGTGATATAAAATATATATAACCACTAATAAAATCGAGTAAACTCTTTTTTTAAATCATGTTAATGTAATTATTTAAGAATTTGGAAATGTAATTATAACAAATAATAAAATAATAATACATATAGCTATATACAATGAAATAAAAATCCACTTACCTAAAATGACTTAAACCCAAAATCTCGTACTTATAAAATTTTGAGCTTTAATCTTGACTTACAATACACTTTTAAACAGAATTTCAATGCATTTTTGGCTGAGATGATCATACCAAGAGGTTGTGAATGTGAGCTTATAAGCTTTTTAAGGGAAAATTGTCAAATTAGTCCTGTAATTAAAGGGATGTGTCAAAAATAGTTCTGTTCGAATTTGAAAAATCAATTTAGTCCTGTAACTAATGAAAAGACTTGAATTTAGTACAAATTTCACAAAAATATTTAGTATTAATTATTTAACTCCTTCTACTATTATTTTGGTATCAAATACCCTCCTATACAATAAAAATCGTCAAATACCCCCCTAGTCTTCAAAAATTAAATTGAATGGATAAAAATATTATTGTAATTTTATAATAAAATAAATTTACTTTACCCTCTATTCTATTTTATATATTATTTTTTTAATAAACAAATTAATTATATTTTATACTAATAAATTATAATAAGTATGATTCTAACAAAATAAAATAAATATGTTTAACAAAATAAATATTAATTTTTATATTTTATTTAAAATATGGTATCAATTTGTTTAAAATTTTGTTAAACATAAAAATAAATGTTGATTTTATCAAATATATTTCAATAAAAAATATTTAAAAGATAAAAGATTGATACATTACTCAATTATATTTTCATATTTAAAAAAATTTGGGTCAAATTATATTTGATTATATTGGGTCAAATACTCTCTAAATCGAATAGCTGCCAATTATGGATTTTGCTCATGGAAAAAATGCAATCCAAATCTGAATTTTGGATGCCATGCAAGTTTCTGTTGATCAAGAAAGAGTAGTAATTTTTATTTTTCTGTAATCTTCACTAGCCGTCTCTTGCCTCCAACGATACGGGCATATGAACGTGTATGTCTACTCCATCTTGCATTGGAAAATTGGTATTGAAATATATGACTATAATGAACCACATTAACACTTGGATGTCACATTTTTATTAGGGATAACAATAAGTTACATTTCGAACGAATTTTAACAATATAAATAGATTTTAGTTGAGTTCTGAATTTTCTATTTTCAGATCTGACTTGACCCAGACCCGATCCATTTATTTGTATTTTTATTTTTTAAAAATTTTATTACATATATTCATATGATTTTTCCCATTCATAAGCTACAAGGCAAAAAAATGGAGTCATGAGACATCAGATGCTTATATATGGACGAACAAGGCACGGGCACTTCGGACTTAATTTGCAACAACTTCTTTGTTTTGGCTAGTTAAACAACTGTTTCATTGCAATGCCTACGTTGAAAACTTTTTTAATTGGAAAGAACTAAGTAACAGTTGTTAGCATAACAATGCCACAAACCATTATTCCCCTTTCAGCTTGTATTAGCTGCCTAAGCAGTCGGCAATTTATTTTAAAGTAATTTGGATCTTCAATTTTTCTTCATACTTTATACTTTCGTAGCCTCATGACATTTGTATGTGTAATAAGATGCAATTTATTTTCGTAGTTTAGGGGCAGTGTCTTGCTATTATAAGATAATTTTTAAGTTTATAAGATTCTATATTTGATTTTAACGATAAATTATAAAAAATATTTGAATAAAATATAATTATGAAAATTATAAAATATTTGTATACCTACCCTGTATTAGGGATAACAATGAGTTCGGATTGGATCCATACTCATCCTGTTTGGAGCGGGTTCAATAAGTTATAATTGGGTACAGGGTGAGTTATGATTTTTAATTTTTAAACTCGTCTTACCCTATTTAATTTAATTTTTTTTATTTTAATATATATATTTATGTAATATTATATTTTAAAAAATATATTATTTTAAAAAAATAATGATTTATTTTTTAAAAAATATATTTTTTAAATATTTTTAAAATTATAAAATAAATTTAACGAATTTAACCCAAGCTTCATAGATTTTGGGGAGGAACAGGTTTCCAGTTTTTAAAAATCTTGATGGGCTGATTTTAAATTTAGATAAAACCACTTATAGTTAGGGAATCATCCCTAGTCTGTATGACTTAACGTACAGGAGTCAGTATTATTGGAAATTGAAGCCAAATTAGGCCTGCAACCGCACCAAAGATTAGTGTAAACATGTAAAATACGGATAGTCAAGTTGTGAATGTCGTTGCTTGACTAAGAGTGTGTTTGCTATATTTATTTTAAAAATTTATAAGATTTTATATCTAGTAAGATGATTTTAAAATTTATAAAATACTAAATTTTATTTTAAAAATAAAATCCTGAAATATTTAGATAAAATAAGGTATAGAGCTTATAAGAAGTTGATAATTTTATAATCACTATTGTTAAAATTAAAAAAAAAATTGTTAAAATTATAAAAATAATTTAGAAATTTCTTATAAAGAAGTTTATAAAATTCTAATATTTTATTTTGAAAGCTTATAAATTCATCTTTTGAAATTTTTTAAGAAAAATTTGTAGGACATAATATAAATTATTAAATATCTTAAAAAATATTTTAAAAATTTATAAGTTCATTCAAACATCGGAGTACTAGTGTAGGTTCCCATTATATACTCATGGATGATTGCATTATTTCTTTACTTTTAAAAAAACTATAAACTACTACATTATGTATTATATCAATATATTAAAAGATAATAATACTATCAAACGCTCTAAATTAGATATATAGTTTAATAGAAAGAAACTATTATCAAAAAAGATAAATACTCTGTGACTCGAATTAAAAATCTCTTTCTTGATAACCAAAGGAAAAAACAAATGTCAACAAAAATAAGATATGCCAAGGACAAAAGACACATAAATTAAATGTTAGTTGAAGATCATGAATAAGAAATCTAACGTTGGAGATACTAAAATGTATTGTATTTCTAGTAATTCAAACTTCTAAGATAGATAGTCAACATGGTACTAAAGATTACTAGAGCTACGCACAAAAACAATAAAACTAGTAAAGATTAGTCGTTAATTACACGAAAGTCACAAAGATAAGACACAATTAATAGAGCCGACGCTCAACTTTCCCTAACCGTGATTCCTTCACTCTCAATTTGTAAGAATTAAATATGAATGGACCTAATTCAGGTTTTTGTCCCTGTTTACACAAACAAGACACTAGCGTGAAAATTGATGGGTAGACAGAGGAGAAATAGAAAAGGATGGTATAATTGATATTAACAACTAATCACGACTATGAAATCAAGTTTAAGAAAATCTTTACATGGGGACAGTCACTAAGGATATGCACATTTTGTATGAGGTGACCCTAGTTGATTGTGACATGCTATATATTGCATATTTTAGTAATGATTAAGACAAATTTAGGTGAAGCATATATTATCGTACATTTAAATTAATAGGTCAAGCTTAATTATTCTAAGTCATGACTAATGAAAGGCAAACATGCATGTAAAAAGGTTTTAGTTTTCTAAGTAATTAGGATTGTCTTCTCCAAATTAGTAATATGTCAAGTCTACTAAGTGAAGTGACTTAAATTTGACCTAATACTGGACTCAATTAGATCTTAAATCTGAGCCTAAGTATGATTGAGATAGTTTTATTTTTATTTTATGGGCTCAAGCCCTTGGATGATTGGTTACATTGGCATCTATGGTTCTGTGACCTCGATCAGCATATGCTTGGATTCTTGTTGGGCTCAAATTCAAAGTGAGAGATATTCAATTTATTCCGTTGGCTCAAGTTGTAGAATTATTCGGATATTGATCTTATTTAGTTTAGAGGATTTCTTTAGTTATTTGGACTAATCCGAGTTGACCTCATCAACTCGGACATTTTTCTACTTTTATGTTATATATATTCTTCATTGATTATAAATGTTCTTTACATTACGTACATTATTATTTCATTACAAGACTTTTGATTTCTGATTATCCTCTCTTATTGGAGATTATTGATCCATACAAATTTCAAAACTTATAAGAATGTCCAAGTCGTATTTAGGCCGGTTCAGATTTGCATTTAGTAATAATCGACTCAAAGATTGCCTCTTTATGCAAAGAAATGACTTGTTCATATTACATGGTAGAAGTTCAACTATTTATGGTCCTAATTTCCAACACGGACCAATCCGAGTAGGCCAAACTCAACCCTACCCATATGATAATAAATGTACAAGCCAACTTATTCTTTTTTTTTTTTTTCACTTTTTTTGGTTGTGCTTTATTCTTTTTTTTCTTTTTCTTTTTATTTGGTTGTAAGTAATACTTGTTCTATGAATTGATTGCCGATAGTATACATAATTGGAAAGACGTGGCTCTTAAAAAAGAGGCCCAAAATACATTAGTTACAAAACAGTACTGCTTCAGGCCCAAAATTGTAGGCAAATAGTAGAGAATATAAGGACTATTCGCTGATGTCTAAAGCTGATTTTATACACGTGTATAGTTTTTTGTTATTATTAAACTTCAGTTACTTAATTTAAACACCAAGATTACCTAATAATTTCGATGTTATTTTATGTTTTAAGTTTTTAAGTCGTTACAAGGTGCGGAAAAAAAACTCAAATTAAACAAAACACATCGACACTGGAATCTTAATTATGCATGTGTTTTATATTTCCTATAACCTAGAATATTTATTCTGTCCCAACTAATACTTCATTGGGTAAATATAATTTCTAAGGATGTTCCTAATATTTAAAGTGATGAAGTATAGCAGTGTACAATTATAATTTTTTTATATGAACTCTCATATAAAATTTCATTTCAAGTCAAATTAAAATTATAAAAATGGAGCGTATGAAGTATAATATTTGTTAGCTATTGAGATTCAGTGGTAAACTTGATGCTAATTCGAGTGTTAATCCTATTTTGAATATTTTTTTTGAAATTAAAATTAAATAAATTCTACACTCCATAAGAAGAAATCCTATAAGCTCGGAACTTATAATTTAGCCAAGCACTTCTTGAACAAGTTTCCTACAGTTTTAGCCAAGTATTTTAAATTATATTTAATACAACTATTGGCAATTGTTGTTTTCATATAATATAAATCCTCGGCATCTGTTATTACATTTGGAGCTTGAATATTTGGGCATCTGGGGCTTCGGTACTAAAACAGTGTAAAAGAATTGTCAAATCTCGAAGTGATTGAAAACTGACCCACCACGTGTCAACTTGTAAAAATTGTCCGAAAGCAAAGAAGAATCCAACTCACGCCTCATATTCCAGAAACTTCCAGCTGATTCATGGCTCAAAATGCATGAATTGAATAATTTTAACCGTACCTTTTCCTGCGTCCTGTTCCCGACACGTGTCCCACCTGGACCATGCGTATCCTACGTGGCACTCACGCTGAGCTAGCAAATGATACGCCCCATAATATTTTTATGCAGTCGTAATCCCACAATAGATAATATTTTACACTCTGCCCCCAGCGGCTCTCGATTTCGATCTGCGTATTAAAAAGGCCTAAAAATTTGTAGCCTCAAATCAGATTACAAATCCAAACAAAGTTTTTGAATTTTTGCTCTTTCTTTGATTGTGTGTTTTGTGAGAAATTGTTTACTGAGCAATGAATGGAGATGAAGTAAGAGATGGAGTTGATAATAAGAATGAGAAGCAGTGTGAGGTGTTAATGTGGGGGTATTTTCCAGGAGTAACAGCGCAACGAGCACCGTTGACTTCACCGGCGAGCGTACGGTTTCCAGAGGCGGAGGTAGCCGGAGATTCGTGGAAGGATGTTTGTGCCGGCGGATGTGGCTTCGGCATGGCTATTTCGGGTTGTTCACCTATCTCTCGCTTGTTTTCGTATTTCTGTACATCTTCGTATATGTTTCGTCGTGCTTACGTGTCTTTGGATCTTTCTCTGTGAAAATTTGAAGAATGCGTATTGTATCTTTTGCACTGTAATGAATTAACTTTGTCCAAGAGTCAACTCGACTGCTTTTGCGAGTGCATCAACAGGAAACTTAATAGATACACAATCTAGTACTTGGAAGTTTTAATGGTATCAAAATTGTCAAAGAATCAATATAGTAGTGATAAATTCAGAAGATAGGCAATTTGACTATGTAGTTTGTTTTGTAGCTAAATAAAACATTCACTTTGAGATGGGGGAGCGGAAAGGAACTGATTTCAATCTAGTGTGTTTTCTTTGAGAGATTATAGTGCCAATGGAAGCTGTTCTGATATACTACAGTGGACAGCAGAGTATTATTCAGATTGCTGAAGTGTATGTGTCTTAGATTATAGAGGTTTTATTATCTACTTCTATTTTCAACTTCTTGCTTGACTTTGCGGAATAAATAAGAAAAAAAATTCGTCCTTTCAATTTATAGTTAGAATTGCCTCTGTTAGTGAAGGTATTGCTATAGTGCAATATATTGTTTTTTTTTTTTTTTTTTGTCTTTTTGTTTTAAATCATTGAGCGTATAATAGAAGTCTAGAAACTTTGTAATTAGAACTTTGGCCACAAGAACAAATTTTTGGCATGCAAGATATGCGTAGCAGAAAAATTAGGACGCTAGATGTGAGGTTTATTCTCTTATAATCTTTTAACTTCTATTTCATCTTATTAAATTTCAGAATTTGTATACTTGGATTACCTTCATTGATCAGGTATCTTTATTCATATCAGAACTTAAATGAGCTTTCAGTGTAGAAATTAATGCTCCAAAAATATTGACAAATGCTTTTAGCCAGGGAGATGAATTGGGGGAACAAGGTTTCTAACCAGAACGAACAATGTCTCTATTGCTTATGATAAATGAACTTGATATTCCACAACATTACATGGATGTGGTACAATGGCAGACCTACGATACAATCCAAAAGGTGGTGACTTTTATGTTAATTATCATGTTCTTAATTGGCGACAGTCTTCAGGCTTGCTTTTCAGCGGCAGTTGATGAAGTCAGGTAGAAATGCAGTTATAAAGAAATGGAATTAAGTAACATTATAAGAATGCTCAAGCAGATATGTCTATTATAATATTATCCATATAGGTACAAACATCTTCAAATATGTGCATATTGTGATGGTCCAGTAGATGATGGTTGCTCATGATCGAGATGGGCTATGAAGTGATTGATGTGTTAGCTGAATAGTTATTATTGTATGTTACACTACTGAAATATTGGTTTGACTGGTTCAAGGCTATGGAATGCTTTGATAAGTTAGGGAACAACGAGAGCTGTTTTCAAACAACATGTTAGTTTAGGGGGCATGAATGTCTCTCCAAGCTAGAGTGTTCATGTTGGATTCAGAAACACACTTAAGAACACTTTTGATATGTAAATGCAATTATATAAACAAAATGGTTTAAATTAAAATTTTTTTGACTAATTTCTAGGTTCAAATCAGGAAAGATGTAAGAATAGGGTTGAGAAAGGGAATAGTAGAGTAATTATTGGAGACTTGAGTACCTCTGATGACCTCTTCCTTGCTGCCACCTGGAATGAGCACAACTGAATTTCACCAACTGTTCTTTCTTGTATATATTAATTATCAAGTTTGTAAATTACCGACCATCGAACATTTATCTTTTTTCTTGAACGGTGTTTCTAGTCACTTGGACTATATCTTGAGGCGATTGTGAAATCAATTGAATGATAAACTATTTCATTTTTATAGTACACTCAGTAAATCCCTGAGATGATGTCTTTGCATGTATTATCTGTGTATCGTTTCTGGGTCCATATCTTTTAGAGATGCCACTAGATCGGAAGTGTGTGCGGATGATCTATTGTGACAATATGGAGCTTAAGGATGTGCCCCATTTTTAAGTCACCACGTGCGAAGAGCGAGGATGTTTGTTCTTCATGGTCACCTAGTATCTTTTGATCACACAGGCCACTTTGGTTAATTTTGTTCGAACCATATATATTCCAATCATAATCAGTAAAGAATTGGTGTTCCTGCTTATATCCTCACAAAAGAGAAAGCTGTTGGCTTTTTCACGTTACATTTTTTTTTTTCAATTTTGTTATCACTATGCAAGGACGTACTTAACAGTTAAAGATTCTGCATTTTTATTCTCTTTGATACCTATTGCATCCAAAGTATCTAAATTTTGGTTTCTTCTAATTTTTGTGTTGTTCTGTGGTTAGATTATATTATTCACCTACTTTCTTTGAGAGAAACACTGTATATATACTTTATCCTTTTTCGACAGCCTTTGGAAAACTAGTTACATGGGGTTCAGCTGATGATCAAGGCCAAAGCTATTTGACCTCAGGGAAGCATGGGGTAATGTGGCTAACATTTTGTCGTCTAAGTCAATTCCTAGTCATTTTTTAATTTATTTACTATCTTCATTCATCGCGTTTTAAATAGGAGAACCCAGATGTATATCCTCTTCCAACAACTGATCTGATTGTAAAAGCTGCTGCTGGTTGGGCACACTGTGTTTCAGTAACAGGTATTGTTAAACAATCGTACTGTGAATATAAGCTTGTTTCCTTTGTCTTAAGGCAGTTTCATCCAGCTGGTTCACTTCTTTTCTGTTTTCTTTCTTAAATAGATGACAGTTATGTTAGATCCTTCAGTTCTATCCATCCCTCAACAAGTCCGTTAGCTTCTCATACTGCATCAGTACTCCAGAGAGTAATGTTTAATGGCTTATTTGATACTAAACTTGATAGTTAAATGAATTGGCATCTGGTATGCAGATAAAGGTGAAGTGTATACTTGGGGTTGGAAGGAGTGTGTTCCATCTGGAAAACTCACTCGCAGTTGGACTAGTATGAAAAACTGTGAAGACGAAAATTCGACAAAACAAAGTTCAACAATAAATGAACAAGGTATCTTACAGAATTATCTTGTGAGATTTAACTTAATCATAAGTGTGCCTGGATATACATGTATGCTACTGGATGGTGGAGGCTGACACCTTAGGGTGGCTATAACAGGGAGCCCTCAGTCTCATAGTTCCAAAGCTACAATTGGCTCAGTTTCTTGTCCAAATGATAAAATATCTGGAGATGAAACTATGAAGCGAAGAAAAGTTATGCCTCAACAGGAAATTGAAACTTCAATTCCTGCAGATGAAACACTTTCAATGCCGCCCTGTCTTGTAAACCTGGATCCTGGGGTGAAGATCACTTCAGTTGCTGCTGGTGGGCGTCATACTCTGGCATTGTCAGGTTAACTTACTCCTTGTAAGCTGCAGTCTACAGACTACACTTTTTCAGTGTAGTTGCTGTTTCTTTGTGGTTACACATTATAGTTTTGTAGGTCTTTTGAAGTACGAAGTTATGGAAGATCTTTAATGTTAAGCAAGAAGATCTTTATATATAAACAAACCTGACGCTTCATAATTTTACCGGATATAGATGTGGGACAGGTATGGGGTTGGGGCTATGGAGGCGAAGGCCAGCTTGGTCTGGGATCTAGAATAAAAATGGTGGCGTCTCCTCATCTAATACCTTGTATTGACCCATCATCAAACGGAAGAGAGAGCTCTGCCATTAATCAAGAAAGTATGGGTGAGGCAGCTGAGCAACGTAAATCCATAGGAAATTACATAAAGGGAATTGCTTGTGGAGGCAGGCACAGTGCAGTGGTGACAGGTAAATATGAAAAGAATTGATAGTGGCATGATCAATTTACGGAAATTTATTTCTTCATTGATAAAGCTCTTTCTCTTTGCATTATCAGATGCTGGTGTGCTTCTTGCCTTCGGCTGGGGACTGTATGGACAGGTGACTCTTTTTATGTATTGTACATTTTTGGTCCTGGAATCTAGTGTTTCATGCACCACAAACAATTCTGCCATTAATTTGCTGCATTATGAAGTGGATTCTGGAATTTATTTTCCACACATCTTTCATGTAGTTATGCAGAAATGTTTTGAATTTAATCCAATTGCATAATGTGTGGCACCCTTGCTGTGGTCACTTTGGAAAGCTATATACTTTTGGAATTAAATAATGGCAGTTTTGACGATGAAGGTAGGATATTGGCTTGGAAAGCTGGGAGTTCAGTCATATCTTAGGCCTTAGTTGTATATGTTGTCCTTTTGAGATGCTGATACATAGTAGTCATTTTTCACATTAAGAGTAAACACAAATTATGCTTACTGCATGGTGCACATGGCTCATACGTTGCATGGGGAGCCATAAATGTTGCTTTATGGCTGGTAATCTAGAACAATGAGGCTTGTTTTTCTATCTTTTTGTTTGTGTACATGCATGTGCAAAAATTTTTCAAGCATGTTGAATGGCTTCTTAATACTTGTAACTAAGATGAGCGATCACCAATACAGCAATAAAAGATGACTCGTTTAATCGGCCTTTTCCTTATGCAGTGTGGACAAGGGAATACTGATGATCTGCTGCAGCCAACTTGTGTGCCTTCTCTATTGGGCACTCAGATTGAAGCAGTTGCAGCTGGACTTTGGCATACAATATGCATATGTGCCAATGATCGTGTTCATGCTTTTGGTGGGAACCAGTTTGGCCAGTTGGGTTTGGGAACAAATTCTGATCAGTGTGAGGTAACTTCGTTGCGTGTTGTTTGTTATATTGGTTCTGAACCTGGTTACTGTCTGTTCTGTTTTATAGAAGTTGATCAGAAACCATTATTATCAAGTTCTCTGGTGTGAAGTTACGATTTGCAAAGAGGATAAGCAGGTATTCTTATCATGTGATTTAAGAATATATCATTGACTGCTGAATTTGAAATTGGCTTTGTAATCTGCATAAGAATGAAATGAAAATTAAGAGGGAGAAAAAGGAAAGAAGTTATATAAGAGTATCTGTTTCGGTTGAATCGCCTTCCAGTTTTGCCAAAATTGCTTACCTTCTCAGGGATTTTTGAGACGGCACGTCCAAATTAGCATCTCATTATTTGTAATTGGTTGTTGCTTTAACAGGCTTTCAAAATGTTAATTCAAGGAATTGAAACTTTTCAAATTGAATAATTGTGATGCTACTTGGGAGCAGTCTTAAAGTACATCAAATATTGGGAATTACCTGTCTGCTCCACATGTGTATTTGTTGTGCCATTCCATGTGCTAAAAAAAAAAGGTAGATCCACTTAAAAAAAATTGCACCATTTAAGCAAGGTATCTAACTTTAGAATTTGTTATGTAACAGATTGTCCCCAGGCTTTTAGATGCTTCAGTCATGGAGAATAAGAAAGCCAAAATGGCCTCCTCTGGAGCTCGTCATAGTGCTATACTAACAGGTATAATGTTTTACTACTTGTGGGTTGAGATATGTTCAATCATCTTCGACTCTCAGTAACTTTAAGCTTACTCTCGGCCTTGAAATGTATTTTTGTTGCAAAAGATCTTGCAGGTGATATATTTTCTTGTACTTTGGTGCTTTTGACAATTTCCAAGTGTTGTGTATCTTGGTTGGGTAAACAGTAAACAAGTTTCACTTTTAGTATTGTTAACAAGGCTTTACTATCAATGCATAAAATTCATTAATGCATAAGGTACCTGGATAGTAATCTGGAAAACTTAAATTGATGTTTAGAAATATCTTCACTCCACCAGGATATCAAAGCTGGATTCCTCTAAATTAATCAGAATTGCTGTAATTATATGTTCAGAAATATCTTCGCTCTACCAGTATATCGAAGCTGGATTCATTAAATAAATCAGAACAGCTGTAAATTTGTTTATGAACACATAATTTAGAAGTGGTTATTTCTGAACTCAGAGCGACATAATGGTTTCTTGTTTCAATAATTTTACAGAGGATGGTAGAATCTTCTGCTGGGGATGGAACAAATATGGTCAGGTAATTATCTAATGGATGGAGCTGTCGTTCAATGGAGTTTCCCATCTAACATGTTGCTTTTCTATCTCATTTGGTTCTTATTCCAGCTCGGTCTAGGAGATACGGTTGATAGAAATACCCCTGCTCAGGTTCCTCTCAAAGATTACACGCCTAAGAATATTGCCTGTGGTTGGTGGCATACACTCTTGCTGTGTGAGAAAATTATGTCAAATTAGTTAGATTACGTCAACATGGTCTTCATAGAATGTTGAGGTTTTTCAACTAGTGTACAGTGCAGAATGTTGGATGTTTGTCTGCCATTTTCACTTTTTCTTTTTGTTCTTCAACGCCGACCGCCCAACCCCCCACCTCCCGTCTGGGTTAGTCGTGTATCTTATGCATTTATTTATCGTTTTTAGAGGAACGATTAGAGAAGCATGCAGAAACAGAATTCCATCTGCAATGGTGTCCGAACTGGGTTCCAAAATGTGCTAAGTTATGTTATAGATGATGAGTATATTGGTCCCAACTTTATAATTATATATGAAGAGGCTGCATTGAGGACACACAAGCTTAAATCTTTTTAAGACACGCAACAGACTTTGTTGCAAGATTTGTATCAGCGGCCAAAAGATACCCATGCAATATTATGCAATATAATATTTTGGTTTCTCGATGGTCCCAAATTCAGCTTCGAGGATTATATGCCAAATTGCAAATTTATGGCAATTCAAAACCTGGGTAGACCTTGATAGATTTTTTTTCAGCATATGGGCTGTAGATGTAATGGTGCGACCCAAGACTTGGTTCTATGGATACAACACTCTGGGTAAATCCCAATTGATGAGACGTTCCTATGTGATTTCCCTTGAGATGGGAAATCAAATTGACCCAAACTATATGGATTCTCCTACTATGTAGGACTATTGTGTTTTGTTTTTTATTTGCATTAATTTTGATCTAGTTTGACCAAAATCTAGTAGCCCACTTGGATGAACATGACAAAATGTAATTTAATAATTACAGTTATGACTTGTTTAATATTTTTGTGAAATTAAGAAAATGTGATATCCAATTATTTATGAAATTAATCCCGAATATGGGTTCATGGAATAAATTTTAATACTATTAGCTTAAAAAGAATTATGGGCGGACGGGTATTAATAGTTTTTGAGAAATGTACAACATATTTTTGCTTTGGTCACGTTTATTCACATAATTATAATACAAAATTAAAAACAAGCACACATACTTTGCACAAAAATTATGAATGTGACACCATCTGTGTCCTCCAATTTCTTCCTCACCCAACCACCCCGCACAAGTTGCGCGAGTTTTACAGTTTATTTATTGCCTTAATTCAGAGATCTGAGGTTTGACAGAGATACATTTTACTTTGGAAAATAGCACAATCAAAAATTAATTTTGTAGTCATTGAATTATATGATGATGCAAGAAATGACTTCATCCGATATTAAACTAAAACATTAATGGAGTGGGTGTAGTCATCAGATATTCAAAAGCACAATGAAAGTCAGTTGAGTTATAATAGTTTAATTGAATTTTTATTTTATTTTATTTTCACCCTTGAAATAGGTTCAGTGCCCATTGCATTTCCATTGAGAACAGAACTATCTTTCTCTAAAGTTATGGATGAGTCCTTAATCACTATCATCATAAACTGAGAATATGGTCTCAACTACCCTGCTTTATCATTAAAAAGTAATTTCTTTGGATGGTGAACTTGAGATTTGAATTTTTGCATTTGTGTTTGTAATGTTTGTTTTTGCACCAAATTTAAGTCGGTCATGTTGTATTCAATTATACGATAATTATAATAATAGTAATCGTGAAATTAATTGGATATAACCAAACTCGATCTGACCAACAATTTCCACATGTTTCTTGATACGTTCCAAACCTCAGCTGCTTCGGCTCAAACCATGAACCTTTTCCTTTGCTTGAACGCGTACGTGTTGCCTATTGTCTGAATATGAGAGAGACGACTCAGGCGAGAATGAGGCGTTCCTGGTTAGAAGTTACCTTGAAGTGGTAGAAATTTCGAATGCCTGGTTACCCCCTTTTTTGGGTTTTGACGGATTTGAATAACAGTCCCTTGCATTAAGAGGATTAAAAATGTTATAATCTAGAATTAAAAAATAAAAAATAAAAAATAAAATCAATGTATTATGAGATTTTAGATCCAAATTTCATTAAAAATATAAGTATTTGTCTAATTTTATGATAATTTCATTAGTGAGATTTGAAATAAAGCCGGTGTGTTTAAGTAGTCTTTGGTAATTGAATGTATTAATATATACTCAATCATTAAACGTAAAAAAGAAAAAAAGAAAAATATGACGAATTACTAACAAGTCGAACTCTTTTTAAATTTGAATCCCTATCAATACAATATGTGTAGCGAAATTTGCTCTATTTCATTCTATAATATACGAATAATTATTTCACTCTATATTAATCTGAGTGTAAATAAATATATATGAGTTAATTATTAATATATTGATGTAATATATATTAGAATGGAATTTCATCGTGGATGCCATTAGGTGGAAACTCATTGTCTTAAAAGTTTATTCTTCAAGGTAGACAAAATCTCTTACTATATTTTTCAACTTTAAAGACTTCTGATCTATAAAAAACAAGGACAAAATTCGCTTTTAGAAGCTGTAGTTAAGCTGTATGTCCCAGACATATTAAATTTAAAAATTCCATGCTCCTGGAACATATGTATTATAGTCTCAGATTTGGAAAACTTGAGAATGAATCATAAATCATATCATCAAAGATACGGCTTATCTGTACTTATTCCATCATCGTGCAGGCACAATACAGAAGAAAATTACACTTTAGCTAACTTTATCCATTTCTCAAAAAAAAAATAAAAAAAATCCATTTCATTATCCTAAAAACATCTATTATGTACACAACTTCTTGCCAAACGAGTGCATTTTGAATCATCTATTTTAATTTTATATTGTATTTATATTTCATGTAATATATGTACATAATGTGCATATGATTAATTTTAAATATATATTTAAAAATATATTTTATACATATGATGTGCACATTTTATTTAAAATACAAGATGTAATAAAATTGGAATAAAAGATCTATATTAAAATTAGTGGAGCCTCAGTGCTGTCACTACCTCAGTAATTTCTTCAAGTTACATAATTTAAACAATGACTGGAACATAGAATTAAAAAAAAAATAAAAAAAATTGATGGGCTAATCAAAGAAGAAAAGTGTGGATTATATTTCGTGAAAGGATTGAATACATATTAAATATTTCACCCTAAAAATTATCGACAACCGACCAATATGATTAAAAGAAGATTAAAGCCACCAGAAGCCAAGATTTAAATAACCATTAGCAAGTATAGTAATGCATAAGACATAGGAATGTTGTAGTGAAATTTGGTGAGATGTTATTGTTTGGAATGTAGTTAAGACAGGACTTTCAAATAATGGTTTCAAAGGCCCCTTTCCTATCCTTAATATTGTTGGTTTATCTTAGCGTAAACAGCTAGCTATTCGCCAACCCAACTCATTATGCCACGTCACCCAACACCCCCACCCCTACCCCTACCCCTCCCCCTCCCTTTCCATTTTAAATCTTAGTTCAACCCCTCGCACATTGAAAAAAATTACACGTACACACACACACAAAGAATACATGGAGGGCCTTATTCCATTTGTGTATAGAGCAATAGCACAATACAGAAATGGAGGAGAAGGGGTTATAGGGACATGGCTAAACGAATCGCCATCGGCTTCGTACATTAGACTTCCTGGTGACTCGGGGCGGTTTTCGACTTCTGATATCCAGCTTTTCCGGCCAGATTGTGGCTTCTCCGCCTGTACACCACCTCCCTCAGCCGCCAAAAGGGATGCTTCCACCGTGATTCAGTCTCCAGGGCAACATCATTTGACTAATTCTTGCCGTGCTGTTAAGTGATGATTAAGATGGACGTTTGTGACGCATATTTTCTTGCATGCCTAAGGAAAGCCGAGGGCACGTAATGTCAAATTGCCAGGTGGTTTCTTTTGTTTTTTTTTTAATAATTGAAATAAGCTTTATTGTGTCTCAATATTGTGTTGCACACTTTGTGTGTGTGTGGTGTGTGTGGAAAACCAAAAAGGGTCCACATACTTGCAAGTGTAATATGTAAAATCTGAAAGTGTACATAGTATTATGTGATTGTTGTGAAATGAGAAGAAATTACCTGTGTGGTTATTACATAATTTTATTCTCTTCTTCATATCGTAATACATATTTTACGCTGTGCTTCAGGTAGAAGCAAAGGAAAATGGAGGGGATAATATTTCATATTGGTTAATATTGGCCTAACATTATATTCTCTTTTAAAAGATTTTGGGTTGGATATTGTAGTAAATTAATGTGTAATAGAGAGGGCATTTTTGTCATATCGATCGCATTAAGTATGGCTATTAATTAATACTCAAGTGCACACGATGCACTCTCTAGAGAATATTTCAATATTCATAAGTGAAGACTTTTTATTGCGTCTATTATTTAAAAATGCAGTTTAATTCATAATTTTTTACTCGTTGAATTAGAAATTTTCAAAAATAAAAGCATGGTGCAAAAGTCCCCCATCAAATACATATTATTGTCATTTAAGCATCTATACAATCCCAATGAACCTTCAGTGTTTTTCAAATTGATATGCATGTATTATTTCAGTTTTTCAAATTTTTATTGCATGCATCAAAAAATTTACCTTTTACTTGATCCTATTATTGTTTATTTGTGAAGGAAATCTGAATGAATAAGGATAAATGCCTGTGTTTCTGGTATAAATTACAAATGGGATTGTTTCAAGACTCCAGCCATATTCTCAAATCATGATTTGGTAAAACGAGCATCATTTGTTAATTAAAAACATCTGCTCCTCAGAGCATCGTGTGTGTGTGTGTGTGTGTGTCTGTCTGTGTGTGTGTGTGTGTGTGTCTGAAAATTGAATTGGAGGACCATAGTAGACAATCCCAAATAAAATAAATTAAAAGTATAAAAGTAAGCCTCGCATAAAGTAAAACAGATGCTGCCTTTGTGATGAATATTAAACCTATCTGTCATTTAGGCCTAGATTCTTGTGGGTATAATTGACCCCTTCATCTCCCTTCACAATATGTCCATTGCCTCTAAGAATCCTGCATTCACAATCAACAGAGTTATCACAATTAAGAAATAACACTTTCGACACACGATGGTTCATTGGCAGCATAATTTTGTTTGTTTTTCAGGGCCAATCTTTACATATCTGAATGCAATTTGGCTATCATTTCAAATACTATCACCATAATTATAAAGCTTTTTTTGGACTAAATTTTGATCACGTCGTAAATTAGGAGATGGATTGCAGTAGTAATATACATACCATTTTGTTGTCAATAGTCCTTCAACTCCTACTGGACCTCGAGCATGTATCTTGCTCGTGCTTATTCCAACCTTTATTCCATGGAAGTACACGAGAGAAAATATATTAATGCACTACATAATTTTGAAAGAATTGAATATATAGATTTGGTACCTCTGCGCCAAGGCCAAAGCGCATCCCATCACAGAATCTAGTGCTTGCATTGTGAAAAACTGCGGCACTGTCAAGGCCAGGAACAATGTCATGTTGGATGCATCCCATATTGTCAGGCAAACTAGAGGAGTCTTTAATTGGAAATCATTTTACATATAAATTTGGAGGAATGCAGTTTCAGTTTCTCATTGCAGTTTGATTCTGTGAATTACCTGTCAACTTGTTGTAAGAAATATTCAGCAATTTCTTCATCTTCTGCGACAATGCATTCAGTGTGTCCACTGCAATTTATATTATAAGTTATAAAGCCACCGATTGTCCAGAACAATATACAAAGAAAGGAACTGGAAAATATATACATGCCTTCCATGTTGACGTATGTGATTAATGGCAACTTTCACATCATCCACAATTTCAATTGTGCAAGCCCTTGAGTTGTACTCGTGATGAAATGATTTGGCCTCTGAGATATTTAACAGTGAACTTGCTCGTGGTCCGCCATATAGTGTAACACCTGCAACGAAAGAATATGTTGAATGCAGTTAAAAGGTTTAAGGAGCTATAAAAAGGACCGTTTTACGTATCAATAAGCAGTACCTCCATGACTGAGTTCTACTAGCAGATCCTGGAAACCATCAGAACTTGACAAATCCTGGTGAACAAGAAGTGTCTCCTGGGGAAAGGGAGAAGGTAATCATTGCTACTAATGCGGTCAAAAGAGCAGTTTTCAAATGTGTTTTACGACGTGCAAATTGTAAGGATTTTGAAATGTTAACGATAAAAGCTTATGGCTCAAAAAGTACCATGGCATTACAGGCAGCAGGATAATCCAGCTTGGAATCCACAATAATGTGCCTCGCCATGTCCATATTTGCTGATTTATCAACATAAACATGGCAGATTCCATCTGACAGTAAATTAGAAATCTGGCATAAGTCTCCCTTGCTTTGTAGTTTAAATGGTAAAAGAAATCAAGAAAACAGTTTAGACATCTGTATAAATTTCCCTACCAGAATGACCGAGAACAGGAATTTTTGTGGAAGACTTTATCTGTGAAACAAGTCTATTGCTGCCTCTTGGGATCACAAGATCTATCACATCATCAAGCTGATGCAGAATATAGGTCAGGAACAGCTTATAAAGAATGTTTCACACATCCAGTCTCCATGCTTACCTTGAGCAAATCAGGAATATCCTCTTTCGAAGTCACTAGTCCAATAAGTTTTTCACCAACTGTATCAGGAATGGCTGCAGTAATTACCTAACACAACAGAAAACAGTACATTCAGATTGGGGGAAGGGGCAAGGACAACTAGCCCACACTGACTAAAATAGGCAGAAATCAATGGCCAAAACTACAAGCTACGAAACTCACCTTGTGAAGGATTGCATTTGTGCGCCTAGCTTCTTTACCTCCTTTCAGCAGCAGACCATTCCCACTCCGAATTGCTAGTGAAGCAATCTATTGGTAAATAAAGAAAATAACTCAAATTTAAGTAGCATCATGATCTCAAATTAACTCTTAAAAATCAGCCATAAATTCTTTTATAACTATTCAAGCTTTTCAGACCAATTTCTACATAAAGTTGTCTATGCGAATAGTTGACAATGTACAGAATACTTCAACTGCCTAACCTTGTCTGCCTTACAAACAAAAGACAATACTCCCCCAGTTCTAACTCAATAGGGTACAACTAAAACAACAAAGATATCAAATTGGCAAGTTTGGAGGGGAAAACGCCAAAGAATGAAGATTCTAATCTACCGCTAATCATTAGTTAAATCTCTACATAATTTAAATATGAAAATTTAAGTGAGGCTCCATATTACCTGAACTAGCGCATCAGGTCGAGACTCAAAAATAATTAATAGAACACCCAAAGGACATGTAGTCTTTTCTAAGATGAGTCCTTCTGCAAGCTGGATGGAGGAACAGTGTTAGAGAGTAAAACTAAGACAATGAATTGAAGTAAAACATTTTTTGTATTCAAAAGACAAATTCATGCAGATCAACCTGTATGAGAAGTAACTGACATTAATCAGGTGATGAGATCCCCCACCCCCACAAAAAGAGACAAAAACAAAAACCAAACTCCTGGGCGGCCGCTACTACAATTGTTCAATAGCCTCCCTAAAACTTCACTTTGTTTGCCCCGATAAGACATGAGCTGCAAAGCACTTTCTTCTTACAGGTTTTATGCAATGTCATCAAAGATAAGTATTTTGCTAGCAACTATGCATGTTAATTTATGTCATTCAACATGCATGGTCTCCCAAAAATGGTGCATACGCTTTATTTGCCAAGAGTAAGTCATACTTCTTGGTTGAAAGACAAAAGAATAGTTCATTCAACGCTCAGTGCACATCTGAACCCTTGCATACATATAAGAAGATCTCGTAGTCTACTTACCTCAGTTTTCTTCAATATCCGACCAATGGGTTCTTCCATCTCTGCGATGGTGCGAATAGACTTTGCGAGAGTGGAGATCTGAAGAAATGCATGAAGACATAAAAAGAAATTATTAAGTTCCTTTTGAAAGGAAAAGAAATAAAAGACAAATAGTGTGATTGCTTAAATAACATATAGATCCTCCTCACCGATTGATGGATATCATTGTTTAATGAGCTATTTGTTCAAAGTTTCACATTTAAACTTGAAGAAATGAAAATTTACTTGCCTTCACAGGGTTCAACACTAAGCGGGAAATTAATGATTCATCATATCCAGCTTCATGTGCGGCAACAATGTCAGCTTCATTTTCAACTTCAATTAGAGTTTTTTTTGCCTCTAATGCGTCTGCAACGTCGAACAAAATTTTTCTCCTCTCTTGAGAAGAAATACTCTGTCACAATAGCAGTTATTAGCAAGAATTCCAGTGGTTACAGTATCCACTAGAACGGTAAGCCATATATGCTCAGAAAGGCTGGGAATTGTGGAGTGATGGGATTACATCATTGACATCACAATCATAATTTAAATTGTTTTAAGGCCAGGAAACAATGTGACATCTGACCTGCAGGCTTATTGAACACTCTCTTGCTGCAACTGCCATCTCACGTGCACCAAATTCATTAAGTGTAATCCATGAATGTGCATCTCTGTGAAAGAGAGTACCGATGCGTTGTCCTTCTAGAACTTTAGCAATGTTGCCTGCAACAAAACCACTTCCAAGGAAATGGAACCACAGATCAGGGAAGATTCTATAACAGGTCAAATGGGATGCCTAAAAGTCACCCAAGTGCTATACCATAATGAATAACAAGCTATAAACTACAAACTGTGACGTTCTTAGTATTTTTTTCATAATGTCAAATAAAAATCCATTCAATCATAACTCTTTCAGTTTCAGTCTGACAGATGCAAATGGTAATCAATGATTCCAATTCCAGACATACACTCAAGCGTCATGCAGAAAAGAATGTGAAATAGATCTTAACACCACATTGGGTATCATTCTGTTTAGTTAAGTTACACAATGAAGTTCTCCGTTTTAGAGATCTTAAGATGAAATTTTCTTTACATCCCAAAACTTCTCGTCTTCATTACCTTTGATAAGGCAGCACATCTATCAAAAGCACAGATGCAAGGGACCATGCTCAAGAACTTTTATTACCAGAAAGATTACCAAGTTTCTGAAAGATATAAAAAGCCAAGGCTGAATAGGTTAGGCACCATGAATTAATATTAGAGTAACCTAGTAGGCAATACTACTTCTTTTACTTAGATTTCTATAAGCTGAACTGGTTATAAAGATGAAATTCAGGGCTTCAGTGTATGCTAGTAACATATGCCCAAGCAACCATGGGAAGATTGCTACCTGGCTATGACAACAGGTGTTCCAGCATCTGCAGCGCTGACTGCAGCCTTTACTTTAGCATTCATTCCTCCTCTTCCCACCCTGGATTTATCTCCGAATGTTATTACTCCTTGATGTTTTTGTTTGACGTATGTATATATCATCTTTGAATTTGGATCACTTGGAGGACCACTATAAAGACCCTCCACGTCACTCAACAATACCAGAAGGTCCGCTTTTAGTTCAAGCGCCAACAAAGCTGCCAAACTATCATTATCCCAAAAAATACCTGTAGAATCCTGCCAACAAGCAGCTCATTATCAAGCTACGCGTATTTTACTTTTGCTAAATCATAGCATAAATTTGGACCTTGTTAAATGGTCCATTAAATTTATCATAACCAACAGAATTAAAAACCCCATGAGCTATGAATTGTTGAAGGCAGGCCTGAGCATCTGTTTTTTTTTTTTTTTTTAACTTGAACTTGCCTTTTTAAGTCGCTTGCTAATAAGATTCAGCACATTAAATTTCCTATATTTCAAATTTGGAAATAGAGCCATCTTAAAGAAACTGTAACTGTCTTAGTTGAAAACAGAAGCAGCCAAGTATTAGGCCCCCTTGTTTACTTGAAATTCATGCCTAGCCAAGTTCTGCAGTATGGCTCCTTGCAATTTTATATATTTATACTTATACAAGAGTGTGCATATGTGTGAATACAGAACTGAAGAAATACTTTGGAAAAAATGATACCAATCAGTCAAACAAATTAGAAATTTCTTATATAATCTAGAACTATTTTTCTGTTTTCTGGCATTTTGGCACCGCAACTCAGATACATTTAGAGTAAACTACAGTTGAACGGCTAAAATTAAACGAGTAATGTACCTCATATGGAGCTCTTCTAGTACTAATTGCATCATTTTCATTGAAGATAGGTATGCTCCTTAGAGTTAACAACGTATTCACTGTATGAGAAAGTTGGGTTCTGAATTCTGGATTTTTAAAATCATTGTCCGTAACTAGAAGTTGGGATGAAGTAATGTCCAACTGTAAAAGTATAAAAAGAAAATTTCCACATAAGTATGATTAATAGAACAGAAAGGCAAGGAGACACATCAATTCCAGAACTGCAATAGAAAGGAAACACAAAAAATTTGCAGATACTGGAAATGTAGATGCTTCTTAAAATGTGTACAGGCACAATAATAGATTGCATTATTACCTGGCTGAATAAAGAATCATATAGTGCCATAAGACCATTCTGTCCAACTGCTGCACAGGCCTTTCCATCTATTTCAACTTGCGGTTTTTGTAAATCAGCGAAACTGCCAGACAAGTCAGACTTTTCAGCCAAACAAATCCTCGTATTGACAAAAACCAACTCAAAACCAAGCAAGCACAAAATATAAGATGCATGTTTTCCCAAGAAAATTAAAATCATCATTAATTAGGTAAGCCATCTAGAAATCAAAGGAAAACAAATTCACCTGCTGTTTAACAATCTCCTATACTTGAGCCTTTGGCGACCAGCTCCAACAGCACCTGATGTCACTAAAATTATTTCGTAGCCTTGAGAGTTCAATGCTTGAAGCTGAATCATGACCAATTAGCAGATAAGTCCATTTCCAATATAAGTAACAGAATTTTAACACACATTTGGCAATTGCAAGTTGATATAGAGAACGAAGGTTTAAAATACAACAACAGTAGTTCAGAACCAAAAACTTGAGTTGACAACTTTGTCTCACCACTTTTACTGGCTTTGGCGCATAGATTGAAGCAAATTACAGAAGGACAAGAAAATAATTGACTCCATATATCAATCAAACCTGCTCAAAGATAGCTCCTACTCTGCCAACTGCCAATCTTCCATCATTTCTTGTAACGACAGCAGTACCTACCTATAGCATAAACAAGACATGAACACATTAATCCTGAATTCGAACATAATCTCTCGTTTACTTTGATCGTGGCCTGTAGGGGAAACAAGCTAGGAGTTTTCTCGTAATAAATCATCTAGGTATGTGTGAGCAACAATGTTCATTCAAATTAGATGCCAACTTAAGATTTTACTTGTCTATTAGATGCTATATTTTAAATTTTGGTATAGGATGATGCTATTAACACACTAAAGACTCAGTTTATAATTTAATTGTTGTACACATATCCAAATTCTAGATCCACTAACAAGAAGAATTTAGCTTGTACATGAACGTGCATTGGTATTCTTTATTATGAGACCTAACACATGAAACACTTTCATAAATGGGTGGTGGTGAGATATGAACCCAGTGCCAACTAAAACATTGCCTTAAGCTGTTGGAGATGAGAAGCATCTACTATGTAATATCCTAACACATTCATCAATGATTTTGGAAACAATAGAAATTTATTAAGGAAATGAAAACAGTACATCTCAAATCGAAAAACAACGTTAATACACGGAGCTAGCCATTAGTCACACCTTAAACTCCACCTCTGAAAATTAAAAATCACTGTTGTGGGCTCAACTGTGTCAATTTTAAAAACTATATAGAACACACGAATGCGTGACTATTTTAAAAACAATGAATACTAAAAACAAGAAAACATCCATAAAAATTGCTACTACTGCAGATCATCATCTTCAATTCCATGTCCTGCATCTACTCGGATTACAACCCAAAAGAAAATAAATAATAGTAAATTTATAGGTGTCTAAAAATTTATTCATCAAAAGCAAGAAAGAAATCGAAAAACATATTCAGATGCTGCTACTGCAGATCATCGTCTTCCATATCCTGCGTCTGCTCGGATTTACACCCCCCCCCCCCCAAAAAAAAAAAAAAAAAGGCATAGTACGATAAATAAGTATCTAAAAACGTTGTTCAATAACCTTTAAGCATGGGACTATGGCAGTATAACATTTGCATTGCACATAATTCTTCGAAGAAATGCGATCTGTTGAATTCGTCTAAACCATGGTAAAGAATTATATTCATCGGGTTTGCATGCATGTCGCCAGCATAAACACATCGAAATTAAGAAATTACATGAAATGTAAATAGAACATCATATCTAGACTTTGATCACGAAAATGCAAAAAATAAAAAAACCTTGAAAACGACACGCTTGACATTCTTGACAAAAGCTCTGGTAGGATCCATATTGTACGATGTAATCTGAGTTATTTTTGGAGAAAAAGGAACAGAGGAATTGGGTCTATAAAGCTATATAATTAGATGCAAGCTCTTGGAACGTCGGCACTTTGGGCGGGAAGCTCGAGCCGTGAGTCGCCACTTGTAAATACCTTGGTCCTTTTCCAATAATCAGGAGACCAATGGGAATTCAGACAGTCATATTTTTTCGGGTGACTTACGTGTCAGGTAGGTAACTTTTTAAGAGACATAAAATATTAATAGAAAAAACCAACTAAATGATCAAATGTGGTATTTTTGTTTTTTTTCTTCTCTGTCTTTATCACTAAAATCGAAAATTTAGACAAGGTTTTTTTTTTTCTTTGGAACAAATCGATAACATATTTCATTATACAAAAAATATATATCTTTAATAAATAACTATCAATCAACAATAAATTTTTAACAAATATTAAAATTTTATATTCAACTAAACAATTATTATTACATTAAATATGTACACATACATAGCAAAATCAAATATAAACGCTTTGGTTGAAATTCATTATTCAAAAGTAGATGCGAATTTCAGAATTAAATGATTAGAGGATTCTAAAAACAAAATTCATGGAATATTAACTATTAAGTCTTATTAACATGTCCCTTGTTTAATGCAAAGATTTCTTTCTCCATACTTTTGTTAATAAATCATTCGAATTTAAATCATTGAATTGTTTTTTTTTTTTTCTAATACAAAATTTGTTCCTTGTGATTTTTTTCCAACTGCAGATTTGCATGGTTGTACCTCATTAATAGATTGAAATTCAATAATAACATTAATAGATTCAATCGTATTAAATCAAAACTGAATAATTAAAATGTAACTAGACTTGGATCTGGATCTTCGGCCAGCAATATAGCGTTTATGGTGTTGGTGTTTTTGTAAAATTTATTGCAACAATTAGTGAATTGACTATTTAAATCAGTGTTTTGAAAAGCGAAGTGCGGGGGTGAGGTGTTGCATATTTCTTGGGCTGCGGCGAGGCATGACTGTAAATTTTGATACTTTATATTAAAAAATATAAAGTAATTTTAAAAATTGAAATAATGATCTTTTTAAAAAAAAAAATTGTAGAAAAAGATATGTGATAAAAAATAAAAATAGAAAATGCATAATGAGAAAAATATTCAACCATTATAGCATAATATAACATATTTAATTCAAACAAAAAACATTCAGTTCAATTATTGCCAAAAATAAGATGATTATTCCTCAAAAATAAAACAAAAGTTGATCAATTAAAAAAAGAATAAAGAATAAAGCCACCAATCTTATATGAAGATTTTATGTAAGAATATGAAAGTTCAATTGGTATAATAATTCTAACCTTTGGAGAAAACGATAATTACCACGTATAATTAACTTGTACGGAGAACGTCCTTTTTAACTTGTACAATAATTTGATGCTGAATTCTTTTATTTAAGAGACATAAATTATTTGTGGGCTACTAATTTAATGAAATATGAACTTGTATTAAATACCGAATTAATGGTGGACCATAATTTTAGTTTGTTAAAATGGACCATATCAAGCTGCATATGCTGTTTAATTAATGAAACCACATCCCATTTCATGAAAAAGAAATGGGGAAATTGCTCATCTTACCTCATTTAAATTAAGCTTCTAAAGAGTGCATATGAAATGAGTGGTATAAATTCATTAATTTTTTTAAATTATTTTATAAGTTATTTAAGAGTTTATAAGATTTCAAAAGTATTTGGTAATTTTTTTTATATAACTTATAAAAAAAAAAAACTGTTTGAAAATTTATAAACTTTTAAAAAAAATGTAAATCCGCTCAACTTATTTTCAAAACAAAATTTTATTTAATTTTTTTTTTAATTTTGATAATTTTAATTATAAAATTATCATTACTGACATGTTAAAAATTAAATAATATATTTTTTTTTCAAATACTTTAACAACTTGATTTTAAAATAAAATATAATATTTTATATGCTTCAAAAATATCTTATTAGATATAAGAACTAAAATCTTTTAAATAAAATTAGCGAATTACTCGAAAGGGTGTCTATGGTTTGACATTTTGAATGCTAACACAACTTCATTAATGTAAAAAACCAAACAAAAACTGGCTGTCCACTCACCAAGTTGGTAAATTCAATAAACATCACCTAACTATCAAACCCTACCACTAATAATTATTTATATTCAGTAGTATTCTTAAATTGTCTTGGAATTCTGAGTTTCAGAATATGATGACCCACGAATTATTCTCAAAAATAGGTCTCGAAACAACCACAATCCCATGTAAAATGGGATCTATGTGATATGTACACAAATGCTTGCCTAAATCATAACACTCCATAGGAAACTATGCACCAAACAATAAACAAACCCCGATCAGCTTACACCTATTGTATACCTAAGAATCTAAACAGCAAAAAACCTATAAGAGAATTTGTGAGGAAGTATAGGCATCGCTCGAATTAAGCCTACACGCCAAAATAACCACCGTCGCAACCGCAAGCGCCGGTGCCACTGCCACTGTCGCCATGCGGCCGTGGTTTGCTGCTGAGGCAACAGCAAGCCAATCCGATCAACAGCATGAAGCCACAAGCCGTTAACAAGGCTTGCACCCAATTCCAGTTATATTCCATTCTTTTTATCCTTAATTGGCTGCAGTTCAGTTCCACCTTTTAGTCTCCTTGAGCTGAGTCCCCCTTATCAGCTCAACTGTTGCTGATCAAATTTTCAGAGAGGGAAATATATATATGGGCATCAAGTGTTGAGAGAGCAAAATTTAGATAGTGGGGCACATGGGCTTAGCTTGAAAGAGGTCGGGAAAACATGGGCCAGCTTGTGTATAACGAAACAGTGGCACACTGCTGAAAATCTGTGTCCGAATTCTACTTCATATAAATGGTTGTTTTTTTTTCCGGCTAAATCAACCGAGGACAGGTATTTTTGATTGGTGTACTTCTTTAAGGTTTAAATCTCTTTGGTATGAAGTAAAGGATTGGTGAAAGTTCACTTTTCATAAAATAGGTTGGCCAGCGCAGTAAAGAAAAGTAAAAGATATTCTTATATGGCTTTTTTGAATGAGACTCCTTCTTAGGGGTTCTACTTTGTCCCTGGCATTAATTATGCACATTGAGGAGATTAGTAAGATACTGTAAGAGATTTAAATCAAACGAATTTAAACATGTATGTAATGTCAAAGATTTTATTATCAACAATTCTAAATTTTTTTACATTTACTATTTTAGTAAAAGTCTGAAATTGGTAATTTATAGCATGCATTGAAAATTTAAGAAAAATACAAAGCGTGGTGGATTTATAGAATGCTATTCAAGAGGGAGCTTTTCAAATTCTAAGGTGGTCTGCAAACCCGCACGGGACACGTATGCTCCGCTGTTTCTCTCATGGAATTTCCACTTTGTGCTTTTCTTCTCTTTTTTCTTTTTGATATTAACTTTGTTATTTTAATCCTTGCTCAATCTTCATCAACAATTTTCTATATTTCACCAATATTTATGTTATACTTTCCACCGTCCATAATAAAATACTCATTTTATCACATTATATAATTTGAAAGGCTGGCATCAGAGAGTTCATCATTCTGTGAAGTCCGAGCATAAATATGGCATAACGCCAAAAATTTATTCCATATCAAATGTCCTGGTTTAGGGTGACCACTTGTCCTCGTTTTTCATGCACTCTTATGGGGCCTTTATTAAGGGTGCATGTTAAAAATGGTAAAGGAGAATTGCACTGGCTAGTGGGTTTGACCCAACTGGATTGCGGATCCAAAAAGTATCCAAGACTGACCATTTTATGGCCACCAAAATATTTACATCCATTTAAAATTTAAACTTAAAATAAAGATTTACTTCATAATTAAGATATGTAATTATCTTAGAATCACAAATAATAGCATCATACATTGAGTATTACAACTATATGCGAGTAGTTCTGTACCTGAAATAACCCGCCTTCAACTCGTTTTGGATCCAAAAGATATTAACATCAATCTAAAGTTTAAAATGATTTTAAAGAAAACCTTTGGTTTAGAGTTTTGTCCATAGAAAAATTAGAATGACATAAATAACACCATAAAAGTGTATGCAGCACTATTTTTTTAATTTCCAGATAGAGAAAGATTGAATCTACTAAAGAACATTTAAATATAAAGGGGGAATTTTAAACAATATACTCGATATTCCCGTCCAAATTGATAGCATTTATCTACAGATTCTTCCTAACTCATTCAGAACAACCGTCACGTTAATTTGATAAATGAGCAAATTGTTGCATAACTGTATAATAACAAAAACCATTCACAATTTCGTCAAAAAGACTGGCCAGTATCTTTTCAACGGCATTAAGATCTATTCATGGACAGTTAACAGTAGACTTTTTTCACATCATTATAAGAAATATAGTCCCACATGTATCTCAAAATCAAATTATAATGGTAATTCTCCGTTTACCTAAACAAGGAATTCAACAAATTTACAACACATCCTACAGATCTGCAGAACATAGCAGCCTCTGTTTCTCGAAAATTGAGCAGCTGGTATGAAGAAAATCATGCCGCATGAATGCACAATGTGTTATCTTCATAAACAACACAGGCCCCTACATAAAGAAGCAAAAATCATCAACAAATAACTTTAAACATTTGGATCATAAGTGAGATTATAGAAGGTAGGAGAACGCACCCTTAGAGTACAGAACCACCATAAAATAAGACAGCTAAAAGTCAAATTTTCAAAAAGACATTGTCAAAAGAGGACGGATACAATATTTGTTCCTCATAAAAGAGAGAGAGAGAGAGAGAGAGAGAAGAGAGAGAGAGAGAAGTGGTGCTTAAGCAGATAATACCAAATAGAGCTTTAATTACAAGTGATGGAGCATAACTTTCAAATAAATGAGAAAGAACTGTACTTTGTTAACAATGTAAGAAATACTATATAGGAAATAGTGAAATATTTACTTTGCAGCTTGTTTTTCCCAGACACCACATATTTTACTGATCACATCACAAACACATAATTGATGGTTAAAAAGAAACTAATTTTTTTACTGAGAGCATTGAAGAACTTAAGAATTTATAGTAAAAAAGTTAACAGTTTCCTCAGTCTAATACATCAAGCAATCAACACCAATTTATTCTCTTCAGACAGTAACTCCGAAGCTGTATTTTGACTACAATACACTAAAGCAATTACAACCTATTTAGTTTCTTTAGTTGTCAGTAAGTCATCAAGTAAAGACCACCAAGGCAGTTATTAATCGAAGAAAGAGAAAATGAAACGCCGTTCAAATATCCTAAATCATGACACATTTCAGAGCAAACCAGATGTACGACTGGGAAAGCATACCAATAAAAAATGAGATAGACCTAAAATATTTGCCAGATCTAATGGTGAGAGGAAAAACATTTCAAACATTCTTCAAAGACAACGAATTCATACAACTCCACAGCAGAAGGATAGATTTTCTAGTGAAAACTTGCAATGAGAGACTGAATTCATTTTTCCTGGGAAGTGGGTTAAAGGAAAATACATGAATCAATACTTAAAAATAGGTTCCAAGAAAATCTTCATCTCATTCTTGTCAGAGAAAGACTTGTACACTTAATCTTCCCTGCAACTCACAATATTGACCATCATACATTATCATAAAGCTGGACAAATAAAATAAAGTAAGAATAATTAGTGCATATGAGATATCTCAAAATCCAAATAGGGCAGCATGCATCTTTCCTTCACAAACAAGAAAGCTATAACCTATCAAGGACTCAGCTAGGACCACCACAAGCAGTAAGTGCCTCAAATTCCATACGGGTAGGTGCAACACAACTAGCTTAATTATACAAACCCCCTTGACCATATTTTTCAGCAAGTTATCAAAAAGTGCAGAAAACCATCCCAACAGGTGATGCAACAAGAGAGTGGAAATGATAAAGAATATCCATCCCCAGCTAACATACAAAGAAAGTATATGAAAGAAAATGAAGATAGAAGACAGAATTATCAATATTAAGGCAGATAGATGAAAATAACTGACATGTGGTCTGCTACACACAAGCTACAGTTCACTATAATTGCGCCAAACAGCACGAAATTCTTCACGGAATGTGTTCAGACGAGCTTTCAGGTTTGGTGTCCTAAAGCTTGCATGAATGAGGGTGGCTGAGAGAGAGAGAGAGAGTTAGAGACAAATAAATGCAGTGGAAAAGAATCATAAAATGAGAAAAATAAAATTACCAAGAAGGCCAATAGCAAATGCCCATAAGACCATAAGAATACCACAAGAAAAAAACCAGAGGGCGAAACTCACTGCAGAGAGAATAAATAAGAAAACCGCAATTATTTGCATGTGAAATTACATCGTTTACGCCCTAATAATAAGTGAACAATAGTGAAAAAGACTAATAATAAGTAAACAATAGTGAAAAAGACTAAAAATCTCTTACATGTAGAAAATACCAAGACAAATACCCATCGAGGCCGTCCACATATATGTATTGCTCGTTTTGCAGATGGGCGCCCCCGAATAACAGGCCTAAATAAATTACATGTATAAGTAAGAAGCAGCATCAAATGCTTAGCAAATTCAGAGCAGCAACTGTACTTACGTAAGGGCAGGTCTCATTTTAGCAGCTAAATGGGGGGAAAACTGCCTGACAGTTCTGGTAACTTTTTCACTGAAAGTACCTGCAAAACTAAACAAACAAATATTGGCAATATAAGAAAGCTGAAAGGAATAACAATGACAAGAAAACTGAAGGAAATGCTAAGAGAAATATGGTTCGAGTCTACCCACTATATCATCAGTCATCAATTTAAAAAAAACCAGTTGTTATCCAAGAAAAGTACTAGCAAGGGAGCCTACGCTGAGGCTTCTGATTTTTCCATGCATCTGGCAATTTTATGATAATGTTTTGCAAGGCACAGATATTTTATTGTTGTGACCCGTACGACAACCTACTGGCACATTCTAGCTCTTTTATCTCTTTTCCTCCTCCGAGGTCTATGCACCTCTTTTCTGAACACTTTCCTTATTCATCTACTTATACTATTTCCATTTGTTTTCTTCAGGTCACTCTCCTCCCACCTTTCTAACTCCCTTTCACCGTAACCACTGAACAGAGTACTGGCGAAAAAAACAGAGCAGATTGATGATGTATTCAGAAATGCATACCTATCATTCAGAAATGCAATACTCAAAGCTGTCATTAAGGCAGCAACAATAGCAAGCGGCCTCCTAAGAAATCCCATCCCTGAAACTCGCACACACATTGATACTTTAATTAGGAGTCATGTGCAAACATAGACATGGCAAGTGCATGCCATGCACACAAAAAATTAGTCCATCACTGGCTCTCTTACCAAGAATGAAAACAATCATTATAAAGTAATTGGTCCGGTAGCTGCAAAAACCAAAAAATAATAATAAATGAACCAAACATATGAGAAATGTGAATTAACTCTACTCACTGCTTTGACGCCCATTGGGAAAATTGTACAAATCACAAAAGCCAGAAACTTCTTTTTAATGCATAGCTCAGGTCACGAAAGTCATACATAAATTTTATTGAATAAAAAAACAACAGCTAACTTAAGCACCCTATAAAGTTTCTCATTTTTCTCTTCTCACCCTTCCCAATCCATGAAACTAAAAGCAATATGCAATATAATAATCCCGCGTTTGCATCTGCGCTGCATATACAGGATTGTGCGAGTAAACATTAAGAAATAGATCGTACTAATAGAGGTTGCACTTGAGGCGACTGTTCCATTTGGCGTAGGAACGGGGCACGGTGAATCGAGAGAAGAATTCCGAGAAAGGACGCGGCGGCGATGACCAGTCGACTTCTCGCAGCGCCTCGACCAGATCCTCCGCCGTTACGTTACTCCAATCCATTAATTGTTTTTAAGTGATCGGAAATTTGAATTCGATTGATTGCGAGAAACCCTAGGCGAAAAAGAAAATAATCCAATAAAAAGACGTAAAATTGGTAAAAAAGAGAGAGGGATAATGAAGAGGGTTTTCTATTTTTTTGTGATTTTGGATTTGCGCGAGTATTTGATTGGTATTACTATGTGAATTTGATGCAGCGAAACGTGAATTCTGAGTCAATATTTCTTTTTGAGCTTCAATAAAGAGTTGGAAGGGAAAACTAAACTGTGGTGATGAGACGTCGGGGAAAAGCAAAAGATATAAAAGCAAAAACATGTCTGAGCCCGGGTTCGAACCGGGGACCTCTAGTGTGTGAGACTAGCGTGATAACCAACTACACCACCCAGACAGGTTGATGTAGTTATTAACTTTTAATTTAATATTCATTCAATGCATTTGTCCAATCAAGTGTGTGCATATAATAAAAATTATATTTGATTTTCAGGATGAATACTTATTGAATTAGAAAACTAATTTATTTGTTATAATTATATGAATTGTCATCATTCTTGTTGTCTTCCTGAATTTGGATGAATAATGTATGGTGTTGCTTCTTTTCTATGCTTTAAAAAAAAAAAAAGTCAAATATTTTAATTGTTCTAACATTTATTTCCCTTTTCTCGAGGGGAATTAAATCATTAATGTTGATGAATTAGTGCGGCTGGCATGTATATGTTTCAACCAATAAACATTTTGCTTCATAAATTGTGAAGTGAGCATTTACTCCACACATAAGTATATCTCATAACCTATATTTACTTCTTTTTTTTAAATTTAAATAAAATAATTAATTAAATCAGTACATGAATATAGATGATCACAACTAGGACTTGTCAAATCCGGGGTGTTGGTTAGGTCCAAATATCTTTTGCAATACCAAAAAGCTCAAAATAAATGGATGAAAGTCTCGTGGGGGGTTTTATTCATTTTATATTATCATATTCACTTTTAACGTTTAAGGATGTTTTGATAATTGTTTCATATATATTCATACTTTTAGTTTATTAAGGGAATCATTCTACTTCTTTACGCGTGATTGGAGAGGGAGGAGATATTAAGAAGAAAATTATAAAGTTAAAAATTATTATATTTAGCCTATTTTTTGAAGTTGAAACATGATATGCCGTATAATGAAATTACAGCTGTACTTCTAAAATATTGTTAAAATATAAAAAATATCTAAAAATTTATGCATTTTTATCTGGTATTCGATTTGATTCATTTGATAATTCAGATCGGACTGAATTTTTCATCGTCGAGGCTATAATCAATGATACATGTCAGTTGACCAAATCATAACATATTACACCATTTACTCACTTCATTTACCAGTTTCTTTCAATCTCAAAATCTAACTAACTTAAGTATCGGGAGTTTTAGTTGGAGACCACCCTAACAAACCTAACGTGTGCTACCCTTTCAGGTTGTTTCGAACTCAAATATTTAAGTGTAGATCATCTTAACTTGAAATAAAATATAGTAATTATATACATAGATCAGTGCAAAAAATGAACTCACTAGGGCTCATCTTAGAATAACAATGAAGGGGTTGGTAGAAGATCAATACCTGCAACGAGGATAATAAATAGAAAATAAAAGGGTGATTAAGTGGGGTTTTTTATTTATTAAAGGGTCATTTATTACCTATGAATTATTGACTATGTTACAGGTAACTAGGTGTGAATCATCCTCTTTTATATGGGTCATTAATTTGTAGTGCCTTCCCATAAATTTAGTCATTAATGGCCTGATTAGGAATTAGCAGACCCCTGTGGGAGCTCTGTATCTCATCAATTATATAGTAGAGACTAAAGAGGTTTTGTGCATGGTATTTTTATCTTCAATTGTTTAAATTTTATTGAAATATCTAATCAATTCACTAACAAAATTGATACACTAATGACAGATTTGAAAAAGAAAAGTTGTCACATAAATTCATTGAAAAATATGTTCGGGATTTAAACGTCTTGTTATAAAATTGAGTTTTATTTTAGTTAATTCAATTTATATTTCCTTTATATTTTATTTTATGATCTAAACATTTTAATTAAATACCATATAAAATAGCTAACTGTACTTTAACCTTTTTTCAACATCTAATTATTTAAAAACCAGACTCAATTTCATAAAAGATATTAAAATTTCTTGGATATGACGATTTTTGATAGATGTTTGCATATTCAGCCCTTAGCATAGTCACTAATCGTTGTTGTTTTTTTTTTTTCTTTTTTTTTTCAAATATATAACACTATTCATGAAAAAAAGTTTTGTGAATGAACCATGACTAGATTGATATCTTGCTCCTATTAAAATTTTTTAAAGAATTTGTTAGATTTGTTGGAATGACTCCGAACTATAATCTCATCAAAGTAAGAACTCAAAGTTAGGGAGAAAGTAAGAGAAAATCTAGATATAAAAATTTGATAAAAATAATGAATGTGATTATCTTTATCTGAATTGGGGAAGACTATTTATAGAAACAAATTAGTAGACGTTCCTAATCCCAACCATGTAAGATGAGAACTTTAAGTGGTCGAGAATTCGAGTAATTATTTGGATCAAACTCGAATCGGTACCCACTCAAACTCCCTTAATGTGTCTTCTTATATTTGTAGTTTTGGCTTGTTAATAAGGGTAAAATAGTATTTATACTTTATTTCAGATATCTCCCATGTCATGGGCCAATCTAAAAGGAATAATAGACCAATCCCCCATAGATAACGGGCCCATATCATAACTAAGCCCACTACTATTTTCTGAGTAAGAGTCAGAGCACTATCTTAGGCCAAACATTAGTGTAACCATATATACCTTTTTGTAACTTTTCAAGTTCAAGGTAATCTCTCGTTGTGACGCAAAAGCCCATAAATGGGAAAAGAAAAGTACTAACAAGTAACATCTGCTGCATCTCGGATCAACCAATAACGTATCGCCGCGTTTCCACTTCAGCGTTGTCGTCTTTTTGCAGCGGATCCAGTCATCACAACCACCCCGGTTGCGCACGGTACGGGGATGCGCAGCACGCACAGATCACACAATAGCGTCCAGCGAACCACCGATCAAGAATCAAAGCCCCCTTCATTTAACCAGATCTCAATCATTAAAATTTATTACACTGCCTCAGTGTGACCAACATTATTAAACTAATCGAATTAGAAAAACCCTCTATTAATATTCCCGTCATCTGCTGATCTGCACCATCCTACACAGCTTATCATCATTCACAAAATAAATAAATAAATAAATAAAAGAAAGAGAAAACCCCCACCCCCAAAATATTGTTGAGTGAAAAAGAAACAAAAACAGAGAAAGAGCCAAAAACAACCGAAGGCAAAGCCGGACTCTCCTTCTCCTTCTTTTGCTTCTGCTTCCTTTTTTTTTTTTTTTTGGCTTGTTTGGAGCTAAGGCCGTGTTTGGATAATCGAAGATTTCCAATGGCTCAACTGACGAGGAGGTCTTATGTGGTCGGGGACTATATGGTGGGAAAGCAGATAGGAGCTGGTTCATTCTCGACGGTGTGGCACGCCCGCCACCGCGTCCACGGTACAGAAGTCGCTATCAAAGAAATAGTCACCGCTCGGTTGAATTCCAAATTGCAGGAAAGCCTTAAGTCAGAGATTTTCATTCTTAAGAGAATCAATCACCCTAATATTATCCGCTTGCACGACATGATCGAGGTCCGCACTTCTATTTTTTGTTGTTTGTTTCCTTTCCTTGAAATTATATGTGGAAGGAGAGGATATGGAGTGAGAAAGTTGGTAGTTTATTGTTTAATTTTATTTTTTTTGTTATTTTAGTTCTGTTGGAGTGATGAAATCTGGAGTCAACGAGTGTCTTTGTTTGTGTTTGTGTTTGTGTTAGTGTTAGTGGCTTTTGAAGTTTAAAGCATGTGATTTTGGGGATATCTGGATTACGAAGTAAACTTGCATAAGCTTGTTTCTGGTTTAATTGTGGATTTCGGATTGTGTATGTATTTTATTTTGTTGTAATATGCTTAAGTTATGGGTTTTTTTTTGCCCCGCTGGAGGCATTATAGTGTTGCATAGGTAGATTGAATGTACAAATTAGAGTCTATTAATGGATGAGGACTAGATGAAAACCATAGTCAGATAGAGAATTTAATAGGAACAACTAAAGCATGGATTGCTATAGTCAACCACTGAGTATTGTTGTTTTCCGAATGGTCCAGGCTGTTATTATGAGATATAGGCTATATCTCATGCTCTCCGGTTTGCAGCTGTACACTTTTTTGTTACTAGTTGATTTTTGTGATTGTGTGATTAAATGGCTGGTCAGCGCCTTTAGTGAAAAAAAAAAAGAGAAGGCATTAATTGTTTTCTAATGTTGCACTTTTGAGTGGCATTTTGGCCAATTGCAGCTTCAAAGAATTCTCTGCTGGCGTACCTAAGATGGTAATATATTCCCTTTGGCATTTTGCAATGTACTGTAATGTGATTCCAGGTTACCTTCTTTCTTATTAAATTGCATAGGATGGGAAAAAGAAATAAAAAAATATATGATGCTTTTTGTTCATTGCATATATTTAAAAGGAAAAATGTTGCTTGTTGTGATTCTGGAAGTGTGTAAGGAACAATGGATGTATTTCTTTCTATAGGTCTGGAAACTATATTTGAATGTTATTGGGCTGGAAACAAGTTTTATTGTGTATGGCTGTAGGAATCTGGGAAGATATACATTGTTTTGGAGTACTGCAAAGGGGGCGACCTTTCGATGTATATTCAAAAACGGCAAGGAAAAATCCCTGAAGCGAATGCAAAGCACTTTATGCATCAACTAGGTATCTCTTTTTGTTTTTTCATCTTCCTATTTCTTTGTCTTCTGTTTCACTTCAAGGATAATTCATGTGTTGTATATTGTACTCTTGCAGCGGAGGGTCTGAAAGTTCTTCGTGAAAACAACCTCATACACCGGGATTTAAAGCCCCAGGTTTGCGTTAAAAGCTAACCTTTCTTCACGTCTTTGTTTAGGTTGGTTATTTTCATAAACATAAGAACCTAAACCTACACTCTAATTAGAAACCTTTGTTAGGAAGAGCAGCCATGTGATGAAAATTCATGGACTTATTCCATTTTGGTATTTCTATGATTCTGTCAATTGTTGCCCCTTACTTTTCCTTCCCCACACCCCTCCCACCCCACCCCCAAAATTCTGTCTGTTTTGAATGGTATAAGAGCCTATATTAAGTAGACCTGATGAACAGAAAATCTTCCATTACTGAAATAAGATAAATTGTTCATAATGTTAGCTTCCATATGCTCTAAGAGCTTGCAGTGAACAATTGAAATATTAATGTTGAGGGAGATCATTTACGGTCATTACCTCTCTCTATAACTTTCCCATCAATGTTTTCTCACTATTTCCTAATGTGCAGTGCTTAATGGTCTTTTTGATTGACATATTCCATTTGTATGTATCTCATTCCCGGAACAGAATCTACTCCTTTCCACCAATGATGATAACAGCGTCCTGAAGATTGCTGATTTTGGGTTTGCAAGGTATAGCTGCCTTCACTAAAACACTTGCTTTTTTGTCTCATCAGCCACATCCTGGATTAGTTCTGGGTGGCAGTTGTGCATGTATCTTTGTGTAAATTCTATTATAATTCTCTCTGGTGTGTGTTGACTCAAAGCTCGGTACTACCTGCACTTGTTGCCAAAGTGTTTGCACCAAAATAATTCTATCTAATGCTCATTCATATTAGGCCATAGAACATCTAGTTTTGAAGGAAAAGGATGATTGATGAGGCAGTGTTTTCTTCTGTCTTGGTTATTTTAGAGACATGAGTATTTCTTTTGCTTTGATCATAAAATGTCATGCTCTCAGGCTTGGGCTTAACTAAAATCTTGGATTATCGTTATCAGGATTGAGCATGAAGCACATGACCCCCATTTTTGCAGACTCTAGTGCATTAGACTAGGTATTGTACCATTATAAATATATCATTGCTATGATTTTAAATTCGACATTCTTAATGTTCTGATAGTTTTGCCACATCTTTTTAATACCTTTTTAGTTTGGGCATTTCCTTGGGTTTTATGTTTTCTGATGTCCTTAACTTCAGAATCTCCAATAAGTATACATGTATTAACTTATGATTGCTTCCCCTTCCCTTCTACTAGTTTGACATGATTAAAATATTTTTGCTTGCGTAATATATATACTAGTAGATTCCGCAGACTCTGCGTGTGTGCATTTTTTGTGCACAGAGAAAAATTTTATATAACAATTTATTTGGGAGTATGAAGAGCGTATTGATTTCTGGTTCTTGTTTATATTAATTCATCATATATTAAAACTAAATATTATAAATTAAGAATTTATTTGGGAGATGAATTTTGTATTGATTTCTGGTTTGTATTAATTCATCGTAAGTTAAAAAGTTCTCAGATTTTAAATCGTTAAAGAATATAATGTTTTAGGAAATGAAAACGCAGAAACACCAATGGTACAACAAAAAAGAGAGGAGAGAAAGGTGGGAATAGTGGGACACAACTTGTGAAAGGGGATCAGTTGACTGACGTGAGAGGACACCAACTAACCTCTCTTCAATTATTAAAAGAGTGTAGATGTATTAGGAATATAAGCATGTATTTATTCCATGGCATTTGCTAAGATACATAGGCATGATTGTCTATATATAGATTGAAATTTTCAGGTCTGAAATTCCTTTTTCTTAAGCCAGATCTCTGCAACCTAGAGGCCTTGCAGAAACCCTATGTGGTTCACCACTTTACATGGCTCCAGAAATAATGCAGCTCCAGAAGTATGACGCTAAGGTGAGTTCACTTATTGCATATTCAAGCAGCCTCCCACATCTAATTCATCTATTAACTTTGAGCTGATAACACAGGCAGATCTCTGGAGTGTTGGTGCCATTCTTTTTCAACTTGTCACTGGGAAAACCCCATTTACAGGAAGTAATCAGATACAGGTGTCTTCGTCTTAATCTCTTCACGCAACAAAGAATAGTTATCTTTGTTTTTTGTAGCTGAGTTATGCTCATGACGAAGATCCTAGTTGCCTAAACCCATATCTTGAATTCATTTTGCAGCTGCTACAGAACATCATAAAGTCAGGTGAGTTGCAATTTCCACCAGAGGCCAAGGATTTGAGTCCTCACTGCCTAGATTTGTGTAGGAAACTGCTGCGGCGTAATCCAGGTATTCTTCATGTTTTGCATTTCAATGTATAGGACATGCTTAAATTTTTCACAGTTTTAGCTCAAGTAATTTGTTTATAGTATTTTAGCTCAAGTTTTTCTCTGTTAGCAGTTGACTTCAGAGCATTGTTTGTTTGAGGAAAGTTATTCTGATATTAATGCATTAACCATGATGTTATTTGTAACCTTGTGTGGTTTGCATTTGATATTTTATACCACAATTTCTGTGTTTTTTTTCCCCCACCATAGAACAGCTTTGTGGAATGTCAACTGGCTTGTATTTGAATAATCTTGGAATTTATATTTCCTTTTTGTTCATTTTACCTAAAACGTATTATCCATCACTGGTGACTACTTTGTTTGCACAGTGGAGCGTTTGACATTTGAAGAATTTTTCAACCATCCGTATCTTTCGGACAGGCAGCCGGCTGAGTCCTTGAGGTAAATGAGGTTTAGATGTTTACATTATCTTGAGAATACAAGCTTTTGCAGGTTTGAAAAAGGGAGACTTCTTTGTTGTGCACAGGAATAGGCAATCACAACGAGTATTAGATGATTTCCCTCTTTCTGAGAGGAATACAGAAGAAAGTTCACAAGAAGATTGCTTACCGTTTAGTCTAGATGATGATTCCAGTGGACCTGATGGCAGTCCATCAACTCCAAGGAGGTCCACCATGAGATCCATGTATGGATTTTCTCTTGATTCAAAATCTGAGCGGAGGGATTTTCTATATCTTGCAAACAGAACAGATTCTTCCAAGTATAATCGTACCCCACGTAAAACAGAAATTACAGGGTACAGTCTTGGCGGCCGCCAACTTTCAGAAGGAAACCTGAAAGAATCTCTTAAAACCACGGACGTTGGATCACTAGATAATCATACAAAAGGTGCTTATTTGTTAATCTTCTGCATTCCATTTTTAGTTTAGAGCCTCAATATGCAGGTGGTCTTGCTTGGAGATATTTATTTTCTTCGTCTAATTTGCATCGACTTCACAGTTGTGGATTCACTGGAGTCAATCGACCAGGATTATGTAATTGTGTCAGGTCCTCCACTTGACTTATCTTCTTCAGCACGTGCTTCTAAGCCAAGCCATTTTCCATCTAAAACTGATAGTCTGCCCCTTGATTCTGGAAATATGAACACAAGTGGTCCAGTGCCAATAATTGGTGGAGCAACTGGTGTGGTTGATTACACTGGGAGTCTAGAAAGTCGCATCTCCACTCCTAGGACTTCACAAGGATCAATGGATATAGCTAACACTTTAGAGCAGCCATCAACTGACTGCATGACACGGATCAAGTCATTGCAGCATTGTGCATATTCCATAACTGAATTAGTGAATGAAAAGGTAACTTGCAGCACGTTGTCATAGCAGAAGTTACTGAAGTTGAACCTGCAAAACTTTTGGAAACAATACCTCCATTGCTATAGTACTATTTGTTGATTCTGAGATTGAAAACGAGTTAATTCTGAAAAAGAAGTACAGGAGAGATATTGACGGAGGGATTCATTTACCGCCTATTTTATGCGAGTACATATGACGCTCTGATTTTATTTATTATTTTTTTCATCAGAAAGTAGTCATGGTATTCAGCTAAAATTCAAGACATAATGAGATTACTTTGGAAATTAAAATTGTTATCATAAATGATGCTGTTCCAAGATTAACAAACCAAACGCCCCTCGCCTGAATAAATCCTTATTTTTTTGAGTGTCTTTTAGGCAGCCTGCCAATAGAGGTGTGGTTTAATAAACCTTGGGCAGGTGGATCTTTTTTCTGGTCCATGCCCATTTGCTGGCTCTATGATTTTAAAAAGCGTAGGGTTTCGTTTGGTTTCATTTTAGGAAATGTTCCAAGAACATGTGTAGAAACGATTCCCTCAGTTCTTGTTTTATAAAAATTCTGCGAGTGATGTAAGAATTAGTTATTTATTATTTTTTTAATATTTGTTAAGAGAGAGAGGGGGGTACGCATCTTCAAATTTTGACTGTAGAGAAATGAGAAAATGCATCCTAAAAATGAAAACAAACAAAGCCATAGTGTCCTCGTATCTTCATTCTTTGTAAATATGGTGTGTGAAGATGTTCATATCATCCTGTGCGATTTTTTGTGCCAATTGAGCATCAAATCCCCAATAATACTAGAACATAGTCTAGTGCTAGTCCCCTGCATGCATGAACATGAAGAATTTCCCAGTATATACTGTCCGTATCTTCTTGAACCCTCTGATCTCACAGCTTTCTTATGTTACTATCATGATGTGTAAACTGATACTAATCGCTGGCATTTGCTAGATTGAGGGAGGAAAGCAACTAGAGGCATTTTCAGTTCAGCTTGTAATTCTTGCTATATGGAAGCAAGCATTGCATATTTGTCATACTTATGCCGCATCAGCTACTGAAGGAAGTTCAATCCAAGAGACTACAAGATTGAGAGAAGCCTCTAAGGTTCGACATAGTCCAGATGCCCAAGAGTGTCTTGATATTGCCAATACTCAGGGGCCACAGGATATCTGTTCAGAGATAGAGAAAGCATTTCTTCATGAAGTTGGGAATGCTGAGGAACTTGCTAAAGTGATAGAGCCTGGTATGGTTATGACGCCTTGATATATTCATTTCATAATGGTTTTTGAGAACCTGCATTCCTGTTCTTTCTTTAATCAGTAAAGCATTGGGGACAATGTTCTCCAACTTTTGTTCTTGAATTATGTATGGTCATCCCTATCTATTTTGGTTATTACCATCTTTCAAGTTGTGGATGCGACTTCAAATATTCTTATAGTGCCGTGTATAAATTTCATGCACCCCACTCCTTAAAAAAAAAAAAAAAGAAAGATAAAAATTAAAAGAAAATGAATGTGAAAGGACAGAAAGGAAGAAGGTATCAATGAAATTGTCTTCTTTTAATCTTGTTACTGGGCAGGTATTATGCTCCCATGTGCTAGATATATGCTCATAAAAGTCAACAATCCAGAACGTATATTTTAAAACTAGAACTTACTGGTTGGTGGAAGTGGCTGGCTCTTTGATCAGGATCAAGGATACTCCACTTGCTGTTTCCGTCATGTGCTAAGGCTACATGTGGTTGCAAAATATTTAATGACACTTATGCAAGTTTCTTCATTTCAGGAAATATGGAGATGCCAGATGTAATGGAGCTTATATATCAGTCTGCCCTTGCATTGGGCAGACGCGGAGCAGTAAGTATTTGTTAATTTTTTATTTTTTTTTGCAGTTGCAGTTGTTGAGTTCCAAAATAAAATGGGTATTTTCACTTATCATAGAATGATGCTGTAAAATGATGATTAGTTTAACCTCACAATGAATAAGATACCATTTTCTTCCGGCTGACCATGGAAGTCGTACTCTGCGATCTGGATGAGCATGCAATTTTCAATTAGATATTCAAATTAGTCTTTCACTAACTGTATGCTGCAAAGTGATGATTTAGTTTAACAATACAATTGAGTAAGATGCCATCTTCTGGATGACCATATAAGTGGTACTCTGCTATCTGGATGAGCATGCAGTGCATTCGATTGAAAAATTGCCATATCCAAATGCCTGCCGTATGGCTATACAAATAGTTGGGTGTTCATAGTTCTACCTATTTTAAATGGATAATCGATTTTACCTGATTTATTAGAGGAAAATGATGAATGCTTGCTTGACTCATTATTTTTATGTAGTTTTTACGATACTTTGTCATTCATCAATCATTGCTTGGCTGATTACTAGTTTCACCAATTCCACTTTGTCATGCAACTATTCTGACTTTAATTTGATGGAGTTCGTGGTTAGAGGAAACAAGCTGCCTCAATTAGAATTGTGATTGTTTTTCCAGGATCCAATAAAAAATACGTAAATTTTATAGCAAAATTGGATGATCTTTACGTTAGTATTCTCAAATCTCAAGGTCTTGGTAGGCTCTAGATTTTTGTTCGAGAGGGGAGCACCAGAAATACTTCAGATTGCAGGTTCCAGGATGAAGTAATGGGAAAATTATGATACTCGTTGATAAACGTGTTGTATTCTGCTACAGCTCCAAAGTAGACCTTTAATAAGAACCATTTGGAAACTAGTTACTGAAATTTTTTCATCTTAAAATATTTCAAGACCTATCTGGAAAACTAAATTTTATTTTATTTTATGCATTGTTTCCAGGTTGATGAATATATGGGCGATATTGAAAGCGCTGTGGTTTTCTATTCAAAAGCAGTGCGGTTATTACTGTTTCTTCTGGTGGAAGCACCATGTCTCATTCTGAATCCTCCATTTTCCCTCCCAAACTCAGACCGGTATCGTATTCAGAATTACATTGATGTCCTCAATAACAGGCAAAGCATTTCACAGTCTCAAAGAATGGCTCTTTTCAAGGCTGAACAGAATCGGCCCTGCCCTTCTTGAAACTGGAGATGATACATGATGTTTCATTCTGTCGAATTTTTGTTCCTTCGTGTTCTGTGGACGTGCATATGGATGTGGGGTTGTTCTGTGCAGCCAAAAAAAAATGAAAAAGAAAAGGAGAAAAAGAATGAAGAAGAGTCGAAGATCAGGTTTTTACCAGGTTGTGAGAGGTCTTGGTATGATAAAATTCTCCCAAACTATGGCGTTTATCATGTTGATGGTAATGCCAGAATAAGAATTTTTAAATGCGTGTTCAACCTGCATTTATTTTCTCCCTCAGGTCCTATGATGTAGTTGTGATCTCAGTTTATAATTTTTCTCATCAATTCCACTTTCAACGATTGCCTGCATCCCCTTCCATTTGAGCTCGAGACATTGACCGCGTGCTTTGATTATTCAGGTGGTCTTCCTCCTCCAACCATTCCCCTTTACATCACCACCAAACCCAAAGAGCTTGTAAACAAAGTGAGATCATAACAACAAAATTCTTTGAAAAATAATTTGAATTACACATGATATTTTTTTTAATAAGAAGTTGGAATCCAGTAATATACCCAAAATAATAGAAGGACAAAATCTATCAAATTTTTCATCAATATTGTATTTATTTTTTTAATAATATTATATTATATTAATTTACTTTTTTTATTTTTAAATACATATATACAAATTTACTAGATAATATAATTTTTATTATTATCTGTCCTGAGTAATGAAAAGACAAAATTTCTCGAATTTTTCATCAATATAGTATTTATTTTTAGTTTTATTTCTATTTTAATAAGTTTATGTTATACTAATTTATATATTTTTTTATTTTTAATATATATATATATATATGCAACTTTATTAGATAATATACTTTTTATTAGCACTCTTTTCTTGCATAAATGCATTATTTTTATAAAATAATTAGATATTTTATATTTATATATTTCTAAATTAATTGTGAATTTTAATTATGAATTTTGTTATAAATGAGATTTTATCGATTTTTTCCAAACTATCTCGAGTTGTGAATTTTAAAAGTTACTAAATTATTTCCAAATTTACTACTGTAAGTGTGACAAATCAGATTTTATCAATTTCAAACTATGTCAGTTGTGAATTTAAGAGTTACTAAATTATTTCCGAATTTGCTACTATAAGTGTGACAATGCACATTTTGTGATTTTTTCCAAACTGTTGAATTGTGAATTTTAAAAGTTACTAAATTATTTTTGAATTTGCTACTCTAAGTATGACAAATCAGATTTTATCAATTTTTTCATAACTATTTCGGATTGTGAACTTTAAGAGTTACTAAATTATTTCAGAATTTGCTACTATAAGTATGACAAATCAGATTTTATCAATTTTTTTCTAACTATTTTGCGTTGTGAATTTAAGAGTTACTAAATTATTTTTGAATTTGCTACTGTAAGCGCGACAAATCAATTCTACACCATCAGTCTTTTTTACAGCAAGAAGCTTTTATATTCTTACAATCGTTGGCCCAAGCGGCACGGGAGAGACTATTCCTCTTCTCACTGTCCTGGGATCTTCCAAAGGATTTTTCCTCAAAATTCTTGCAATTTTTGGCCCAAGTGGTACGGGAGAGTCTATTCCTCTTCTCACAGTCGTGGAATCTTCTAAGGTATTATTTTTCCAAGCAGAAACATTAATGTTCAACGCCAATTTTAGGCTCAACGAAAACAGTGCTCGAGAGACTATTCCTCGCATTTACACCTGGATGAGCCGACTTCAGGACTCGTGGTTCTTGAATAGTTTATTATTATTCAGATAACAAGGGTCCGATCGAGTTCTCTGTACATGTTCCGATTGTGACAAAGGATCTTTCTTGTTTCTAAACACTATCAGGGAAAATTATTTTAGTTTCAAGATTGACTTAGATTTTTTTTTAACAATATTCCCGGAAGGTTCTGAGCAGGCGAGTGACCATCTGTATGAGCTAAAACTGAGTCTACAATCATATGGAAAAAAAAAAACCGTGAAACAAGTTTTCTCATCTAATAACCTGTCTTACAGAGATTCCAAAGAAGTTATATTCCAATTGTCATCAGATTTTCTAAAGAATACCCTTCTGATATTTTCCTCATTTTTTAATAGTCCATGCAACTACCAAACTCTTGGTTCGATCTTATGTAAGCTATTTGCGACATCAAATAAAGACCAGAACTACTAACCAATGTGACCATTGACCCTCAGGGTCCATGTCAACTCAGAATTTATCCTTCTTTTCTTTGAAAAAACTCTCAAATTTAAGCTGACCCCATGCATGCAAACTTTCTCTGTTCACATATATATCCGTGTACTCTTATGTTAGTTATTAAGAGGATATTTTACTTTCACTTGGGAGATACTCTATTCTGTCCAAAATGAGATGCCAAATTCTTGAATATTTTTATCTTCTCTTCTTACTGATCTTTTTGTCCTCTTTTCCTCTTGCAATTTCAAGATCTCAATTTGGGTTGGAGAGGGGTGATTCCATATCTGTTGGAAAAGAATCTGATTTTATCACCTCTCCTGATAATTCATTCACTTGTGGTTTTCATTGCCTGGGAACCAATGCCTACTGGTTTGCAATCTGGTTCACCAATTCCAGGGACAAAACCGTCGTTTGGATGGCTAATCGTAACAGGCCTGTCAATGGCAAAGGCTCGAAAGTAACAATTAGGCGAGATGGAACAATGGTCTTGACAGATGTGGATGGCAGCGTTGTGTGGCAGACTAATACTACCACTGCTGATGTTGCGGCAGCTGAGCTTCTTAACACCGGAAACCTTGTTTTGAAGAACCCACGAGGTGAAATACTCTGGCAAACTTTTGATTTTCCTACAGATACTCTTTTACCTTCTCAAACATTCAACAAGAACAAACGATTGACATCTGCATTAAGAAAGGGCACTTATGAATCAGGCTACTTCAATTTGTATTTTGGTAGTGACAATGTTTTGAGGTTGATATCTGATAGCCCTGATACCTCTACCACCTATTGGCCAAATCCTGATTTTGATATTTATAGAAATGGCAGAACAAACTATAACAGTAGTAGAATAGCAGTTTTAGATGATATGGGCAGGTTTCTGTCAAGTGATCAATTGCAATTCAATGCTTCTGATATGGGTTACGGGATAAGGAGGAGGCTGACAATGGACTATGATGGGAATCTCAGAGTCTATAGCTTGATAAATTCCACAGGACTTTGGGATATAACATGGCAAGCTCTTGAACAGCCTTGTAGTGTTCTAGGTGTGTGTGGAAGAAACGCGATATGTGTTTATACACCAGAACCCAAGTGCACGTGTCCTCCTGGATTCGAGGTGAACAATCCAAGTGACTGGAATGTCGGTTGCAAGGCCACATTCAACCAAACCCTCTTAAATTCTCGAAATGTAAACTTCCTGGAGATCCCCCATACAGATTTCTATGGTTCTGATCTGAATGCAACACAGATAGTCACATGGGAAACTTGCAGGGATATCTGTTTGGGGGATTTTCGTTGTCAGGCCTTTAGCTACAGGCTATTAGGGCAAGGGGTCTGTTATGTAAAGAGTGCACTACTGAATGGTTATGCCTCTCCAGATTTCCCTGCAAGTATATATCTCAAACTACCAGATAGTTTGCAGGTATCAAAACCCAATATATTTCATGTCTCCAGCCCAACTTGTGGATCTCGTGAGGCAGAAATCATCCTGGGCTCTCCTTCTATGTATGATTTCAACAACAGAAGGGTGAGATGGGTGTATTTCTACTCGTTTGCTGCGGCATTGGGTGCAATTGAGTTGATGTTTATAGTATTAGGCTGGTGGTTTCTCTTAAGAAAACATGGCGTCCCAGCCTCAGTTGAGGCTGGATATCGCATGATATCAAGTCAGTTCAGACGGTATACCTATTCAGAACTGAAGAAAGCAACCAATAATTTCAAGGAGGAGCTAGGAAGGGGAGGCTCAGGCACTGTTTATAAGGGCGTTTTATCAGACAACAGGGTCGTGGCAGTGAAGAGACTAGGGGATTTTTTTCAAGCACAACACGAGTACTTTGCAGAAATCAGCACCCTTGGAAAGATCAATCACATGAATCTTGTAAGAATTTGGGGGTTTTGTTCAGACAGAAGACATCGGCTCCTAGTCTACGAATACCTCGACAACTTATCACTGGACAGGCATCTCTTTGGCTCCAACTTCCTCGGCTGGAAACAAAGATACGCAGTGGCATTAGGAACTGCCAAAGGTTTGGCCTATCTCCACCATGAATGCCTAGAATGGGTTATCCATTGTGATGTGAAGCCAGAAAACATACTTCTTGACAGTGAATTTCAGCCCAAGATTTCAGATTTTGGGCTGGCTAAACTGTCACAGAGAGGGGGCCCTGGTTCAGAAATCACTAGAATCCGCGGAACAAAAGGCTACATGGCTCCTGAATGGGCTCTAAACCATCCCATCACCGCAAAAGTCGATGTGTTCGGGTATGGAGTGGTGATATTAGAAATAGTAAGGGGAGTTAGGCTTTGTAATTGGGTTGTGGAGGGCGATGATGAGCAAGAAGCAGCGCTCACGAATTTTGTGCGAAATATCGAGGAAAAGATGCAGTGTGGGAGCTCGTCTTGGTTGGAAAGTGTTGTGGATTCAAGATTGGGCGGTAAATTTAGCAGAAACCAGGCGGCGACATTGATTCAAACAGGCATTTCTTGTGTGAAGGAAGATAGAAACAAGCGGCCAACAATGGCTTCTGTGGTGCAAACTCTGCTGGAATGTGAAGATGAAACGGAAGTTTAAGTTACAGATAGACAAATGATCTCTATATGATTATTAATCTTTTTAGTCCTTTTTTCTTCTTCTTCTTCTTCTTTTTTTTTTAAAAAAAAAATCCTTTTTCTCCCAAATGTAGTTAAAACTAGTTTTTAGAAGGTTTATCAAAGGATTAATTTTTGAATAGTTGATTTTATAAAAGTTAATTATTTGTTCATATTTTAGTAAATGCTAATGCAATTAATTGTCACTGTGAGTGTCTTGGGAAAAATTAATACCATGTTGCAATCAAGTGACCCTTTTGCTTACACTGCATTATTTGGGTGGCTTTATTTGCTTCCTTTTTTCCATTTAATTAGGTATTTTGAGTCTGTATTTATCCCAAAAAAAAAATTAATTCAATTATGTTTAAAAGTAAACAAATACTGATCATATGAAATTTCATACTATCCATCAAAATGAAATAAAACAATTTTTTTTTATAAATATATAGAAGAGCGAACATTTTCAGTTGATCAATGACAATTTCAATGACCAAAATATCAAATTTGGTGTAATTCTATTTTTAATAAATCACCAAATATTACACCAAATTTGGTGTAATATTTATATTCCAATTTGTTTCTAAAATTGTTCTACTACAAATTTTAATTCTATTTGTATTTTATATTGAATATTTAATTAATTCATAATTTAGTTTTTATAAAATTTTAGTTTTGTTATTATTTTGTAATAACATTTGTACTAATTAATTATAATAATTAACAAACAATTAGCATTTGATAAATTATAATAATTAATAATAATAATAAATACATTGAAATAACATTACTTGCATTAAATTCAAAAGTAAAATACAACATAAATATTGAAAACTAAAATTTAAAAAAAAAATACTACATAAAACTAAAGACAATAATTTAATAGTCTGGTAAATTATTTTTTTTATTGTGATATTAATTGTAATATAGTATTTTTCTTCATACAATGAGTATTTTTTTTTATTGTGATATTAATTGTAATATAGTATTTTTCTTCATACAATGAGTATTTTTTTTTATTGTGATATTAATTATAATGTTTATTTTTATAATATAATTAATAATTGTAATATGAATTATATGTAATTTTCTATTTAATAGAATTAGTAGTAATAAAATATAATTAATTAAATAATTTTATAAATAAATAAATAAGTAATAATTAAAAAAAATAAAATAAAATAAAATATTCATTTGTTATAAAATTTAATGTAATAGGTTATAAATGATTTATGCTAAATTATATCAAAACATCAAATTTGATGCAAAACTTACGCCAAATTTGATACATAGGTTTTGAAGGGGCGTAGGTACCATATCCATATGCATGCCATCTAAAAATTTGAATATGTCCTTCAACTGGGACACAATCAGTCAAGATTCTTAATTAGTTATCAATCAGTATGTCAGTTTGCTGCTTCCGTTTTGATATTATACTTAACCTTGTTATACCTCTGAAGTTGCTATTTTTTATTTTGTGTGTGTGTGTGTGTTTATTCAAGATAAATGCTTGTGATCTCTGCTAGAAGCAGAATATTTGTTTCCCTCATCAGATTAGCTCGGACTACTTAACAACTGTAGATACTTTTCTTGTGAAACACAAAAATAAACAAAGATTCAAAACAATTTGGGGAAATCTCTGCATACCCTATCAATTGTAAATGTTATCACTCCACTTAAGAGCAAGGACAGCCAAGTTGATTCTTTTGTAGAAAAAGATGGATCAATAAAAATATTTCTGTACCACTTTTATCTTTCTTGGCAATGAATGAATTCTATCATTACTAAAACGGCCAACTTTTCTTAACAATACTACAATATTAAACAATGCAAACTTCCTCAAAGCAGAGAGAGAAGTCTATTGCTACACGCTTCAGATCATCTATTGCAAGGCATAACATATGCACACCACTTGTATTTAAGTAATTCTGAGTGTATATTTATGAAAGTATTGGAGAACTGATTGCTGCAAGTTCTGTTGAAAAGCTATTGGAGAAGTTTCAAAGAATCGAGCTTTTAAAATGACAAGTTGCCATAGTTATTGATTTTAGGAAAAGTTAATTGAGCTTAATGTGCAATCTTTCTTTTTCTCTTCAGGCAAAAGCATATTATGTTCACATATTCCCTTTGCTTTAGGTATTTAAGGTTCACTTGGATCATTGCAAAACAATAAGTTTCTTATTATTTGCATGTCTAATCAGTAAATATCCACCTTTTAACTATATCTTTGAAAACAAACAGAAGAATATGCCCCTGAGGTGGTCTGAAGTCTCGTCATTGTGAGCTACCTCAGTTGCGGAGCCCTAACATCTCTGATTCTATGTATTTGATGCAAGAAATAAGCTGCATTCTGAAACAAGGTTAAAAAGGCCATATGCTTGTTGTTCCTGGACTTTCTGTAACATGTCCTTGCAAGAAACTCGCAGAGAGGGAACAAACACGGTACAAGAATAAGAAAATTTGCCTTGTATGTTTTGCCACCAAATTGCAATCTCGAACAGAAACTGGAACATAACACAAACTAGGAAACATAGAAATTTCCTCCCTTGTACTAAGGCATTTGATGAGCATATACAAATTGCATTTTCTTGTGTATGTATACGCCGTAAAACAAAGTTCTTGCAAGTGCGTTTATAACTAAAGTATGTTCATACAAGTTGGTTTTATGGCCTATAAGTATTTAAGTAGTGAACTTGAAACCCACTGTGGTCCATAAAGTGAATTTCTTCAAGTATATATGACAGAATGAAAACCAATTTATACTTGCACATGCTCTATGAATGTCAATTTGTGTGTGTAGTATTCTGTTCTAGGAAGTGGAGGTTTTCTTCAATTTTTTTGTGATGATATTCTCATTAAAATAGCTGCAACCTGCTTTCTCTGGCACATTGTTATCAAGAATTATCAGCACAGAACCTTGATAAGTTTTTCATGATGACACTAATCACAAACTATCACAACTGCTTTTGCTAGCTTGCACTAAGTTTTGACGAATTATGCATCAGCATGGCATGATGTGGTTGGGAAAGACATTGGATCTTGCATTACACATTTATTTGGAAGATTCAGTTTTATCTGTCTCAAGATAATCGAATTCCTTCTGTTCAAAGATGGCAAAGATTTATCTGAGAGCAAGGAAGAAGCTATAGGAGTTCTACAAAAACCTGCTTAGTTGGTGTTCATGATGGTGGTTCTCTACTGAAGGCTTATGGAATTTTTCAACTTTTAGAGATATTTTAGCTTGCTGGACAGTAAAGAAACATGTGATACATGTTTGTCAAGTGGAGAAAAAAGCTCAGAGAGAAGAAATTGCACCTAAAATAGCTTGCTAAATAGATTTATATTGTCTTCTGATGATAATGAAATTCCTTCACATGCTCAACAAAGAGAAACTGAGTTGAAGGCCTGCTTGGCCTGCTAAGACTCACCTAATTAACAGCATGAATAGGGAGAAACAGATGCTGCATAGAATCAGTTCTCTGAATCAAGCGAAGTTTGCTAGTCTGTAGTTGCTGAAAAATGCAATTGTTAAGTGATCAACGAGGAAAGAAACATGTCACCTTGTGGAGTAGATATCTCAAGATTTCTTGTTTCTGCAGGACGTGAGGATGGGATAATCTGCAGCCCGAGGACTAGATGAAACGATAATTTGATAATCATCTAAACCTCAGGATGCAGATTACCTGATCCTCACACAATAATATTTATGTAATGAAGATTTTTGATGAGCAGAAACGAAACAAAACTGACTTTTAGATAGTTTCATGCAAACGGGATTGATGATCCATATGCATGGGGGAGAGGAATATATAATGCCTCACAAAGCTTCCATATTAAATTCCTCAAGTAGGGTTTGGCATGGTGTAAAGAGACTAAAGCCATGATAAGGTGCTGTCACCTGCAATCATCTTCGATTCTGTTCCTCCTAACCAATGATAAGAAGGGAACCTTTTTCTTTATCAGAAAATGATCTTCCTTGACTGCTTTCTGAACAGGACCAGAAAAATCTCCCAGCTGGAAATTTTTAGGGAAAAAAAAATGGAAATACCACATTACATACTTGGTCGCTGTAGAGCAGAAGACAGGAAGTGATCTAGATCTTTATCACAGTTACATACTTGGTCACTGAATAGCAGAAGACAGGATGACAGGAAGTGATTTAGATATTTCTTCCTTGCTGCTTTCTGAACAGGACCAGAAAAAAATCTCCCAGCTGGAGTATAGGAAAAGAGGAAAAAAAATGAAAAAAGAAAAAGAAACACCACATTACATACTTGGTCGCTGTATAGCAAAAAAAAATTATTCCTGTTTCAACTGTTCCGAGCACTGCGAACTTGTGACCATGTGGTATTCTTCAACTTTTGTCTTACTGATGATAAATCAAGAATGGCAAAATGACAACATTTGCATATTTTATCGGATCAGATGATCCGTTATGGCTTTGCACATTCTACCTATTCTATATTCCCTTGGAAATTGACTGGCACAAGTTGGACATAGCTGTTTAACGGCTTAGTGGATGCTAGATTGCGAGAGTTCTCCTTGCTGGAGTTATTTACTTTGCCTGCCCTGCCGGTAATTTCTACTTCCCTAGAAAGAGTTACATTGTTACAGTATCCCCTGCACTCACCGAAAAAGACAAATATACAAATAAAGCAGGAAACAAATGAATCAATGAAGCATAAATTTTTGCAATCAATTAGCAAGACTGATGCTTGTGGAAATCAGGGAATGTGCCATGGCCCGACAATGAGTGATGTGAGACTCCTGATTAAGACACGTGGTCCTGATATCCATGCCTTTATTCCAGAACCCAATCCCTTGCATGGATGAACCAACCAATAACTCTTCTCCAACATCAGCTCAAAGGTCCTGATCCTAAAAGTAGCAGCAGTTACACCTGCTTATATCAGAGGATTTGGAAAATTAGTAATTTCTAGAACTACAGTAAGATTTTGAGGGCTGATTACCAATGATATTTTTACTCCTCAGCCCTCACGTAACCTCCATAGTTTGACAGCTTATCTAACTTTTACAGTTTCACATAAAGTTGAACTGCTGTCGAGGCATAATGCTAGAGAGCAAAAGCAAGAGTGCAAGCGTTAATGAGTAGAATTCATTTGAATTCGGGAGCATCATAATACAACAATTCAAGAATCAGTTTTGTGAGTAATTCACACAATTGTTGACACAGCAACATGATAGCATAAGAAAGAATGATGCCTTGAATGCATGGGACACTTGTAGTTATTTCAATAACAGAGAAAAGTATATAGGAAGTAGCCAAGCCAGACCCCCAACTCCATAAAAGATTGCCCACACATGGGCTACAACCCTCTACCCTCAATGTCACTACACTCGAAAGCTCGTCATTGTGCTGTTGCATGATTTCCATTTGCAATCCCATCACCATCACTTTATAATATTCACCATACATGATTTAAAAAAATCCTACATCTCCATCTGTCTTTTGAGTACTGATGCAAAACCCTTCTTGGAGCAAGTATTCTTATCCGTAATATGTAAGGTTTTAAGCAGAATCTGATGCAACTTGCTCCACGTAAATGACTCGGACGATAAGAAGATGAGTGTAAGAGTCGCTACAATTGAGACACTCACATCATAATGGCTGATTTAAAATTATTTTTATAGCTAGGAAGATCCAAAATTCCCAGAGAATATCTGAAAATCTATTCCACGACATTGGTGACTTCTCAAAAAGGTTAGTGGGTACACCACCTAAAACCATGCTATTAACATTTGGCAGCTACCTTCTGTCACTAGGATGTAAAAAAAGAAAAGGCAATTTAAAGGTGAGGAATTTCATTTCCAAAGTCAAGAATCTTTGAAGCGCTATAATTAGCATGGCCATTGTCCAAGACAAGGCAGTAAATACGAGGATCGAAATTTTATCTCCACAATCACACGAGCCAGCAAAAAGATTTCTGCCCAGACACAATTTAATCAGTTGTTATTTACTTTAACGTTATGACTTGAGGTATCCTGAAATCACGAAAAAGCTGTGGTAGTTAATGTCGCCAAGAGAAAGTGCACCCCACTATGACTGAAAGTTAAACTTATTTTGTGAATTTCGAATGACCAGACTAAACTTATTTTTTTCTTTCTTTACTTTTTCAAATTTCTGGAGAATGGAATAACCCATAAAGAAACGAAATACTAGTGTTTGTCTGCTTGTCTAGGAGAAATTTAATGTAGTGTTCAACTGACACCAACATATTATGGAGAAAATCTGGAAACTTTCAGGAATTCTATCTCTGACCAGGTCCAGGCTTTGAACGAACCCAAAATGCTGTCTGTGAAATCCAGATGGGACAAAGATCATAACATTTTCTTGCCCTTTATTTTCTCTAGAAGATCGACATCAACATGCGACTTGTTAAATGTAATTTTCCTGTACTTTTCAGTCCACTGCTTTCAGACTTTCATACATATCCAATCCCTAAATAATACCTGAAATCAGCAGCTGAGATTAACTGACAACAGATTTCGGCTCTTATCAGGACAAGAGAAGAAAAGACCTACTGCACAGCTTTTGTTTGGCATCAAAGAAGCAGAAACAAATACCGAGAACATATATTAAAAGATTTTTCAGCTGGATATGTCTTTATACATTTCCACAAGAAGACAGCCGCAATGGCCTATACACAAAGTCAGCCCGAGCCATGGTGATCACATGTAGCTCAAACCCAGCCAATCCCACTGTTCATGATTCTCAGAACATTAGTGTCATTAAATTTTCTTCACCTTAAGTTTGGATATGTCCTTGGCATCCGATACTTCATTATTTGTAATGTTCATAGTAAATCTTGAGTCACATTATTGCATGTATTTATAAATTATATGAGACATAATCCGCGTATCAGTTTCCTCTTTAGAGATACTGTTAGTATCTGATTTGAATAAAAAAAAGTTGACACTCAGGTCAGAAACGCAAAATAGAATACTTGAATCACCATAAACGATTAAAATTGGTGCCACTGCTTTCATCAGGGGAATTTCGCTCAAAGAATTTTAATATTAGCGTGCGAACAGGATTTGACAAAATGGCGCAACAAAAAAATTTCATGATGCTAGAATCATAAATATGATGTCCCTAAACTATGAAAGAAAAAGCTACTAGAACTAATACATTGAAGCGAGACACTACTATCAGCAGGCTATACACTGAAATTTTGTTTACTAGCACTTTGGCAGCAACCACAAAATTTACGGCCATGGAATTTTTTCAAGTACCATAGATGAGAAGTATCTACCTATTTACTGGCTGCCTTATATTTTAACCAAATCAGATCCTTGCAGCTTCCTTGAAGACGCATGAATTGCAAACTAGATCAAGGAAGATCTGTAGCAAGACGTGCCAACTAACTGAAAGGCCCATGTGACAGTAGCTTCTTTAGTGTTTCATATGTCATGAAAACAATCCCTACACTTGGAACAACCTTGTAGTACTCCGGCATAATCCCTCTATACAAACCACGCAATCCTTCCGTGCGAATAATTTGCCCAAACGTTCCAAACAACCCCATATTATACACTCGGGCTCGACCAGCAGCACCTTCCAATTGCATTCTTCGCCTCACAAGGTCCAAAGGGAATGTTGCTGCAACAAACAAGGATGTAAACAAACAAGAGTACATCATGTATTGCTTGTGGGCAGCCAATTTAATTGAATCATATTTCAAATGCAAAATCTGACAAAGAAATCTTCTAGCACAAAAATTAAAAAATTATAGATTGTTGACCATTAAGCTCTTCATGCTCATGTGCTCAAAGTTGTATCTAGCGTGTAATTTTACATTGACCTGAGCCAAACGATACAGGGCAAACGATGCTTTTACCACTTTCACGCTGCAGCTAGTGTCTTAAAGTCCACATTCTATTATAGTAACCAAAACAGAATGTTCAGTCAGCAATTCAAATCCAATCAAGCACTCAGTATCAAGCCACTGCTATTCTTTTTGCATGAAAAACTAACTGTAACTTAAATTAGAAGAAAGGGGGATTAGGCGAGCAAATAGAAAACAAATTTTGCTTTACTAGAGAATCCCATTATTGTTAAGACTTCCCAATGGTAAACAGCACCCTTCAGGTACCATGGTTAGGAACAGGTTACTCAATACTAGTAAAAACAGAAACAGAACCATATGAATTATTAATGTTTAGGTATATCAGAGCGTTAAAGATATCTTTCAAGTTCTAAGTTTAAATTGTACAGATACTCATCATGACTTAGGGCACACCCACCTGTTGATGATGCAATGCCAGAAAGACTGCCACAAGCGAGGCTAACCAAAACCGTAGAATCATTGGGCCTAATGAAAAAACAAAATGTTATTCTCAAGGACATGAAGGAAAAATGAAGGAGATGCCATAATTATTAAATACAGTGCATCAACTACAGTGTTTTTCTCACCTTTGAGAATGCCAATGATATCTCAAACTCTCATAAACTGAAAAGCTTATAGCTATGCTGGGTCCAACACCCTGCAACCCCAATAAAGAAAATAAAATGAAATGAAAATACTAAAAAGGAAAGCTTGAATGATGGTGCCTAGTTTAGAGAACCCTAGTTTTGAAGAAAGAAAAATTACCAATAATGTTGCCCCCAGCCCTTTGTACAGGCCAAGGAAACCTTCATCTCTGCATATGGTATGAAGTGAATGCCTTATGCCCTTATAGTATATTGCATTCCTCTACAAAGTTATACAGCAAACGAGTCAAAACTCGAAGTAATAAAAGATTCAAATAGATGGACATAAAATGGATAAGTTCTCTACAGGGGCATATTGAGTACACCCACCCACCAAAAAGATTAAAAGAATTGAATATAGAAGCATAATTCCCTAAAAGAAGGAGAAGCCAACTGCCAATCAAAAAAAGGAATCCTGGCGAACCAAGTTCCTTCACAAATCTAATGGGACTTTTGATAGTCATTTGAGGTCTTGCAATATTTCCTGCATTTTTCTTCATTTATCTTACCTAGGTTGGGCTTCTGTCTTCTTTGTTGTTCTCTTTACTTCTTGTTCTACTAATTATTTAGGATGGGAGTAAGGTATGGGTATAGTAAGTAACTTAATGGGCATAACTACAAGTAATAGAAAACTGCCTCAGCAGTCCCTCATTGGGAATGATCAAATATCCTGTTACTCCAACACGGAGTCAGAGGAAATGACTGAATGTGAACATCTTGTGCTTCTGTTTAATAGTATACTATTACTGTACTTGTGCTGCGAGCCGTGTCCTGATAAGATCCAATGGATATGTGGCAGAAGCAGCAGTTATTCCTGCCAAGCCACCACCTACAAAATGCACAAAAATATCTGCACTTGCATTCCCCCATGTCCATCAAGGCCAGGAATTGATTTTAAAATCTGCAACAGATTTTAATATAAGTAAAAGGGCCACACATGGAAAGGTTCATAATAAGTGTACTGAGCATTAACTGCAATAAAATTGTTATGCACATCTTATAAGTACTCACTCTCTTGTACTGTTCATAAGCATAAAAATTGACTGAAGAATAAGGAAGACGATGAGCAACTGTAACCAAATTCCCTTTCCAGAAAGCTCTAAAACCTTCTTCATTGACTATACGTAATGCCTCACACCAGATACTAGGCTTACTCATCACTGCAACATCTGAGTGCATGCCCTGTAACTGAAAAGGAAGACAAATTTCAAGTTAACAAAAACAGGAAGGAAAAACTCCAGGAAAAAATAAAACCAGCTAACAGTTAGCAGATTATAATTTATGACAGGCTTTATAATTTGCAGCTAAGAATACATTTGCAAACTTTGCCAAACGCAACCAATTCCAGCTATATAATACTAACAATATTTGTACGATTTTAAAATAGAATTCAAGATTAATATCGGTAGTATTTTCATAATTTTGGCAACCCAAATTCAATCAACATATAGAACCAGACTCTTTAAAGTCTTTAAACACAAAAGTACACACCAATTTCCCCAAACTAAGATCCATAAGGTTCCATATTTCCTTTTTTTAAAAAAAAAAATCCCTTCAAATTGCTTACCTAATTACAATCGCTCTAAACAAAAGACAACCAAAAAGACAAAGCAGCGAAAGGAAATAAGGTAATTTGATCAAGCAGCCTTCTGAAAAACAAAAATAAGAACCTTAGAACTGCGACAAAGTTTCAAAGATTCATTTAGCTAGCATCAGAACGCTATGTTTGCACCTTAGATTCAAATGAAGAAGAAATATATGGATAAATTCCTTCTTTTCATTTTTAGAGGAAAACACGAAGTAAAGCTTGTGCAAATGACACTTTAGTTAATTTACGAGACATCTTTTAAATATATAAATCTACTTCATTCAATTTTTTTCATAATACTCAGCCGTGTAAAAAACTTAAAACAGATACTTGCTTTGCCGAAAATAAAAAGTGATGGGATTTGTGTTTTTTTGGTGATATTGCTTATCCTTCTCAGTTTCTTTCAAGCGAGCGTGATCAGAAAAAGAGGAGCAACATTGGTGCAGGAAAAAAAAAAGAGAAGAAGAAGAAGAAAAAGGAATTAAAACCTGAAAGAGAATGGTGAGTCGCGCTAGTGGAGCAGTACAAGTCTTGCTGAAAGCCCCGGCAATGCCGCCGGCGAGAAGCTGCGGCACGGTGCCAATCTGCGATATTTGCGGCTGCTGCTGCGAGGGTTGCGGCGGCCGTGAGTGGTGGTGATGGAGAAGCTTCCTCGTGGCAGAACCGCTGTCCACCCCTCCTCTAGCTTCCATTAATTAAGGCAATAAAATTGTTAATCAATTTCTCCCCAGTCCACTCCTAAATTAAGGTTATTGATCGCCCAAAATCTTCAGAATTCTACTGTATCATTGGGTTTGGGATATTTGAGATGGAAATTAACAGAGGCCAGCACGTTAATGTCTTGATTTCAGGATTTGGGGTCGGTGAGAATAAACCCTATGGAAAACCCTAACAAGGGGAAGGTTTAAAGTTGTCTGATTCTGAGGAATATTACTTTGTTGGTTTAAAATTTAGGCCGAAGTGGAAAAGAGCGCTGCTGACGACGTGATTGACGCTTTCATGTTGTGACCAATAAATCCCCAATTAGAAATTTATTAGAAAGTGTACAATTGATACAAATTTTGTTTTCATATGTATGTAATAAATTTCATTACAATTTAGTACTTATTTTTGACATTATTATTCATATTACTAAATGATAAAAGTTTGCAGTTATATTATGATTCAATTTAATAAGACTAGTTAAAAATGATTTTCATGAAAATTTTGTGAATAGTTTTCTAAAAAAAGTATTTTAGATATCTAACTTTAAAATCCTCCGTGTAATTTATATATTTTCGATTCTAACTGTTCTAGCCAAACAAAAAGATCAATGCATAAAAATAACATCTTGTTATCCACATGATATGCATGTTTTTCGTTTCTTTCTATTGTCATTGTTTTGTTTTTTTTTTAAGTTGAATAAAGTACTATTATTATTGTTGCTTAATCATGGTATAAGTCCTAACCAACAGTGAAAATGTGACAAAAGATGGTACGAGGAAAAAAAATAAAAACTTGTTTTCCATTTTAGAGTTCAATATTTGGGGCTTAAGCGACATACACATGCTTGTATATTTCTTCTTCTTCTTGATTGCATATTTAAAAAGTTTATGGGGAATGCAAACAGACAGTCTGGGCCCGAATGAAAACCAAACAAAATAGACCAACTGATATAGAAGCCCAACTCAATGAAGAATTACTAATCAACCCACAGGCCCATTATGCATTTTATAACCCAGCTCCTTATCTTCACGCTCTTAACTTGAAGTCCGATGATATGGGCTTTTTAATAATTTAGTATAAAAAAAAATAAAATAATAATTAGATGCCATAACAATAAAATGTTTAATTTTTATAATAAATCATGACCCTTGTCCACGCTTTTTGAAAAAAGAATCCAGAAATAAAAAGCATGCATTGGCGTAGACACAATCCACGCTTTATTACTTGGTCTGTTTTTTTTCTTTTTAATTCACACTTTTTTTTAATATAAATGAAAAAAACGTGCATTACATCTACAATTTTAGATAGGTGGAAAAAAAATAAAAAAAAATCAGCATGATAAAAATTTTGGATTCAATAATTCGGAATAAACTTAGGTCCATAAAAAATTTATCGGGTTTAATCTTGAGTTATGAAAAATAACCCCATATCCACTCTGTTGTCGTAGTACTGGAGACTCATGATTCCGTTTGATTTTTTGACCTGTTCAGATTTTAAAACATCTGTCTGAGTTACCTCAATCTTGCTCTGGAGGGGCAGAATTGTCAAATAAACCATCCTGGGGACTGTTGACAAATGAAGCAGCAGCATGAAACGTCATTCTTGTATCAGGCTCGGAAATTCCTTTGAAAAATTTGCCTTTGATTGTACGTTGGTGTGTAAGAGTTTCGCTGCTCGTGAAAGTGATAGCCTATTACTAGCATGGACTGTATCGCGCCTTTACTGATAGTTGCGTGGCAGCAGAGTACAACTTTAATGATCAGCGTTGAATAATCATACGGCTCACAGTTGTAAGTTTATTGTTTCATTTCATGTATCAATAATTAAGAATAACTTGAAATTTTATATAGAATAGTGTTACATTTACTTTTGATTTTCAAACGACGCTGACAAAATTTTGCAAAAATTAAGAATAACTTTGAAATTTTATACAAAATAGTATCACATTTAATTTTTATCTTGTCTTTTTACAGATGATGATGATAAAGTCTTGCGCCATTTATTCTTAATGTAATTGTTTTTATTGTGCTTAAATGTGCCTTCTAGAGTTGAATAAAACTCACATTTCGATTTTTTAAAAATGGAGATTTTTTAAAACTCTATTTTTTAATATTTAGATTTTTTAAAATGATTAAAGAAATTTGGAGAACTCATTTTCGAACCTTAAGAAATAAAGAATAAATTTTCAAAACATGCAAAATGCGAGAACGGTTTTTATACTTGAAACGTGATTTTCTTAAATTTAAATGAATTAGAATTCTTTTGTTCTAACTCGAAAATGAATAGGATTTTTGATACGGAAATCACCTTTTTCTAATGAAAGTGACGAACTAAATAACTGCGGAGGTGGAGAGTTGATCGGTCACGAATTTGGTTAGTTGCTAACTGCATCACGAACTAAAATTACAGTATCGAGGTGTTTAAATCGGTAAGATAAATAGATAAATTAAATAAAAAAGTTATAAAATGTTTAAAACTTAATCAATTATGTATTTTTTAATTATGAAATAAGAGGTATATATTGTGAGCGAATGAAGTCTTCGTGAGTTAATGGGCTTACCCATTGGATGATTTTCTTTTAATATTTTACTTCTCAATCTACTTTTTAAGCCCATACTAATTCATATCAATTTATTTGGGTTAGGGTTATCAATTTTCATAAATTTACTAATTTTAACTGGACTCTTACACAATATATATATATATATATAAAGTACAATTTCAATTGAAAAAGTGATTTCCTTTACTCTAACTAGAATAAATAATGTTTTGTTTAGTTAAATTTTCATAATTGCATTTTTCTTCTTAAAAAAAAAAAAATATGGTTGTCACTTATACTTTTTAAAAAAAAAGTATTTTATTTTTTAAAAATTACAATCATTCATTATAATATGTAAATAATCATATGTGATATTATACTCCTACTAACTGTAACAAAATAATATGAATAATATATTTGCAATTGAAAATATTTATTACTAACTACAACAAAATAATATTAACAAGATATTTATATTAAAAAATATTTATCAAAATACATTATATATATTTTTTTCTAATAAAAAATATTTAAATTTATTTTCATTCTCCGTGTATTTTTCAATTTACACTATCAAAATATATTATTTTAAAATATTTTTTTCAAAACAACAGAAAAATCATCAAACAAAGCAGAAGTATTCCTATGGGTCAATTGCCTCACCATTTTCAAGTGCCATGCCTGCAGGTGGAAAAAGATTTGCTAAAACTTTTAAAATTTGAAGTGCAAACCCTACTTGTAAATGTCCATTTTGGGAGCGGGACCAAAATGAGTAACTGTTGCTTAGAAAAATCAATTATCTGTACCAGATTAATGTAAAAAAGCAGACCGCACAAAAGTAACCACGTACCATGAACTTTGGTGAACAAATAGAGGATAATAACTAAATTACTATTTCCTATGTATGCTTGGATTGCCAGAGTTACAAATTAATAAGGATTATGCTGCTGAATTTACCCAATCCAAATGTATATTATTGTAAATAAGTAATAAAATAAAAAATAAATATCATTATTACGAGAATTATTAAATTATTAAATATTAAAATTATATTAACTTAATTTTATTTGAATAAATAAAAAAAATATTTATGATTACAAACTAAGTATGATTAAATTAACTAAAATCAAAATCAACTAATGATAAATTTTAAAAATTTAAAAGTTTAGGTTATGATTTCACCATAATTAATTCGAATTGAATAATTTATTTCATTAATCTTAATTTAATTTTCAAGTGATAGTCGAAAATTCCTAAATTATCCACTAACCTCTTTCAATATCTAATAAAAATATCATCACTTGTTAACCCACTATATTCTTATATAAATTACAACAATCAATAATTCATTAAGTTTCATGAATCTCAAATAAGACTATATAAACATGTAAGTATATTTTTATCTCACATACAATTTATGATTTTTACACATAAAACTAGACACATATATCACATTTTTTGTCAATATGATTAGCAATTCATTCAATTAGTGGCCAAATAATTGAAAGCATTAAAAATCATGTAAAAAACTCAACTTGAAAATTTAATCAATAATTGAATTGATACAAATATTCAAAACATCATAATCAGATTACATCACAACCCTAAAAAAATAAATTAGTTCATTATGATAAAAATAAATAATAACATAACAATATGCATGAATATAATTAAAAAAAAGAAAGAGAAAAATAAAATAAAACTTGAAAAAGAATGAATTTATTCCCTTATAGATGTCTTTTTCACAAATCATGAAAAAAAATCTCTTATCTTCTTCTTCTCTTCCTCTCTTTCTTGTTTATTAACTTGTTTTCATCTCTTTCCCTCTTTCCCTCTCTCCCTAAATCTCAATTGGAGGCTTATAGATTACTTAAAATTTATGAGAGATACCCTAAAGAGGATCAAATGACCATTTTGCCCTTAAAATCATATCTAGAAGCACCTAGGCGCGAATTGATAGCACCTAGGCGCTACAGCTACTGTTCTGTTTTCGGGTCGATTTTTTTTTTAATTTAAATGTAGGTTGAATGTTGATTTTAATACATCTAAGTAACATCTTCCTTCATCTACAAATTTGCACTAAAAACGATGATAAAACTCACAAAAATCTCAAAAATTAAGCAAAAAAATTAAGCAAATGATAATTAATTAATGGATATAAAATTGACTCATCAGATTATATACATTTTACCTCTTTACTATTGATTTTATATTAAATATCTTTTTTTTATTAATAAAATATTTAAATACCCTCTTAAACCAATAAAATTTATATTAATGAACCAAAATACTCCTAAATTAAATAAATATTAAATTCACTTTATCCATCTATTATAAACTATATAGTACTTTATTTCATCTATAATTAAATGTCAATCAATTTGATTCCAAATTTTATTCAACACTAATTTTTTTTAAATAAAGTAATCTTCAATTAAATTTAAAATAATTAATTAACCAAATACAATTTTAATATTATAAAGAAGACACAATAAATTTTAAAAAACTATGTCACATAAATTCTATTACTATCATTTTAGAGTCAATTAAAGTTATATTATTTAATGGTGTAAATAATTCTAATATGTAAGTTATGCGTGTGTAACTCAAATATATTAATGAATATAATTTTAATGTGTAGTTATTTATATGTGAAAGGAAAATGAAAATTAGAAAATGAAAAATAAAAAAACTTTCAAGTGAAAAAAATAAAAATAAAAGTCTAAGAGATGCTTTCTAAAATAATATATATAATAGTAATTTATGTGAGATATTTTTTTTAAATTTAATATGTCTTTTTTATAATTTGAATTTAATTACATATTAATTTATTTAATAAAAGTAGTATTAAGTAAAATTGAAATCAAATTAATTGACATTTGACGAATAAATTGAAATTAGATTGTTAATATGTTTGATCTACATATGCCCACTTTATAAAATAAAAATATTTATATCATTAAATGTTATTATCTAATTTGACCCAAAATTTTAATATTTACTTATTAAAGCAATATATAAATGGTAGTAATATAAATCTATGGGATATATTTTTTTTAAAAAAAATATCTTCCCTATACTAAATTCATATTTGATATTTATTTATTTTAGATTGAATTATAGGTTTATCCATTTAATAAAACTAGAGTTAAGTAAAATATAAGATCAAATTAATTGATATTTAATATTAGATGAGGCAAAATATGAGATTTAATATTTTATTTAGTTCCATCAATATATTTTTATTGATTTAAGAGGGTATTTGAAAGTTTTATTAGTATAGGGGTATTTAATGCAAGATCAATAGTATAAGGGAATAAAATTTATTTAACCCAATTAATGAATATTAATTATTAGGAAAATTTAAATAATTTGAATACGATAGATATTCAAATGTAAATAAAGGTAGTTTTGAACAGTGAACATACACTATGAAAGTCATTTTTTTTAATATTTAATTGTCGTACTCAAACTATTAGATCTTTTTTCTTTTGGTTAAGTGACAGCAATATTTAAATATAGAAAGAAAAATAGTAATGAAAACTAATGAAGTAATAACATAATTAGTACGTCCGGTGGCAGGTTACATTACTGTATTTAACAAATTATTACAGAATTATTGAGGTGGTATGAAAATCATGTTGATGGAAAATGATACTTTGGTAAATACTAAAAATTTGATTTTAGAAAGTATTTTTTTTTTTAAATTAGCTTAATCATAGATAGTTTTCAACTCCTCACAGCTTTTATAAATACATTTTATATCATTAATTTTGGCAAAATATCAGAAACCTTTTCTTTCAATCAATCATTTCGTATTTCATTAGAAAAGTATAAACCTCGGAAGAAGTGATGGATACAGTATAAAGCTACTATTTGGCGGATAGAGTGTGGGGCGAAGGGCCGAACTCAGCCATATATTTCTCGCGTCCGCCATCGCACGTCACATACAGTACAGGTTTTAAGTAGGATTGATAATGAGTCGGCCTACATATAATTTATGTGGACCCAAAATTTAATTTATTAATATTTTTAAAAATTTAAATTTAAATTTATTTTAATTCAAATTTTATTTATTTTATAATTTAAAATATTACAAATTCTATTTTTTAAAACAATATTATTAATTTTTTTCAAAAAAAATCATAACAAATATATAGAATAAAATTTTTAAAAAATAAATTAAATAAATTAAATTTGAATTGGATCGAATTTAAAATAAAAAATTTAAAAATTAATTTAAATTTCATTTATATTATTAAAATATGTCTTAAACAGGGCGAATTCGAATTTGAACAAGTTTCTTTGTCATCCTAATTTTAATTACCAATAGAAAATTATGATAAAATATATTTATTCTTTATGCTCTTACTTTTGCTTAATTTCTGGAGAAAAAATATTACCTCGGGTATTGAAGTTCTTGACCTAAAATAATCGGATTTATTGAACAATATTGTGGTTTTAAATTATCTGAAACTATTAAAATTTCCGAGCTTGGTAATCAAAATACCGAATTTATTTGATTACGTGATTGTGGCATGCCAAAGCCCATCACATATAATTTAAGAATATGTTTTTTTTTTTCTATTAAATGAAGACTTATGCATGAGTAATAAAATCAATATTATAGTTTGTGGAAGGAGGCACATCACATAAAACACTTTCTGGGGATCCATAAATTTATTAGCAAACAAAAAGAATTTTTTAGGTAATTATTTGTATTTCCATTTTGATATTATAATTTGTATTGTATTTTATTAATACACAATATGTATATATTTTAAAAAATAATTTATATATTAAACATGTGTGTATATAAAATGTATTACTATATGGAACACCGCAAAGAAAAAGAATGGCAGTTGGGAACTTGGCATACATGATACACCCCTATGCATATACATGCTAAATGAGTGAGTGAAAAAAGACAGACACAGTAGTTCCACTGTTCAACGTCGGATCAGTATGGACTTTGTCTGCTAATAAACCTGCACCAGGAGAAAGATTAGGGGGTCTCTACCATCTGCAGTTTCAGAAAAAAAATAAAAAGAAGAGATACTATATACTTACTATTCTACACTACCATCAATTTATCATGATAGCCTCTCATTCATCATCACCCCATCTCTTCCACTGTTTCTTTCTCAACCCTTTGAACTCCATATTCTTTTTCCTCCCATATATCCTTCTCTCTCTACACGTTATACATATATATATATGATTCCCTGTCTAGCACAGTAGAAGTGGTACTCATGGCTGAGGGATTTGAACCGTATCATGTACCACAACAAAGCAGAAGAGAGAAGCTGAGAGTGAACAACCCGCTAGTGTGCGTTGATAACCTCCAAGGTTGTGCAGCTTTAGTTCCTCTTTACGATCCATCACTCATCTCCACTGATTTGATCAACTGTGCTGCTGACCTGCATCGCCAAAGTTTCAGTCTTGGCACAAATACAAGCGCTGGTGTTAAAGAAGAGGGCATGAATTTGATGGGTTTTGTGGGAGGAATGGATATGATCAGTGCTGCTGCAACTTCTTCTTCATCACCCACTAATCACATGTATGCGGATCCACAGTTATCTGTACATTTAAACCCTACTGCTATTCAAGATATTAATGGCAGCCCATATGTGTACGCCGTACCCCACAATTATAGAGGAGTTCTTGATCAGTCTTTTCACGGAAATGAAGTGGTGGTGTATAAGCCTGAGCCACTCTCAATAAGCCATCATGAGCCCAGTCGTAACTGCGGAGCAGCAAGTGGTCAAAGTTTGTCTTTGTCTTTATCTTCACACCACACTCACCAAAGTAATCTTCCTCTGGAGTTGAATCTGCAAAGATATGACTCTTCAATGTTCAGTAATGACAAGATAAGTGGTGGGTATCTTGTTGCTGGCAATGGTGGTTCTACTTCAGTTGAATTGTCTAGGGGTTCAGTGCCTTTAGGACCCTTTACTGGATATGCTTCTGTGTTGAAGGGATCAAGATTTTTGAAGCCTGCACAGCAGTTGTTGGAAGAGCTTTGTGATGTGGGTAGGGGAATTTATTCAGAAAAAACTGCAGCCGACTCATCTTTGTTGGATCCTTCTCCATTGGAAAATTTGAGTGGAAATGTGGTTGTTGATGATTCACTGCCTGGCAGTGATGGGGGTGAGCAAACTAGGAAGAAATCAAGGTTGCTATCAATGCTTGATGAGGTAACTTTACTAATTTCATCCTGTATTTACATGATTTTTATCTAATGAATTGTAATCTTAGTTTTTAAGACTTGCTCACTTGTCAAGCAAATGATTTTCATCTACAATATCTCTTGTCTGCATATCTGGTATTCTGTTCTTTCTAATAGTATTAGATGCTATAAATGTAACCTTTTGAGTGAACTTTGTTGAATTAACTTGTTAAGATAGGTTCTCTAAAGGCTAGTCACCATTGGTGCTAGCTGCATGCAACTTGTGGTGTTGCCTTATTTAGTGGTAGAAAAAGAATTTAACTTTGATCACGTGTCATATATATAATACTTTATGGCTTTGTCCAACTGAAATCCATGTGATCTAGATTTTTGTATGATAGGCATAGAGGGTGCCAGCATTGCATTTCGAAAAGTAGTGTATTTTTGTGGGAATAGATGCATCACGATTGGTATCAGAAGCGCTGACAACCTAAGCGAAAAATCTAGTAGGTGATAATGCCACGAAATTTGGTTTGCATCTATGCTTAAAAGTTATTCTCTAAAGCATGTGTGTGGTAAGGATATAAGAGCTAAGACAGTTCTAAGTCTAATTAACAGTAAGCTGAAATATTTAATATCGGTCTTGGTGTTCTTTTTTTTCCCTCAAAGAAGTGGGAGAATAGGATTCTGTTGTCTCTCACTTCAACAAAAGTATATTACCTTATTTGACATTAGCATGCCTTTGAAGCCAAAGCAAGTAAAAGTAACATGCAGACACCTATTGTAGATGGCTCTAGACGTGCAGTTCAGCTTACCAGTTTACCGCTGAAATTAGACTTTTTTGTAGAAGTGTGGGATTTAGTGGTCGAATACTCGAGTGCACTATACATGTTTTCATTGAGTAATGCAGTTTCCACATCTTTTTTTACTTCAAATTCATTTTCTATTGACTTAAGCAAATTGGTAAGACTTTTGAACAATTACCACTCTCAAGTCTTAAGTCATATCTTTGGTATATCTTATATCGATTTGCTACTATAACCAAGTTTTAGGTGAACATCGAATACTTATTTAAACATACAAAAAAGCTTGACATTGCCTGTAATACTATTTGTGATGAGTTGCACTTGCTGTTAGTTGATATGCATCATTATGGTGATATCATGAGCTCACGAAATTAGGTTGTTGTGATCATTGTTGAGCAAGTGAGTGCTAAGACTTGCTATATTTTTTAATACAAGATTTAGGAGAGGTTGATGTTGTATGATATCTGAAAGTAAAATAAGCCTAATGGTGGGGGTGGGGGGGTATTATGCTTTAAAATTCTTTTCAGATGACTTAATTGATGCAAGGAAAGAAACAACTGGAACTAATGACAGAAATCATGTTCTGGTAAAACTACAGTTCAGTTTTAAAATTAGTAGCTTTGCCACAAAAGCTGCGTCTATGTTGTAAATAAAATTGAGGCTTTCATATGTGTAATGATATTTGTGATTGTTTCAGTGAGAAGCTGTATTGGACTTCTGTTTTGTCATCATCCTAGTACCATTATATTCTCAAAGATGACCCTACATTGGTAGTGAATTGTTCTATTGATGGTGGTGGTGGAGAGAGTATATTAACTATTACGCCGGTCATGGCGACGGATTGTTGCATTGAAGGAGCATGTGATGCTTGAAATTGATTGTTCTCAATTGGAAATGCAGGCAATGCTATTCATATGACAAGTGATGGTGGCAAGAAATGGAAGAAACAATTCCCTTTGAAAGGGAAGCTGAGGGTGGATTGTGGTAGGAGGAGATTATATTGTTTTGGGATGTTGGAATCATGGATATTGTTTTCAGTGGGTTGGGGGGTTTGGAGAAAATAATTCTGGATAAAATAGTTAGAAGTATATTATAAACTGAAGTTTCATAAAAAACATGTCTGCTATTCCTTTCTCTTGCATTTGTTCCTTGTGATCTTGGTTGCTGCTGCCCATATGATCGATGACACATTCGTGCAAAGTTGTTATATTTTTTTTTGTCTTCGCAAGCATGCTAAATTATGAAGGATCATTTTTTAATTCAATTATAGCTTAAGACGAGGATTTTGCTTTCTGTTATATAAGGCACCAAAGGTGATGTCCATTTGACTGATTCCCAATGTGCATTCAGTTTAATAATTACCTTGCCCTTGGTCATGGAGGTTTGAGCTTGTGAATTAGCTTTTGATTGTGGTTAATTGGAGGGGCACAGGGAAACACAATAGCTATAGCCACTGACTTGATATTCAATCCAAAAATGTATTTGTGTAGGCATTCATTTGCAGTCCATTCAGATGTTAATTTTTTCTTGTTTTGATCCTGTGGAGTTGCATCTTCGAATGATGTTCCTTCTTTGTATGGCAGGATGACTTTTTTAGTCCGGCCATAAGTAGTGCAATATACAGCTCTAGGAAGATAGTACTGCTATGATGTTTCTCTTCATATTTCTTGTTTATTTTTTTGTTACGTCAGCCATTTTGCTAATCAGAAATGAACTGATATATATGACTCAGCTTTGACATTTACAAAATCTTTGAATAAGCTTGTCATCTTTTTTAGGTTTACAAGAGGTACAAGCATTATTACCAACAGATGCAGGCAGTTGTTGCATCATTTGAATCTGTTTCTGGACTACGCAGCGCAGCTCTGCTTGCAAATTTTGCTTTGAAGGCCATGTCTAAACATTTCAGATGTTTAAAAAATGCCATCACTGATCAGTTGCAGTTTACAACCAAATCTCATGACAAAATAAACTTTGAGAGAGATGTAACTCAAAAAATGGAGAACTCAGGAAGGGGAACTTATAACCAAAGACCATTTCACAGTACAGGTTACAATGATCAACCTGTCTGGCGGCCACAAAGAGGACTTCCTGAACGTGCTGTTGCTGTCCTTAGGGCCTGGTTGTTTGAGCACTTTCTACATCCGTAAGTATCACTTCTGCTTCTAACGTATAGTCAACAACTTCGATTTCTTGACATTTCATCGTCTCAAGATTGCAATATATACACACGTCATGTTAATATTTGCTGCAACAATGACAGTTACCCAACTGACACAGACAAACTAATGTTGGCAAAACAGACGGGACTCTCCAGGAACCAGGTGTGTGCTCTTTTCCATTATATTTGGCATTAGATTCTTGGTAATGGAAGCACCCAATCTCTAGCACAAGCTTATATTTCTTCCTGCATTCATGAGAGTGATATGCACCCTTTCCCAATCTTATAGTGGATTTATAGCATGTAAACTTTGTCTGGATGTGACCCAGGTCTCTAACTGGTTTATCAATGCAAGAGTAAGGCTTTGGAAGCCAATGGTTGAGGAGATACACATGCTTGAAACTCATCAGGGCCAAAAGGCTTTGCAAAGAGAGGAACAACCTGCCACCAGGCTAAATGATCATTTGCCTACAAGTTGTTCAGTTCAGTGCAAAAATCCATCCACCTCTATCCAGAAAATTGGAGAGTTCCCATTGAAGCGTACTCGAGATGACCTAACTGAAGCTCGTAGAGGAAGTGAGGGGCCAATGAATTTACCATATGACAACTTGTTGCATCATCCTCAGTTGGGTGTTGGTGTGAGCAATGCTAGTGGTAGTGGCGGTGTTTCCTTAACTCTGGGCCTTCATCAGAATGGCGTGGGATTATCCCAGTCCTACCCGATAAATGCAGCTCGTCGTTTTGGTCTGGATGCACATGGCGAGGGATGCGTGGTGAGTGGATTTGCAGAACAAGATCGACAATTTGGGAGAGACATTATGGGAGGACAGGTTTTGCATGATTTTGTTGGCTGAACATGATTCAGTACTTGAGTCCTCTGATTTGAGTAAATATATCAGTGAGACTTCAATTGGATATTATTATCAACCATCAAAAAATTCAAGAAGCTGATTGTTTGATGGTTGCCTTCGCTCTATGTAGAAGGTGTGGCTCATATAAAATATAGTGGTGTAGTACTGTTTAGGAGAGTAGCATTATGAAATGCAAAAACACTGATTGAATCTTTGATTACTAATGTGAAATATTTTTATTTTTCAAAGTTTAGCCCCTCTGTGGAAGCTTTCTTTTTCTTTCTTGTTCTGTTGTTTTTTGTGCCTGTTGAGTTTCCTACTTATCAACGCTACTGAGCTGAGTTCCAATGACTTCAACATTTTCACAAATGTCATAACACGAATTTTCACAATTTTTCTCCGTTTTTTCACTACAACTCATTTTTGTTGTTTTACTACATTGTTGTTCAAGTAATGGTGAGAAAGATGCTCCACAGTGGAGTTTACTGTGCTCCAAACAAAAAATAAAAAATAAAAAAATTTACCCCCATCAAATTTTCAAGATTCTCAACTAGTTAATTTTAAGTAGTTTTCTGCATGCAACATAACAAACAGTTAGAGATTCTTGTGGTTGACCGAAATACTCCATTTTCGATATTCAAGTCAATAATATAACAAGAGATAATAAATAAAAGATAAAAAATTATAAATGTCCAATATAAATAACATACCTAAAAAATATATTTAATCTCATGAGTTTTTTGCGTATTTTGGGGTCTCATGGACTTGGGGATAATATTTAATATTTTTAAATTTAATTAAAATTTATTCATCTTATAAATGTGCTTATAGGATATCTTAAACTAGTAGAATTGGATCTTTTTGGATTGGCCTTTTAAAATTTTTTAAACTCAAATTATAATTAGGTATATGAAAAAAATTCCGCGTTATAAGAAAGTTGATTAACTTTTCTCTTACTAATAAAACTGTTAAATATAAGTAAGAGAAATATGTGTATATTTAAAGAATATATGTAAAGAAATTGACATAATATTTAATATTTTTAAACTTAATTAAAATTTATTCATCTTATAAATGTGCTTATAGGATATCTTAAGCTAGTAGAATTGGATCTTTTTGGATTGGCCTTTCAAAAATTTTTTAAACTCAAATTATAATTAGGTATATAAAAAAAATTCAGCGTTATAAGAAGGTTGAATAACTTTTCTCTTACTAATAAAACTGTTAAATATAAGTAAGAGAAATATGTGTATATTTAGAGAATATATGTAAAGAAATTGACTCAAAAGTAGTCATAATTCATTTAAAGGCACTAACAACTTCAAAATATTCTCAAGAGTAAAAATTTAAAATAGATAAATTGAAAATAAATTTTAAATTTGATACAAAAAATTATATATAAAATTATATAATTATTTTTTATCTATGATCCTAAAAAATGTAGGTGGTGCAACGGATATAATCATGGGAAAATCAACGGAACAGTGCGCTGAGCGGACACAAGACCAGAATTCCATATGTTATTAACTAACTGAGACGCTGGCGGGATTCGGAGGTGCGCCATTGATAGTGATATCTCGAATTTAAATTCATTTTTTTTTTTAACCATATGATTGGATTTGACACACCCTTTTTACTTCTCAATGCTATACTCTCATAGTTAAAAGTATTGATATGACATCGATTTATAAGTATTCGGATTGCCTTTCTTTTATTCGAAAATATTGAATCATATTTATATATTCTTCTTCAAGTTTGAAAGTATCAAATCCAATCATTCCATGTATCATGATATTATAATTTTATCTTGATGTTGTTGGGATAATATCCAATTATATTATCTTGTCTCAAATATTACATTTGATAATGGAGTTTACATATATACAATGAATTTTGGTGCAGCAACTAGTGAATTTTTTTCTATGATAAATTTAAGTATAAAAATAATATTATATTCAACTTTATTAATAATTGACAAAATGAAAGTTTTTATCATGTAAGTAGTAATTTATTTGTATCGTCTGATAGTACCTCGTTCTATAACTACTTATGTATAAAAATATGTAAATTGTTGATATTCCTATTTTGAACTATGTGAAAATTACCTTTTGTGAGCACAAAAAATTTGCTAACTTGGAGATAAAATTACAAAATTTTAGGGCGAAATTTTGTTTTTCTACTGTCAAAAGGTAATAAAAGTTAGGAGAGCAATTGAAAAAATTAACTTCTCACTACCATAAGTTTTCATCTGATTTCCTGATTTTGACAAGAAAATGTTCCAACTAATGTAAATTGCTTAGGTATAATGAGATTGATACAAATGAGACGTCACATAAGACAGGGATGCCAAGTTCTAAACTGATAAAGTATGGGGCTTATGAATTATTTAGGGGAACTGCTTGTTTTGGACTTTGGATTAGAAACAGGACTATGTAAAGGGATAGTGAAATATTGTTTGATTCATGACTAGGAATCTGAGAGCCAGTCGATGGTGATATTAGTAGAAAAATGTTCAAAATCAAGATTTAAAGTCAAAATTGCAATAGACAAATATCAAAGCATATTTTAGGCCTTAATTCCCACCAAAGCTGAAAGATACAATCATGTAACCATAGTCCATACATACATACTATTCTAGATACTATAATCTTCTGAATACTAAATAAAACTTTGAAAACATACATGTCTGATACAGTTTAAGCCATTGTTTCCATGCCATTGCCTTCATAACAGTCAGCAACAGCCACTGTTGTTCTTCTTACATTCTTGTAAGAATATTTCCTTGCAACAAAGGCGTAGACGCAAAGGTTCACTGTTGTAATGCCTGCTAACAACCAGTAGAAATAGTCGAGCCGGCTGCTATTCAAATCCTTGCCAAACCAACTCTTGCCACCCTTCTCTGTTAGATGATCAACTAAAGTTATCATAAGGCTGCTAAGAAAGTTTGCTGCACCAATTACACTAAGATAAAATGCGATGCCTATGCTTCTCATGGAATCAGGTACTTGATCATAAAAGTACTCTTGCAAGCCCACCAGTGTGAAACAATCTCCAATTGCAACTATAATAAATTGTGGTGCCAGCCAAAACACACTCATTGACATGGAACTCTTTAGCGGGTTTTTCTCCACAATATGCAGTCTCTTTCTCTCAACCAACGCTGCTACGATCATAGTTAGAACTGAGAAAACCATCCCAATACCAATCCTTTGCAGAATTTTGATGCCTCTGTCGTTTCCTGTAACTCTTCTTAAGGAGGGAACAAGGACTTTATCATAAATTGCAACAGAAACTATTAACCCAATGGCGGCCAGGGCAAATATTGAGGCTGGTGGGATCATGAAATCGTGAGTGATCTTTCGATTCAGTGTTGCACTTTGTTTGATAAAGAATGTGGAGGACTGTGCTACACAAATACCAAATGGTAATGTAGTCAGCCAGATTGGAATCATGTTGACAATAAGCTTCACCTCCTCCACCTTTGTTACAGTTGCAAGTCTCCATGGATTTTGTTTCTCTGCTGAATTTTGTCTATCTTCAATAATTGCAGCTTTGTCGAGAAACCTGGTAAACAGAATGACATATACTCAGTACCTCACACCCTTTCTCTAAGTGATACAGAAGCCAATATACTAGTTTATCGGATATCTTACTTGAGCTTCCTTGTGTGAAAAAGAAGCCTCGTCCCCTGAGTCTTGTCCGATTTGGGAACCTCATATAATTGATCAGGTTCTGATGGATATGGAAGATTTCTCTTTGCAATTGCTGCTACAAGTACCTGTAACATTGGGGTTAAGGGACTTCCCGTTGGCTTCCTAAAACGATAAAACGGCCTTCCCGTGCAAAATATCACTACAGTGGAAGCCATCACTGCTGTAAGAATGATATCTGCTGCAGCCCAGCCAACATGGTCCTGGATGTAAACAATTACGGTAACACCAAGTAGAAGACCACAACAAAGCCCGAAACTCCACCAATTGAAAAAGGACATTTTCTTTTTTCTTTCTTCCGGATGATCATCATCAAACTGGTCAGCTCCAAAGCTCTCCAGAGAAGGCTTATGACCACCTGTACCTATTGAGATCAAGTATATTGCAAGAAAGAAGGCAATCTCATGGATCCTTCGAGGCTCAGGGCAGATCCCGATGTCACAAGGTTTCAAGCCCGGGATCACTCTGGACATTGTCAAGAGAAGCAACCCCTGTTTTTTGCATAAAATTGCAACATTATTTTCGGATGAAGTAAATTTCACTAGCTTATTTGATTTATAATCAAACATGCATAATATTCCAAAGTCCTGACTGCACTACTTTACTATTTAGAAGATAGCGAACATTGAAATTACAGGTTTGGTGGAGTGAAACTGATATTTCAAGAATTTGTTTGAACATTTCTGAAAATTATGTTACCAGGAGATAAACAATGGAGGAGGCTAGAACTGTGGAGAATCGGCCAAGGTAAGCATCAGCTAAAAATCCTCCAAGTAAGGGCATCATTGTGGTCACCCCTGACCAGTAGTTGACGCTTTTAGCTGCTGTTTTTAGGTCTTGGTGGAGCACCTTGGTGAGGTATATGATTAAATTTGCTGCTAGTCCAAAATAACTCAACCTCTCGCTGAACTCGGTTGCTGCCAAGAACAAAAACATAAGGGCTTCGTGCAAACTACTTACACATGATCTGATTTTGCATTATTTGGAGAACGCATACATAAAGATTAAAATGATATTATCATATGTAATTCAGCAGTTTACAAATCATAAGATAGTACTGGGTAGCATTTTATGTCCCATCATAGCTGTACGTTATCTTGGAAGGAATCCTGCTACAGGTTGATTTAGCACCACTTATGCAATAAATGAACTGCACAGTCGATTTGTAACTGTATTTGACATACCTCGTATGTTAACTGTTATTTGTGAAACTTGATGCAAGCATGCACTTATTAACTCGTATCTGAAACCACAGAAATTTGCTTACACTAATAAGGTCAATCAGCTGTTTATTGTGCTACTTGAGCACATTTAGATAATTCTTATGTTACAACTCGTTTTATAGTCAAGGGCTTTTTTATTATGTTTTAATTCTTTAGGAAGTTGATTTTGAAAGGATATTAAGCAAGGTCATCGTTGCCACAGTCGATGGCCTTGGATAACAGAAATAAACATTGAACAAAGTAAGGAGAGTAGCAACAACTGCACCGAAGATTGCAGGACTCAACATTTGCAGCGCCCCCCGCCTCCCCCCCCCCCCCCCGGCCGGCCAATCCCCAGAAAAAAGAAAAAAAAAATATTATTGTTAGGTTTCAATTGAGCTTTTCATACAGAGCTCATAATCATGAAAAAACAACATTGTACATCAACCGACATTTGCGGAGTGTGTGGTAAGTTAAATTTAACACACAAAGATGGATATTTTTTGCACTTTTGACAAACTATGGGTGAAAAGTCTAATTTTCCCCAACTTTTTTCGTGGCGTGCGCTTCTTTTGATTGTTTTGGCAAATGTTTAAGTTTGTCATAACTAACAATCAATGATGTCTTTATTCCGACGTCTTATCTTCCTATTATTTATGTAAGTCATATCATTAGATTCCTGCATGAGTAGTTATAGTGTTTAACTAACTTGAGAAAAGAGTATTGAACTTTTAAGTAGATTATTAAAAAAGGATATATACTTAAAGTTGTTGACAAATAGAAACAACAGCATAAATCCAGTCTCCACTTATTTCAAAGCTGATGCCTTCTGCGGGTTATATTTAGAGTCTAACACAATTTTTTGGATCAAGATATATAGGAATCATGAGTAAGGCAAAGATACCCACAAAAAAATTGAAAAATATAATAAAATTATGAAGGCTGAGGCCCTCAATGTTTTCAACTAGCACCTCAAATATTGGTGATCAAAAGCGAGGCAAAGCTTTTGACCAGAAATATAAATCACACAAGTCATAGATCTATCACTAGGTCTTAATTATCAATATATATATATAAACAGAAAAGAATTTCCTATCAGAAAAATCGTCAAGCAATGATGCTAAGTATCAGTTTTTACTCCAAGGAAACATACAATAATGCAGAGAATTGCACGTCTTAGGTTGTCAGTAAACGTAGAGCATCGATAATCGTATTTACACTTATTTCCCACTTTCCCAGTAATATTTGAAAGGAGAATAGCATCAAGGTCAGATAAATTTTCTCAGATTTAAGGACAATATTTAAAAACAATGCCATTTAAGTATGTTAGCTAGCTCAGCCTGAATTATGTGGCTTTTGTTTTACTGACGAGCTTTATAGAACCTGATCCCCATAGAAAGAAATTAGGTATGAGTTATGGCTTGGCATGACATATCTTCACGTAAGAAGAAGACGTTCAGTTCTATATAAAAACGCCATCTATTGCTCAAATCTTTGCAACTCGAAAACCATTTTTCTATTGTTTGACAACATGAAAAAACCCAAAAGCTATGCACTTCCTCTCTGTCCAAGGGATGGAAGTAATAAATAATTTCAAATTCTCTATTTCAAATGGTATTTCATAAACGACAAGTGTATAAAAATATTTTTGTAAATAAACATTTAGTTGCCGATCTCATTCTCTTGGCGTATATTGATGAAATATATTTATACGATGAAAATAGAGAGGAACGGCAAATACCTCAACCAGCATGTAATGAATTATCATTAATGCTTGATTCAGAAATGCTCAAAGACGGGTAGGATTTAAGCTTGTTAAAGCAAATGGTTCATGCAGTGAAAATGGACCTATATATATATATATATATATTATTTTCTGGCTTATGAAATTTCCTACCTATAATGAAAAGGGAGGCCTTCCATGCACCAGTGGAAGCTCTGAGAGGAACTCGTCCTTTATGATCAACAGAAGAGTCATACACCCATTTCTCTTCATCTGATTCCTGTTTCTTTTTCTGATCCATCTGCACACTTATTGTCTAGATAGTTAGTACCAAGATACCACAGATAATAACAACACACACTCTCAAGTCAGCTATATTATATTAAGTGAGCTTCGTTGGTGGGTTTGCAACTTTGTTTGGTTCTTCTTATATAGGGCAGAATCTATTGTCTTAAACTCACTGCACGTTGAATTTGTCCACAATGATGATAACCAAGAAGGCAAATTGCATTATTAGTCCCGCAATTTAGATCATGTGCGATTTTGGTCCTAATATATTTTAGCATATCACATTGCATCCTGTAACTTGAAAAAACATGCAATTTTAGTCCCACCAAAAAAAGAAAAAAGGAAAATAGTGGAGATTTGATGTCGACGTGGTTATTATCATTAAATATTTGATGATAAGACCAAAATTGCATCTTTTTTTTCTCAAGGTATGGAATGTACTTGTTGAACTTAAATAAAAAATTGCACATGACCTAAGTTGTGTTACCAAAATTTAAAGCAATATTCCCACAAACAAGAACATGGATTAAAGTACTGTTTATTGTAAACAATTCTTGTTAGTGATTTTGATAGAGAATAAATTTGGATTCCCTCCACTTATTTGTGGTCATTGTTGGTCTTTACAAGGGAATAGCATCAAATGTCCAGTTTAAATCCCCCTTTTCTTCTCAATTTGTAGCCAATAAAGTGGCTTTATAAGAACCTACATATGCACAAAACTCTAACCATGATCAAGAACAAGATGTGATGCTTGCATGTGGGTTAACACCACTACCCTCTACTAAGCATCCTTATCTAACCATGTTCAATCTTCATTTTCTCACTAATTAATCTTAATTATTATATGTATGGCTAATTCCAATAGTACATTAGGCCTTGGTGATTATTGCCATAATCCATTAATAGTAAATTCTATATAGTAGGTTAAATCTTAGCAAATCTTGATTAAAGTGTGTTACAGTTCAAAATTCCATTATTTTAACAGGATATCTGGAATAATAAGAAGCTATCTCTTTTACCTGCTTTCTCAAGTAGTATACATATATCAGGTGGGGTTTTAGACTTTTAGTTGTGCTGCTGATAATGCCAGAGCAAAATCCCTAATGCCAAAGCAAATTTCAGCTAATCCCTTTTTGCTCTTCTGAGTCAATACTAGAATTGTAACACCCTCCTAATTTATGATAGTCTAATGCCATCTCAGCATCCTCTCTCTTCTTAATTTATTTTTTATCTCTCTTTTTATTTCTTTCTCTTTCTTCTTAAATTTAATTTGTTCTTCTATTCATAATTTTCCTCTTTTTGTTCTTATGAAATATAATAAGTTTAAAAATAATATTCACACTCTACAAAATAATAAAGGCACTCCATTCTAACTTTTAAGTAAGTGGTGGACTAAAATACTATTGTTATATCTTTTTCCTTTGACATTAATTCACTCATTTCAAATTAAATACTACTATTAAATTGAAAGTACCTAAAATAACACGTAGCAGATTAGTTTAGTTATTTTTATTATATTGTTATTCTTTTTTTTCTTAGCCTATTTTAGGTTGGAAATTTGAGAAAAAATAGCCAACATGAAAAGAAATGCATGATAAATGATATAAAGAATAAAATAAGTGCAGTAAAATTGGATGAGCTTGGGATCTTGATTATTAATAGCACTTGCCAACTTTATTTGGTAAGGGTCCCACAAGAAATTATAGAGAGATATGAGATGCTGATGAATATATGGTGAATATATATTAAGTTCATATTAATTGTAGCATTTATTGGACCAAGATTAAAACTCCATAAATTATACAGATTAATATGGATTAAATTAGGTGTGATTTGGCTAATTGGCCAAGAAGGGCAAAAAAGACATTCAATGGAAATTTGCTCTGCCATTAGGGATTTTGCTATGGCATTAAGAATTTAAATTAAATAAAATAAGTAAGAAAAGTACAACTTACTTTTTAGCAAGTTGTGCGGTGGGTCCGTTTAGACTTTATACTATGCAGTTAGTCAAGACTCTTTCATGTTATTCAAATATGTCCCTTATTTGGTACGAGAAAGAAATACTGAAAATATAATAATGAATTATAATACCTGTACTTAGTTGTCATAAAAGTTAAGCATGAAAACAACATAAAAAGAGAATTTTTATTATTTGGATTACAGAAAAGGTCAAATTGAATCCAAAAGGAGATATTAAAAAAAAAAAGATACGCTCTAATTACTTTATGTTTCCTTTTTCTTCACCATTTATGATATATTTGGATTTTAAATTTTAATAAAGAAAAAAATAATAAAAAATTATTTTAAAATCTATGTTACTTGAAGTGAGGAGAATATTATTACTACTGTCTAAAATTATTCCATCGTATCAAAGTAGGGGATATTTTAAAAGTGAGGAAATTGAAGCTAAATTTTGACTCGGGCAACCAACTTGTCGAATTAACATTGTACTAATTGTTAAGGAATAAGCGTGACAATAATTGTCAATATACTCTTTTGAGATACCTTCACATCCAGATGGCAATTTAGATACTGGTAATAAGGTGCTTAAGAGTTAACCCACAATCAACCAATCATAAAAATCCAGTCTTTTGCATTTTCATATTTGTACTATCAACTTCGACATGTTATAGTATTTCTTATGATGATTTTTTTTTTCCTTTTATCTGTTAAATGAGACTTTATTTTATTTTTTTTAAATATTGGCTCAAATTTAGAGCTCTAATTTATCTTAAAAATATCTATTTCAAGAAATCTATCTCTCAAACACATTGTTAAGCTCACTCTTAATTTAATTAGGTGACGGGGAAATCCGAAAAAAACAAATAGAACTGTGGAGGCCATCAAATTTATTGTAAATTTCTTTAGAGTTTGAAGCATTATGAAGTTGTAATGTTCAAATGTAAATCGATTCCTCCTAGAAAATATTCTTAATTCTGTCGGTACGTAGTTTCACATCATCCTGTCTTTAAAAAAAAAAGAAGAAGTTGGAAAACAATGATTTAATGGGTCCAATTCTTTATGCGAACGCTTTTAATATTTCATTCTATATTTTTTTTGTATGTATATAAATTTTTAAAATATTTAAATTTAAATTTTATTTTTAAAAGTGCAATATTATCTTTTTAAAACTACTATCTGACTTAAAGTTATTTATACAATACTACTATTTTTAAAAATACTTAAAAAATTTATTTCTTAAATCTTATTCAGATTTTATATCAAGCATTAAATGGGGTAGTATTTTATCATAGGAGTGGGAACAGTTTAGCCCACAGAAGTCAAAGTAGATAAAATATATCAAACTCCACAATCGAATCCAGTGCTCCCCCAACCATGAGACCATATTGGCAGGGATCATTATTTAGTGACCATGTCTATTAACAAATTAGGCTTACTTTTTTTTTTTTTTTTTTTAATTTGTTTGGTTGCTCTCAGCCACAGAAACCAAACTAACCAACCAAAAATGGACTGTAGTCTGGCACTCAAATCACACACTCAAGAGCACTTGAGAGTGCCCAAAAATCTGACTAAAATACTTATTTGTTAAGTAAGACAATGTGCGCATGTATTAGGAGCAGACAACTATTTTGTTTTAGGGTCAAATAATATAGTGTTAGAATTGCGCAGATCATAATGATGGTCTCATATTTTCCATTGACCTCTATGTTTTTAATTCAACTTTGTTTTATCGATCCATGTGATTTTTATGACAAATACAATCATCACCAGTCCTCGAATAGTGTGGCTACCCAATAGTAGATCAACAAAATTATTTTGAGGCCACCCCCAAATCAATTAATGCTAATCTAATTGGAAGTGGATAATCATTTCTGTAGACAACATATTCTTCTTCATATAAAGGAATGGACTGGCACCATTTGATGAAATGTCTTGAGTTTTGCTCATGTCTTGTGTCAGATCTCACACATATTCTTCTTCATATGACCTTAATGCTCTTATATGACTATAGATCCAACAAATTAGTAAACCCAATACAATAATGTTTCCATGAGAATCGATTTATTTTGGACTTTACTTACTCAGAGCATTTTGACCTAGTGAAAGTTACAATGATGCAAAAATGTTTTTAGTCAGTGTTTTTAGTAGTGAGAAAAGAAGACTACAAAATTCTGCAAATATGTTCTTCATTGAAGCTGAAAAAACGTGCTCATATGCACATGAAAACACGTGAAAATATCCAAAGTCATCTAAATTACGTACGTTGAAAGAAAAGGTGAGCTGATCGGGGGGCTCTTTTACCTTAGTCAATCCATTGTTTTAACTTGAAAACGTGTGTTTACCACCAAAAGATGAAAGCAGTTTAGTTTTAAGTGGAGACTTTTAAGATTCAGCAGAAAAAATAAGCTTTTGACTTTACCAAAGATGGTGGATGGCAACAATACATGCATGACAGGTTAAGCAGTTAGGATTTTAAGATGTGATGATCAAAAGTTCTGGGCCTCTTCACAGCAATAACATTTTTGGATACCAATCCAACTTATCGTTGTCCACTAACATTTTAAGGGATAACAATCAACTTATTGTTGTCCAATCGCATTACAATTGTCCCCTGAGCCACAACACCTTAAGTTAATCTTTAGCCTCTGAGATTGGTAACAGTGAATTCTAGAAACACTGTCCAAAAATAAGCATTATCACCACATTCATCCTCAAGCTTTGATTGAAGCATGGAAAACCTATTTTGAAGCTCAGATAATGAACAAAAAAACGAAGCATGCTGTTACTGAGTCAGAATCACCTCATTGGGTCGTGAAATCCTGTTCATTTAATGGCCTTGACTTGTCCCTTCTGGAACAATATGATTCTCAACTGATCCACAAGCTGAGAATTTGATGTGCTTCCGGTCCGCCCTAGTGTAAATCAACCATGAAGAATGTTACGATGACAACAGACTACTAAAAAAGAGTTGCACTTGCTATTATTACAAGTAGGAAAGATGTCTGAATATCATATTCGTATAAGGTTTTCATATAGGAATTAGTCAAGTATTGGTCACAGGATATTCCAGTAAAAAAGCATAAATTATCTTGCTCAACTCTCGGATCTGAATATTTGTCAATATCTAAAATTTCTAACCAACCAGAACTAGTTATTTGAGTTATGAGAATCATTGGGTGAAATTTCTCGATGTCAGATCTCTTAAAGATATAATTTATTAAAAAAACAGTGCCACTGCCATACATGATAGCAGTAATGGAAGCACAACAAGATCACTGATTCTGGCTGTCCGTCGCTCATTTGCACTAAGATGCGTTATAAAGTAGCAGAAGACATTCATCAATCCACCATCACACTTTTCTAATAATAAATTGCATTTTTGTACTAATCAATCACTAAGAATCGGACACAAAAAGGAATTACTTAGTAACATACCAATTACGTGCTATCATTGAAAAGAACAGCGATGTTGCGCCAATTTAGACCGTGAGATTACTGATGATGAAGCCTTTTTTGAAAAGATCCCTCCAAGAAGAAGATTAACTTTTTATACTGTTAATAATCATGACACTTAAGGGCCTCTTTTATGTTAGTGAGGTATCTAGGTTAATGAATTCAAGACGACCTTGGATTCAAACAAATTAATTAATCATCACTACTTGAAAACAAAACATAGAGATAACAGAAAGGAATCCCTCAAGCATGCATCATTTTCTCCTTCTGCAGTCAAATACTACCTACCATACACATGGGGGGAGGCAGGGGGTTGCGGCCGCCCCCCTCAATTTTTTAAATTTGTAATTTTAGTATATAAATTTTAATAAATTGTACCTCCTAAAATAATTAAATTATTCTAACCATTCCCTCAAGTTTTCATAATCCTATATCGTAAATTTATTAAATTCAGAAATATTCTAAAATTATTTTTAAACTTTATTTTTTTAAAAAAATAGATAATAAAATTTATTATTGATATAAAATTTTAAAAGGTATTTATACTAACTTTCAAAATTTATTATGATTTCGTTTCTAAAAATATTACTTATTATTTGAAATTATATTAATTTTTATTTCACAAAAAATCATAAATATAAGTTTTTCATAATATAAAAATTATTTGATTTGATTAATGGTTATAAAATAATACTCAAATTTTTCTAAATTAACTTTTATTTTGTATTGGATTGAATTAAAATTGATTAATATTATTATTTAAAAGTTAATTTTTGTTCAAATACTTATACAAATATAATAGATATAAAATATTTATATGTAAGTATAATGTATTGTATTTATATATATATTTATATTTTTATCTCTAATAATTAATTTAAAAAAATTAATAAAAAATTAATAATTTAACGATCAAATCTAATCCCATTTTATTAAAATTCTGGCAGATCCTTAACATACAACCATACATAAACCCCTTCATGGATTCCTTTTTTACCACAGGAAAGACCCAACAGATCAAAGTAAAAAGAATTCCACCCAGAGAACCCCCACCCAACACATACACGCACAAGAAAAAAAAAAAAAAAAAAAAGGGAGAAAAAAGACTACAGAAAGCTAGAAAGAAGAAAGATATGGTCCAAACACAAACAACTACTTCAACCAATAAAACAATAAAATATGCAATTATTCAGCGAAGCTAATGCCCTACGCACAAAAGAAATAGCACTATCGAGCGGAGCGCACTATCCCTATTGTGATCCACTTTGGAAAAAATAATTAGATCCTAAAAAGTACAATTGGACTTGTTCAAACTTGGTATTTCCAATAAGATTTCTTAGAGGATAGAATGAAGGGTTCAAATGGTAGTCCATCAAATCATTTATGTATGAAGAGTTAACTGTAGTATGTGGGAAATGGTGGGAGTGTTGGCAAGATATACAAAGAAAAAGAAGGATACGGTCCATCAGCACTCCCAGATATGGTACCTGGGCCTAATTAATGCATATGGGTACAAGGAGTTGGTCTGATTCTCAATTGATATTGTATTTGACAAAGGAGAAAGGGGGAACTTGATTAGTCAACTTAAGTGGAAGAAATATATTGAAGCTGTGAAGGCTAAACAATAAAAAATAACTGTGCTGTGGATTAAAAAAAAAAGTCAAGTCACTGCAATTTACAAAATGTTCTTATTTCAATATATGACCTTCAGTGCGTAGGATGAAAATATTTCCAACTGGTTTTCCTGAAAGTTAGTTTATGCTGTGCATGAAGTTCTGATTTTTAGTTGTTAGATTTTATCATGACTGCAATTTTAAAACGACTCAAAAGTTAAAGCTTATGGTTATGTGATCACTTTTGTAACTAGATAACCAACACCTAAAATCATCTTTATATTGGATGGTTGGGTGTTTTGATGATCCCTACCTTATTGATTGTCATTTCTATATTTATTATTGTTTCATTACTGCTTCTCCAGCATACAGAGGGTATTCATGAATCTATCTCTGGATCTCTACTTTACAGAAACAATATTATCTCAAGTGTCATTGTTCCTACTTATCAATTTTCACTTTTACTCTTTTACCTAATCTGAGAAGCAGCATCCATTGATGAATGATTATACAACAATCGACTAATTGTCTTTCAAACTAATGTCCATGACTCGTGCCCATCAAAAACATCTACAGGCGCGTGTATTCAAGTATCTAATTCTTTGAATTTATAACTACATACTATGAAGGCTCCCATTCCCTAGCCACCAATGAAAGCCAAGAGTGAAGGCATTTAAACTAAAAAAATTCATCTCATTCTTGGCCACAGTACTTCAATGACAACATCATATGGAAGCTAAACCCGCAAGTTCATGTTCACCTCTATCAATTCCTCGGTTCTCCGATTCAAACACCATAGCTCCCATCATTTTTACAAACTCGTATCAAACGCTTCTGAATTCATAGTTTCACTCTTCTCATTACCGTGGCCCGTTGTAAATTCTCCAGCAGTATCACGTAGCCTTAGGGTTCCTCCCATCCTTCCTACTACAAAATCCTGCATCCCCAGAATTCATTCTTTCCCCTGAATATTTTCTTCTATTTCTCTTCTTCCCAGGCCTTCCCTGCTGAAAATACCCACTTTCTCCCTCTTTCGCAACACCCTTCGAGCTTCTAGACCGGCAAAACACTTGACATTTCCTCCTTTATCCAAACCATAGTGACAGCTCTCGGATTTCCAAAAGACATATTTCTTTGCACGCCCATTTTTACATCACTTCCCCCAGTCGGGCCCGGGCCCGGTCCCGAATATTCTGCCAAAACCTATCTCAAATACTTCAGACCCATTACTCATTTTTTTCAAGTTTCCCATATGGTTTAATTATGAACAACCCCTTCAGGAGAAAACCTCGAATAGGTAAACTTATCTTTGGGCCTAAACAATTTGTGTCCATCCTTTGACCACAAATGAAGCCCACGGGGCTTCTGAAACCAATCCGACCACACCTCCAATTGCTCATCAGCACTCATAGAGAACAAATTGAGCTGCATTTGAAAGGTCTCCCAGGGACGTTCGAGCTCGAAAACGGAGGCCTTGGACTCGGCCCGTTTTCTTTTCGTATATTTGGCATTCTCGGGCTAAACGGGCTTTGAGTAGCTGCTTTGCTTTCTCGGCCTGCATTCTCTTGCACTGCCATTAGGCCTACCAACCCTCCGGAGTAGGTACGGGGCCCGCCACCCATCCCAATCAGCGTTATTTTGGACAGAATGGTGCAGGGAGTAATGAGGGAGAGGAGGGAAAGTTTTGTGGTGAATGGAAATTGGGCTGGTATCGGCCCGCCCAAAGGGTTTTTGATGATGAGAAGGTTGTGGGAGTCTTGGTACGGAGAGAGACGTATGGAGGATTGACATATTACATTTTGTACACTGTTAATTGTAATACAGAGACCTTCAATTTGGAGCGGAATTTTGTGCGTGTGAAAACTGAAGATGAAGGTGAGACTGGAGCATTTTCTGAAGATTTCTCTGTTCGTTGGATTTGGGCTTTTTTTTTCTCCAGAATGAGTCTTCAGACCTGGGCCTCATTTTTAATCTTTCTTCAAAGGCTAGCACGCTTATGTAATTTGGGCTCAATTTTGTCTGTAGATCAATGATTTTTTGGCCCGCTTCCTTTTTTTAGTTTGTTTAGTTCTCATGGCTCAGGTTTCTTTTGGGGTTTGTTTGTTTGGTGAGATTTACTATATTTCCAATACATTGATCATTTATATTTTGTCTCAACAAGAAACGAAAGACAAAAAAGTACTCCTAATAATTTAAACTTTCCACAATCAATTTACAATGGCAATTTAATTGTGTCAATATATTTAAGCCCAAGGAGTGGTAAATTTTAGGAATTTTTTTGGTATCTCATTAAAAATTAGTAAACCCCAAACCTACTCTTAACATTACGATCGACTAATGGAAAATATAAAATAAATATTTTTATTATATTCGACTTAAAAGATGTAAAAACGAAAGAATTTGTGTTTGTAAAGGTTATGCCTAATATCTTATTTTTTATCAAATAAAACACTTGATACACTATACAATGCACCGTATGTATGTCCAATGAATGCAATATCTACAAAATCAACTTAATTACCGGTTGCTCTATGCTCATAATGAAGTCATCAATGAAACCAAAAATACCAATTTTCATGTGCCCTTTTACCTTTTTTTTTTTCTCTTCTTCTTCTTCCAGCAAATAATATGTACTTAAAAATAATCACTTCCTAATGTATCAGAATTTTCAACTATTGGTAAGAGACAGTGCCTGACAAAAAAATCTTAAAATAACATGACACTCTGTTGTGTTCTCTTTCATTCAAGGTGTCCCAAAACATATTTTGTTTCCTATGAGATGGCACGATGCTTATTCTAATGAATAAGTACAGTCAATATACTGCAGCAACTCATTTCCTCATTAATAATGACAACCTTCGCTTGTCTTTGGTTTTCGAAGCAAAGCCCATAAATGTAGGTAAAAGGCAGGCAACAAGGCATTCCACAATGATATTTGGAGTTCAAAGATATTATTACTATGAATTTTCCCAAAAAAAAAATTTTTTTTACAAGTTTAGCGGGTTTATTATAAATGGGATTTTTTGTTGAATCAGACAACTTTTTAGATTTTTTGATGATATATGTAGTTATTCAATATAGCAGAATGCTGGTTATAATTGGTATGGTGGAGCAGATGATACAATTAATTTGGCCTGTCTCCGGAACAAAAATTTTGTCTTTATTTTGATTTCTCCCTGGTTCCACTGTAGGGGGGAGCTTGTGTCTTGTATGGAAATGTAGACTCAGAAATACAAAGATTATGCTGGATTCTTGTTTGATTCTTGCACAATATCTTAATATTGTAATATAGTTGTGATCCATAATGGGACATAATTTCTCAATGATTCTTGTCTTTTGATAGGCTTCATCAAATTTCAAATCCTAGGCTGTTCGTTTAGTAATTAATGTCTATTGTAATTTATAAAAGAAATCTCCCGATTTGATTAGGGGTGTAAAGGGATAAAGTGGAGTAGAATATATTTATATTAAATTTATTTAAATTTTTATAGAAATTTTGATTATTATTCTAATCAAATTTGATCGAGTTTTGATTGATTTGTATTTAAATCAAATTGAATTAATTTTATATTTTTAAACATATTTTATTTTTTAAAACTAATTCAATTGACTTTTAAATTTTATCAAACGAAAAAAAATATATTCAAATTTTATTTGTTATATTTAACAAATCAACACAAATAAACTTTTAATAGTTGAGCCTGTACTTATTTTTCAACTTTAATTTTGTAGTATTTTATTAATACTACAGCTGTTTGGCGGTGGTGGCTCGAGTTTCTAATGTACCTCCAGGCTCCATCTGAAGAGGAAATTGTTGTTAATTTTCACCAGGTGTTGTGTAAATCAGAAGCCACTCATCAAGGAGCCTATAAATTGTCTATATTTCTTTACATAGTTTCAACTTCACATCACCTTCCTACAAATTATTAATTCACTATTTAAGACTTCATGGCAGCGGAATTTTGCAAATAAACATAGCAGAAATCATGTTCCCTTCATTGAAATTCCAGTTGTTTTCCGAATACTATAATGCCCCCACATGTATCGTTGTTGATTTACAGACAACCCCATTTATGCACTCTTAAAGAATTGTGTATACAATTGATGAAATCCAGCAAAAGGAACTTTCCATCAACCCGCATGGTTATGAGATCTTCTGAAGCTGAACCCTCTCTCTCTATTTATAAATAAGACTGAAAGCAAATACCTAATCAACCAGCACTGCGTGAGGAAGAGAAAAATCTCATTCAAGAAAGAAATTAACACACTAATAATAATGGCTAGGTTTCTTGTTTACTGCTTGTGCTTGATCTTTGTGAATGCCCATTTAAGTTTAGCAATGGCTGAGAGTGAAGAAAAAACAGTCATAGCAGAAGCACCCACGGCACGAAAACTTGGAAGGCGTAATACTCTTCAAGGCAAGATTGCTGCATCCAGAGTGAGCCCAGCTGAAGCGCCTAAGGCAGAGGAAAGTCCCGAGTTTTCAAGAGAAGTGAGCGCCTCAGGGGAGGAAACTGGACCTGTTGCACAAGAACAGGTGATGAAAATCAACCACCACCACCGTTCCATTGATAAATCAGTTGCTGGTGGCGGGGTGATTCTTGGGGTTTAGCCATCACCTTTTTGGTGGCCGTTTTCTGTTACATCCGCGCTACTAGAAGAAATACTGTGGAACCTGGCTCACCTACTACTTCAAATTTATCCATTGGAAGGAAAAATGCGGAAACTGGTTCCCCTACTAATTCATCGAAGTAAAATGAAAGGAGAGATTGAATCAAAGTACATAAGATTATACTTTTGGATCTTATGTTGCAATATAGTGTTTCGTATTTCATAAACGTTAAGTATATACGATTTACAATAATTGTATATATATGATAAATTTAATATAGAATTAGAAATTTTTGGTAGTTACGATTGATTTAATTATTGTAAAAAAAAAAAAAAAATCACATGGATGTTATTAGGTAAGTGTGCCTTAAGTATGTACAAATGACAAAGATAAAGCAGTTGATATTGTGTTGCTAAGATACTACTAGTTTATTATGGTGCAAAATGCTGGATTTCTGTTACTAAATTCAGTTTCAAGAAATGAAGCAAAAGTATCCAATTTAATTAATTAAAAAAATAGAACACTTGGCTCAATCCACTGCATGGTGCACAATGAATTCAACCCAAATGAGGAATTCCAAAAAAAAAAAAAAAAAACCAAAACGAGGAATTCCAAGAAAAATGCGTCATATACACATACTGACTTGCAAGTTATGCTGCCATAGCTAAGCCAGTCAGCGGCCTCTCTCTTCTTGAAAACAACCAAAGCCAATTGCAGATTTGTGCACGTGTTGGGGATGCCTGATTTGCTGATGATGCCGGTTGACATAAGTTAGATTTCTCTTCCTATGTAATAGTTTTCCAAGATATTATATATATTAAAATAACATTTGCTGTATTTTTGAGCTTTTTTATTTTCTTCCTTCAAAATTGGAGAAGAAAAGTGAAGAAAGAGGAAGAAAATTGAGATACTATACAATTTAATTTTTTATAATTTTGGTATGACCTTATTTAAGGGCAATTGTTTTAACATAGGGAGAAAATGTAGATCTATTGAAATTGTCTTACATATCCTTTAATAATTGTTACAAGCCATTTATTGTAAGATACACAATTTGTCTGATTTGACTTATTATTAAATTCGAATTCAATCCGTTTAACAACCACAAATAATATGTAGAATGGGGCACAGTTTCATGTCATGTGAAACCTTGGAATATTTGAAGTAGGATTTTGAGTCCTTTGACCCAAGCAACTGGAACATTGGGTCAAGAATAAATTAGCCCAATCTCGCCAGGGACCATTAAAAATTCTTTGGGCCGACTTCACTCGATTCAAGGCCCAATCGGGATCTATTTTTGGGAGCCACCATTCACCAACAGATTCTGCTCTCGCATGAAAAATTCCGCCTAATTATTTCCATACTTGAGGAAGAAAATAAGGTTGGTTCTGCAAGAACAAAAATCAACCGAGCGAGCACAAAAAATCTAGATTATGGCAACCGAACGATCGATAATGGCGGTAATTACCGTCATTCAGAAGCCGCCACGACAAGGTGGCGTTCGCCAGTCACGCCGCATTTCTTTCAGCAGGTTATATTCTGAATTCCACCGGGGCCGCCGCCTTCTCGGATGACGCTCTCTCCTCCTCCTCCGCGGGTAATTTACCAACAATTCTGTAAATTAGAGTTATATTTTGACGAGCACATTATATATACTAATTCTTGTATGCTAAGAAGCTTATTCCATAGTCAAGAATATTACGGTATCTGTATGTTCAGTTCACCCGAGTTTTATTATTCCTGCATTTAGTGTTTCGAAGTATTTTACCTTGAAATTTTTTAGAGAAATGACGGAGTATTACCTTGTCTCTGTCCCACGTTTGAACCGCGTGCTGAATTGGACCTAGTATTCTGTGTAATATAGCTCAATCAGGTTGTCTGATATTTTGCTCTTTTGTGAGAGTTTTAAAATTTTGTAACTGGAGGGTTCTTTTTGTGATCTTTATATGTGGATTTTCTATGATTTGTGCTTTTAATTTTGGGCAGATGAAGTGGGGATGGACAATTGGAACGAAGTCGAAGATAAATATGCGTTTCTATATTCTAACCCTGAGAAGGGCTCCAAGAAAGTATTGGTGAAGTGTCTTGTAATGAACGATAAATTGCTTGTTGATGCTTTAAAGGATGGTGATTCAGAGCCTCTACATTTTGAAGTGAAGTAAGTGAAATAAACAAATAATAAATACAATGTTTCTGTTTGCTGATATGCAATGTGATATTGATAACTGTGTTTGAGTGATACTTATATGGGTCTGTAGTGTTGGGGAGTATGTCGAAGATAATGGGGGCCCGAATTATAGTTCGCAGTTCAAGAATCTAGGGAAGCTGGTGGCAGATATTAATAGACAGATTTTGGGTAAATTGGATGGTTCTTCACCAGCAAGTTCGTCCAGTCAACCGTCAAGGTAGTTTTATATGTTTCAGTTTCATAATTGATATTTGTTGAATCTACATATTAGGGATGTTTGCAATTAATGGTTACTTGTTTTAATAACAGTAAAGCTTCTAGTCCTAACGACAATAACAAAATAGAATAGCTTGGATGGTATTGGTTTCACTATTCCATTTCTCTTTGTTTATATTGAACTTGCTCTCAAATAATTTTGCCCTAAGATATCTTTTCTAAGAGCATGTCAATAGCACTAATTTATACATACTGTTTTTGCACCATCATTTTTATAACGTTTATTTGTTCCCTTATGAAAGCCCATGCTTAAGTTTATTTGCTATATTCGTTGCAGTTCCGAGACAAATTCAAGAGATCATAGATATGGACCCAGTTTCAGATTTGATGACTCTGAAGAACCTTATATTTCTCCTCCACCTTCAGGGTAATTTTTTCACAGTCACTGACATGGAGATTCTAGCTGATATGCAAGCAATTTTGTGCAACTTGTCTATGTTACTTTGATGCCTGAAGTTGTCCTTGGTGCCCCTGTTTAAGTATTAAAACATTTTGCCTCCCATTAATAAAATTTCTAGTTCCTTCCTTGGCAAGCATCATGATTTTCTTGTTTGTTAATTACTTATTTGTACTCATATAACTGTGACGTTATCTTTTATTTCTCTCTCTATTCTACGTAGATATATTGTTCCTCCAGTTCCTGTTTTTGGTGGCAGTGACCTCTTCCCTGGGCTTGGTGCTGGAATGTATCCTACCAGGTTTTGTAGCTCTCTTTGCTTTCTCCATTCAATGAATGTGGTTGATTTTTTGTGTGATCACTATTTTAATTATCCTCTTAGTGGATTGTACATTGGTTGATTGTTATATTTTATTCTCAATTTTTTGCAGGGGTTGTTTTGGTGGTGGAAGCATGCTAGTCGGTCTGTATCTTATTATAGCTTGCTTGATCAACAAATAGTGTGCTGTCATTTGTCTGAATTTTTATCATTTGTATTCAGGTCCTCAAGATCCCAGGTTCTTCAGAGGAAGAAGGGGGGAGACTCGCATAGGAAGAAGGGGGGAGACTCTCTTGCCTGGAGGTCAACCGTGAGTCCTCACCTCTCCCTCCTCTGTCTGTCTATCTACATGTTTGTGTGCATGCATTCTTTAGCTGGGTTCTGATTAATGCTCTGATGTAGGGTTCTGCCACCTGGTGCCCGCCTTGATCCATATGTAAATCCTGGTATACCGGGTTTTGAGCCGGGTCAGTTTGTCAGGTACTTCAACACATATTTTATTGCCTTATTGTTAGTATGTAACACGTTTACACATATTAGTATGTTTGTACACATTTATCTGAAGGAAATTTGAAGGAATTAAAGATACGAGGAGCTGCACTTCTATTTCTATTTGATCGTGGCGCATTTCCTATTAAATACCCTGTCACTATTATCTTTTTGTTTCAGTTAATGAACAGGTGGTGCCTGAAAGTAGTATTATGCTTTCAACTTTCTTTGATTTCCATAAGCTGTGTCAGCCTTTCACTGAATTGATAGTTGACGTCTGTGGTTAAGGACCTTGTCGTAGCCTTGTTTTTCACCATCAATTAGATTGCTATGCATGCGTGCATATACAGAGAAAATGCATCCCTACATATAAGCATTCTGTGTGCTATTGATATGCCAGTATTAAGTACTTGTGCAGTCTTGTTTTCTCCTGGGTTTTTTATTCACAAACCCTTGATGCCGTGAAGAAATCCACGAAGGCGTGGGGGAGGAATGCGTCCAGACTTGCATCACATCTTGGCTCAGATTTTGTTTAAAGCAGCGGACTTTTGGATAGAAAAAGATAATTTCGTTTCTGTCCTTGTTTTGTGTGCATGTTTGTTCTTTCTGAAATAATAATAGTCAACACCAACATGAAAGCATACTACTGTAATTGGATGTTAGCCATGATGACAAGTTATCGAACTTTGAATCATGGAGCTGTGAATTTTTCATATTGGTATGGTTTCTGGACTCTCATATATAAGTCTTCAGGTTTTTGCTATATGTATTTTACCTGTCGCACTGGTATGCTGTGGCCTAATTTTTTTTTTTTTTCCGTTTCTGTTGCTATTTTGGGTCTAGGATAGAATAAATAATAACCTTCTGTTTTGATAGAGGTCTAATGTTGGGTCAGATCATTGAGAGTGCCCCCGATGTCATTGCTTAGATTGTATAAAGGCCCTTCCACTAGAATTTTGGTGACTCTCTCAACAATGCATATAATGCATCATTCAGTTCACATGGCGTAGCATTGTAATCTGACATGTGATTGTACAATGTTTTGGATTTAGTTTTTTAACTTGCATCAACTACCGATGACCAAGGCTTAAATGGATCATCGGAATTCTTGCGACATCGTTGGCAGTAATCTCTTTATGTGCAAGGGGTAGTAGTGGGTGGTGGTATCCAGCCAAGTGGGTAGCATCATCTACTTGGATAACTCCAGCCAAGTGGGTAACATGAACGTGGAAGGCACACTAGTAATTGACTTCCCGGTGAAACCAGTAACACGTTTTAATAAATTCAGGTTTTAAGAATCTAAAGGGCAAACTGTTTGATCGAACATTCCATAACTGTTAGTAAAAGCTCTTTTTCTATTTTTTTTTTGTGCTTTTTTTTAGAAAAAGTATAATGATGAAATTTGTTGCAATATATATATATATGTTATTTTAAGATAGTAATTGTTGCTTTACTGTTTTATAGAAAAAAAAATTGATAGGTGAATATATGTGATATTTCAAAAAATTCTGTTAAATGCCAAATAAATGTAAGTTTTCTATAAAAAAATGTGAAACGCAATTTTGTGAAATGAAGTAGCAAAGCAATAGTAGGCTTTGGTTGTTGATCAATCACTTCGTTCTTTCTCATGCGAAAAAGAACAACTATACAATTTTAGAACAAAAAAGAAAGAAGAAAAAGAAAAGAGAAAAGAGAAATAGTAATCTAGTATTACTGCTAAACTATACCTGTCAGAATTATTGAAAGATGAAAATATTTGTTACTCAAACTTAATTATTTTAATATTTTACCTCTAAAATAAATTTTAATCACTTTATTTTCTTAATTTATATTATAACACTTTGTCTTACAGTGTCATTTTTTAATAATTTTTTTATTGAAAAACTTTTCTTCATTTTTCTATTAATATATTTTTATTACTATCAACAGTGAAAACATGATAAATAGTAATACTTTGTTATAAATAATAATAGTACTTTTGTTAATAAAATTGATAGTAAAAGTATCAATGTTTTGTTGTGTCTTTACCATTAATAATAACAAAAATATATTACGGTCATGTTTTTTATTTTTGTGTGGAAAGATGGAGAAAAAAATTCGCAACGTTGGCTAATGAATAACAATTTAATGAAAATTTAATCTAAAATTGATATTAAGAGGGTAAAACACTATCATAATTATAAGTTGATCCGACAAAATGACAAAATAATAAAATTTAAATAGATAAAATATTTAAAATTTACTTTTGGGAGTTATGTGCCGAAAATGATCAAAATTTGAGGGATGAAGTGTTATTTATCCTATATAATATAGAGTTTTCAATTCCTAACTTATATATGAAAAGAAATAGTAGCATCCACTATCTATATAAAAACCAACCAATTTTATTTGAACTTATTACATCTGAATCCTAATAAAATTAGGTAATCCAATATTTGATGTGGATTCATTCTATTTCATAAATTTATAATTGATTTTCAATTCTAATCTAGGCTATTGCGAATTAAGAACCAAATGGGATTCGAATTTGTGAATAATATTCAATTCATTAACCACAACTAAAATGCAGAATGGGCCCAGTTCATATCAAGTAAAACCTTAAAACGTTTGAAGTAGGATTTTGAGTTCGTTGAACCAAGCAACTGGAACATTGGCTCAAGAAGAAATGTAGCCCAATCTCATCAGGACCATTAAAAGTTGTTTGGGCAGACATTACACTATTTACGGCCCAATCTTACCAGGACAATTAAAAGTTATTTGGGCTGACATTACCCAATTCACGGCCCAATCAGAAGCTCTTTTTTCACGTCACCAGCAGATTCTCCTCCTCTGGCTTGAAAAAATTCCTAAGAGAATTATTTCTAGACTTAAAGAAATTAAGCAAGGTTCGCAAGAACCAACATCAACCGAGTGAGCACAAAAAATCTAGATTATGGCAACCGAACGATCGATAATGGCGGCAATTCGGGCGGCTCGACCGTCATTCCGAAGCCGCCACGACAAGGCAGCGTTCGCCATTCACGCCGCCTTTTTTTCCGCAGGTTATATTCTAAATTCCACTGGGGCGGCCGCCTTCTCCGATGACGCTCTCTCCTCCTCCTCCGCAGGTAATTGACCAACAATCTTGTAAAATAGAGTTATATTTTGACGAGTACATTAAATTACTAAATCTTGTATGCTAAGAAGCTTATTTGTATAGTCGAGAATATTACCGTATCTGTTCATTCAGTTCACCCGTGTTTTATTATTCCTGTATTTAGTGTTTTGAAGTATTTTACCTTGAAATTTTTGAGAGAAAATGACGGAGTATTACCTTGTCTCTGTCCCACGTTTGAAGCACGTGCTGAATTGGGCCTAGTATTTTGTGTAATAGCTCAATCAGGCGGTCTGATATTTTGCTCTTTTGTGTGAGTTTTGAAATTTTGTAACTGGGTTCTTTTTGTGATCTTTATATGTGAATTTTCTATGATTTGTGCTTTCAATTTTGGGCAGATGAAGTGGGGATGGACAATTGGAATGAGGTTGAAGATAATTATGCGTTTCTGTATTCTAACCCTGAGAAGGGCTCCAAGAAAGTATTGGTGAAGTGTCTTGTAATGAATGACAAATTGCTTGTTGATGCTTTACAGGAAGGTGATTCTGAGCCTCTACATCTTGAAGTCAAGTAAGTGAAATAAACAAAAAATAGATACAATCGTTCTGTTTGCTGATATGTAATGTGATGTTGATGACGTGTTTAAGTGATACTTATATGGGTCTGTAGTGTTGGGGAGTATGTTGAAGATAATGGGGGGACGGATTATGGTTCGCAGTTCAAGAATCTGGGGAAGCTGGTGGCAGATGTTAATAAACATATTTTGGGTAAATTGGATGGTTCTTCGGCTGCAACTTCATCTAGTCAACCGTCAAGGTAGTTATATATGTTTCAGTTTCATAATAGCTTTTGCTTGAATATACATATTAGAGATGTTTGCAATTGATGGTTACTTGGTTTAATTACAGTAAAGCTTGTAGTCCGAATGACAATAATGAAATAGAATGCGCATGGATGATATTGGTTTCACTATTCCATTTCTCTTTGTTTATATTGAACTGGCACTCAAGTATTTTGGCCTTAAGGTTATGTTTTCTAGGAGCATGTCACTAGCACTAATTTATATCTAATTGCTTTTACTACGTATATTTGTTCCTGCGTGAAAGCCGCTGCTTAAGTTTATTTACTATATTTGTTGCAGTTCTGAGACAAATTCAAGAGATGATAAAGATGGACTCGGTATTGAAGTTGCTGGCGCAGAAGAACCTTATATTTCTCCTCCACCTTCAGGGTAATTTTTTCACAACCACAGAGATGGAGACTCCCTCTGATACTCAAGCATTTTTGTGCCATGTATTTTTAAACTCTTGTCTGTGTTACTTTGATGCTTCAATTATCACGCTCCTTGACTTGCATAAAATGACTTTGTTACCTTTTAAAACTTGTAGATGTTATTTTTTTTTTTTCAAAATTACTCGCCTTGATAGTTATTCTTGCTATTGCAAATGTTTGCACTCCTGGATGTTGTTGGACCTGTTCAATTGTGACATTTTAGCTTCTCATGGATATAAGGGAAGTTTCGTGAGCCAAAAAAAGAATTCATTAGGGATTGAGCCATGGGCTGGGGGAAGGTGGAGTGAATTCATCAGGGATGGAACCATGGGCTGGGGGAAGGTGGAGAATAGCTTCAATTTTTGTGGATGATTCAGTGAAGAAATAAAATTTTGCTCCTGAAGTCCTTGGTGCCCCTGTTTAAGTTTGAATACCTTTTACCTCCCCCAAATAAAATTTCTACTTCCCTCCCTGGCAAGCATCATGATTTTCTTGCGTGTCAATTACTTGACTTTTTATAATGATTTTACTATGAGGTCATCATTTATTTCTCTCTGTGTTCTATGTAGATATGTTGTTCCTCCAGTTCCTGCTTTCGGTGGCAGTGACCTCTTCCCTGGGCCTGGTGCTGGAATGTATCCGACAAGGTTCTGTAGCTTTCTTTGCTTTCCCCATTCAATGAATGTGGCTGATTTTCAGTGAGATCACTATTTTGATTACCGTCTTAGTAGATTATACGTTGGTTGATTGTTATATTTTTATTCTTAATATTTTGTAGGGGTGATTTTGGAGGTGGAAGCTTGCTAATCGGTCTGTATCTTATCCTATATGTTCGACAAATAGTATGCTATCATTTGTCTAAATTAGTATCATTTGTGTGCAGGTCCTCAAGATCCCAGGTTCTTCGGAGGCAGAAGTTGGGAGCCTTGCTTGCCAGGAGGTCAATCGTGAGTCCTCCCCTTGCCCTCCTGTGTCTGTCTGTCTACGTAGTTGTGTGCATGCATTCCTTGACTGGGTTCTGATTAATGTTCTGATGTAGGGGTGTGCCACCTGGTGCCCACTTTGATTCATATGGACCTCCTGGCATACCGGGTTTTGAGCCGGGTCGGTTTGTCAGGTACTTCTACACATTTTTTATTGCCTTGTTGATTGTTAGAATGTAACATGTTTACATGTATTAGGCGTGTTTGTACACATTCCTGCAAAGAAAATTTGAAGGAATTAAAGATAAGAAGACCTACGACTTCCATATCTATTTGATTGTTGGCGCATTTCCTATTATATACCCCTATCGCTATTATCTTTTTTCTTTTGGCAACCATTTTGTACATGTACTCAGCATTCAGCTGTTTCAGTTAATGAACAGGTGTAGCCTGAAAGTAGTATTATGCTTTCCTCTTTCTGTGATTTCTTTAAGCTCTGTCAACCTTTCACTGAATTGGCAGTTGATGTCGCAGGTTATGGACCTTATGGCATTCTGGTTTTTCATTATCAATTATGTTGCTACGCTTGCATACACACAGCAAATGCGTCCTTATATATATGCGTTCTTTATTGAATTGATACGACACCAATATTAAGTATTTGTGCAGTCTTTTTTCCTCCTGGGTATTTTATTCTCATACCCTCAATGCCTTGCAGAAATTCACGAAGACCTGGGGGAGGAACACATCCCGACTTGCCTCACTTTCATGATGGCTCAGATTTTATTTAGAGCAGCGGACTTTTGGACACACACAGAATTTCATTTCTATCCTTGTTTTGTGTGCATACTTGTTCCTTTTGAAATAAATTCGACACCAGATAACAGGAAAGGAGGGTATACAACTATGACTGCATGTTAACCATGATGACAAGTGACTGAACTTTGAATCATGGAGCTATATTGGTGGGTTTCTGGACTCTCGTATATATCTCTTCAGGTCTTTGCGATATGTATTTAACTTGTCGCACTGGTATGCCGTGGCCTAATTTTTTCCATTTCTCTTGGTATTTCCGATCTACGATGGAATAAACAACAACCTTCTGTTTTGATAGAGGTCTAATATATGGCATCGGACCATTGAGAGAGTCCCTTCTTCGCCTGCTAGGTTTATAAGGGCCTTTCCACTAGACTTTTGGTGACTTCCTAAACAATGCATATAACGTATTGTTCAGTTCACTGGAATTCTTGCGATATGGTTAATAATAATATTCTTTATATGGGTAAGAGGTAGTGGTAGGATTCTGGTATGCGATTAAGTGGATAATATGAAATTTTGTAACTTCATAAACGTTGGTGACACACTAAGAGATTGTCTTCGTGAATCAAATCAAAACACATTTTCAGAAACAACTGTTTCATCGGGATATCCCACTACTGTTGGGGCCTGTTTACTGTGTAAGATTAGCACATATTTACTATATAATTCAAATCAGACAAATGTTTATTTTTATAAATTGAGGCTCAATAAATAACTCATGTAATATTTCAAAATTTGATAATTAATTATTAGATGTGAATCCAGCCAATGGTGGGATTCAATACTCCCACAAGCCCACCAATTTAAGCAACAAGGAAAATTGTTTACTTTGTCCCTAAAAATCAATTGAATTTATAAAATTTGCCCTCATCTTGCAATTAACCAAATTGCAACCTAGTGCTTGGTGCCCTATGTCTCACACATCTTCTCATCGTCGGCTCGATAATTTACAGGTTTTTCAGTTTAAATTCGTCGGAGTGTGTAAAATAATTCCATCAGATGAAGAAGCCATTCTCTCTACAGAGGATTAGCGTAACAATGTTAGGAGATGCATCAGAGAGCTGTGATGTTTATAGTTTCGGCATTCTTTTGCCTGAGATTGCTAGTGGCAAGAAGCCCCTAGATAAGTTTATTTCGGCAATGAAGTGCACAATCACATATTAGGCGCTGCCTCTGGATTGTGCAAGAAAGTTCAATGAACTTGCTGATCAAAGGCTAGAAGGGAATTATGTGGAGTTTATCTCAGATGAGAAGGAGCCAAAACAAGAAATTGAAAATGTTAAAGCTCTAAAGCCTACATCTGGTTAATGGCAAGGAGGGGAAGAAGAAAAGAGAAAAGAGAAAAGAGAAAAGAGAAAAGAGAAAGAAAAAGAAAAAAAATGTGGTGAAAAATTGGTCATCCTTTAGTAGGGTTATTTTGATAATATTTTATTATAACATTCATTTATCCTACAAAATATATAAATAAATTATATTTAGTATTAAAATATCATTCTTATATTTAAATAAAATTTACTATTGTATTAATCCATATCGTATCACAGATTATATTAATTAAAAATATCTTACCCAACATAGTAAAGATAAGAAAGTACTTTCCTATTTTTGTGCCGTCGTAATCTGAAATTCTGAGTGCTCCACATTGATAGGATCACACAGACTTATTGTCATTGACAATTTATAAAAAGAAAACATCCCATCTTAAATAAGAAAACAATTTCTACAATTTGTCACTATTGTCTCAAGTCTCAACACCATCTTATTAAAAAGAAAACAACCCATCTGCGAGCGAGGTTCTTATCATAAAATTATTAAAACCTCAAATGGGTGCGTCTCTATCTAACTTATCTACAAGTTTTTGTTCACCGAAGTGGAACTCCTATGATTATGATATGCCATTTTTTGTGTTGTTCAACATTAATGGGGCCCAGTTCAGAATGATCCGATTCTAGAAATAATCCAAATGAATGAATCATATCTCTCTATCTCTCTTTAAGGTTCGTGCATGTCATGTGTGTGTGTGTATATATATAGACACATATTTGATAAATATTTATTCATTCAATCCATGTATATAGGATGAAATATAAATATTATCGTATTTTCTACCCACTTGTGTTTTTTTACGGTTACAATTGTATTTCATATATTGAGAATTTTAAATAAGAGGGTGTTTGGATCATAAGTAAAGAATTTTAAATTTATAATGATAAATCTATTGCATTAATTTAGAAAAGTAGAGCTAAGTATAGATCTCAAAATGTAAATAAATATTTTGATTTATTTTTTCAATCCCGTAATGGAAACATGTAAAATGCAATTTTTTCCTTCAAATCCAAAATTTTCAATTCGAACACAAGAAAATATTTAACCAATGAACTCTAACAAAATAGAAAAGCTATTTTGTTTTATTAAAACACAAAATAATGGGAAGAAGAAAAAGTGAAAAGCATTGGAGGATAAGGTGGAGAAGAAAAAGATTCAATGTAGTAATGATGGGTGAATAGGTAGTGGTTGGGTTCACCAGAAACTTGAAGAAGAAAGTTGGGATTGAGAAATGGAGATGGGGACAGAGACACGCCATGTGGCGTAACAATGGACACATATAGAGAGAGCATGCGGCGACTCTCAGTGGTGCAACCAACATAACTGCACCTTCCCCTTGTAGGCCCCCTTATCCTTTACTACTATTTTTGTCTTTTTTTATTTTCTAATATTATTAATTTTATCACATATTTTATATATTTTTGTATGTGAATATATATATATACATAATAAGATATATATCGTATATAAATAAATGAATGTAGTATCTATGAGATGGGACAACCTCACCCCCACTAATCACATCTTTATCTCAATAAAATATATTTTAAATATCAGAATGAAAAATTAAGTAATTATTACAAAAAAATAATTGGATAATTCTAAATAACTTGACAAATGTTAGAATTTGAATTTTGCAAAGTATTAAAACTTTGACTGGCATAGTATATAAAATCCAATATTGAAAATCTATTCAGACTTAATAAGAGAAATAATAAAGCCAAATTCAGATAATATTTGACTCTTTTATGATATCAACTCAATGCTTATCTTATAACTAAATAAAAAATTCTCTATTTAGCCCCAAGTTGTATCTATGATTTACAATTGTTAATTTCAAGTCAAACTAAGCCCGCTAGAGACTAGAGAGTTGTTGAACTCACTCAAAATCATAGTAACAAATTTGATAATTATTCTTAGCTATTAAAATTAATAATTTGGATATATTTCGAGAAAATGTGAAAAAAATTCAATAAAATCTCATCCAAATAATAAAATTTGTTATTAGATTCATGATTAATTCAGAAATATATTAATATAAAATTTCTAATTATTTTATAAAAATAATAAATTTATGTGTGAAGATTATCAATTGAAATTATGTTATCTAATAACTTATATATAGATAACTTATTAAAATATAATATTATTAAAATAGAAATAAAAATAAAAAATAATTCGTTAGGTTAAGAAATTTTTATAAATTTTTATAAATTTTGTCATATTATTATTTATAAATAATATATATGAGATTCTAATATCTTATAGAAATATTATATTTTATTTAATATATTTTTAAAATTTTAAAAAAATTATTAGTGTGCTCAAAATCAAACTCATATCTTTCCAAACAATACCTGAAAAAGGTTTTAATGAATGAATTTTACCAAATGGTGCCAAAAAGTAATAAGTCACAAATTGGTTAGTTCCAGTTGGAAAGCAAGCAAGCAAGTCCCTTCTTGGGTGAACCTGTCCCATTGCCCGTTTAAAGCATTATTTAGAAAATTGAATTCGATCGCCTGATTTAATTAAAAATTAAAAAATAATTTAATTTGATTAAAAATATAAAATTCGATTTGATCGATATTTTATTTTTTTAATTTTTTAAAAAATTTAAATTTAATATTTTATTATATTTATATAATTATTTGAATTTTATATTTTGTTAGATATTTTTTAGGATAGTTTTTTTTTTTTTTAATTGAAAATATATTACATAATAATTAAATTATTATATTATTATTTTATAAAAAAATATAATTAAGTTTTATTATATGAATTCGATTAAACTGTTAATTATTAATAAAATTAATTTATTTATCAATTAGATTATAAAAATATTAATTTAAAGAAAGCGATTTAAAAAAAAAAAACAAGAAAAGAAACACACCGAGGGGCAGGGATCGTTATTATCCACTAAGTATTCGTGGCAGTAAAAGGTTGGGGTAGAAACCTTGGTCCCACGTCGAAGACCGGTTCTTCCACGTGGCACCTCTCACTTAGATTTTAGACAAGCAGTATGCTTTGAGCAAATTACGCCGAGTAACCGAAACTGGAAAACCGAACCCAAAACAAACCAACCAGAAATCTGAAAAAGATAAAAATTAAAAATAAGAGATCGTCGGCAAAGAAGATATATACATGCAAAGCTCGCAATATCTATATATAGGTAGATGCATGACAAATAAATTATATCTTTGACAGGCGAGAGTTACGTTTTGGGCTTCTCTTTTTCTTGCCCTTCGTTTTAATCTTGTGTCTAGCATACATTGTTTATGTGCATACATAACATACATCAGAGATCATTCACGTTTCTTGCTCTGTTTACTTTTCTTTTCGTATTTTTTCGTTTGATTCCGCTTTTTCTTCTGAAGTTTCTGTTTGTTTCTGGGGAAAGATTCTCGGCGGTTACGTTTTCTTGACGGTTGGCGTTGGATGTATTCAAAGGGCTCTCTTTAAGCCAAAACTCTCATTCTGTATATTCAAGATTTTAGGAAGAGAGCTTTTAGAGAGGAGGAGGAGGAAGAGGATAGAGAGAAAATGGAAGGAGGGAAGAAATCGGGTTCTTCATTTACTTCTGATCTTTTTGGGGCAAAGGATTCTTCTGCAGCTGCTCCATCTTCTGGGATTTTTGGTTCAATTTTTGCGCCACCTGCTAGGGTACTTAAAACTTATCCTTCTATATTTTTCCCTTTTGCAGTGAGTTTTTGGATGAATTTTGGCTCATCAGATAATGTGGGTTCTCTGCATTTTTATTGTTTTTAATGGAATTCTGTTAATGGCTGACAGTTCTGTGTGGTTTCGGTCTAAAATAAGCTACGGGCCTATGATAGTACGGTGTTGGCTGTTTGATGGCTTCTTTTGTTGCTTAAAGACTTGATTTTGTGTTGTTGCATTTTTAGTGGTTTTCTTCTTGTTTCGAATTTGAAAGTTTAACAGAGAGAGATCTACCCAATTTTGAGCTTTCCTTTAGTCAGTCAGAGGGAGGGAGCAGGATTAAAAATTAAAGCATGATTATCATAGTTGCCTTTGGTTGAGTTATATCTCCAGATGCCATTCTTTTTTTATGGGACTGCGCTGATCTTCAGACTAAACATCATGAATTTGATCTATTATTCTAGTAAGTGAGGATTTCTTTCTTCCGCATAAGCTTTTTGGGATATTTGTCTTAAGATTCATCTCTTGGGTTTAGGTATCGGGAGGGGAATCGTTGAATTTCTCGGTAGCTGAGAAGAAGAATGACTCTGTAAGTCAAGCTCGGAGTGCCAAGACCGCTGTTTCAGGTATGTCTGAATTGAAATGCCTACTTTTTGTCGGATTTCTCTCAGCAAATACATTATGCGGTGCTTCAGTTTTCATGCTCATTCTCTATATGTCAATCTGCTGTGATAATCTGCTGGCACGTAGATAGTTTGGCAAGTGTTGAAATAGATTTTAAGAACTTTTGCCAGCACTCAAATCTATTGACGAATCTTAGAGTCTTGTGGCAATTATTGAAGTTTTAATTTCCGGTATAATTCTTCTGTTGTTACTCGTTTTTGTGTGTGTTAAATTACCTCAGGCTCATTTTCAGATAACAATGCTCAAGGTGGACAAGAGCAAAACTGGAGCACAACAAGCAAGGACATGAAATATTATCAGGATGAAAAAGTACAGCCATTTCATTACAGCTCATCGATATACTACGGTGGTCAAGACATCTATTCTCAACCCGAGAGTGCCAAGAATCCTGGAGTCACTACTGTGAGTAACCTTATTTGACAATGTGAATCAGTACGAAAATCACATTATTTTTTAGCACAAGTGGAACAATTCCATGGCCTTCATAAGTAGACAAATGTCTCATTTTCTGTTTAAAATATTGTGTAGGACAATTTTACTATTCTCCACTTAACTCATAACACATCACATTTCAAAAAAAAAATTCAAGGTGATTGGCCTTTTAGAAGCTTGTTTGACAGAACAGTTTCTTATCAAATATCATAGAACACTTTCTTATCAAATATTTCCTTAGGTGAAATATAATTTCAGTTATTTGACAGTGATTACCTTTATAGAGGAAAACAGACCTTAAAAACCGAAATGCTTCCATTCAATCTATTTGGTTTTTACCTTTATTATGAGGCTTAATTTTTCATACCACAGTGATCTTCATCGAATTTAATGATGCGCTAAACATATATTTGCTTTATGATAGTTCAATAAAGATGTGGGAGAAGATGACTCAGGCAGTGCTTCGAGAGGGAACTGGTGGCAGGGTATGATGCTTCTATCACTGTTAGATGGTATGTCGCCCAATGTGGTGGCTTAAGGTTTTATGTATTACTATTTCATTTTTCTTTTTGCAGGATCTCTTTACTACTAAGAGCTACATGGCATGTGAATTTACGTATACTTATCTAGGTATGTATCATGAAGGAAAAGCAGATTGTTTCATTCTGTAAATGCTGATCTTAAAACATATCCTGGTCAAAGATTTATAGTAAATTTTTGGAATTTGCAAATTTGTCAATGTTCCTTGGATGTCATCAATGAACTGGGTGAAGCAGCGTATGGTAGTGCTCATCCCTAGGAATTAAAGAGTTAACAATATGTTTTGTATAATTCACATCAGGGTTGCTGCAACCTATTGTTTTTTTTTTTCATTCTTTATAGTAATGAAAGTTCTTGCTGGAGAAATTTTAACTTTTTCTTGTGAAAATATTTTTAGAAAATTGGGATAAATGAGATATTTAGAAGAAAAAGAATCTGTTTCCTGAAAATTCTAGATTGGATCCTAGTGCGTTACGGGAATCATCAGTTCTGATTTAGGACACTGCCTGCAAGTCTATGGCGGTCATATTCCATGATAGAAGACATACATGTAGTTTATTTAGTGATATGGTTTATCATTGTCAAAGTAGAATCTGGTCTATTCAGTTGTATAGATCATAATTTCTTTCACCTTTGTTAACATTTTTATCATTATATTACTTTTTCGGTAGTTTGCTTGGCTGAAAGTGGATAATGTGTCTTAGTCAACTATTTCTTCGCAGGAATATATATATATATATATATATAGGGCAGCAGCAGTTTTTCCTACTCCTTATGGTGGGGAAAGTATTTGCATAGTAGCAGTTATAGCTGAAGACGGCGTCTTGTCACCTTTGTCACTGCAGCTGTTATATGTAAATATAGCTAGTGATTTTGTGCTTTTCACTTTCTTCGCCTTTCACTTTCTCTGTAATATTAAGGATAATGAACTTGGTGCCTTTTGGCCTTTTGACTGTTGAATGCATATGATGTTTGGTCTATGTTAGACAATCTTTGCTTCATGTGGGGTATGTTTTCTTCAAGCATCTTTCTATGTGATCCATACATGGTTTCAGAGTTGTTTATATTTTTCAACCTATTGAAGTCTGACTCGCTCAAAAACAGAAAAGAAAAAAAGTCGAAAAAACAAAGAACAAAGAAAGCAACGGCTGTTCTGGTTTTTTTATGTATGAAGACACTTGTTTGTTAATCTGCAAGAAAACTATGACACTAAGTTGATCCATGCTCGTTCAAATACTAACTGTTAATATCACATCCATTATTTGTACCTATTGGAATATTACCTGTTATTCACCAGGCAAGTTGTTTCAGAATTGTCCCATGTCTTACACCACTAAGAAATTCAAGATATCTAGAATAAGCCAAATGTTCCTTGTAAATCTAACTGATAGAACAATTCAAGATATCTAGAATAAGCCAAATGTTCCTTGTAAATCTAACTGATAGAACAATCTTTGACTAGAATAAGGACCACTGTTGCTCTTTCAGTGTTTTTGTTTGATATGAATTGCAGATAATGATAAGGGTGTTTATCAGAATGGATTTGGTTAGATTCTTGTTGTCAATCAGCAGTTTCTGGGACTATTAACTCTTTTTTTTTTTTGCTTTAGTTTCTTGTTGTAATCATTGTTGTCTGGGCTTAAGATAATATGGACAAGGCTAAAAGAATATCTGGTTCTCCAAAGAAGTTGTCTACTAGGTCTGTGAAACAACAGGAGATGCCCACATAGCTGATGTTAGTAATAAACCGCGCTAAAGGACAATAACACAATGACAATATCACTAGATTCTGTAGTAATTCATTTTAGGTATGAGACTCTTGTTTCATGTTTGGTTGAAAGATCTTTAACACCTTTGGCCTATGTCTTCAGCAGAAAAGAGAAATCAAAAAACAGCTTATCCCTGTATTTTAAAGGTCTATTTTTATTATTTTTTTTAATTTTCAGCACTTGAATTATCCAGTTAAGAGTTCAGTGGATTAGCAAACAGTAAAAAAAACTTAGAACTCAAAATATTTGTTGCTCGTTAGTATGTGTTCCCTGAACATTGTAGTAAACTTTAACATGTAGCTGATCAGTTTCCGGCAATTATCTTATCTTAATCTTATGAGGAGGAGCTTGGTTCAGGCACTTGTTTAAGATTATAATTCAAAGATTACAATTATCTTATCTTAATCCTATGGCAGACCATAATTCATATTGAACATTATTTAAGAGCAAAGTTAGTGATCAAAAACGAGATGCATTCTATATATCAGTAAATAATTGGGAAGTTTCTGGTGATAATTTCATGTTATGTCAACCAAAATATTTTCTGTTTTTGATACAAAAAGCATATGGAGAAATCAACAAACGAACAGTAATAACCTAACCGTCCAGTGCCCATGGAGAAAAACTAAAAGCGAAAAAGAACATACAGAGACGCCGTTGCCGGGGATCGAACCCGGGTCACCCGCGTGACAGGCGGGAATACTCACCACTATACTACAACGACTTTGTTTGGCTTATCTTGACAACTAAAATATCAAAATTGGTACGAATCTATAAATGAAATGCTGCAGCTACGGTTAGCATGTAATTTAATATGATTATGTAGATTAATTTACAGGTAATTCATCGTTCCATTCTTCATTCATCTCTTTATAACTGGAAACCTAGAAGAAGAAATGATCATAAATGTTAGAGGTCCCCTTCTTTAGATTACTTATGTAAGGCTAGTAAGTAACCTATATATACTTTTATTAGTTGATGTTTTCCTACATACTTCAATAATTCATTCATCAAAATTTCTTCATAATCTGGTGGTCTCATCATAAAATTGAATCTACATACACATGATAGCCCTTAGCACCTTCAAATACTCTTTCTGCATATACATGAAAAAGAAAATACACAAGGGGCCTCTGTCAAGGATCAAACAAATAAAGAAACTGATCCATTTTGTTCATTCATCCTCAACTGACTCGTGTGTTCGTGGGCTGATGGCCTCTTTTGAACCGCTGGAAGATTCAAGTGATGAAGATGCTGATATCTCTCGAGTGGTACTTGAAAATGAATCTGAAATCCTCATATTCCTGCTCAGCTCCTTCCCTTTTCCATCAACACTCAGATAATCTGTCAAAATCCTTTTCAAACCAAACCCATGAAGGGAATGCTTGCTGCTATCAATATATGGTGATCTATCTCCCTTTGCAGGGTTAATCAGCCGCAAAGGTGAGTAGCTAGGAGTCGTAAAAGCTGTCTTGTATGGAGTACTGGAGACTGGGAGTGCAATTCCAATGCTTCCTTGAGTAATCATACCAACCTTGGAGATTGACATGAGTTGATCTGAATGCTTAGACAAGTCATCCACATAAAGTAGGTCATCAATACGTGCCACAATATTGAATGCCAGGCTCTCGAGAACTCTTGAGTAACTCTCCAATAATGATTTGCCAACATCCTAAGAACAGCATATATGTTAAACAAAACAACTCAATTAGTTTGGTTCTGTTCATTAGGAGGTTGGAGAACAGGAAATGGAAGGATTTAAATAGTCATCCACTTATATGCAGTTGTTGGTTATTTGAGAGGAGGGGAAGGGAAAGCTTATTATATGTTCTACAATAAGTTTTTAGTTGATTCCTTCCATTTACTTCAGCTGATTGGTCCCTTGCCCTAAAAAATGAACAGAAAACTCGAAAAGAAAAAACAGCCACAAATAATTGAAAGTAGACAAGTGATATGTCTAGTAAAAACCTTGTTATATTGAATTTTGCTCATGTCTAAGGCGGTCTGAGGTAGACCAGGAAATCGTTGCTTCAAGCAAAGCAGAAGGCTCTCAGCTCTGTCTGCCAGCAGTTCCCTTTTATCTGCATCACCAACAAAATCCTTAACCATTTCCCATGATGACTTTGAATTGGACCTGTGTGTGCTATGTAAAGGCTTTGAGCTCATTTTTCGGCGCCACACATAAATGGTGGCCTCCACTCTGTTGGCAATCTCTAAAGCATGATGATCAGAAGACAAATCAAGGCAGTCAAGCAAACATTCAGGGGAAAATTGGTCCGAGTTAATATAACGATGGATAAGATCTCCCAAACTCGTTTTTCCATTCTGCAACAGATCACATCCACATCGATGGAAAGTGAGTCAAAAACTAGCATTGTTTATCACATTAAATTGGACGCTGATGTTTCTTAGTACTTCAATACCTTTGGAAGAGTTTCTAAATATGAATCAGGGATATCCATTTCAGCTAAAGCGTCACTATTAATGGCCATTGCAGCTTTAAGAATTTGGTTTGTGCAATCACGCCTGTGTTGCAACATCTTTCTTGCATCTTCACTCAGGCCACCAGGTGGGACTCGAGGAACCGGAAGCCACCATTTGTCTTCTTGACGAGGAAGGGGCTTCCGGAAGGAGGATGATCCATCAACTTCTGGGGCTACTATCCCTTGGTCAACATACCAGAACTCAGAACTCTCAAAGCTTTCCAGTATATCCTACAAGAAGAGGCAGAAATTTAGAATCACTACAGGAATGTAAGTCAATGAAGAAGAAATCAGTATCTCACAAGTAGCATGTTGTCTAATTTGCGTAGTGCAGGGAGGTTAATGTACAGATCTGACCGGGGCCTGGAAGTCATAACCTGAATCAAGACATAGAGGATAAGTTGTGAGAAGTTCAACGAAAGCCTACACTGGCACTATTTTTGGGAGCTCAAAATTGGATCCACTGGACTTGGAATGCCACAATAATCAATTCAAAAAATTTCACTAGAATGATTTTGAGTTCTGATTCTGATACTCAAATTTCCTGCCACCAAAGACAATCTGAAGACTTAGTTTAGTCAGTATTGCTATACATTGTTCAAATAGATTGTACTGATACATCTGAACTAAGTCATGCTTGCAAACTCAAGGTTTATACCTCTATGGTGAAATCATACTCACCTCAAGTTTGCTTCCATCTGGGAATGTCTGCCAAGAGGGTATCAATTCCACAATGTGATCGCTAACACAGAGAAGCCATTCCATTTCTCTTCGCCACATTAATTTCTTCTGGGGTTGTAGAGGCTCTAATCTCCAAACTTGTCCAAAAAGTGTAGCTAAGCAATAAAAGGCAAGTAGAAGAACGAACCATCATCACATTCATCCATCTACCAAGTTAAGCAAGCTAAAAATCATTTTTTAAGTAAATCGAATTAACTTACCACAAAGATTAGTAATAGCATTTGAAATAGCCAGAGCAGGGCAAACCCCATTGCCACAACCAGACATGTCTTCACCAAGCAGCAATTTGGAAAATCTTTCTTTCATCATATCAGATTCTGTATTCACCAAAATGCAGACAAAGTTATTTAGTGGCAGAAAGATGGAATCATAGAAAGAAAAAGACACACACACATACGCCCTCAAGCACTATCAAAATGTCAATATAGTAGTGAACAAAGAGAAAACATATCAATAACTAGCACCTGAAAGAGATGGTCCTAGTTTCTCTAATTTTCTCTTGTCCAAATGGGGTTTGTCAACTTCTTCAGATACCTCAGAACTGACACAATGTGGCACTTTATCCTTCTGCATTGGCCAACCCGTTGAAGGGGGTGAAGATGAGTCCTCATAACTACTATTTTCATCATTCAAAGTAATCTCAGAAGCCAAAAAATCAGAACTTGAACTACTTTCTCCACTTCCTCCTCCATTCAAATCCTTTAAGTTTCCAACTTTACACTCATTCTCAAAAGACCCTTCTTTCTCCTCTTCCAGTACTTCATTGTTATTTACCAAAGCCTCCATTTTAGCCTCAAGATAACTGGGTGAAGCACAATACACAAAGTTGTTCACTACCATTCCATCAAAATGAAACCTTTTACTGGAAATCCTGCTCGGCACATTAGCTCTATTTTTCAAGAATTTAACTGATTTTGAGACCCACAATGAGAATGCAGAATAGGGATTTGAGTTTCTGGGAGTTATGAGCTGCTTCAAGGGAAAGAAAGGCTCGAGTTTTGGTTGGTTCTGCACAATGACCTCACTTTGCTCTTGGTGCGAGAGAGCTCTATCCATAATGTTTTAACTTCACCTTCTGCCATGTTTGGTTCTGATGGGTAAAAGTTAAAAAAAACAAGAGGCAAAGAAAATGGGCTGTTCAATTTTTTGAAAATGGCAATAATTATTCAAAGCTAATTGCTCAAGCACTGGAGTGCATAAATGATGCGTCAATGCGTGAGTGTGTGTGTGTGTGTGTGTGTGTGTGTGAGAGAGAGAGAGAGAGAGGTTTTTATGCACAATGATATGCAGAGATTTACAGAGGAAACCAAGAATAGGCAGTGAGGCTCCTCAATGCTGGTCTTTCGCTTAAATTAGGCGTTTTCACTACGTTGCTTTGCTAAGCTTCGCTTAAACAAGTGTCTCACACAATTATTACATTGCAATTGCGATAGCGTATAAATGTGAAAAATTCCTTCCTTTTCCTTTTCTGCTGATTTATTTGATCAATTTATGTATTGTATTTTCACAACGTAAGGTTCACTCATACAAAACAGTAGATTCTTGCAGGGCAAAGATTTTAAGGGGGTATTATGTTTTAACAGAACAGAAAGTTTGGATCTCACTTCAGAAACAAGAAATTGCAGAATGAAGTCAAAACATTTCTATCAATACTAAGTGACAAAAATCATGTTCACTGGCTCTTCAGTGCCCATTTTTAAGACCCTGATCAGGACAGGTGAAGAGGACGTTTTGTCCATAGAATTTCCCTCAATTAATGGGCATGAAAATCTACACTCTTAAACCTCAACAGTAAAATGTTAGGAATCATCTCTTGCACAACTTTTACATCTGATCAGAATGCTTATGTTCATACCATATGATGAATACGAAAACTTAGGTAGCATAAAATTTAGGCAATTTAGGCTCCTGAAAGGCCTACAATTGTAGTCCAAGATTCATATAACTGTGAAGCAGTTTCCCAGGTCATTAATAGGACCTCAGAAGATAAAAACTACTGTCTTCATTCAAGATTTTGATAGTAATCGAAGACGACCATCGCCCTAGGATAATGATGTAAATGATGACGACATGCTTAAAAGTGAATTTTGCAAGTAATGCTAACTTGGGCCACAGCGTATTAGTGTTGCTGCAGTTGAGATTTCATGATAATCGTACAAGTATTTTTCCAACCCCCCAATTGTATTTTGAAACTTTCCTTGTAAGGCTTTATGTTCTTTTTACCAATTAGTGCCATCTTAGTCATAGTGCCGGTTGTTCTAACAGAAAAATACCAAGACAACAGCCTCCCAACAACTTGTGCATTGTTGGGTCACTCACTTTATGTTTATTTATGAATTTCTGCTACTTATTAAGGATCAATGTGTGTGTGAATTTGTTATTGATACTTTGATAGTTAATTTGAACGATTCCTGAGGGAAGTAAACTTTGTTTTCATAACCTTTAAGGTTTCTAAAGTAGGCAGCTTCTTTGAATTTGAATAGGGTTGGGGGACACCTTCCCAAAAAAGAGCCATTGAGAAGAGGGCTTTATTAGGGCATCTTGTGCTGGGATTTCCAATGCAGAGTTCAAACTAAATGAAAACAAAGGCAAAAGTCCATTCATGGCTTTCAAAGGAATCCATAAATAGAAGCATAATGCGATATTGGTAGCGTAATTGACTCAATTAAAAGTTATTGAATAATATGACTTGTTTATAAGTAGGACTTCATATTTTTTAAGCACAATCTCTTGAATTCACTCTTAAGTTACTAATTTCTAGCTTAATTAAAATCGACTTGAATCTTTTATTACAAATTTAAATGTTTATTTGACATTTATCTTTTAAATTTAATTGCTTTGACTTTAATACTAAAAGCATGCAAAAAAATATGATATAAATTGACAAATATCAAGCAGAAATTAACATGACATTAATTATGATAAAAGATCATGAAGCGCTCGTGTCTTTTTGGAGATTACAATTGAATAGCAAGCTTGTAGGACTGAGCTTGACAAGTGATTTTAAATTGGATCTCATTAAATGGAAGTGTTATACCCTTACACAATAGTAATGATGGAATTGTTGTACCCTTACACGATAGTAACGGGCAAATTTAATCAAATTTGAAATTTATCCTAATAAAAAATTATAAAATTTGAATTTAATGGATTATAACAGTTAGATTTGTTAAATTCATTTTATCATTTTAATATACTAAAAAATATTGTAAAAATATATATAATTTTTATAAATATATATATATATATTTTTAAGAAATCACATAAATATATAATATATTTAAAAAATAACAAAAAAGGGAGTAGGTTTGAAGTGGATGGATTTGAAAATAAAAATTATAAACTTAGTTTTAATTTATTTTATAATAATGAAAAATCATCCCAAACAAGATGAATTTGGGATGAGTTGCCTCACTCCATCCTTATGTCTGCATAACTTAGGTTTTGAGAGGGAAAAAAATTGTTGCACAAGGTTTGACAAGGCAATATTTCATCTTCATTTTTTTGTTTTGTTTTTATGAAGTAAGGCATTTATAGCTGTTATTAATATATAGTATTAATAATATAAAAACATCCTTTAACTTAAAATTTTACAATTTCGTTATTATGATTCTTAAATCAGCAGCGTCTCAAGTACTTTTTTGAATACCCAAACATGTAATACACTCAGTTGTCACATTTTAAAGTCAATTAAATAGCTAGCCCAGTTGAACATGTGTAATTAGGTTAGATTAAATCAATTAGTAAACAAGTATCCGCATGAGATATGGGCCGCATGTCATGAATCTTCGTGTCGAAACTTGTTTTATTTATGATGGGCCATAGGGCAAAGGGCAACATGGGCTAGCTGTCGTGAAGGACTGGGTCATGGCTTTACATATTTAGATGGGCCACAATGATTGGTAATATGCATACCCCGTTTTTACATTTTTTTATATTTAAGTTTACTGTAGAGGATATTAAAGTAAAATAACCTGGTCGGATATGTGAATAGTTAATTTTGTGTAGGGGTATAAACGAATTGAGTCGAGTCAAAAATATTATTATTTAAATTATTTTGAATTATTATTGAATTTCAAAAAAGTTCATTCAAACTCGTTTCAATTAATAATTAAATCTAATTCAAATACAATTTTTGAATTGAATACAAATTAAGTTTAATTAACTTGATCTTTTTGCATATATTTTATCATTTTTACTAATCGAGTCGGGTCAAATTTTAAATTTTATCGAATAAAAAAATATTTTCAAATTTAATTTATTATGTTTAAATAATCTAGTTCAAACAAATTTTTAACTATGATACAAATGTTGAATAATTTAATTTATTTGTTAACCTAACTTTATGGCCTTTGCATGTGGGCTTATCTAACCTAACTTCATGGCCTTTGCATGTGGGCTTATCTATTAGATTCTTCACCAATCTTTTTTAACCCCAACATAGTTTAGATTAGAGTTTCTTGTTTTGGAATATATGGCTATAGCGGACTTCATCACCACATGAATGCTATATATACTAGGACCATTTATATTGAAATTTTTTTTTTGTGTATATATATAATGTATGATGAAAGATACATGTATCATTATTAAAATCATATATCAATTAAAGTTAAATGTATGTATTATGACCATAGTCAATGCACTTATCTTATTATTTATACATGTATTTGGATTATGGAAAAGCCAATTTAAGTTCGTGGATTCATTTAATTTAAGAGGAAATAATTAATTTTGGCTCGTGATATTTGAGTTGGGAAATTCAAAAACTCAAGTCCCTAATATTTAACTTGAATCATATTTAAGTTGGCAAGGACTATTAACTTAAGGGGATTCACTTCAATGGGTGGATATATGTTAGTTTATGTTGTAATATTGTTTATAAAATAAGCTCAAATTCTATGATTTTTCTAACACAACATTGAAAATAAACTTTTTTAACAACAAAAAGGTTAATGTAAATCAATTCAAATTTCTTGTTTGTTAAGGAACAATAGCTTGAACTGCACGTTTAATTTGGATGTTAACCTTTTTTTTTACTTTTCTTTTTTTTTCTTTTCTTTCATTTTTTTTTTTAAAAAAGATTATGAATGTTGATGATTGATGAGTCTTGCAGATTCTAGATCGTTGAAGTCAACACTCAATAAGGAGGCTGAGCTCACTCCCCATGTCAGCTTCCCGTGGAAATTTCGTCCTAAGCTATTGGTCTGCTCATTTCAACATTAGTAAACAGTTGGCGAAATTGCAGTTGTCGACCTACTTTTTTTCGCTATTTTCTTTTAGTTTCGTCTCGAGTTCAAATATGATTAAACTATTTAATCAATCAATCAATTAATTTAATTTTTTATTTCTTCTTAATCCCGACATAAATGAGATATTTTAGTTGAGATTAATCCGAAAAAATACATAATTTATTTTACTAACCTGATTTCTCAATAGTTTTGCGCTTAGAAATTTTCAATTATTCAAAGAAATCAAATTCAAAAAATAGATGAGTTGGTCAAACAAACAACATTTTTTTACTCAATTTTTTACCCACTCTGTCTTAGTGAACAAGTTAGCTTCACTCTATAAGAAGAGCCCCTCAACCAAAACCAAAGCACACAAAAACTGCAGTCCTCCAACGTTATTTAGGATCAAACAGTCCAAGAGTTAATAATGGCGGAAGTGAAGTTGTTTGGAGCCTGGGCCAGCCCATTCAGCAAGAGAGTGGAAATGGGCCTGAAACTGAAAGGGGTGGAATATGAATACATAGAAGAAGATCTGAGAAACAAGTCCCCTTTGCTTCTCAAATACAACCCAGTTCACAAGCTGGTGCCTGTGCTGTTACACAATGGCAAGCCCATTGCCGAGTCTTTGGTCATTCTCGAATACATCGACGAGGCCTGGGAAGGACCAGCCATTCTGCCCAAAGATCCTTATGAAAGAGCCAAGGCTCGGTTCTGGGCCAAGTTCTTGGACGAAAAGGTCCAACCCGATTTTCTAATTATGTCTTGTTTTTATCCTATATATATGCATTTTGAGATCTTAAATTGTTAATGATTGGCTTACGGTGCAAATGAATCGACTCCATTGATACTTTTCTTTCTACCAATTTAAACTATAGTATATAGAATCGAAGTCCCACTTATATACCTCTCCTGTCCCAAAATGAGGGTTCCGTTTGCTAGTGTACGAAGTCAAACTATTTATACCATGTGATGATAAAATAAAATAAAAAAAAAAGAATTTTTGTTTGCAGTGCTTGCCTCCAATGTGGAAAGCTTGTTGGAGCAGAGGAGAGGAGCGAGAGAAGGGCAAGGAAGAAGCAGCAGAACTGCTGGAATTTCTGGAAATTGAAATCAAGGGCAAGAAATTCTTTGGGGGCGACACCATTGGACTAGTAGATATTGCTGGTAATTTCATCGGCTATTGGTTTGGAATTCTGGCAGAATTAGTGGAATTTGAACTCTTGACCAAAGACAAGTACCCTAATTTGTGTAAGTGGGCTGATGATTACTGTAATTGCAGCTTTGTGAAGGAAAATCTACCCCCTAAGCATAAATTGGTTGAGAATTTCAAGGCTGTCATCCAAGCTGCCAATGCATCCACAAAATAAGCCCCAAGTAGTGCCTGATTTGGTGTGCTTTCTTATTGAATAAGAAGTTTTCTGGAGTAATAGATTGGGATGTTGGCTTCCTTTTCTTTATGAAAACTTAATGTACTTGAAAGAATTATACTAATAAATAAAAGTATGAGCTTTTCAAAAATGGTTCTTCTTTTTCGATGAAGTAAAAATTTTATGCCCTCCAACACACGGCAACTAGAATCGCAGCTAGCAACTCTTTGTAAACATTCAATATTTCATTATTAATAAAATAATTTTTTTTTATTTCACTGATACGTGTTATATTATATTATTTACGGAAATAGTCGTGAATGGCCGACTACCGACTACTAATCTCACATTACCCTTTTTTCAATACAAACTAAAAGGACATGTGTAAAAGGACATGTGACCGGTAATATATAATATTAATAATAATATATGTAAATTGTATTCTTTGACAATCATCAGATATTCACAGCAACACCATATAACCATATAAATTGGTGTTTAAACAAAAAAGTTTTAACACTCAGTCGAACATTTATTATCACAAAACAAATTCGAAGTACGAGTTTGCAACTTATTAGGAGGTAATATCATGAGTTGTCGGAACATAATTATCCAGATGGAGATCAGTTCTTGTGAAAGTCGGGATCCTTGACTATAGTAACTGGGCAGGTTGCAGTCGCCACCACGTAGTTGCTCACGCTTCCCAAGATTATCCTACGCATCATCACCATACAGTAAACAATAAGGTCTAAATTTAAGCTCCATTTGACGAAAAAGTTTGATAAAATTCTTTTTTTGGTTGATTTTGGGCTAATTTTGCAAACACTGGTCATATGTTTGTGGTCAACTTCAAGAATAAAGAGAACATAAAAAACCACATTTGACTAACATCAGTCATTTAGATGAATATATTTAACGAATTAAAAGGTATTTCATATTTAAATATATTTATATCTCTTAAGTTTTTCCCATCAAACGTATGTAAAAAAATCATCCTAAAGTAACTAATGAAACATTTTGCACAAAGTCCATATGCACAGAACATCATAATAAGAGCTAAGAGAATGTTTTTATTCACACATCTTATAAAATTTTACTAATAAGATGTTAGATCTAATTTCAAACTATGTTTTCGATCTATTTGGATAAAATAAAAGTTTTACACAATTCCAATAGCCCATAAGATATTTAGTAATAAAATCTTGTAAATAAATGATGAACTGTAAAGAGATTTGTTAGATTTTGAAAAACAATCTGGAACTTTTTCCTATTTTTAAAGGTTGTCATAAAATTCATAAAATCTTATTCTAAAAATGCCTTGAATTTTATTACAAAGGGGGAAAAAAAAGGGAAGAAAAGAAATACCTTTTGATGGTGGTGAGGCCTCTGCTACCCAGAACCAAGGAATCCAACTTCAAATCTTCAACAGCTTCACAAAGCTTCTCTCTCGCATCTCCCCAATACAACTTTGTCACCACTGTTATCTGATCAATCACATTTTTTTTATTCAATCCCAAATAGAAATATTAAAGAAGGAGAAAAAAAAAAGAAAAAGAAAAAAGGATTTTACAGAACCTCTTTCTGCCTGGCAGCAGTGTCGAGCATGTCGAGGACTTCAATATCAGTTGGGACGTCGTACTTCTTCATCACTTCTGGCTCACGAAACTCCACCAATGGGATAAGAGCTGCAATTTAAACAAAACTCAGAAAATCAAAATCTCCTGACTGTTCATTCTATTTCTACCTCAAGAACATCAGATCGGATGATATATAATTTTTTTTTTATGTATAAGTTAGAATCGGAGAATAAGGAAAAAGTTGCATACGAGAACCGGATTGAGACCAGATTTTATTGCGGGACTCGTCGAGGGAGTGAGATTTGATGTGTAAGATGTAAAAAGTGTCGCCTTTATCGGCCAAGTTGTCGATGGACCATTGCAGCGCCAACTTGCTGCTCTTTGAGAAATCCATCGCCACCCCGATTTTCCTGTCTTTCGCCATTTTTTCCCTGTTTCTCTGGTCCCCGTCTTTCTCTCTGTTTTTGTTTTTTCGGGTTTTATTACTCTTCTTGTCCTAATTTTTTGTTCGGGGAAGAGGTAAAGAAGCAGAGAGTCGTTGCGGCTGGAAACTGAAAGCACAAAAGTACCCTGGAAATAGTTAAATATAAGGGTTGTTTTACGGGAAATTTTAGTTTAGATCAGCCCAAATTCGATATAAAAATAAATGAATTTAGATTTATTCACATCATTTGATTAAATTGAATTTTCAAACTACGATTTTTTATTCTGGTTTTTATAGTGGGATTATTTTAAAGATTAATTTAATAAAAACAAAAACTGAAAAATATCATAAATGTTGCGTATACGTGCAATGGAAATGGGTCTACGCGTAAATGTTGTTTTGTGTTATTGTGTACAAGTGCTACTTTTGCTTCAAAGTTACATACAAGTGCTACTTTTTGGTCTTCATTTATTTAATATAAGAAATGTGTCATAATTTCCCATACATAATATTTAAAAATTTAAACCCATTTTCTTTTACACCACTCTATTTATTTTCATCTTTTCTACTTGATACAACTTGTGTTTCTTAAGTTACACAATATTGAAGAAAATCTGATAAATTGTTTTATATTATAACTATAAAGATGACTTAGTAAAGACATAAATTAGTTTCTTAACTCTATGTTTTCTCACGGCACTTTAAATATTTTTCTTTGGTAGCAATTAACACAACAAAAAAAAAAGAACGAGCAAGTACTAGATATTTGTCTTAAAATGTGAGCATGTGCGAAGACTGAAGTTCACGTGACTGCTATAAAAATTCTACACTCGTCCGTGATTTTTGACAATGTAAGAAAATTAGACACATTATTCTAGTGTACCATATGTTACCATCATAATAATTAAAGTCTTAAATCAACACAAAAATCTCTAGCAAATATGAAATCACCTTTTCCAGCACAAACGTTAGGCACTTTCTGTTAGGAAATGAGGGATGACAAAAAGTCACTACAAAACATTGGGCTGGTGGATAAGATCTAAGACAAAGAAAATGAAGCTTCCGCGCTGCTTCCTTGGTCGATTGGATTCGATTATTTAAATATCCTATAAATATCAAATTTATGATCATTTTACAGAGGCAAGTCCTTTTCATTTCGCATAATTGAGATTTTGTGCAATAGTCATGTAATTCAATATGGAATATATTATTCAGACCGATTGAATTTAATTAATCACGTAATAAATATAATTATTTTTTATTTTATAATTTGTCACTTTTTTTTAAAATGTGAGTCAATCATACAAATTATTGGGCTGATCCTGGGGGTAAAGGCATTTGAATATAACTAGCCCGGTCCATGGGATGATATAAAAAGTCAAGGATTGTATACATGCTCTTTGTTTTGTTTTTGAATGGCAGAACCTTGGCCCAATATCATAGTACTGTTATGGGCCAGCTTAGGTCGACTCTCACAGTCTAACACAAGCCAAGTTGAGGAATTGGTCCGATACAATATGGTCAAATATTTATTTTTTGTGATAATGACCTATGATAAAATTAAAATTTGATATAATTGATATTTTTTATTGAATAATTCATTCCATTTATAAGTGAGATGAAATAGTCACACCCTTTTATTTAAAATATATTTTGATCATAATATCTAATATTTTAAATCATATATTATAATTAAACCTAAACTAATTTATAAGAATTTTTAGTTAGGGAAAAATTAGTCAAATGCATAACAATCTACATAATTATCCATCAAAGTACACATTTGATAAGAATTTTAACTAATATATCATTCAAATAATCATATTAAGTACACATAAAATTTATTGAATAATTTAATCATAATCTCATATTTGATCATATTTTTCATCAATTATTCATTATCTCAACTAAAAAAATATAGTATAAGAATATATGAAAAGAAATATAAAAATATAAAACAAAAATAAACAAAAGGAGTTGAGTTTTTAAAAAATGTATACGAGATCGATTTTAATTCATTTCTATACGGGCTAGGAATGAGGTGAAAAGCGTTTATACTAAGGATTCAATGTAACGGAAAATTAAATACAATGGAAGTTTACGAGAAGTATTATTTTTGCCTCTTTCTCTCTCATTTATATATCTTAAATGCAATTTACAATTGCCCATTAGAAATATAACTATACACACACACACGCTCACGCTAATAGCTGAAATATTTCATTCATTGAACACAAAGAGATCTAGATCTAACACAGTGGATAGATTTCCATGTGCATTTCCCCACCTTTATCCTACGACTACTTGACACCATGTAGGTTTGTTTAAGAAGAATTCATATTCCCATATAACGTGGGATGGAGTATATATGTACTACACACCCAACGTGGCAGGTGCAACCACCACCGTTTTTACAATCCCAGACGATGCATGAATTGTTTCAAACTTATGAAACAAGAATACGTGACCACTTCAACTTAAAATATAATCATCCTAATTCTCACCTCATTATCTCAATTGCTTTTCCAATGTGAGTGTGTATCAGGAATCCCATGTCCCAAACAAAAATAACATGCGTTCTGTAGTTTGTCTGATTACGAGAATAATTGAAAAGAATCTTTATGTATATAGGATAGATGTGGGTTTGTTGATTCTTGTCTCGTCAAGAGTCGGATAATGTATGTATAATACACAATCACTTCAATTGTTATAGGCCAAGTTTTACTGTACATGTGTTAGCTTGAGAATCCATGAATAATCTAAATGTTCTATTTGTAAGAGATGGGCGAGTTTATATATTTATATTTTTCAAAAATAACACGCATGCAAGTCAAATTCTTATTAATTATGGGCCAAATATATGAAATTATTCACAAATAAGTAGTGCCAAGACTTGATCTCAATGACATTTTGTCCAACTTTGAAATTATTGGTAAAAGTCAGGTGTAATTTTAAGTAAACCCTACAAAATTTTGAGCAGAAGAATAACAGCTCAAGACAAGAGCCTTTAAGGAAAAATTGTCCGTTCTTACTATATCGACTAACTTTTTATAGTAATAGCATTATAAATCATAAGAACAATGAACAAGAGGTGTTTTAGAATTATTTTATAAAATTTGAAAAAAAGGAAGTGGGCAGTGAGCCAATTAAAATGTCAGAATCGGGTAGAATCGGGACTCCTTTTATAAATATTGAAAAATTATGAACAACTTACATAATTTTTAATAAAAATATGGTGGGTAGATAGAGACTTGGTGCTTACTAACCTCCATATCTTTACTGTTCTAATTGAACTAATACCACTATCCAACAGTTGTATCCAGGATAATTTTGTTTCAGAAAAATTTCCTTTTGGATAGAGCACAAATTCTTTTTCCGAACTTTTTTTGTAATAAAAACAGTAAAATTAATAGTCAAAGATAAAACTTCAGCGCGCTTAGGAATTTAATCATCAAAAGGCAAAGACAAGTACTACCAGATTAGCGAGCCGTAAATTTTGATACTGCTCATCTAATCATGTTAATGATGGATACTAATCAGGCTTAATCTCTGGAGCTATACATGTGAAGAATGGTCCCTACGAAATGATAATTTCTTGTTGGAGTGATCACATCAGAGGCGAGAGAGAGAAACATTCCTCATGATAACAGCTGAGATCATAGTGTTTATTAGGATTCCATGTTTCTTCTAAATCAAATCTGGTGTAGCAGGCATGCCTCGGCTGGTGGTATCTAATTATATAGACTTTGTGGGACACAACTGTCATCAGTGACCTAGCTAGCTAGCTACCTCATGGCATGGCAACAACTATCATATGAACCCCCACTACAACACTTTAGATATAACTCATCAAATATTCCATACAATTAAAATTTGTGATCGTAATATCAATTTGTTTGTGACATTTATGTGTTGTTGTCTCCCGAAAATTGGTGTTTAATTCTAAATCAATCCTAATTCTATATTTCAATTTGATGTTTATTATTTTATATTATTAATATATAAAATATTTTTTAAAATATACATTTATCAGATTTCAATATACACTTTATATGAACCTCTAAAATAAAATATCAAAATTATAACATAACGTAAGAAGTGATTTTGAATTAGTCACATTAATGTCCAAATAAAACTTGAAAATGGTCCTCCGGGGCACAATTCAACTGGTGGAACAATTGACTTGAACTTACTTCCAGCGGCAGGATGGAGGTTCGAATCCTGGTGGGAACCTGCGGATGCATTTCAGTATGAAGCAATTATTGGACTGTCAGTGGGACTCTGCGACTGAGGTGTTTCGAGCGATCATTGTGGGTTGGACTCCTTGTGTGCAGAAGTTTACAGTTCTTGTTGGGAACTTGGGTGTTGGTTGAAACATATCCCGCGATTTACCCCCTCATAGGTGCTAGAGACATGTGTCTAGCAGGTTCAGAATTAGTCTGGGTCAAATTAGGAATTTGGATTATCAGAAACAAAAAAAAAAAAAAAAAAACTTGAAAATGATAAAAAAAAACATCCATTTACTATGCACTGTAAGTATCAATCCAATTAGTATTGTACCTAACCCATTAAGTAGAACATTTTAAGAATCAAAAGTTGTGACGCATACTTGGAATGAGGTAGGGAATTCTTTATTAGTCAAAACACACTCTGTATATGTTTCATTTCCAAATTAGTTAAAGAGTGGTAATGTAATAAGTTGGCACATGCTACTTTCTACGAGAAGTTGTATGAATTGGTTATTGAAAATTTCTTGTTTAGGCAAAATTTGTCCAAACGTAATTGATTTGAATTTAGCTAAACATGAGTCAAATACGAATTTTCATTAGGTGCACTTTAAATGATAATACAAAATTTTTAAATCATTAATGTTTCTTTATTCCATTATTTGAAAAAGAAATCCACTACTTTGAGATAATATATACAAGATTACTTAATAAAAAAGCATATTATGAATCGATATTATGCTGTCACGTCACCAATAGTGATCTAATAACTCCGATAACCTTTTTCTGATTTATCCCAGCTTTGCTTTTCCACCAAACATCCTGTGCATATGCTGATTGCACTGATCCTGTCAATCTACGAAAATTAGTATTAAATTAAAATGGCCCCCTTTTAATTAATTAATTGATAATGGCACTGTTTGGTCCAAGATTTCCCTTCAACCGCAAACCAAATTCAGAGAGGCAAAAATAAAGTTTAAGAAATTAATTGCCAGCGTGTCTCTATCTATCGGTCAAACGTTTGGCACTGGAATAGGTGGAAAGACAATTCTGAAATCAACTAACTTCGAATAATCATTGGAAATTAGGGTGAATTTTGATCATTATGAGCCATTTTGTCTTCCACGCTCAAAAAACTGAATTATTTTGCTTTTGCCTTTATTTAATCTAACCTAATCAGGACTTGGTTGCATGGTCATGGTGACTAAAACTTCAATTCTTGAAATATATTGAACACGTTAATTATAGTATGTATTTGGGAATTACCCAAATTTTGACTTATGGAAATTAAATTGCATAAAAATCTAACAAATTTGAAGGAACTTATTTTCACTTCCAATTCAAGAGTTTACCAAACACTAAATTAGACATTTGTGCAATTAGGCTGAGTCAGTGACAGTGGGACATCCTACAAATTTCTACCAAAAAAATTCAATTATGGTCAACGTGATAAATAATAAACTTTTGTTTTGGCAACTCAATTTAATTTTAGAAAGCACCACAAATGAATGAGTGGTCACCAGCTAGAGTATCAACCGCAGGTGGGGCCATCCATTTTGGAGGGAACTTACTTTCGAAAAATTTGTGGCCGTCGAATCCTAATCTAAATTTAAAGACATAATTAGGGTTTTGGAAGTTCTATTTTTTTATTATTATATTAAAACATCAATTAATAATTTAATATTTTTATAAAAATAATGAGACAGCAAGGCTATATAAATAAAACAAATATTTACACATATGGTGGCATTTGAATCCAATAAAACTTCAACTTTAACTGATTAAGATTTCTCGAGTTACATTAAAAAGTGATTTACTACAAAACATGAGTAAATGAAAATGATGTTTGGAATTGTTCAATGTAATTTGAAGTACAGTCCAATGTTTGTTTACATGCGGAATTAAGAAGAAATGGGGAAAAGTTTTTCCTCCGCCTTCTCTTTTCTCTCTTTTTTTCTTTTGTGTTGATGAAAATAATTTTCCACTTGAATGGGAACAGTTGAAAAGGGGTGGCATCTCGACCCACTTTCGGTTATTTTTAAGTCAGGTGCTAAAGCCACGGCTTTTAGCCAACTACAAGTTAATATAAAGAAAAATAAAATAAATATTTTAATGTTTGAAGAAATTTAAATTCAAAATTTCATAATTTTAAATTTTTTATAGTTGTCAAGGAAGTCTTTTTCAAATAATAAAATTCAATTTATTAAATTCAAGTTCCACTAATATGGGTTAATTGAATAGTAATTTATTCAATTAATATTTAATATATTGATATTATGAATGATACAATAATTTAAATTTAATAATTTGAATGTAAAAATCAATATGTATTCGACAATTTAGAAAAAAACAATAATAATTTGAAATACATATTATTTGTGTTGATCGTTAAAATATTAGATAGCAGTTAAAAAATAAAAAGAAGAATTCAATGCATTTAATAGAGGCAGTTCGCGTCCACGAGAATAGGCGGGAAGCTAGCGCCGTCTGACGCCGGCAGTGAAAACGACGGGCCGTAATGAAAGCAGCAGAAAACGACGGCCGTCAAAACAAACGGAAAAGCGGTTTGACCAAAGATAGGTGGACAGTTGAGCTGCCGGATCTGCAGTTACCCACTCTTGCCACGTCAGCCGGGAATAAAAGCATTCAAATTATTTGTTCACTTGAGGAAGCAAAGCACGTCTTTCATCACACAATTAGAGTCGTCAAGCCAGAATTACACGTATTTATCAATTACAAATATTTTATATTTATTAATAATAATTCAAAATCAAATTAATTATTGTTACAATAAACTGAAAAAAACAAACAAGCTAACTTTATAAGCTAATTACTGCAATGAGGATGGCATTCTATTTCTATATGTCCATTTTCATACAATATGTAAGTGACGATTGGCACCATCATACTGTTGGAATCAACAATCAGTTTCGAGTATAACTGGAGCAAAAAGAGACTATAGTTTAACAATTTTGAGATGGGAATAATAGTTTTTCCCCCTATTTTAAAGAAGGTATTGTTAAAATTATTCCTTTCACACGATGTAATGGTCCACTTATAAATAAATAAAAGTAACTATGTAAGTAAAATCACAAGAGAATGAACATATATTTAAATTATGCACATTTGTATTATGGATATAGGTTAAGTGACAGAATTAGGATGACAAAAGTTTAAATTTGTTAAAATTTGAAATTCATCCGGTCAAAATTCTTTTAGAAATTGTTAGGGTTTAAGTTAATCTCGTTAAACCCGTTAAACATAATTTATAATTTAAAAAATAATAATAATACATGAATAATATAAATTAAAATAAAAAATTAATAAATTAAATAGGATGAGATGAATTTAAAAATAAAATATCAAAATATTCCCAAACCCGTTTATAAGTATAAAAATCAGCCTAAAACGTTGTAAATCAAAAATTGAATCCATTCCACTGTTAGGCAGAAACATATATCTCCTATATTTTCTTTGAGAAAGAGAGATGAAACCATTTATTTGACAAGCAGGCAAGGTGAGTGGATTATTCAAGAAAACAGGGAAAAAGACGAGAAAAATATAAGAGGGGTGAGAGGACAAAGAAAAGTCGGTAAAAAGCCAACATGCCTGGATTCCATTTGACTATAATATTTCCAACATAATTCAGATGTTAGATCTGTTTGGTTCAATTAAACTACAATCTGTCCGCTAATGGTACGCTAATCAGCAGCACAAATGGGTAATTCAACCTTTTTAAACTCAAAATACTAACTAATTAATTTCTACATTCCATCTAAACTTGTAAGCAGATGTCACATCACATGCATAATGCTTATGCTTTCACGATACAATTATGTCACAAGAATACAATTGTGGGTGCAGACAATCGCAAGGCTTAACAACAAACGTAAATGGAATATTTTCAGAGATAAAAATATAGAAAATCATAGAGTTAAGAGTGGTATGGCGAAAATTGAATTGGAGGGATGAATTTTTTGTGGTCATAAAATTGGACATGTATCTATTTATTGCTTAAAAAAAATACATTTTATTATTTGGAATGTGACAGTATCATCCTCTCTCTTTCCCACCCGATTCTCTTTCATGTACCTAAATTGGAATAAAACCATATTCTCTGTCTTGTATGCCAAAATGTACCGTTGTTTCTTTTGCCCTTGAAATTATATTATCCACACAAATTCAACACTTTCCCCTTCTAGTATTGGCGGGATACCATACTAAGGTAGGGAATAATCTCGTGCCTTTTTCCCTAAATTTTCTTGGGAACAATGTAGTTAGTGTTGTCGGATTTTCAATTTAGAACAATATTTGTTTATGTTATAAACGAGTTCTTTGTTTTTAATTCATAATTTACTATTGTCAACCACAATTATCTCGTCTAATAATGTCTTCGCATTAACTAATAAGGAAAAACAAGACTAACAGCCTAACTCTAAATCTTATGTGATGCTAGTTTCTATGATGTGAATAGAACAAGAGCAAGTCTTTAAAATTGATGTGGACTAATGCCGAAGTTTGAAAGGCAATTAAACGTTTTTCAATTCAACTAAGGGCCTATTACTATAATAATTGTTGCTTGTTGTTTACTAAGCTAATGTGGTGATCATTTATGGGTTCATGTAGAAATAAGTTGCCACCGATTGAATTAGCCTTATTAGTCTCCATTTGCTAAAGTAGCCACGGGCGCTACTTTACTCAAGGCTACATCTTATTTATTGGTTATAGAAATGCAAAAAATCTACTTAAATGATAAAATTGAAACTTCAATAGTATGATGTTTTTTTATTCGTCTTCCATCAAATTTGTATGTTTTTATTTTTTTTTATAATTTGTTAATTGTTAGTAGTTATTAAGTTTTGATTTTGGATCGTTGATGGTTAACTAGATGTAGGATGATTTATTACTCAATGATGTATTTGAATATTTCATTAAAAAAAAAATGCAGTTTTAATGTTTGTTTGGGTTTATAATAGTTTTAGCAGATTTAGTTAGACAACAGTATATGATGATGAGAAAAATATTGGAAGACGTAGAGATGCATTGTGAGTTAATTAAAATTAAAAAAATTATGTGAATTTAAACAGCCGTTTGTGTCTCCAAAGAATTCATTGTCCGATGAGTGGTCAAGAAATTTCAAAAATTGATTATTTACTATTGGATTCTATTTAATACTCCACACCAACAGAAAATCCAAATTGTTCTTTGGATTCCATCCACAATCCTGTTCATCCCTAAAAATGTTTACCATCAATTTAATCTCTATAATTTTATGCAAAAATGTGAACTAACTTTATGCAAGGTGAGAGTAACAATTGAAGTGACAATGCCTCGGGAAACAATTCAATCTGAATTAATCAACATATTTCTCGCTTATAGTGATAGGATAGAGGTTTGAATTTTGGTGGGAATTTGGGCTAAATTTCGATATAGAGTAATCATTGTACTGACAGTGGAACTCTACGGTCGTAGTTTGATATGGAGTAATCATTTTGAAAACGACTGTTTGTGTGCAAAAATGTACAGTTATGAAAATTTGTGATTCAATTAAAATATATTCCACGATTTATTTACTGTGATCGAACAGGATGTTAGGAAGATAAAAATTTAAATATAAAAAAATAATAATAATAATTGAAGTGACAACATGTAATGAATTGAAATGAAAATATCATTAAAGTGCACAATGAAAAGTACGTCGGATATAACCCCACGCCCGAATAGAAATATCTTGTGCAGGCAGATTTGGTCACAACTCACAGCCTTTACCTGAACGCATACACACACACAAACTCAGGCACCTGACCCAGCAGACTACTGTCTAGTCACTCATCCTCAATCGGCCCACTCACCCACCCAACCTCCAACACACTCACCCGACCAACTTCCAAAATTCAAAATAACATTGGTGTGCTTTTGTATAGTTGTTGGATTTTTATATTTATATTTGATTTGATTTCAATTTTGTGTTCTGATTTATCAAATCATTACTGAATATAACTTATATTTGTCATATATTTTTATATCTAAATTTTATACGATATTATTATATTTATTTTTATTTTTGTACTCATCAAGATTCAAAGATAGTAAATAAAAAATATAATTATGATTGTGTTATTTATTATTTTTGTTAATTCTTTTATATTTTTAATTATTTTTGAAATTTAATTAATTGAATTACCGAACTAAAAAATAAAAAAATAGTAATAACCAAACAAAATCACGGTGAATCAATTAATTTGATTCAATACTCAGTATAACATTTTTATGTACCAAAATTTTCATTTATCAAAATATTGATTTGATTCGATTCGATTGTACTTAATGAATACGTCTAGTGGACATTAACAATTTTTATCAAAATTCATTTTTTTATATATTTTGAAAATTCTGGTCCAAATTTTATTTTTTAAAACAAGTTATACTTAATTCAACTAAAAAATATTTTGAAAACCCTAAACACCATCCCCAGCCGGCAGCCCCTTTTTTAATTACTTCCACGCAAAATCCTCAAATTAAAATAAAAATAAAAATATCTTTTTCATTCAATTAACATATCTTACATGAGGTAAATGTATATATTTTTGGAAACTCTCATTAAGTCTTAACTTTTTCACCTAACAAATAATATAACTAAGCATATTAGATTTACCTTTTTTCATCCTCGTTAGTAAAGTATATATATTAAATAGATCAAGATCCACGTACTTTTATTAATGTTAGGATTCGCCAAAACAAGATGATTTAGAGGCGAATTACACACCGTCACTAACTTCACATGTTTTTTTATGAAAAATTTAGATGAATACACTTGTCTAGTTAATCATGCGTTCCCTGTGTAATTTTTGTCTATAAAGACCCTCTGCATAGTAAATAGAATTTTTAATTTTCTTTTTATACTTATTCAAATTTATTATGCTTTCTCGAATTTAATTTTACTTAAATAACAAATAGTTTTAGTTGGGAACCACACTACCGAGCCTAACGTATTTTTGGATGTACAGATCAATTTAATTATCGATGATCAAATCAAACTAGATCTTAAACTCACACCCGACCTCAAAATCGAGCAACATAACCATAATTGATCATAAGAATAATAATGATACGTGTCCAAATTCGAACGTGCCCTAACGGATTTTTAAACTTGTAAACGAATTTGGAATGTATTTTATTTTTTTTTATTTTCAAACTGCCTCCCACCGAACTCGTGCCGGTTAAGTTTTTATTTTAATTAGTATGCATTTATGTAATTTAATATTTTAAAAATATATTAAATAAAATATTTTAGTGGTATTATCTTAAAATATGTATAATTTTTATATTTTTAAAATTATAAAACTAGGCACTAACTTAAATTTTGACAATTCATTCCTAATTAATATATTGCGAGAAATCATGTTGAAGATTAAACAATAGATCAAACTTAAAAGTTACCCTAAATCCTTGAAGGGCAATATTGTCAACATCCAATGAAAAAAATTGTCAAATGATTTGGAAAACTGAAAACCCTACAAACACAAAATCAAATCCCAGTCACCCGCTAATTACTTACATGCAAAGCACAATAGGCACGAGGGAGTGGATAAAGAAAATTGTCTGTCTGTTGTTCCACCACTCTTAACGAATCAGAAAGGCGCCAACACGTTGTCACCACGCCACCCCTTTTGCCTAATCCAAATTCCACCCAAAAAAAGAAGAAACTCGATAAACCAATTTTTGATTAGAACAACGTCCTTAATTGAAGGAACAATTATTTAAATGCTGAAAAATAAATTAGAAAAAAAAAAGGCCGAACTGATTTTAAACTGGTCCCACCGTTGGCTCACATGCGAACCGAGTGAGCGGTGTCAGACACGGACCCACCACTCTCCCCAGCTCCACCCCCTTCTTACCTGGCTACAACTCTTTCCAACTATTTTTTTTTGAAAAATTTCAAACTTTTCTGCCGCCGCGCGTAAAGTCACTCGCCACCCCACGCATTTGGCCGCCTCCCTAGGGTTCCCACTTCCCACTTCCCACTTCCCCAGCACAGCGTGAATAGTGGCTCTGCAGTATTGTTTACATTATAAAAACAACTTCTAGCCTCCCTCCTCCTTTCTTTCTCTATGAACTGCCACTCTCTCTCTTGTGGCTCTGCTCTCGCTCTCTCTCTCTCTCTCTGTATATGCTGGGTCCCTGGGACTTTTTCCACCATTTAAGTGGTGGCTATAATTAAACCTTCAAGAAGCAGCAAACACCCCATAATCCCCCATATTTTCGTAATACCCGCCTTAGATATTTTTCAGTTTCTGATACTTGTATAAATATACAAGTGTTCGCTCGTAGTTCCATCTGTAGTCGGTTGTTATGGCGCAAGAGTTGGATGACTTAGAGTTCTTGCTGCCGTCAGAGTTACTGACGGACGATGACCTGCTAACTGACTACAAAACTGACCGTTCCAAAACAAGGAGAATCGATGATTTTTCTTGTGGATTCGGGGATTCGTCTGGTTTCAGCTCAGATCTGAGTTCACCCGTTGAGTCAGTCACGGGCACGACGGAAACCGAGAGCGACGACGATGACTTCATCACCGAGTTAAGTCTGAAGTTTGCTAACTCCACTTTACAAGACTCCAATTTATCCTCTGACTACACAGCAAAGGTATGAATAAATGATTTTGTATTTTCTTCCCTTTTGTTTATTCAAGTTGTATGGTTTTTTATTTCGTTTAAATTTTATTGTAGGCCTTGAAGCTGTCCGGTTCGCCCCAATCCACTTTATGCGGGTGTAAGCCCGGTTCGAGGGGCAGCCCGAACTCCGTTTCTCGGGGTTGTTCACCTCCGGGTGCTAAAGATGCCCTGGGGTGGGATTTATTGTACGCGGCTGCAGGAGAGGTTGCAAGGATGCGAATGGTTGAAGAAACGGCAGCGTTTTATTCAGCAAAACACTTCGCGCCTCCTCCCAAACCCAGCCCTTTTACCGTACCCCAGCGGAATCCCAACCCGGCCTCGGGGTTTTACCCGAATCAAACCCAAACACAAACTCACCTTTCTTATCAGCAGTTCCAAGCAGCGAAGGTCAGTTGTTCCCTTTCTACCTCATCTTTTGTTTTTTTTGCAGTTACACACACACACACACACACACATATATATATATATATATATATTATGAGCGTGCTGATTGTTCTTTTTCTAAATTTCTTCATACAGTTTCAGCAGATGAAGCAACACCAGATGATGAAGAATGGAGTTCTGGGCCAGGGGATTATGGAATACCAGCTTCAGAATGGAAGGAGGAATGGCGAAGGAGGAAGATCTCATGAGTTGTCACTGTCTGCTTGGCCTACTTTACAACAATCTCAGCAGCAACAACAGCAACCCGGGTCCGGGATGAGAGCTGTCTTTCTAGGAGAAACCAAGGCCAAAAAGGAACGAATAGGAACCGGTGTTTTTATGCCTAGAAGATTTGGTTCAAATGTCTCTGAGACTCGCAGCAAGAAACCAGGTCATTAGCTCTATTCAGACACTCATTTATGCTTGTATTAATATACTCCACCTGGTGGTTAGTGGTTCCATTAATTTGGTAATTATATGTTATTATTTGTAATTGGCTTTGGCTGCTGGTCACATGGGGTGTGTTATTAATCTTGGTATTCATTATTCCGTTTTCTGATTCCAGATATGATATGATATTTCCACTTTTGTTTTTAACCGAGTTTCCGTTTGTCCTGTTTTTTCTGATGGTACTTAAATTGGGTTTCGTTCATATATGCTGACGATATGTGCACGAACTTTCGGATGTCAATATACAGCAGGGTGTTCGACAGTTTTGCTACCAGATAGAGTTGTCCACGCCTTGAATTTGAATATGGATTCCATTGATGCCCAGGTTCAGCACAGAGGCAATGGAAGTTTCACTACTGACTATGGTAATAATTAATAATTTTTCATTTTATGTTTACTTGGGCTTCCTGTATGTAGCGTGTATGTAATTTCTCTATTTAATTGCACGTAGATGCTGCGTTGAAGCACAGAAACAATGTCATGATGGCTCAACAGAGGAGAATTCTTAGACCACAGCCATTGATGAATCAAGAATTCAGGCTTCCTCAGGAGTGGACTTATTAATGCTACCCGCATAACGTTTACTCAAAGAGTGGTGGTTTTTTTGAAAGATTTGCTGGAAATTTTAAAGATTAGTAGGAGAAGGCAGGAAGTGTGTTAAGTGGATTTTAGATGATTATAGTACTGGTAGTTGTTTTGTGACAGGTGATTAGTGGTGGTAGTACAGGACAGTGCAGTAGTAATTAAGTAGATGATGATGGAAAGAATAATGTTTTGGGTAGCAGTAAAGGAAAAGGTTCTTTGGCATGGAAAATAAATTTGCCATTGGGTCGGGAAAGATAGTAAAAACTTGCAGTAGAAATAGGGTACTTTGTTTGGCTCGAGATACAAGATAGTGGAGGTTGGTTCCGAATTGGAAATTGGAATCATGAATTATAAAATAAATAAAGAGGAGAGCTATGTTGATATGCTATTTTTAGGTGGTAATTAGTCGAATACCGACGAATTGGCGGTGGTGGTTTTAATCAGTGAGTTGGAGTCTCGTTTTGGTTGAAATTCCAACTGTGTTTTTCTTATTTCAAATTTTATCGTTTTAGTTGTTTATGAATGGTATGAACGTTGTACTCCAGTTAATATCTATAAGATCTCGAAAAGATTAAGTGATTTGCCTTTAATTGCTGTGCTGTGCTTATTTTCTTTGTTTAAATCAAATACATTAAATTATTGTCTAATTGTAGTCAAAACATGGGAAGAAGCAAAAGCAAATTGCACAGTTTGCTTTGCCCCTCTGCCACATGCTTTGGTGCTCTGGCTTTTGACCATCATATTAATACGCCCTTTTTGTATTTGTTCGGGTCCGCTAATTCTTTCAAGTTACAATTCCAACCAAGTTTGTTATTTCCATCTTTTTTTTTAATCTCATCTTGTATTTTATGTTATTTGTATATAATGAGAATGAATATAATAAAAATAAAAAAAAAATATATTTATAATAAGTTTTGTTAAGTAAAATATCAATTTTAAATAGGAGGTTGGAACATGAGTTTTGTAAAAAATGTGTGTATTCATTATTCAAATGTGAAGCTCCAAACACTAAACAGTGGTCTTGTACAGGGCAATGCGCTTTCCCGGGGGAGTGTTAAACTTGTTAAATGTGTGCTAAAATACTTTATTAATGTTTAAAATGGAAGGGAGAAAGAGAAGTCTTTTAAGATTGTGTTAATTGCTTCAAGAGGAAGGTTTTGGAGGGGATAGGGTTTATATGAGCTGTCTGTCAATAGGTTGAACAACTGTAAGTTGTGGATTACTCGAATTCTTTTCTATCATTAATTTTTATTTTTTTATTTTCCGAGCACTTCACGCTTTCTTTTTGTGTTTGATGATGAAAATCTTGTAGTGAATTTATCAAAGCAATAGTGCAATGCTGTACACATTACGCACTAGTCCTTTACTTTTTTTGAGTGGTAACGTTATGGCCATTGCTTTAGTTTGGTAAGTTTGATTGATGGGATATGTTGATTGGGCCAGCCATGAGCCAACCCGCCTGATTCAAACCGGTTCCTTATTGCCATCTGCCTTTGCTTCACCCAACACCCCTTATGCTATGTCTTTCTGCAGCACACGGGGGGGTATATTGCATTCATTTTTTTTATTTTTTTATTTTTAATTCAGTGGTATTTGATATATTTTTTTCTGAAAATTTTAAAATAATTTAAATAGATTACGATATTTTTTAAGATTTCAAAATTTAATATATATGTTTTTATAAATAGTGAAGTGACAAAATCTCTCGAATTTATTATTAATGCAATGATTTAGTTTTAATTTTTATTCATAATTTAATAAGATTACGTTATCTACTAAATTATTTTTCAAGTTGTTCATTACATATGTAAAAGTTTTTTAATAAATTAATTTCTATTGATATCTTCACATGTAAAAGTATTATTTTTATAAAATTATCAGATATTTTGTAATGTTATATTTTTGAATTAATCTCATGTTTTAATGATGAATTTTGTAATGTAAATGAGATTTCATCTATTTTTTTAAATTAACCTGAACAATACCAAAATTATATAATTAGATTCACCGAGTTAATCAGGAATCCTAAATTAGATAGTATGCTTGCACACAATTCATTCAATAATTTCACCCTCTTTTGTGTCTGTATGTATATATATATATATATAATTATAAAAAAAATTATAAAAACTATATTTGAGATTTAAGCTATTTACGAAGAAAATCTATCCAAGTTTGTAATATTCCGCTAACATTTGTTTAAGTTTTACAAATAGCATTAAGGGCATTTTTATAAAACAAGGATAAATTTTAATAAAATATTTTTAATAGTTCAAAAGATATTTATAATTTTAAAAAATAACAATTTTTTTTTATAATTATATTAAACCTCTTGCTAGTTTTTATAATCAAACCCAAAATTTGTCTCTCTTCATTTGTGTGACATGGTTGACTAGTTTTTGCATGCTGCGCCTCTTTTTGATACTGCACATCCACACTTTTGTTTCTATCGTGCCGCCCATCAACTTCTTTTCAGTGTCCACATTAATTAATTTCTCTATTATCAAAACATTATCAAGAAGAAGAAAAGATTCGAAACATTGCATGATTGTCATGTTCTGTAATGAAGATTGGTGGCATTTGTACCACCACATTACATTGTCATGAGCACGGAAAATTCAGTCAATACTTGGTTGGTTGAACCAAATTTAACCACACCACAATTAAATTGCCACTAAAGTATCCTATTTGTACACACCTTACAGTTGGTTACCTATAATTAAAAAATAAATAAAATAATTCAATGACATAAAATTAGTTATCGTAAAGAGTAAAAAACTACGGCCTTAGAATTACAACAGGAAATAAATATTTTGTTTAAGGTTTGATGTTAGTTGAGTTTCGTTAGGATATGTTGACGAAAAACAATCGTATGTGATGGTATTTTAGATTTTTTATTTTATATCCTATATTCATGTTATATATATAATTACTATTAATTTTATTACACATAAAATAAAATAAAATATTATATTAAAATATAAAATTCGAACTTCTGTTTAAGCCGAGGAGCGTTTCATTGTTGTATCCGTCGCAATGTGACGCCGTTTTCTATAATATTTCACTAAAAGTAATGTTCGTGCACCCACCATATCGGCCTAACAAAATAGTATTATGTGTTGTTTAGGATCATAATCCAACATCTGGCAACACGAGTGTGGCTTCCTTGTTGCTTTCACCTGTTTTTGGGATATTTTTCAACCCCTATACAACAACAAAGAAATAATAAGGCTTCGTGAATTCAACGGTTGCTCACCAAAATCAGAACTTTAAACTGTCTTTTTTAAGCTTATTATTATTATTCCAGGAATGTTAATTAACAGGAAGCCCTATAATTTGTTATTTGTGTTGCTTTCTAAACCCCCAAAAAATATTAATAATAATTAAAAAACTATTACAAAACTCAAGTATTAGAAAAATATTGTTCTGCTTACTGAGCAGGGTTAGGCCAGGGACGGAGCCAGGGATTTTGGCTTCCGCGGCCGTCGCTTCAACTCTATAAAAATTTTAAATTAATATAAATTTTATAGGTTTACTGATTATAGTTTGGTCTTGTTTTCACTTTATGGACATTAAACTATCTATTATTATTGATATACAGTCATCCGGAATTTGCAAACTACTAATTTAGTCTCTCTTCTTGTTTAAAAATGGTCCCTCAAACAAATTCTTCTTATCTCATTGAAATTGAAAACAGTCGCCCGTTTTAAATAGGCAGCCCATTTCTTTTTGGGTCTCATAGATCCTGTAAAATAAAACTGATCTATTTGAAGTTGGATTCTGGCTGCGAATTGCAATTGTGCCGCCTTGGCCTATTATTATCCCTTAATGGGCTTGAAGTCAAACAATTTGACGGGGTGCAACTCAATATAGCCCTTACTGGGCTGGAGATGTTTCTTCTATGTGTTAGGATAAAACTATACATAAGAATCAATGGACTTGTTGACCTTAATTGATTTCTTAAGTTGTGTTTATATTTTTTAATCAAGATTCTTAGAGGATTTGCAGTAAAAAAAAATCAATTTAATTTATCAATTTTCTGATTATATATTAGAAAAATGAATTTGTTACTATATAAATATATCTTCTTGCTTTCCCTAAATTTGTATTAGGTTTTTTGGCCACTACGTTTACTCTATTTTACCAAATTAGAGCACACAGGAACAAGTGAAATTTGCATCTGCAAGTGGATAATATGGCTGCAAGTGAAATTCGTACAACAGTCCAGCGTTACGTTTCAATTTCGATCACAATATAAAAATAATTATTGCCAGACATACCAACACTTGTATACGTTGAAGATGGTTTTAACCAAGTAGAAGGTTTTATTGTTGAGTAGCTTGTTCATTAATATCTCTACTTCAATTTCTAAAATTGAAGATGTTCAATAAGTATGCTCACCGACTAGTTCATTGATGCTTGATTTGAGGTCAAGTCAACATTTGTTTTCAAAGACTATATAATGGAATAGTACGAAGAACTAAGTTCGTGGACTATTACTCAATCTGTAGAGGGGAGCCGGACGGGGTAATCCCAATGTACGCAAAGAAGAAAACAAGAAGACGACCCACAGCTTCGGGAACTCCAAGGTACAACACAAGAAACAGAGATCAGAAGAAAATTGCAGCTTCAAACAAGATAAGACAACATTTGGACTGAACTTTGATTTCTTACAATTCAAACAATTCCTTGTAGCTACAAATCTTCCAATTAAAACAAAGAAATCAAAATCATAATTGTCTCGTGGTAGATTCATTTTCCTAAGAATTTTCCTAAGAAGTAAAAATCCACGTCCACGATACTAACTGCTAACACTTGTTTGGTTCTGGAATTTTGGTGAGGGAAGAAGAATTCTAAGATAGAAGAAAATGAAATTTCCAAATTTCCAAACTCGTTTTACTATTTAGAAAAAAACAAAAGAAAATGAAAGCATAGAGAAAGAAAAGATAAGAAATAAATAGTGGCTAATAGCTCCACTCGCAAAATCCAATTATTGCTCCCATTTCTCATCCGATATTTGATTCTTACAGGATAAAAGTTCTTTCTCCATGAAAATGACACAAATATTCATCAACACCACAAGCAACCGCCAAGTGCAACAGGGTTCTTGACCTGATTATTAATTTTTGAAAATATCCCGTTGGCTTCGCCTGGAATTGTTGTCCCCACAGGGACACAAAAAAGGCCGATCATTAACCAAACAGTGAAAAATGCTTTCCTCTTTACCTTCTGTTTTCTTACCTCCCCAAAATCCCAGAATCAAACTGGGATGAAAAGTTGTGTTTGTTGAATTAACAAACACAGTGTAGATGACATCAATAAGTGTTAGCAATCACCCAACCATCTGGATAAGAAAATACTCTTTTATTCGACAACTGCGAATAAAAATTGTGCCAGGACTTGTACAATAGTTTCTTCAAGAACCGAAACTAATAGAAAACACAACCCGAAAGATGAAGGATGTTAATTACATAACAAAGAAAATCATGCATAGATAATCCAAAATATTAGTGAAGCAAGGTAGAACACACACCAGAAATCGGGACGAACAGCAATCAGAAATTTTTAGCACTAAAATTTAGGACTGGAATCCCCAGCCCGAGCGACGGCGGTCAGTGCTCTGTACTTAACAACGAAAGAGCCCACGGCATGGCCGGCCACCGCCACCACAAAGACTCCTAGGTTGAAAGACATAACAGAAAGCATAACGAAGTAAGCTAAAGCCATGCGAACAGCATAAACAGCGGCATGAATCGCTGCACCCGCCACGGGGCTTAGACCCCTCGGCTTCAAACTCGGAGCCACTGACAAAATTTCGGCCCCCATGGCCAGCACAAACACCGCCGCCAGGGCTAATATATACATGCCGAGGCGGCCACTGCCGGGCCACCCGGAAAACAGAATCACCACATCTTTGCCCCAGAAGAAGCTCATGTGCATGGCCATGTCATCCACGTTCTTATTGCTTTGATTATTGTAGGTAGAAGACATGGGTGTCGGCATTGGCATGGACATGTTCATGTTGCCATGATTATGAGACATTTTTATTTCTCTGTGTTGGCGAGGAAACGAGAAGAGAGAATTATGGGCTTCACAATTGGTAGAAAAACTAATCAAAGATGGTTGGTTTTGTTTCTGTGTGGATTATTACAGGAGTGGAAACCAAGGACGAAATTGCTAGGAGTTAATAGCCGGGGTGTATATAGTGAAAAACAAAAAGCTGTGCCTTTCCGGGTTTTCTTTTCTCTCATTGTCGTCCCCTTGTTTTCTTCGCAACTAAAAGTCCAAAACCTTGTGCTTGCGCAACTATGGTCTATGAGCATTCGCATGGATTTTAAACCACAATTAATAGTGTCACCAAAGATTCCAAAGCTGTGCTTTTCGCCTATGGGCCACAATGGTCTCACATTTTCTTTTGCATTGCATTTTATATTATAAATATATATATTTTATATTTATAAAATATATTTTAAATATATATTTAAAATTAATTATATATAATTAATATTTACTTATAATACATAATATAAAATACAATACAAAATTATAATAGACTATTTAAATTGGACTATAATTCACAAATAATGTGATCTATGTTTATGAAACAGCACCGTTGATATCATGATGTAATCCACATATCGATACAACTGTCTTCCGATTAATGATGCATATGCCATTAAATTAGTTTGAAATCAGAGTATGATAATTCCTAAGTTGACTCCGGATTTTATGTCATCATTAAACTCCTATGACTTGATAACTACACTGACCACCTTCGACTTGGTACGGAGGATATGATAATAAGACTTGACAATTGTAGACAGGAAAGTCTTATAGTATTATTTTTGCATTGGCTTTAAAACTCTTTTATAATAATGTGTTAAAATTGTCAAGAATTTTAAATATATATTATATAAATAAAAACAATTCAATACAAAAAAATTCCCTCATATATATCTAATCTCTCTTTTTCTTACAGAAACAAATGGAGGCAAGTAAAAATTGTATAGTTTTTCATTGTTTGACTAAGGAAAGGAATTGTGGTGAGAAAATTAGATCAATTCAGTAGAAGTGTGGAACTAAGGTGGAAGTTGATCTATTTTCAAAAAATTCTAAAGTCAATTTTGTTTGTTTGGCATGTAATTTTAGCACTAGTTTTTTTAAGGTCAGAATCTTGTTTTCAGTATGAGTGGTGGCTTCTTGTGCCCCTCCGCAAAAATAATTGAGCTAAAATTTATCGATAAATGCATACATATTTACATACATAAACAATAACAAATAACCAGGGAGAGAGAGCTTTTATTTGTGAATACAGTCATGCACAGCAACTGGATACCACGATACTAGCTAGTACATCTATACGATGAAAGTGTGGTATATTGCTCTCTTATTCTCAATATCCAGGGAAAACAAGAAAATTTCAACCCTTCACTTCTATAGTCTTGAAACGAGATTTCTTAACATCCCTTTTAGGAACCGTGACAGTGAGGACCCCATTCTCGAAGGAAGACCTGATGCGATCAGGTCTACAATTCTCAGGCAATGAAAATGCCCTCAAGAACTGTCCCTGGCTGCGCTCAAAGTGGTGCCCATTTTCATGTTTCTCTTCTTTCTCCACTTCCCTCTTGCCGCTTATTTTCAGAACTTTACCCTCTTCAACTTTCACCTTTACTTCCTCTTTCTGGAGTCCTGGAAGCTCAGCTCTGAGCACATGTTCCTCCGGGGTTTCCTGCCACTCAGCCCTGGTGCAGCTGATATTGTTATGGAATGGAAAATGTGGCGCGGACATATAATTAATGCACTCGTGGTTGAAGTCACCAAAGGGGTCCCAAATATCCATCGCGAAGGGATCACAAACATGGTTTCTTGGATTATTTCTGAAGAGGGGAATGAGGGACATGCTTGCCTGGAATGCCCAATTGAAGAGGTAATAAAACGTACAGAAATTATTACTAATCTATCGATTGCTTATCGTAAAGTTGTGTGCTGCTATGAGTTTTATAGGGAGAACTGAGAAGTTTGATTTGGCAATTTGCTATTTGCATTTCATTATCTCCAGCTGTTTTCCAGAGAAGGAATCAGCTTTTTCATAAAGTTGGTACGGATGGGCATTTAGGATGAAGATCGTTTCGTGGAATCTATGCTTTATGTCAATTTAGGCCAGTTTTGGATGTAGACTTAAGATTCAAATGCATCGGCAATTTCAGAAGGAACAAAAAAGAGGCCAAAGTCTTTTTGTGCGAAATCAAATCATCACTTTTCCAATGGATATGCATTAAATGAGAATAACTATTATTCTGCCATAACAGCTCAAACAATCATAATAATACCAAAAATTATAAAAAAAAAATTAGTATTAATAATTAGCAATATATATGTAGAATTTAAGTTGTCATTATGATAATTAGTAATACATATATAACAACAATAAAAATTATCACTTGATAAGATTTTTATTGTTATCAAATTATGTTACTAATTTTTATTAATAATAATAATTTAAACACAATTTATATCATTATTTAATATGTAAAAAATATTACTGTGCTAAAATAATAATTTTTATCACTAATATTCTTTTTTCATCATAGTATTGTACTTCATGACATTATCATGACAATCACATAATTCCATTATAAAGTTTATTGTGACGGATTATGGACTAAATCTGTGACATTTTCGACAACAGTAAAAAGTTATCTTGCTATTAGTTAACTTCTGAGCTGTTCTGCTTTTCATATATTGAAGGGAAAACAAGATATTTGACCAGAATTACAAAATTCACTGGCTTTTTCTTGTAATAGCGGGGATACAGAAAATGTCGTTAATTACTAATACTTAATCATAGTTGGAACAATGGAATAGGTGAAAGGTGTATTGGGTTGTCCGAACAAAACCAAGCCCAATTATCTTGAAAACCAGATTGGGCTTGTCTTCTTGTCAAAACCAAGTAATATGAAGTCCAACATTGACCTTTTTCTTTTATGGTACAAAAGAATTTCATCAAGCTATCATATATATTTAATATATTTCCACCAATCCACTGGCCCACGAGGAAAAAACCTAGATAGCATATAAAAACGTAAAATAGTGGAAAGCTTCAATATGCTCTCTTTGTACTAAAACAGTGGAAAGCTGCATTATTGGAAAAATTGTTTAATCATACCATATACTAAAATCGACAAGTGACTTAATAAGCGATTTTGAGAACATTATATGAACCAACAAAGATTCTAATAATTACTTACCTTGTATGAATTTTACCGATAATGTTTATATTTGTAATGACAAATTCTAAACATATTTTTTGTTTGAATGACAGCTCCATCACAGGTGCTCTTAGGGTCACGTGGGGGAGATAAATCGTGGATGTGATTCAACTGGAACAAACAATACATCAAAGCCTGTACCCTGGTACCCACAACGAGCCCACTCCAACCTGACGGAGCTCGATCATCCCTTTGGGATGGAGCCCACTCCTCCATCCTTTCGGGACAGAGCCCGACCACTAGGTGGAATCGAACTCGCACACTGCGACTGTCAGTAAGATCCTCAACAACCAAAACCAACTGAGCTATGCACCGGGGTCAAGTACTAAACTTTTTGCTAAGGTTTATATTTGTGTTAGAACGTCGTATAATTCATTTGACTATGCCAAATGTGCAGCAGGCTAGATGGTGATCTAATTGATTAACCATGCTTTATTACAAAGCAACTTATGTTATACAAATTTATCCTGCAAAAAAAAATCCAGCTCAATTATCACTTTCACGATCCATTTTTAAAGACTTATCCTTAACCTTTTAGGAAAGAAGGGAGAGATGCCCACAAGCTTTGCTTGTAAAGTAGGACTAGGTCTAAAAGTAAGTGTAAAGATATGTTGTTTTAATTTACATTGGGTCCATTACTTGCAGTTAATTGGTGCCAAATTTGACCCCATCATATGAAAACATTTATTTCCAACAACCTTAACAATCGTGCAAAAGATTATTCTATAACATCAATTTCGATATAAAATAAAAACCGATAATTCCATACAGTAATTAAGCAAGAATCAATTTCCAACTATGATTCCACATCAAAGAAAGTGCTTGTGGACCATTCCCATTCTTGGGATTTTCAGAATTTTTCAAAACAAATTGCAGTGAAAGTCCATAAAACCCACCTTGACAATGACTAAAAAGTATGATTAGGTACGGACTCAGAGACCAAAACAGCAAACCAATCAATTTTTTCAAAAAGATAACGAAAATTCTCCCCCAATCAATTAGACCTTTGAATTTTGCTCTTTTGTTATTGAATAATTATATAAATCAATGACAATGGACATAGAAACAAGAATGGAGAGAGGGAGTTGGGAGGGGTAGCCGCCCTCCCATAAGTTTATACAAGTCTATACACTATATTATTATAATTTAAAATTTTATCCCTTAAAATATAAAATTATATTTCATATGATTAAAAATATATCTTTATTCATTATTCTTAAAAAAATTCAATTCCCCCCCCCCCCCCCACCAAAAAATTAAAAAAATAAATAAATTAAAATACCTAACTTTCCTCGTCTGAGAATAAATCTCTTCATTGCACTGTGATAAAATAAATACATCTATAGTCTTGGCACATGAATGAAAGTGATTTTGACAAATAAAAGTTGGTTTTCATTGGAAATGCTAAATATTCATATTTTTAAGATCGAATATTTATTCAATCGAAAATTGAAAGTCTGTTCGGTTCGATCCGATTAAATACATAAAATTAAATTTTCAATTTGACCAGTCAAACAGGCTAAAATCGATCGAACCGCCTTGATCGATTTTTATTTTTTATTTTTTAAAAAATTTAAATTTAATTTTATTATATATATATATATATATATATGATTATTTAAATTTTGTATTTTGTTATATATTTTTTACATAATTATTTATCTTTTTTTTTATATTTAAAATATATTACATAATAATTAGTGAATTATATTATCTTTTTACATAATATAATAATAAATATAATTAATTTTCATTAGATCAGTTCGATCGACTGTTGAACCAACCGATCAATTGAACCTCTAATCAATATCAACACCGATTTGATCATCAATTCGATTATGAAAATACTGTTAAATATAATAACAGTTTCTTTTTAATATTTTCTTATCATATGTGCTTCGTTTGGATTTATATTTGTCTAGTGACTTTTATTTTTAGTGAAGATCATGGTCCAAGATTTTCTTAAAGAATAAAAATCGGAGCAAAAACAAAGGGAGTTAGAGTTAAATAATAATAATAATAATAATAATAATAATAATAATAAATGTAATTTTAAAAAAAAAAAATCTTGGAAAAAGTAAATCCAATAATCTGAATATTGAAAGGCTATGTCATATGACAGGACGCAAACCAATGCCCACAACACCATAGCAGCTACAAACAAAATGGGCATCTAGCCTAAATCAGACTGCCAGACCAACCAATATGTGGGCCCATTTGGCATCATTTTTGGGCCCATTTTGGGCCCCTTGGTGAACTTGGGATTCGATTTTAAAAGAAATATTGTCCACAAGTGGGCCCAGAAATGTGCTCAACAGACGTGACATATAATCCACTGTGTGACGCATCAGCACCTGCTTGCTTGATTCTGACCACCCATCTACTGCCACCTCACTTTTAACCGTCCGATTCTTTCATAGAAAGCAAAACGACGCCTCCTCTCTCTCTCTCTCTCTCTCTCTTCTCTCTCTCTCTCTCTATGATTAGCACACTCAGACACTGCAGTGCAGGCACATTTTCTTTCGCGGGGTTTTTTCTCTCTCTCTAAATGTATAGCTTTGCACTTGTATCTATATCCATCTGTAGGACTGGTCTGTCGTTTCTTCTCCGGAATTGAAGAATACGCTTCCTGCATTTCAAAGAAGATTTCTTCCTTTCTGTGACTCTACAATCTCTCCGATTCCTTTCTTTGCTTTAAGTGTAAGCTCATTGCTTTATTATATATCGTCTGACAACAATATTTCTTTTTTCTTTTTGGTCCTTTTACTGGAGAGCATTAATGGGTTTGCAGAATCTGTGTTGCGAGTTTTCATTTTTGAAAATATTTTTTATGTTTGGTGTGATTTTTTGTGCTGGTCTCAGTGCTATTTCTTGATGTTCTCGGAGTTATATTGGGTGCTTGTTCTTGATTGTATGTTTATTAATGCAAAATTTGGAGCTTCTTTGCTATGGTTGAGCTTCAGATTGTTTGGATCCGTGCTTTCTTGATTTGTATGTGAATCATATGGCATTATTTTAACCTTCATAGAAAGATCCCAAAGTTGGTATTTTTCATGCTTAGCGCAATTTTTGAATGTTGTCCTAGAAAACTACTTATTTGTGAAAATTATCATACTTTTGGGGGTGAACTGAAGAGACTCAATGTGAATATAACTTTTGATTTTGAGTTAGCATTGTACAATTTCTGTTAAGAAGAAATTGGTTATTGCAATATATAATCTAGAAGTACCAAATTGAAGCTTGTAGTGTCCTGGATCGGTGGCTCAAAAATTTGTGCATCTGCACATTCTTTCAACTTTACTTCTAATCTTCATACAATTTCCTGTAAATTATTCGTGTAGAATCCATAGTCTTTAGAAATGGACACGATTGTCTCAAAAGTTTGTTAAAGGATTCCAAGATTTTAGCTTCTTCATGTGAATCACTTAGACTCTGGAATTACTGTAATTGATCATCAAGAAATTCATTATCTTGCATTAAGAAGTTTGTACTGTCTTTTACTGAATTACATTGTTAAATGCATACTGGTTTCTTTCTCAGGAGAAGAGCTGACATCCTTGAAGCACTCATAAGATTGCAAGTTTCATGGACAAAATGCAAACTTAGTTTCTGACAGCTAAGCAGATGAGTGAAGATGTTATCTGATGCTATATACCATCAAACTAAGTCGTGACAGTGTAGTAGCGCCTCTGGAGATGGGACATGTCTTCAGACAAGGGAGAAGTTCGATACAAGAACAAACCCTGGATGCTGTTAGAGAGCAAATTCCATTGCCCTGGACAGAAAAAGGTTTAGTGTTTCCAGACAAGCACAAGGTTGGACATTCTTTTGGTGTTCCGTACCTTGATCCAACTTGTGAATTAAGACAAAATGGAAGCACTGAGGAAGTAGTCCAACCTAAATCTTCAGAAAATGACCGAAAGTCATGGCTTGGGCGCAAGGCATATAATGATGATGAGATTGTCAAGCACATGTCAAATTTACCTGGCTTTCTCCAGCAAGTGGAGAAGGTAAATAGCATTCAAGAGAAGGCATTAAATTTTGGAATTCTCGATTGGAATCGTTTGGAGAAATGGAAGTATAATGAGCTTATGCCTGGAACATATCACAAGAAAACATCATCAACAATCAGCAATTCCTCGGCAATTGGACTGCCTAAAATGAGTCCAAATCTGCAAAGGCAACCCTCATCGCATGGTCTGAGTCCCAGTTCACCATCTTCAAGAAAACAGCCCATGCCACATGTTTCACGATTTAGTTCACCTCAGAGACACCCACCTCCATCTCACAGTTCACATCTCAATTCATCAAAGGAAGAAAGAAACATTACTTATGACAAGAAAGAAAAATATGTTGATGGTATCAAGTCTAAAGGTAAGGAAACACATTGTCAAGAATTTCAAGCTGCCCAAAGTAGCACTATTCATAGGCAGCAAGACAATTTTGTACAGAAAGTTGAGTTTTATGACAGAAATTGTTCTAAAACAAATTTAGACAGCAGAAAAAGGAAGGATCCAAAGAAAGAGGTCATGTCAGAAAAAGAAGCTTCATCATCAGAGTGGGGCAAACATAAGCTTTCTCTCCCTTTACATGATAAAATTAATGCTCAGGGAAAAAACAATGAGACGAGATTAGATGATGGAGTGGACTTTACTTCTGAATGTTGCCCTGCAGACCAGGCAAATATTTTTCTCCATGGACCCAAACATTTCCCAAAGGGAAGTTGCTCAGAGAGTTCTCAGTTTACAGGATCCAGGACCTCAGTTGATGGACAATTGACAGAAGCAATAGGGAACAGATATTCAGATTGCTATTCTCCTCAGGAGCTGTGCTCTGGAGAATTCTCTCCTGATATTCCACGCTCGTGTCCCCTGCCTTCTGGTGCCGCTGTTCATACTGATTCTGCCGTGGAGGCACTTAACTTGTTGACTTCTCAGGCAATTGACTTAGGTATTTGCACAAATGCATGTGAGGGCATGATTTCTGTCACCCCCCTACCATTTGAAGGTAAATGTTCATTGGTGAATGAAAAAACTCGAAGGCCTTCTTTTTCAGTTGAGGCTTCTCATAATGCACAAGAGGAAATTGCTGAACAGCCCAATGTGAAAGGAAGGCCTCCCTCCCCTACTCGCCGGTTCAGCTTTAACCTTGGGAGGATGAGCAGAAGTTTTAGTTTCAAGGAGCACTCGGCGGTTCCACAATTAAGTTCTACACACACCACTGTCAGATCTGGCCCAGTGAGGCCTGAAGTTTCCTCTGTTATGGATAACTTTGAAAGAGAAAAGGCAAATGCCAGTAGCAGGGGGAGGTCCAGTCCTTTAAGGAGATTGCTGGACCCATTGCTGAAGCACAAAGGAGCTCAATCTGCTGAGACTGTTCGGCCACCAAATGGAAGCTTAGATTCCTTGACTTTTAGGAGCATGGACACTACGGGACCGACTAAAGGTAGGAAGCCTGAGGCATCAACTTGTCAGGCTCTTTTGCAGATCACATTGAAGAATGGACTCCCTTTCTTTAAACTTGTGGTTGACAATAGCTGCAACAAGCTAGCCGCTTTTGTGAAGAGGTTGCCAACATCTGGAAAGAGTGATCCTGGCATGATTTATGCGTTCTCTGTCCATGAGATTAGGACAAAGAGCATGAACTGGATAAATCAAGGATTGAAGAGTAAAAGTTGCAGCCTTGGCTATAGTATTGTCGGTGAGATGAAGATTACAACCTCTTATCATCCAAAAGTAAACGCAGCGGGATCTAGTGTATGTGTTGCAAGAGAATGTGTCTTGTATGGTGTTGACCCAGGGCAGGTGAACAAGCAAAAACCTGAATTCCCGCCTAACAAGGAGATTGCAGCCATTGTTGTAAAGAACTCTAGTGAAAATCTTAATGTTGGAGATTTAAGTGATAAGAACCAACCGTACACTGAAAGGGAGTGTCCACAGTGTGTATCAGATGTGACGTTGGACACAGAAAAAAATAATAACTCTAATGGCACCATAGTCATCCTTCCTGGTGGTCTTCATGGCACACCAATTAAAGGTGCACCTTCATCATTAATTAGCCGGTGGAGATCTGGTGGATCTTGTGATTGTGGAGGTTGGGATGTTGGCTGCAAGCTGCGAATCCTTACTGACTATAAAAAATGCAGCAATATTCTTGAAGCATCAATGTCCAGCTCTGCTATTGATCGAGTTGATCTTTTTGTGCAGGTACTGTTACAATGCTTCAAGTTACAAGTTTGCCTCTTCTACTTTGAAATTTAGTATTTGATTACCTTGGACTCTGCTTTTTACAGGGCGGAAAGAGCAAGCCTGTTTTTAGCTTGGAGCCATTTAGCAATGGATTTTACTCTATGGAATTGGATGCATCAATTTCTTTGTTAGAGGCATTTGCAACATCCGTAGCATACATCACTTGTCGAAAATTTTCTGATATCTTAGATACCAAAGACCAGTCAGATGCAGAACATTTTCCAGAAGCGATTGTAGGAACTGATAAGATGAAGACAGCCGCCACATTCCAAGGCCAAGTCCCTGCAAAGTACGTCACATGCCCGCCGTTGTCACCAGTTGGAAGGATCTAAGGGCTGCGGCAAGGGATCAGCACATAGATATACTTGTTACTGAGATAACTGGCGCCACATCTATCTCTCGAAGAGAGTATCTTGTCGGCATCAAACATTATTTTCCAATATGACTTCTGTAATTTTGTAAAGAGATCTGCGAGTGCAGTAAATCATGCTTGACCTCTTTAATCTTCTATCCATTGTTTTTCGTCTCTAAAGTTAGATTTTATGTTGCAAAAAATAATGCTGATTAGTGTCCTCCATATTTGCCTCATGACCAAAGCTGTTACAATAATTGTAACAAGATGATAGGTTTGAGATTGGATTTTGGGTGCCCTTTTATTGATTTAGTCTGAAAAATATATTACATCAATTGTATTAATAAAATGTTTTAATTTTTATGATAAATGCAGAAAAAATCTCACTTTTAAGAAGATTTTTCGTAGTATGCGAGAAGGGTTTGAGCAGCACGCAAGCAATTTTACCCTGACAATTTGAGATAGATTTTAACCATCACTTCTAAAGTATGGATTGTTTACGATGAGTTCAGTTTAACAGCCCAATTAAAGCAATCAAGGTGGGTATTCCAGCGGTGGGTTTAGGTGGTCTAGTTGTGGTTTCAAGCCCCCACAAAGTTGAGAAGGTATTGAAACAATAATCATGCTTAACAAACTTTATTTGTAAGGGACCACTAAACGGCCTTGCCAATTTTTATGGATACAACATGGCTCGCATTCGCAGACAAGTAAAACCTGTAAAGAGTTAAACTCTCTAGAGGTATAGAGCAAACTAATTGCTGCTTGAAACTTCTGGCCTCTATTTGACACAGCCTGCATTTTGCAACACTTCACATTCCGCTTTCCCATAGATGTGGCGGTAGACCTGTATTTCTGTGTGTGTGTGTGTGTGTGTGTGTGAGAGAGAGAGAGAGAGAGAGAGAGAGAGGCCAAATATTTAGCAGCTACATTGCAATAATATGACAGTAAACCTCAGCCAACTAAAAGACTAGTTCTACTCCTCTATTACATATTTGAAAGGGGTAGGAATGACGTTGTGATCTTAGATTCTAGTTCAAAGGTCAACATATGATACATGGTGGATACATATGAACCACTGACCATCAACCTTCTCAAAAACATTCGTGGCACAATGTCTTCCCCATCTGCTACCCTTTGGCTTAACCATTTCAATGCAGGTAACATACCCTACATCACCTCTAACGTGAACCTGAATATCCTTAATCTCAATTTCTAGGGGGAACTCATAGTCTGCCCATACAAATTCCCAGCTCCCCATTACAAGGTCATGACTCGATATGCCGCTCACCCCAGGGTGTACAACACACACATGCTCACCCTTTGACCAGAGAGCTTGCATAGCAGCCAAATCACCATTTCTGAAAGAAATATAAAATCTAGCATTAGCTGCTAATACTGAAGCCTTGCTGTCCTCCTGGAGAAGCCGAAGGCTATCCCTGATTTTTGCTGCTTGGGCATAGTTCTCTTCTTCAATAGCAATCTGCAATTCGCGCTCTAATGTCTGCTCATTCAGTAGGATGCTTTCGCCGCTCAAGGTACCACCAGACTCCTCTCTCATAACTTGGCATCTTCTCAATGACTGTGATCTGGAAGTTTGCCTGAAAGGTACTGCTCTGAACAAGTAAAGATGGGGGAAATTGAATGGGTATGTAGCATAAAGCATACTATTGGCAATGCATATTTCATCCAGACGGCAATAAGGTAAACATACATCAAACTATATAATAGATTGACCTTATATCATGCAACTTTCTCTTTGCCAGACCCACCCATGTCTGGAATGGCACAAACAAGCATGGGTTTGGAATTCCAATAAAATCATGCAATTGGTTGGTCGGTTACTTCCAAGGTACAACTTAAAAACAAGAAAGCTGGAATGAAGAGGAAAAGATGACAGCAGAATTTTGCCCATCACTAAGGCTGTTATCATGGAATAAGTATTGTTTCCACAACTCAGGAGTTAGGACCTTAAACAATGAAAAGTTGCTTTGGGGGTCAGTTATGTCAATATACTCGTGCTTCTTTCATTGTCATGCAAGAGAATGCCTTTGAGATGTCACCCAATTAAAGAAAAAGCAGATATGATTTATTTTCAAACTCCCGAGCAGATAGATGGCCCTTATGGGCTGGGCCACATACGTGCTACCATAACAATTACAATGGGAAGCAAGGCTGTAATAAGGGGTAAACTCGGACTCGGATAGGATATGATTGTATGCGTCAAGCCCTTCATGTGTGATATATTGGCCGAGTTTACGATACCTCTGGCCCCTATGTTAGCCAGTTTGCCATAGATTGGTGTCCTTGCCGTCACCAATGACACGTACTCTTCCGCTCTGGAGAATTGGCTTTTGGCATAAATGGACTTCCAGGAAGAGATGACCCTTTCGTGAACGAGAACTGGGGGAGGATGAGAGCAAAAGATGATCCAAAAATGTCCCAATCATGCAATTCTAGAATTCCAACTTCTAGATGAAGGTGCTTAAGCCTTCTGTCCCATTACTTTAAATGCTTTAGACCATCCTATGAGTCACGATAGCAAATAGAATTTAAAAACAAAGAAAGGCAGCTCAGGATTTACATTGCATTTTTATTTCTCAATTGTTTTGGACAATCATTTCATGAGTAAAACCAGCTAAGCAAAGGCAACCCAAATACGCAAAAAACTTAATTTTATGAACAGAGCAGCATAAAATACTAAATATCAGCAAAGTATAACAAACAAAAGATAGAATTTCTCTAGGACTATATAAGTCAATGGGTAAAGAAATGGCGCTACATCAATAACAGAGACATTTTAAGTCTAAAATAAAACTATTTTTTAGGTTAAAACCCAATAGAACTTACTTAGAGTAGCATACCGTGAAGTTTGACCATGGCAAACAGGTAAAGAGTTTTCTCCTACTCCAATATCTCCACCCAAAACTAAATTGCATTTCTTGTGAGGACACATATAGAGATGGTGGCGAAGCATCCCACCACTATCAATGCAGGAGCGAGGTAAACATCTAGGATCTCTGGCATCCAACATTACCTACAACCATAGGATCATGCAATTGAAGACTATCAGAATAAACTCTAAAAAAATATAAGAAAACACATGAACTAGCTCATGTTCCTCACTGAGGACGAGGGAAAAGATTCGAATCTGTATATTCCAGCATTCAAGGGATCCTAGAATCCAATTTCCAAATTCCAATAGCATTTTTTCCTCGAGGACACAGCGGAGAGAGAAAATGAACAAAACGTTAATTAAATCCTTGTACTATATTATACACTCAAGCAAAAAAAATAAATAATAATCTTCAATTTTATACAAACACAAACATTTGAGTTCAATGAGTCTAAGCCAAACATTGAACTCATAACACCCCCCAACTACAAACTCAACTAAGTATCACAGGTAACTCCAAAAAAAAAGATATTTCTCTAAAAATCGAATAACTATTACAAGAAAAATAATACTTATACGTCACTTACATGGCTGAAGAAAGTTGGTCGATTCAGCTGAGGTTTGAAATACAGAGCAGAAAAACTCGACGCCTCCATTGCCGCAAATATCTTATCAGCTGTCAACTGTTTATAATAAAAATTGAAAAGGAATAAATTGACGAGTTAATCCACAATTTCAGAATAAAATTCAAATACCTTTAGAAAAGATATCGGTAACGAATATCTGTTGAGAAAATTTTGGGACTGGTTCTTCGACTTGCAGGAGAGATCGCGAGAAATTGATGATACGGTCTGCTGATAGCTGCAGTTATTTAAAGAAGAAAACTTGACCGCTGATGGGAGACAGAACTTACATGTTCTTTTGGGCTTGGGTTTTATGTTCGAAACGGGCTTTAATAATATCGATATTATAGTTTTGGGCCTTGTAGTCATCTTCCTAAGTTTGTTTTTATTGGGCTATAACTTATAATTAAAGCATTGAAATAGGGCACCATGGTACATTTATATATGTCAATGAGGCATTGATCAATTGATGAATATGAGGCTCCAAGAGTTTGAAATATTGGTTTGAATTCCCAATTATAATTGTTGATAATAATCATAGTATTCGATGATAGTTGATGTTTAATTCTTAATTATTTATTGATTAATAGGATAATGTAATAATGTTAAGAAAATAAGATATTTTAACCAGATTAAAGCATCAATTGTTTTATTCAAAATTACCTAGTTTAAATTTATGGCAATATTTCAACTATTCCAAATATAACTTTTAATCAAATTATATGCTCGTATAAATATATAATCTCATGTAAATGGGTGTCCATTGAAATATTGTTTGGTGAAATAATATAATCAAACTTTCGAGCTTACCCGACAATCCTTTCTTCACAATTTTTGCCCTTTATACTAAAAAATAAATAAATAAAACCTCGATCTAGAATAATCAATAAACGAGTCATTATATAATCTATATATTGCCTTCATAAGCCCTTTTGTTTTTCTTTATTTTATTTATTGATTTACTTATTCTTCGGTGGACAAGGTAAAACAATGTGCTCATCTGTCATTGGCACGTCTAATCAATTAGTTTAATAGCATGAATTATAAGTATTGAGTTTGTGGTTTAGGTAGAAGGAGTCATTTATGAGGTTAATTAGTTAGGGTCCGTGATGAAAGTATTTGGATATGAACCAAAACCAATTAGAAACTTCTTTTGAGTCAATAGACTATTAATTACCTTAATTAATACTGCTATAAGTTAAATAATTTTCCTTTTTCCCTAATTTAGACTAAAAAACTTATAGATATAGCTACTATTATGCTTGGTCAAGATAATTGCGGATTAACATAGGGATTAAATAATTATTTAGTTAATTGTTATTGTGCATAAATTGACTTGTCCGGACTTGCAAAGTTTTAACACCTATATTAAGTAATGAAAATCTAATAATTTCCCATAACTTTTTAAAAATTTATTTTGTCAACTTTTTCATAAATTTAAGCACACAATTATAAATCACACCTTTTTTTTCTTTTTTATTGTTGTAGTTATTATGTTAATTTGATCAGTTAAAATTGAAATCTTAAAATTATAAGGTTTTAGGTTCGAATTCTATCAGATTAAGAGTTTTTATTTACTTTTTATTAATTTATAATAAATTATTATTAATTATTAAAAGTTAACTATTAATTAATTATTGATATGATTCCACGATATTGATATTTATAATGTACCAATATATGCAATCGATTCACTAAAAAAAAGTTTGGCCAAAAACAAAATTATTCAAGCAAGATAAAGAAACTTATGGGAAAATTATAACCTAAAAAAAACTGACAAAATTGAATTCCAACCTGAGAGCACTAATACACAAAATATATATATATATATATATATATATGATACCAACATATTTCGTTCTAATTAATTAGGTCTAAATAATGTTGGGGTGCATTGATTTACTCATTAATGGGTGAACTAAATTAGGATATACTGGGTCAAACTGTCTCGCATCAGGGACCTAGATAAGGGTATGGACTATTTTAGTACAGTAATTTGATAATAATCCAATACACAATTATTGAAAAATAATAAAAAATTAACATCCTAATCAGATAAAGAAATGAAAGATAGAGTTACATAAATCAACCACCCCTCTTGTAGATGTTGTAATACATTTATTTACACATTCACACGCGTACGTGAAAAAATAGGTTGAAATGCACACTAACACACGTCATCATGTAATATCTTTTAAATCTTTTCCTCCATAAAATGGGGTCTAACTCACTCAAAAAAAAGTTTGTTCTCTTTTATAATTCCACTATTTTTTTGTAAGATTTTAAAAAAATAGGATTGAAAAGTTCAAGGATAGCTTATTCCCATTAAAAATGAGAAAAGTCATTCTTCATTCAACCATAAAAAATAATATTTATTCCCATTTTGGTGAAATTAATGGGTATCATAACTTTTAAAAAAAAGAAAAAGAAAGAAAAAATTCCATACTTACTCTCAAAAAACATCCTAAAAATTTTGATTATGCCACACACACACGTGCACACACATTCACATACATTTTTAATACATTATGCATATAATAATATATATAAAACAAAAATATATTAATGCAATATATATACAAATATAATTTTATTTTAAATATGAATTAACATATAAGTATACTTATTAATTACAGTATATTAATCTATAAAAACATATATTAATATGTGCATTTTACACACACATATACTCGTATATAATTATATATATTTATTAAGATAAATTCTATAATTATTTATATGTGAATAATATGTATTTACGCTCGCACTATCTGAATACCCACACACACTTACACGTATATTTGCATATAGGACAATTATAAAACTTATTCTACAAATATATATAATTTTAGATACATATATAAGTCTGCATGGAGTATGTATGAGTTAGCTTACCTTTGTCGATAAATGTAATTCTAAATTTGTACTATTATCATATTTTAATATTATTGTCTTTTATTGTGTGTAGATATGAGAGTATATTAAGATCTTTTAATATTTATTATAAGTATATAATTATGTATAGATATGTATTTATGTGTGTTTATATTACAGTTAAAATAATAACTATGTTATTAGCTATTATGCATAAATTCTTATGTTTAAATATGTGTGTATGTATTATAGTTGCTAGTATAAAAAGAGTAAAATTTTCAATCAAATTATGTATTTAAGTGAACCAAATAAATTAATGAAAAAAACTGTCTAATTATGGTTTCAATCCATATATGTACTCCAAGTGAAAAATTATTCTACTTTACCTTTTTCTAATACGAACAATTATTGTACTAAATATGTTGTTAGGATTTTATATGTCCATTAATCCAATTACTTTGCGAATAAAACTATTATTTTTGAAAATATTGAAATATAACACAGTTGATCAATTGACCCACACAAAATCCACAATACAAAAAATCCCAAAAATATTAAAATTAGTGTTCATGTATGGTCACCAAATCCAAGTAAAGTAGGGTCGTTTTAATTTGCCCCCAAAAATATCAGCACTTAGCAGCCCAAAATTGATCTGTCTATTTTGAACTTTGATTGGGCAGTAGATATTGAACATGGAAATTTGAAGATGTGAGGCTATGATTTTCTTTTCCTTTTGAGTACGTAAAAGTGAGGCTATGATTAGATTAGTGCATCATATTATCCCAAGTTGTCCACTATGATATCATATGTTTGGGGATAATTAAAGGGCACATCACTGTTAACAAATCTCCAAAAGTCAAATCTTGTTTCACATCAATTTTGTTTTAGTTTAATGTGAAAATGGACTCACCCTAAACTCAAGCTATCATTTTTTCTATTATTATTGTTATTTTTATTATTATTATATTCGTTGTCATTGTAATAATTTATATTTTACAAAAAAAAAATGTATGGTCATGATCATTATTAAGTACAATAGTTTTATTAAAATAGTTTTATTTTCTATGTGTTTTGTGAATTATCCTTATCACAGCAAAGTGTTAGCTTTATTTATAATATACTAAAATCGAATAAATATAGTGCATAACTATAAATGTACGATTTTTGAAAATAAAGAATTTGTTGATCATGTAAAATTTGCAATAGTGTTCTTATAAAACAAAATTTATGCTATCCGTAAGGTTTTTAATTTAAGGTTGTCCTTGAAATTTTGACCAAGAAATAAAAAAAAAAAAAAGTATATATGGTAATAATTTATTGAAGATGCATATAATAATATTCTGTTTTGGTCATAAAAATAAAAATAATGTTGCGATTTAGTCAATATGGACCAAAAAAGTCTAGATTTTGTCACACGCTAAATTGCTATATTATTTTTAATTTCTTGACAAAATTTAATTTCTTACATTGGTAATATTTGCAAGTATTAATAAACTATTTAATTTTTTTTAAATGTTACTTAGTGTCATAATTGTTTTATGATTTAACCAAATTAGAAGCTTGTGGATAAAATTAAATTGTTAACCCAAGGACCTTATCTAATCAATGACATCACAATAACAATTAAGTCACCCAAAATTATATTTTGAGATTGCATGGCTATTCTGATTTCCATAAACAACTAAATTATACTTTTTTAGATAGCATTTTATCTTATAATTTTTAACTAAATTCAAAGTATATGATAGTCATATATGGATACATGGATACGTAGACGTAATTTTAGAAGATAAATAGCTTAGAAGACTGGTTATTCATGCCGAAATTCACTCACAGATTTCCACTAGAATTAGAACCTTCACCCCATCATTGGAAGTGAGTAATATATTGATTGATCCACCAATTAAATTGTGGTCGATGGCAATTTATTGTCATTTTTATTAACCTTTTGGCTACACTTAGTATTTTATATATATACATATACATACACACATATATACATATATATATGAATGAAATGATTAAGTTTTTAAATACATGAAACAATTGATTATAAATAACACTGTATGAGTAATTTCATACCAAAAATAAAACGAATAATGAAATATCGAGAGGTTTTTTTATATCAATAAATATTACATCATTTATGGTGAAAGATTGATAAAGAAAATTTGATTGGAGACAGGGAACGGGATTACAATTGAAAAGATTCTTGGGGTGAAAAAGAAATTGCATATTTTTTCATTTTCCCATTAAAAATGTAAAATAAAAATTCGAACCACACAAGATACTTGTAAAACGGAATAGGCATTTTAGGCCAAACTGTGGTAATCATGGATTTCCAAAGACTTGTTTGGACATTTTGCAGGAACGATATCTTATGATCATGAATCTTACAACCTTTGAAGAAATAAGTATGAATCGAATTTATGTAACTCTTGACATTTTGGCATTTTGACATTTTCAAAGTTGATCTTATCAGGCAAAGAAATTAATAAAGACTACAGTGTGTAGACCAATATAAGATATAAGGAAGAGGGGAGCAAAAAATAAAAAATAAAAAAATTCAAACTTCAAATCATCTAATTTGAATAATTTTACAAGCCTTTGAAATATTCTAGAAGATATTTTTCTGATTTTTTTTGCTCCTCTCTTTATCTGGTTATAACAATTTAGAGCCTTTTCATGATACTTGACAATAGCTTTTCGCAAAAATATAGTGATTATTTTAGCCATTTTGATTTAAGCAAAAAATTAGCAAATTGATTAAGAGGTTTTAAAGAAAACAAGGGTGTAAACGAATTGAGATAATGAATATACATTGTTATTTAAATTTATATTAAATTTTAAAAATTATATTTAAATTTTAAAAATTATTAATTAAATCGAATTTGAATTAGTTTTAATTAAATTGAATTTGAATAATTTAATTTTTTTACGTATTTTAATTTAATCGAGTTGGAACAAAACTTAAAATTTTTAATGATAGATCTTCGGTCATATCGAATAGTTGAATTTGATATTCATCCTTTTTTTTTAAACATCGAATGAGCCGAGTTAAAAAGAAAAAAAAACATGAAACTTTTACATGCGATTCAAAGTAGTTGGACAAATATGCTAAGAGTGATTGATTTGGAAAACCACGTGGACTGAACTAATTACTAATAGTATAAATGGAAGGAGCCGATTAAAATATTAAAAACGAGTTATTCGAAGTTAATGATAGCACATGGACTCAATTGGTTCATTACTAAGATTTATGGCAAGTTGAGGCCTTTTTCTTTTTTCTTTTTCAAATGCTTAGAAGAAAAAGAGTACTCATTTTGTCTCATTTTTGTGTGTTTATTTTGTATGGACACAATTTTTAAATAAGAATTTCACAAACATAAGTAGTTGATTAGTAATTAAAAATTAAACGTGTCATATTATTATATTAATAAATATTATTTTTTGAGTAAAAAATTATTTGAGCGTTTTTATTTTTTATTTTTAAATAGAAACATTAAGTTTAAAATAAAGGGAATATCAGGACATAATTTAGAGAATTATAATTCCAAACAAGTAGAATTAATTGAGGTTGCATTTGAATAGAATAAATTGGATTCTAGATAATGATTTAAATGAAGGATGTCAAATATTCTTATAATATGAATTTAAAACACACAAAAATGACTCAAAAAATAGTTCAAAATAGGAGTTTAACAATTTATGAAAATCCTGATATTATTCAAACAAACTCAATGAATATATTATTATTAGTTTAATTTATTTTTTTTATCTCAAATCCATTAATTCAAATGATCAATCAAAATGGAGCTTGAAAGTAAAGCTAATTTCCTCCCATGATACTTCATTGGTTTAGAAATGATAAAGATAGAATTAGCATCAAATCAAGAATCTTGGAATACATTTGTGATTGGTAAAAATTCAATTTCTTTTTTCGATTGGTATTGCAATAACAAATTTCCATTTGTGATTGCAACAAAAATTTAATTTGTGAGTTAAGCTACATTTATTAGAGTGGCATGTGTGACAAAATTGTTTGTTCCCAATTTATTGTGTAATGGATGGATCCATCTACATGCTTAGTTGCTACATTAATATTTTCAGGAAAGGAAATAGTTCAAAACTTTTACCATTTAGATTTAAAACCAATATTTTCACTATCATATCAATTCCTTTTTTTTTTTTTTTCAAAAATAATTTCATGATTGAAGCAATATTTTCATGTTATAGGCAGCATTAAAAAATGCCACCATTTTCGCCATTACCTTAAACAAATCATAATGAGGGTAAAAATGGAAAATACCATTCTTTACAAATAAAAAAGTTCAGTTATAAATTCTCTTAATGCATATCACTATAAAATTGAATTCATTTTTTCCTCCAATTTATAATTTTCCATCTCTTTAAAAAATATTTCTCCTGTCCCTGCCTCACTCCTCAACTGTTCTCCGTGTTCAACTCTCGGTTTGGCAGACATAGAAGACAAATCAAACGAAACTATTAGGAGAGAGAAGAAAAAACTAGGAGAGAGAGAAGAAAAAACTAGGAACACCCCCACACCCCAGTTTTATAGAGAGAGAAAAAAAAAGGTTCCTTTCTGCGATTTTTCAGTTTCAATCATTTCAAATTTTTTTGGCAGTAGCAGTGGAAAAATCTATCATTATCTTCCAAGATCCTTGATTTGGAAACTGGTTTTTGGCTTGTTAGATCTTCGAGGGTAATTGTTTTTGGTTTCTTGGTGGATTCTTGATTGAGTATTGAAAATAAAGGGAGTTTCTTTTGTTGAGGATGAAGAATGTTGATTCTCAAAAGGGTTTGTTTGTGATGTAATATGGCACTGTTTGTTGGCTGCCATACACATACAAGATGTCGTTTTACATTGGTCGCGAGTCTTCAAAGGTTCGCCTTTTTCTTTTTCTGCACTTTTTAGTATATGGTATTCGGTTTTCGTTTTTGCTTCCTTGCTAGTTTGGTTTTCTTGTTAATTGTCCGGGATTAATTTTATTGAGGTGTTTTTTGTTATTTTTGTCACGAGAAGTTATGGAAGAGAATTTGTGCGGAGACAGCAACAGAACTCAACCTTCTTGCAGAAAATTGGAAGTATATTATAGGGGGTCTCATCTTTCAGGTATCTTCGTACCTATTGTTTATGTTTATCGATCAATATCTGCTTGCTTACCTGAAATGGCTGGTGATAGTGCCAGAGCAATTCCCTTACCAAAACAAGAACTGAATTGAAACTTTTGTAGTGGAATTATGAAAACCATAACATATTCCTGACCGATCATGAGATTTTTTGCTCAAACTCATGGCCATCAAGAATCGTTGTTTAAAGTATTTATATTTTTCATGACAAATAATTGATTTTTTCTGAGTTGTCAACTAATTGAAATTAAAAATTGAACCCACAGAAAAACCCATGTTCCAAAATTTGCTATTTACTTGTAAAAGGTCCCACCCTCCCCTCCCCCTTGGCTAAGAAAGAACTTAGTGGTGGTGGTTTGCAGATGGAGTAATAATTAGGCAAATAGGACGTCAGATGTACTTCTTAGATGCATTATTTTTGGTACTGTCTTTTAAGGTTGTTTAGATGTCAAGAAAAATCAAATTCTTGGTGGCTTTCACATTTATCCTTTGCTAGATGTTGATCATGTAATATTGGAGAAAGAATTTGCAGTGGAAAAATTGTGTAATAGAGAAGTGTTTGGATCGTATGAAAAGTGCAGAACCATGGTTTGATAGACCACATAGGTTTTCTGTATGCTTTATAAATTTTTTATAGATGACAGGTTGATCATAAGGAAACTACGTCAAGTATTACTTCTGCTCTAGATTATGAATATTGATCTGGAATTATTGCCAGCTGCTTGTCATTCTCCATATTCCTATGATTTTGTCAGTTATGGTGAAAAACATGTCTTTCTAGTTTTTATGATTTGAGTTATAGGGAATTTTCATACTCGATGCCAATTTGTTGGAAGACCTTAAGATCTTTCGAACAGCTAAGATTTGTATCTTGTTATGCTATTTATGAATTGGGAAGTCTATATTAGGTTACATAGTTGGCATTAAGTAAGCTCTAGCTGTCCCTTGATAAATGTTGCTAAAGTTAAGTTCTACTATCATTTATTTCCAAACTGAAGACATGAACAATATGTGGTTTATTATGGTATTTGGTTTCGGAAGTGGAATATATATGGTTTTATGTGATGACATATGCTGATCTCTCTAGCTAAATGGATCATGCTTTTTCTGCAACTTATATCTAATAGCTCGTATTTTCCTATTTACTTTTGGCATGGTATCAGCATAGAAACTGGGAACATGATTTGTGGAAGAAACTTTCGGTGGCTGGGCCTTAAGTATTTTCTTTTTATGGGAAGACCATAACACTTTTGAGTCTGTTATTTGAAAATTGATGGTGCTTGCCGTTACCTAGGATGGATAATTACTTTCATTGAACTCAGGATATGGGTGTTAGCTTTAGTTTATTATGTTTTATGCCCTTTTGCTTAATTTCCTTGGGGTATCTGTGGGCTATATTTTGTTTGGATCTATTATATGATGTCTATCTATAATGCCTTTGATCAGTACATCCATGGACTGGCAGCCCGAGGAGTTCATTATTTACATCGGCCAGGACCAACACTTCAGGATGTTGGCTTCTTCCTTCTTCCGGTAAAGCATAAACTATTTTTGTTTTTGTTGCTTAAATGTTACTACTAACACGCCTGCTCTTTTCTGGGGATTTTTTCTTATGCTATAAACTTTGTCCACCTGTAGGAGCTTGGGCAAGACAAAGCTTACATCAGTGAAACTGTATTTACCTTTATTTTTCTATCTTTTGTCTTGGTGAGTTTTCACACTATTACATAATATTTTGTATGCAACTTATTTTCAGTTTATGTATAATGTTCTACATGTTTGTGATGCTGCATGCAGTGGACTTTTCATCCTTTCATTTTGAAGAGCAAGAAGATCTACACTGTCCTGATATGGTGCAGGGTATTGGCATTCTTAATTGTAAGTGCAATTTTTGGTCACCTTCTTAGTAGCCTTTGTGGACCTATTAGTTCTTTGAATATCTAATTCTTAATGATGTGCCAAATAATTGAAGCTTAATAAGCTTTTTAAAGTTTTTTATTTGTAGATAGCGTGCATTTAAGTATATGGAAAATTGGTTTGGGGGGAGGGGGGAACTCAATAGTCATTTGATTTGCGTTTTGAGAATACTATGGGAACATTTTGAGAAAGTACTGAGTTTCAATGTTTTTATGATTAGTTTTCTTTCTGTACTCAGGCTTGTCAATTTCTTCGGATCATAACTTTCTATTCTACTCTGCTGCCCGGTCCAAACTATCATTGTCGAGAGGTAAAAGTTGACTTGGTTTTTTCCTTTCTCACTTGATGCCGTGTGCTTTTACTTTCTGCTGAAGATCTTTGTCATTTTTCTATTTTCTGCAGAATTTGTATGTGAACTGTACAATTTATACTGGAAAATTTGTTCTCAATGATGTAGGGCTCAAAGCTTGCTAGGCTGCCTCGCCCTGATAATATTTTAGAAGTTCTATTAATTAATTGTAGGTGACTATTTCCTTGTTGGTTTCTCATCTGGTGTTCTAATGCCAAGAAAAATATTTGATTGTGTGCTCATTGGAATTTTTATGGTTGTGCAGTTCCTCGTGGAGTGCTTTATGGCTGTGGTGATTTGATATTTTCATCTCACATGATATTCTCTCTAGTCTTTGTGCGAACATACCATAAATACGGCACTCGAAGGTAATACCATGGTTATCTCTTGCCATAAGATGATGCTCAGGTTTTGTTTGCAATTTTGATGTTAAGAAGATATATTCGACAATGGTTCTATGAAGTTGTGACATGTATCTTGGTGTGGTATGGCAGGCTTGTGAAGCATTGTGCTTGGTTAATTGTTGTGATTCAGAGCCTGTTGATTGTTGCATCCCGTAAGCACTACACGGTTGATGTTGTTGTGGCATGGTAAATTATCTATTTAAGCTTCACTTTCGACTTAGTGCCTGTAATTCCAACAATATCTGATAGATTTCCGAACTCATGATTTTGTTGCAGGTACACTGTTAATTTGGTGGTGTTCTTTATAGACAAGAAGTTGCCAGGTTGGCATTTATTGTTCTCTGAATAGTCATATCTGCTTTATTTCTGTCTTGTTCTCTCCCAGTGCCCGTTGTTGCAATTTTGAGCCCGACTTGGATTATCTTCTTGCAGAACTGCCCGATCGTTCCAATGGAGCTGGAGCATCATTGCTCCCATTGAGCAAGGATAACAAGACTAGGGAAGAGAATCACAAACTCATGAATGGAAATTCTGGGGATTCTGCCGACTGGGTATGCAATTGCTCCCCCCCCCCCCCCCCCGCCCCCATCTCTTGATATTTCTATGAATCTGCTTTCGATAATGAGTTGCATCAGTTTTCTTAACATTGCTCTTTTCCTTTTCAGAAGCCAAGAACTCAAATCAATGGCAAGATTATGGAAGAAGGGAATGTTGTGCATGTTGAAGCAGTTATCAATGGTGTATAATCAATGAACGATGCATCAGTGCAACTATTTGGAACTGCATGGCCTTGATCATTCTACTTCACAGCTTGTCTCTGGAAGAATCATCCCCACTGTTCCGCAAGACCGGTAAACATCATTTGTAATCTAGATTATGGAGTCCTGGTTATGCTTTTCAAAGTTTTGTAGTCCTTGGATGGACTTGCAATGTCATCAACAGCACCATAATGCATCATGGAATTCCAAAATTGTAATTGCTTCAATTATTATTGATCATATCTCCCACTTACTTGTGCTTCATTATTAATTATTTGCAATGAAAAACCATCATAATATGAAACGGAACTTATAAAAACCTCAAGAACTGCGTACCCCTGTAACCTAAGTTTCCACATATATCATGATACCCATACTTGTATGTTTGGATGGTTCGTGAAACAGTCGACAGAGGGACAAATTGCCGTTGCCCTTGCATAGCTTATATCATAGTCAGCTGTCTGGAAATCAAGGAATCTTCTGAACTGGAAAGGTCGCTTTATCTAATGGACACTTGCATCTTTGATCACATGCCTTGCAGAGGCTATTCTACATTTCTTAATTTGAGAATGAAGAAAAAATTGGCCAATCCCATGTGCTAGTGGGACTGGGAGCATGTTCAAAATTTATACCCTTATAACCAATTGACTGTAACTTGAGGTTGCTATTCATACTCGGTACTTGGCTTTGCTGATTGAACTTATAGGGTGTTCGGATTGGGGGATTTAGCAGCAAATTATTTCAAATCCATAGTATTTGTCTGAATAAACTCGAGTTAGTATGGGTTTTAGATCATTTGGCAATCAGTTTGAATTATTTTTTTAATTATCATCATGGATTCGAAATCCTTTCATATTAAAACTTTTTAGTTTTAAATCATTTCTGAAAGGGGGATTTACTGCGTACCAGACTGATGTTGGCTTTATTTGCCTCACCCATAAAAGAGTGTGCTGATAAAAGAGATATATGTTGAACGAGGTTTGATTTTAAGTGGCCGAAGAATAAACTCATAATTACAACAGAAGTTGAAGTTTTGGCTACTATGTTTGTTCCACTAATATTCTACTACATATGTTTCAGAGTTGGCACGTTTCTGGTAAATGTACCAGACCCCCGCATACCAAACAGTGTGTGTGTGTGTGTGTGTGTGTGTGTGTGTGTTTTCCTCTTTCTTGGGTGGGGTGGGGTGGGGTGGGGAGTTGGGTGGGTTTTCAAAGGAACACAATGGATCTCCTACCTACCATTCTTTTGCACTTTGGAGAAGTTCAGTTGACACATACGAGGGCGAGGAGGAGTTTTCAACGTCGAGCTCTCACATTAAGGCCGTGATTGCTTATGGAAATGATTTTAAAGAAATCTAATTTAAATTTTTTTTTTTTTTGTTGGTTTCTCCAACACATTTTTTTCATTTTTCCAAAAAATATATAAATCTAAACACCTTTTCATGAAAACAATATATTACATTTATTATAATTATCATATTTTTATTTCTTATCTACGTACTATGCTAATTAATCATATTCACGTTAAAAGAAAATTCATGTCATGTCATATGTAGTCGTTATATATATATATTTTTATTTAAATACATTCTCAAAAATTATTCTTATTTCTCTAAAATTACTTTATCTCAACTTTTTCTCAAAAATATAATTTTTTTGAAGTAAGATGTCAAACAATCACTCCTAAATCTTCTACTCTTATTTTCCAAGCAAAGGAACATGAAAGCGTGAAGAAAGCAAAAACAAATGTTGTGTCCCCCATCGACAGACTTTCCGACGGGAGAAAGACTTATAGAAAGGGAAGATAACATATCTGGCGGGCAAAGATTTTGAGGGTGTTTGATTAAATATATTTAAATTTTTTTATAAATTTCTACATCACATAAAATATTTTTGGAGTCTATATGATATTAAATTTTATTTTAAAAATAATTTATTAAATATTTAAATAAAATAAAATTACAAAACTTTTAAGATGTTATAAATAATAATTTTGTAATTAAAATGATCAAAATTAAAAAAATTTATTAAAATAAAATTTTATTTTAAAAATAAGTTAGGATGAATATACTTTTTTATAAAAGTTTATAAATTCTCAATATCTTGTAAGCTTTTAAAAAAAATTACTAAATATTTTTCAACAGCTTATAAGTTCTTAAGCTTATAAATTCGCCAAATACCCTTTTATTTATATATATATATATAATATAATATAATATATCTGGCTTCTTACTTACATGTACGAGGTTAAATCAAGAAGGCCAAGGCTTATGTTGGCCACCTCTACGTCACAATTTGTGGTAGAGGTGGCCTCTGTTGGCGCGGCCCCGGCCCAGGCCCAAGTCAAGTACAAATGTTTAGGAAGCCCAAATCAATTTATGGAGCAGTACAAATCTTTATGGAGCCTAATGTTAGAAGTTATGGATGTAATCCTCTATGTAGACCAGCTGCAAAAAAAAAAAAAAAGGGATAGCTGATGAGAAAATCCTTAATTCTTTTCTTTAGTTTAAAGGACACAACAGTCCAGACAGCCAAAGGGTGAATTTGTTTTGACTGAACTAGGAAAAATGAAGTAAGAGGTGTTCTGTATATTACCAAATCTAAATTTTGGTACTTTGTATAGCCATTAGCTTGGTAATGGAGTAAACGCTATAAGTTTAAGGACCTTATGATATCAAGGCATCATTTGGACAATTCTATGAAGGGAAACTTAGTGTGTGTTAAAATTAAGGGTTAACTTTGATAAACTGAAGAGTGAGAATTGCAAACTGATTCTTAAACACAAGTATGATCTTTGTAGTAGAGAATAGTTGATTGTGGAGAGCAGGTGAGAGCTTTCTTTTGTCGAAGCGCTCTCAAAATCAACTGGGCTTTGACCAATTTCTCCTGTATTTTCTTCTTACAAGAATCGGAATTATCACGATAATATGCAAGTTCTTTTTCACCTCAAAATCTTGATCTATAATGAAATTTTAGATTGATGATACCGTCCTGTTCAAAAGTTGAACAATTTTACTATGGAAGAAACTGATGAGGGCTAGGCAAGTGTTGAATATTGATGACATTTTACGCAAAATCAAGTTCAAATGGAATTTGTGCACGTTTTTGTGTTAATAAATCTCTCAAACATAATGCTGTGTGATACATATATATATAAGCATATTCAAAGACATCCAATAATGCATAAAATCTTCTCAATTGGACTTCACCCCGCCAACACACAGACACCCTTTCTTTCTCAATAATTCCTTCCCTCATTCACTTTCTTTTGATTTTCTTTTCTTTTTTGGGTGGGGGTGGGGTATAAATTCTTTAGCATCATACTATATTTTTCTTTCTCTGGTATTTTGGGAATGGGGCTGTATACAGCTAGTTTTGTTAGCCATGTGCCCTCCCTATCATGTGTATCTTTGTTGATACATTTGGGCGGAAAATTGTCCCCTTAGTTACTAATATTACAAAATGTACAATGCAGGGATAAGGGCTTCATGCGTGCCCCACTGCATGACCAAGGAGTATTCACGTTGGCGTAATTTAAGCATCCAAATCAGTATTCTAGTCAACACAAAGTTCTCAAACTTTTGTGTGTGTGTGTGTGTGTGTGGAGAGAGAGAGTGGCAAAATAGAGATTAGATATCGGGTGTTTCCACATGAATCATAGATATAACGAGTTTAGTTTCTGTTTCACATCAAAAGAATAAGTAAAATAAGACTTAATATATCTGTGTAGGTTTAAGATTTAATAATTTAAACGCTTGGATCAAGTTAAATTCTATAGGTATGTTTGGAAAATCACAATTGATGGGCTCGAGTTTACCCTCAACAAGTAAAAAGTGTGACAAGCCACTCCAATATGTTTTTTCAGACGAGGGTTTGACTTTCTTGAGATGGTAAGAGTTGTGGTGAGAGCTTGGGAGTTAAAACCCAATGTTTGATAACGAGATGCGATGATTTACATGTTTAAAACACAATACCTTAAACTTTTGAGTTAAGTTGAAATCTATATAGGTGTGAGACTGAATTACAATTGATGGACTCCCCTCGGCTTAATCTCCACAAGTAAGAAGCCCTCTCCAAGAAGAGAGAGAGGATATGCATATATTAATTGGCCCAATCACTATAGATGAAGTCCCAATATTTATTGACTTAATCTCTACAAGTAACAAGTATGATAGGCCCACCAAAAAGAGACAGAGGGTTTGCGTATATCATCATCCTAAGTTCATAATTAGGATATGTGTGATAAGTAAGAGTACCTTTTTCTTTTGCATGCTTATTTTTTTCGCCTATTATAAAGAAGGGTACTCTTTTTTTTCTGATAAGGAAAGAAGGGTCCCCTTGATCCCTATATGGGTGGTACAAATAATTACGCCTTCTTAGGGACATAAAATCACTTGCACTACTTGCCTTATCGGACACCATATTATATAACTACAAAGGAATTTGAGTTTGAAAGACTGAATTTTGAGACTGGAAAATTAATCGGTCGCAATTTTATACATATCAGACAACCGTTCTAGTGGGTTAGATTGTGACCATATGCTATTCAGAAGCTTTTTTTAAGTAAGATTCATTTTTTATCAACAACTTCAGTCATGAAATTTCATAGGATTGTTTGAAGCTCATGATTATTTTTTGCCCAAGGGTCTATCAGCTTAGCACCTTGGGAGTATCTTGCTAACTAGTTCATTTTGGAATGCACTATACTGAACCCAAAATCAGGCATCCCCTTCCTCCCACCCACCTGCAGGGTGGGGAGAGGGGGTGTCAACTGGGATAAGGGGATTGACTGCACTGCTGATTAAATCATATTTAAATCCCTTAGTTTAATTATGTAAGTAGACCCTTGTTGCTTTTTTCACTTAAAGCTGTGGAGGATGCCTGGGAATGAGATTGATCATTTTTTGGTCTTGTATCAAATTGAGCAACTAATATCTATTATGTACTATTGAGGCTGCCAAGAAGCTATCTGAAATTGTCAAACTGAGCTATGTCAAACTTTCTTCTGCCTCTGTACAATAAGTTACTTTGATGCCCGCTGAAATTCCAGATAATACTGAACTAGTGTAAGTTTTGGTTTAGTCTAACTCAGGACCTGAAGAAACCCAAATTCTTCCACCGGGTAGACACATTTTTCATTCATTTAGCACCTCGCTGTTCTTGTTTTTTAAGGGCAATTTTGGTTGAGTTCATATCTTGACGAGTTGAGAAACTTTTCTAGAGTTTCTTTTCCTTTAATTGGTCTCTCTCTCTCTCTCTCTGTCTCACTAGATTTGTGGAGATGGACAGTAGATGCTTCAACAGGGTGAGGCAAGGGGCACTGAAATTGGAGAAAAAGTATTTCAAACTTACTCACTTTGAAGAGGTAATCCTGATATCATATACTACTTTCTTGTTCTACTTTATCATTTATTGCTTGCAATTACTGCTATTTATCTATATCCTTTGTGTTGGTGACTGTATCTGTATTAGACCATTATGGAAATCATACTCATAAGAATGAGCATGCATTCTTTCATGCAACTTCGATCAAAAATTATTCTGCACCCGTTGGGGGCATAGCCAATTAACTCTCTGTAGCGTTGAAGTCATTTTAACACTAATTTTTTCGTTTCACGTTCTTTAGTCCACTTTTCATTGTTAATATCAGCCAATCTAACTCTCTCATGTGTTTTTGATGTTTGCAAAGATGAAGAGGATGAAGGTTACTAGGTAGTGAAACTGAAGAAGCTCTTCCATAACAAGAAGGTAAATGTAATTATCCCAAGTATTCCTTGGTAGTTTTGTGGTTAGTATGTTTGCTCTGTTTCCTCACTGCTTGCTGTGAAAATATGCGTATCTATTTCATCATGAGCACAAGATGACATTTTAGTATTGCTATGTCTCTCCCTCTCTTTCATTGTGCTTAACTTTCTGTCGTCCCTCGACTCGTGCACGAACCTTCCTGTTTTCTTCGGCTTGCCTTCACCTTATCGTAATGGCGCCCGAGCCAAGGGTCGAGCCTAGAGCCTAGAGCCAGCGAGCCCAGAACGGCTGAACCAACATAGACGCCATCTGCATTCTCCATCAGATGAGAGATTAATGAGTTATCAGAAGCAATGGATGAGATGTGTGCTACTACTATCAAGATGGAAGAAGAGCTTTCAAAAATAGAAGCGGAGAGTAAGAGGATGCTAGAACAAGCTCTCGAGGAGGCTCGGAAGAGAGAGGATTGGCTACAAGAGAAGTGATGATCTGTAAATTGATTCAGAGATTTGGGTACAAAAGCCATGGATATGCATGCAGGTGGGAGCAACAAGATTTTGTGATGGTTAACCTCTTGGCTACTTGCTTGGACTGTCACACTCATTTGTACGGATGGTTTATTTGATTCATGGGATGATGTTTTGTAAATGACTTAGTTTACATTGTTGTTGATGGTTAAAGTGGCTTGTTTGGATGACTTATATTTGGTTTATAATGTGTTTAATGAGCCGTATTGTTTGTGGATGGTTAGAGTTATTGGTTTAGAAGTTGATGTGTTATTTTTTTGTATAGAAATGCTGCTATGAATAGGTTATCAATTTGGATTTAGAGATTAAATTAGTGAGTATACTCAAAGTTGGAGATTGATTAGAAACATATTCTCTGATGGAATTAGGTCCGCACATATCATCGGATCAAGACACAGATATAGAAACAAATGTTGATACGAAATTAGAAATGGATTATTGATGAACAATTACATATGATGTGATGAGCCTTGGCTGCAAATTTTGGGGTTCATCATTCTTCAGGGACCAGCACATTGCTGGTAACATGAGTGATATTCATTTCCTATTATTCCAAACTGTCCCCATCTTCTGTTTGGTTCAAACTCAACCGATTAATATGCTTATCTTTGTCAAGAAAGACGTGAATATGAAATCTTTGACATGAAATCCTTAGGTTATGAGCACAAAATTCGTAACAAGGAGAGTTGACAAGTTAATGTCATTGAGGTACCTAAGAAACCACTAGAGAAATTAATTACCTGATTTTTTTTTATAATGGGATTGAAATTAAAGTATGTATAAATTAGCAATCTAATTTATTTCTTATTGAGTTGCTTGAAAAAGGTTATATTTCTTTTTAACTTTCTATTTGTGTGCATGCTCTTTTGCTTTTACTAAACCAAACTTTTTAGCTTGAAAAGTTGAGAATAAGATCACCAAATTGCACAAACAACTACACCACAGAATCACCAATTCAAGAATTCGTGAATTAAAAAAAAAAAAAAAAACAATTTTTTTGTAAATAACTTTGTCCCTTTCACCAACAAAAAGTGCAAAAGATTTGTCTTCAAACAGGCCAATACCCGTTGTATTGGGTAAGGGGTCCATGAGCATATGGAGTGCAAGGACAAGAAAACAAGAGTCACCTAAATCCTGCTTTTACATTGATTTTGATCAATCTCAAATAATAATGTAATTCTTTAAAATAAGAAAAAAAATACAAAAAGAACATCTTAGAGAAAACCGGAGTGGGGTTGAAGTTGAATAGTTTTGAATTTAGAATTTTGACCAAGTCCAAGTTATGAAACTTGGAATCGCGTTTTTAACTTTGGCTATTCCAAGACTAGGCCTAAATAAAGCTTCTTTTTGGTGTTTTAAAACAAAAAAAATTCAAATATTACAAAATTAATGATAGGACATTCATATAATTGAATATGTCTTAAATAAAAATCTATGGACCAACCCACAATATTATACCGGTGCATATGTAGAAGACAAAATAACATTATTGTTGAATATGAATTTCTGCATGCTAGAATAAAGGTTCATAATGCTCCCGACCACATAATAAAAATACCGCAATATAGTGTGTTTTTTTCATATGTATCATGCATGATACTTAGATTACAAAGATAATGTTGATACAAATTTTTTATTGTCAAGATCTACATGTCTATGCACACAATTATTTAAGTTTTTAATTAATATTTTTATAATTAGATCGATAATTAAATTGATTTTATTGATCAGCAGTTTAATCGGTCGGATTTGTTCGATCGTCAGTCCGAGTGACTATATTTTTTTTACTACGATATATAAAATAGTATTTTAATAGACTAATTGTTATGTTTAAGGTAAAAAAATAAATAAATAATTAAAAAATACATTTTACAAAACTCAATATTCAAAAAATCACCAACTAAATATCAAGTTTAAGTATTCTAAAAAATTAAAAAACTAAAAAATAAAAAAAGAATTGTTGACCGATTTGATTGGTTCAATTAATTTTTTTGTTAATTCGACTGATTTAATCGAATTTTTAATTTTAAAAGTGCATATAATTATTTAAGTTTTTATTTATTAATATCAAAATTTCATATCACCTATGTTAGTAGTTAGACCGATTCAATCGAATTTTAAAAATATTGTCTAACCATCAAGCGTATTGTTTTTTAGAAAGTCCAATTAAGAAATTAGAGTCGGATAATAGATATGCAAATTAGAATTGGTCGAAGAACAAACCAAAAAGAATAGCGTAGTCAAGTAATCTGCCAGTAAAATATACTGAAAAGGACATGAAAAGTCTTCAAATTTACCTTTATTTGGTCATCAACGAGCCTTAGATATAAATCATGTAAGATTAGTTAATTTATGTGGCTCTCATGAAATTTTAACTAAAAAGAAACAGACATACAAGAGGATTCGGCTTAGACCCCTGGATTTTTTACTTTGACCAGCACCGAAAAAGTTATATATTATATTATTTGGAATATAAAATTGTAGTAAGAAACACTTAAAAAATACCTCTCTCATTTATTTTTTATATATTTATTTCATCTATTATTCCATTATATTAAATATTTTTTAAAAGTAATTAAACTATATGATTTTCTAAAGATATAAAATAAAGTCATAAGTGACCCTTGATTCAAGGTTTCTTCTCCACTTATTGCCGGCAAACCACGCCAAAACCTGCTTGTCGATGTTATTTACTTTTTTATTTAGTTTGAGAAAATGTCACATGGTATGTTTTTTTTTGGGAAAAGGTGATTTTTCATAAACAAATGAAAATACTATGCATTAGGAAAACTCCCCCGTCTTATTCATTTTTACAGTATTATTGGAATCTCAGGGACATATTATTGGAAAAAGTTATAAAATTGCACATACTTTCAGCTAAACAAGATTATAGTATCACGCACAGATTACAATTGCTAAGTTAAGCACTAAACCATTTGCTTTTTTTTTTTTTTTCAGTGTCTGCAAGAAATCCCTTCAATGGTTTAGATTATTAGAACTACAGTTGATAGGGAATTCGAGTTCTTTAATTTTTTATTCTCGTAATATAAATGTATGCAATTTTTATTCTTGTAATATAAATGTATGCTCTTGAATCCTCTTATTGTTCAAGAGTTTCTCTATCTCTTCTTATTTTTAAAATTTTGAGCAAAATTTTAAAAATAAAAGCAATTTAAAAGTTAAAACACGTATCCAGCGTGTAATCTACTCTTTTATATTTTTTAAGATTAAGAACTTAAAAACTGTTCATCTGCTGCATTGGCTGATAAAATACTTGTATCAATAGATTAAACTATAAATTAACCCAAAAGAAAAATGAAAATCCGCCAACTAATAGAGAGAATAAGGCACAAAAGAATAATGATGAGGAAGTTGGAAGACCATAAAGCAGAAAGCTAAAACCGGAGGGGAAAAAGAAACTTTTTTATGCAAACACAACACACATAAGAGTACTACTGTTCACCAAAGCGAAACGCATGAAAATCATAGTATGCCATTCACACATACCCCATGCCTATAATGCATGCTCTTGAAATGTGAAAGTTAAAAAGCTTTAGTACAATCACTATTCTTGGATCCACAAAATCAAAAGATCTCATTTTTCACAGATATCCCAATGCTAAATCTTGAGTGCTGATACTAAGAGAGGAGATTATACTTATTTCTCTTTTGAAGGCTAAAAGTATCCGCACAATTCTTTATCACTATTAAATGGGTGGACGGTGCTCGAAATTCTCCCTCTGCTGGTGGCATTCTCACCTGAAGCCCTCTGCTCTCCAATCCTCTGATCTGGGTTAGTTTACTTTTGCCTGTATGACAATCTTGATTGGTTTTCAGTTTGTGGGTTTTTATAAAAAATAGTATCTTTTTCGTTTAACCTTTTGGGTTTGTAGAGAATGGGGAGAAAGATTCGTTGCCAAGCTTTAGAGAGTTTAGCTGGGACGAGCTAAAAGCTGCAACAAATGGGTTTTCTTCAGATAACATTGTTTCAGAGCATGGAGAAAAGGCTCCGAATGTAGTTTACAAAGGCTTGCTTGAAAGTGAACGCTGGATTGCTGTTAAGCGTTTTAATAAGTCCGCTTGGCCTGATTCTCGCCAATTCCTGGTTAGTATTGTTTTTAACATTGTTGGCGTGGTTTTATTGTGTAATCATTTTTTTGTTTTCTGATGCATTTGCTTTGTATTCAAGTAGAGTTTTCTTTTATGTTTGTCCTTTCTTGTAAGACCAGCAGTGATGAATTTCTTTTAGCATCCGATTAAATTCATTGTTACAATTAGCCTTGTAACAAAAGCTGTGTTCTGGGGCCGTATGTATTTTCTTCTGTGTTTTCTAATCAAGGATCAAGATCAGTTTCTGAATTTAAGAGAGAGGTGAAGTTTTTTTCCCCCTAAATTGTTTTCTTATTTTTTTTTTTTTTGGGTGGGTTATTGAAGGATGAGGCTAAGGCAGTGGGGAACCTGAGAAGTGAACGATTGGCAAATCTGATTGGATGCTGTTTCCAAGGGGAGGAGAGATTGCTGGTGGCAGAATTTATGCCCAACGAGACTCTGGCAAAGCATTTATTTCATTGTGAGTTTCATTTATTAATTCATTACGAACTCGGGTTTTTAATATGTAAATTCCTGGAAGATTCATTTACCTTTCTGAGATCTAATTTGCATATAGCATGTGCTTTGGAGGTGGCTAAGGATGGTGAAAGGGGTCAAATTGTTAAATGATTTGGAATGGGGATTTGATTTTTAAGTTTTTCGTGCTATTTTTGTAACTTTGTACAAATTGTTTTAACATTTTCTGGATTTGATTCTGATATATACTTGTGGTTGGATTGGAATAGGGGAGAACCAGCCCATGAAATGGGCAATGAGGTTGAGGGTGGCCTTGTATTTGGCCCAAGCTCTGGAGTACTGCAGCAGTAAAGGGCGGGCATTATATCATGATCTTAACGCTTACAGAGTCTTGTTTGATCAGGTGAAATGTCCTCTACAAAGGTTGCCTTTTCAACTTAAAAGTTTGGGAACTGTGTGGTCTTATACTGGGCTACTTGTCTATAGGATGGTGATCCCAGGCTCTCTTGCTTTGGACTGATGAAGAATAGTAGAGATGGCAAAAGTTACAGTACAAACTTAGCTTTCACTCCTCCAGAGTACTTGAGAACCGGTATACATGCATACTCAAATAGTAACATGTACTTGCGTTTCAAAGAACTTGTAATCTTGTTCTGCAAAGTTCTTTGGTACCTTTCATATTGTGTATCAAGAGTTGAGAAGGTGCTTCAAATTTTGCTGTTTCCTTCAGCTATGTGAGAGCATGAAATGTATGATTAACATATCATGTATCATGAAACCTACACTCTCACTCCTTTCTCTTCTCTTCTTCTCACTGTACTTCGCTACATTCTGCATCTAACTACTATTTTGGTTGAGTTCCTCTGCAGGAAGAGTGACTCCAGAAAGTGTAGTTTACAGCTTCGGAACCATGCTGCTAGATCTTCTAAGCGGCAAGCATATACCTCCAAGCCATGTATGGTTTTCACTCGCTTTAAGGGAAAAACAGGAAGTTCCTTAAATAATAGGACCTGTTCAATCTTTATTATTTACTCACTCTTTGCCTGGAAATTTATCTATGGATTTGATGCACTTGTCTGTCCAATCCCTTTTATACTGGATCAGCTAAGTGCTAGTGATTGATAACTGACCCAGTTGAGAATGTTGCTGCCTGCTGAAGATAATGTTATATGTCAATAAATGCTTAATAGTGAAATACTTCTGGGAACTAAAAATTGAAATTTCAAACTTTTGGAGTTAAATCAATTATAAACAACATTTTTTTCAACTTGGTACTTAATATTTCTCTTGATACCATCATTCTCAACTGGAAATTATTAGTTTGTACAAATAATTAATTAGCAAGCATCTTGTAGTTGTTATTCAGAACCCAGACTATATGTTCACTGTGTTCAAATATTTTAAAGTCAAGTTCGGTGATAAACCTTAAAGTAACCTTTGACTGTAAAGTATCTTAAACTTTCAGTACTTGCAGGCTGTTGATTTTAATAGGACCCGAATTTGTTTCCCCACTCTTTCTACTTCTAGGCACTTGATCTTATTCGTGGCAAGAACTTTCTGATGCTCATGGATTCTTGTTTGGAGGGCCATTTTTCAAATGATGATGGAACTGAGTTGGTGAGGTTAGCTACCCGTTGTTTGCAGTATGAAGCACGAGAAAGGCCAAATGCTAAGTCTCTTGTCACTTCTCTCATGTCTCTTCAGAAAGAAATTGAGGTATGATCAAATAATATGAAGCACTTTCTCCAGCAGCTGTATGATTTTCTAACTCCAGACAAATTAATTAGTGTCTTTATAATTTCTAATTTGTGGGTAGTTTCTTTATAATTTCTAATGTGCTGGTTTGGAATATCACATTATAGCGTCTCAATGCTTTCACTTCAAATTATTTTTATCAGGATACTTGTGTGTTTTCATAGTTTCTGCGTTTGTTTTTCATTTACATTTGGCAAAGTTTTCCCTAGTACTCACAAAAGATTTTATCTGTGGTGGTCTTGTCTTGTACAACATTATGTTAAACTTTTACGAAGTTTCAAGCTTTGGATGAGAATATTCAGTGTTTTGCTTCATTTTCTCTGTGCACATATGGTGGAAGAACTTCTTAGTTTGTGAGTTGAGAAGAATAATTTTCTTATTAATGTACAAATCAGGTTCCTTCTTATGTTTTACTTGGCATTCCGCAAGGAAATGCAAACTGTACTCAACCATTACAGTTGACTCCCATGGGTGAAGCATGCTTGAGAATGGATCTCACTGCCATACATGAAATATTGGAAAAAACTGGATACAAAGACGATGAAGGAATCGCTAACGAGGTTTGCATTTTCCTATTCTCGATCATATGGTAAAATTCCTGCTCTCATTCCCTTCTAGGACATAGAAATATATTTTTGGAATAATCTGAGTTCTGATTTTGCTGCTTCATACATTTGTGCCTTTGTAAGTATTACCTATTTCCTATTATGATGTTGTTTCTCTTATAGGGCTGTCAGTTAATCTTTGCAAATATCTAAATGAAACTCTGATATTTAAATATTGTGCAATGTTAAGTTCCTTGCGTATTAAGACTACCAAATGAATCATACACCCTAATTTTGAGCACTACCTTGTGGTGTCATATTAATGTCGAAATGAAAGCAAGTCTGTAATGGGAAGCAGTCATACATCTTAGCAGATGTGATTTCATCTCTTTGCCGACAGATGCATCTCATTCGCAGTGCACGCACTTCAATAACTGTGAGTTTATCTTTCCACGCAGCTATCTTTTCAAATGTGGACAAATCAAATGCAGGAGACCTTGAATTCCAAGAAGCAAGGGGATGCCGCTTTTCGAGCTAAGGATTTTACAACCGCCATCGATTGCTATACACAGGTAAGCCTATGATTTCAATTATTCGTGCTATTGCCATAAATTATAACCCTTTGAACACAAAGGCTTCAAGATATTTTCAACACTTGCATTATGAAATAGCCTAAGGTACAGAAATCTGCTATATTTTGAGATACATTAAAACATTGCTAAACATGTTCGGTGAAAATCTAAGCTGCATTGTTTTATAAGCTGGAACTGCATCTTGTTTAGCAGACAGTAAATTTATGGTACCCCCATAACAATAAAGTTTTTCCTTTTTCATTCTACGGTTGTCCTTGGGGACTTGCATATTGTTTCAGAAAAGGCCTGAACTGAATCAGTGCTGTTTTTTGTGTAGTTCATTGATGGTGGGACAATGGTATCACCAACTGCCTATGCTCGCCGTTGCTTATCTTATTTGATGAGTGACATGCCTAATGAAGCTCTGGGGGATGCCATGCAAGCTCTGGTGGTATCACCGGAGTGGCCAACTGCCTTTCACCTTCAAGCAGCTTCACTCTTTGCACTTGGAATGGAAAATGATGCTCAACAATCACTCAGAGAAGCCACAAACTTGGAAGCTAAAAGAAACAGAAATTAAAAGTGTATAGATTTCTACTTTTTCTTTATTCGGTCCTTCATGTATTTAGCCTTTCTATCCCCCCTTGTCAAACACCAGAAGATCATCTGAAATTGATTTCGAATTTCATTTTTTGAATTATGTAAACTTCAGCTCTCGTTCTTTGAGCTTTGCGAGTTTTGTGGAATGAAAATTCGTTAGATATCTCGATTCTCAAGAGGCCTTCACCTAATAATCATGATACTCTCTTTCGTCGCGACCCTTAAGTTTCTTTCCTTCGTCCCCATTTTCTTCTTTCCTTATTTTTCAGAGGGTTAGATTAAAATCTTCAAGTAGCAAAGAAGTGAGAAAATATCATATTTGTTGCCAATACACAATACATTGTTATGCATCTGATCAATTCCAACCCCACTCCCCCACCCCAACCAAAAAAAAAAAAAAATGGAGAAAGGAGGGAAGTTTTACTGTATTTACACTGGGGGTTTAGTGGGATAAAATAAACGAATAAAGTAGTTGATGTTTGAAGTTTTAGATGGTTTTTCTCTCAACAAGAATGTTATATCAAACCAATCATAACTTGACTCCGGTTTAAGTTGTTGACAAGAGCATCCGGGCTTCCCAGCTTTGTTCAAGCGATTAAGGTGAAAAAATTAGCTCTCAATAAGTTGCATATAGAGTTAACCTTTTTAGTAACTTGCATCGACTGACTTCATATAATATGGCATTTTCGTTCCATGCTTTTTTCCTTTTAATTGATTTTCTTACAGTCTGGAAATCGATGAAAGAAGGATTCCAGGATTAATTGCTCCAATCTGCTCACAGAAGATGAAGGCAGTTAATATAATCACTGCTTCCGGGTTTTGTAAGGTGTTTCTAACTCCCATTCGGAGGCTTAGCATCAATGCTTCCGGTTTTGATAATTAGTGGAATAGTGGAGAAGCAAAAGTCCCGCGCAACACTTGTGTGTGTCCGAACTGATTCAAAATGGAACATCTACATTCCGTTATAATAAAAACACAAACATATCATCCAACTAAGTATTTCCTTTACAATGTTAATTCCCATGCATCCCTCGACTCAAACACCAAAATTGTAGCAAATATATCCTCCAATTATGATTTTTTATTACATAATTTGACTCATGACATTTAACCATAACTATAGCAACATATCAATATATAAAAATGAATTTTTAGTACATAATTTGACTCATGACATTGAACCATAACTATAGCAACATATCAATTTGCAGGGCAATAACTAGATTGAACCATAACTATCAATTTGCTGGGCAATAATTAAAGCACCCCATAGAATAACAAATGGTTCTACTTCTAAAAGATTGTGATTTACAACTATGGGAATTAATATCACTCAGCTTCAATTTTTATTGCTCAAATTGAGCTTGTTTGGCCCATTACAATATAACTCATGTATTCATTGCAATTTTAAATAGCAAGAGCAAAAATCATCCTCTTTACATTGGAGGTCAATCATTTCCAAGCAGTTGGCCAACTAAGTTAGTAACCTGCAATAAATATATGAAAGAAAAACTCAAGACTAAAAGTAAAAAACTCAAGAAAATGGCTGAAAGAATATAGGACTACAAAGATTTAGTACGCTGAAGATCTTGGCTTTCAGAGGTAATGAATTTTATGAATAATCCGAGAAAAAGATCAACGCTATCAATTGGAAAATTCGCGTACAGAAATGCATCAACACTATCAATTGAAAATTCGCCTATTGGGCATTTTCACAAACACAAAGCACAGTTACCTACTTGTTGAACATATCCACTCTATTCTTCGTCTCCTTCTCCATCATCCCGACAATCTGCAATAAAAGATTAATGAATAAAAAATTTCCAAGAAATACGAAAGTCCATTACATAAAACATACACCAATTACCGTGTGCAGATACAGAATTACCTGTTCTCTCTCAGAAGCAGTAGGGGTGTTGGTGTTATTAGCTAGGAATGAAAATATGAAATTGTAATTTGGAGTAAGATGAGAATATAACAGGAAAAGTTTAAAACCCTAACTGAATGTTAGGGATGCTTAGTTATCATCGATGTTATCAAAACTGGAATAGCACCATATAATTCACGTATGTATATAAGTAGTTAAGAAATACTCTTTTTTTTTTCATAAATATTCTGAATTTAATAAATAATATTTATATTTTTTTAAATAAAACGTTTAGTGCATGTAATAATTGAAAATAAATGTAAGAATGTATTAGTTTCTACAAGAGAAATAATGAAAAATAATGAAAGATTGAGATGGATTTAACATATAAAATTATAATTAAAAACAAGTGTAAGCAGGTGATGGGACATGTTGTGTAAATGGTAATATAAAAACATAATTTGTTAGTTTTTATAATAGAAATAATGAAAAATGGTAATATAAAAATAGAATTTATTATTTTTTATAATAGAAATAATGAAAGAATACAAGTGGACTTAACAGATAAAATAATAATAAACAATAAGTGTAAGCAGACATGTTGTATAAATGATTATATAAAAATTTATTATTTTTTATTAAAAAAAATGGGATATGTATAGATGGTTAAGTAAAATTGAGTTATTTTTACAACAAAAAATGATGAAGGTAAGTGGGTGCGTTATTGCTTTTTTCTACTTCTCAAATTTGGTTTAAAAAATGAGACTGTTCCACTTATTTATACTATATAATGGAGATTTAAAACATCTGAGAGGTTCTTGAACTTTTCAAGAATATTCTAATTATATACCAAATATTAATAGAAAATCTTTTTCCTACTTATTTAGAATTCTTCTCCTACACACTACAATTTTCTATACATTTGTATACTGAATGTGGAACAGCCATGATATGAGAAAAGCAAATACCATACAAGCAAGAAGAAAATTTAAGAAAGGGTGCCCATTTAAGCAACTTCGAGTTTCAGTAGTCCAGGGTGTGGCAGATGTAGATGCAACAACACTACTCTCACTGGCTTGTTGTGCAGCCTCAATATCATTAGGGCCAACAATGTTGCGTGCAATTGAATAACAAATTTCGCAAAGTCCTGCAATTGAGCATCAGCAGCAATATTATTAGAGTCAAAAGGTAAAAGTAAATTGTGAAAACTTGAAAAGTTCAGAGATGCACTAGACCACAATATTAATCTCTTTTGCCTCGTTGTTTTTGGTAATCACATTTTTTCTTCTATCTTTCACGAAAGTACATTTTTTCTTATCACAATACCCAGAAATGTACCTTTATAATTCAAAAGAATCCAGAAAATAGAACAGGGACCCATATGTACAAAATTAAACACGCACAGTTACGTACTGCATAACAGAATAAGTAAAGAAGGCATAAAAATCAATTAAATTTCTGGTGTATAAGAATCTGCACAAAAACATCAGGATTCATAACAAACCATAACATTAACAAACAAAACAACGAAATTGAAAACAACAAATTCAGCACAATGCTTATGAGCAGCAGCCAAATCATCCTTACAACAACATCCCAACTCAATGGCAAACCCAGAACCAGGGATACTACTCAACAAACTCAAATGACAAATCCTACAACCTCTCTCAACTCTCCCCAAATGCACCTTCTTTTCACCAATCCCACCACTTTCTATATCCACTGTACAATCAGAAGGATCAGCCGCTGAGCTCTCATAGATCCCAAAGCCTCATCCTCCAAAATGTCGGAGCTAAAGGGAAAGCTATAATCATCATAAGAGCCATCACCATCAGCATTGGAATAGAACCGAGAGTTGCTAGAACCCTCATCAGCGTCGGAGAAACAAACGCTTCCCTCCTCCTCTTCTTCACTGGTGGCGCTGCCGACGTCAGGTGAGCTCCGGCGGCCGCATTCTGAGTGTACGTGTGGGATTTCTATAGTTGTCATTTTGGAATACTTGCTGTTTTGTAATTTTTTTTACTAATTTCAAATCGAATTATTATATAAAATTTTATTAGAAAATAATTTTAAATTGCGATTTTATCAAGAAAAATAAAAATACAATTATGAGCGATTTTATGATTTTTTATCCATAAAAAGAAATGATTAAATTTCAAAAAATTAAAACATTAATAAAAAAAAATCATTTGAACATATAAATAACATCATGATCTTTATCCTAAAATAATAATATAATTGTACTAACAAATAATTATATCGTTGTGTATAAATTTCAATTCATTTCATGTATTCTATTTATTCATTTAATTTCATTTAGGTGACATGACTGCTGCTCGTCTTTTGTTTTGAGTTTTGAAATTGAGAGATATGAGTCGAAAGAATAATTAGCTTAATTATTAAGATTTGGTATGATAAGTTAATTATAAAATTACTTTATTAAAAGTTTGATTTTTTACAATTTTTTTAGTTTTCAAACCGCCATCGCACCGTTAAGGTGGTGGTGTTTTTGTTTAGTATTTTAAAATGCAATTTTTGTGATAAATTAATATTATTAGTGTAATACGGAACGATTCACATCGATTTGAACGATTTTTAAAAAAAATATGATCACTCCCGGACCCAAATCTAAAAAACCTATTTTAAAGCACAAACAGCACGGAAAAGCCTTCATGATTGATGGTTTTAATTAGAATTTGCACATAGGATAAGTATGTTTTATTATTTTAATTTAATTTGTAAGATTTTTGTTGTGTAACTATCTTGGGACATATGAATCCAATAATGAGATTAGAGGCTAGGTTATGCATTCTGATTACTTTCGCTAATGTATGTCTAAATTTCATATGATGAAAATTATGTTTTCTTTTGCATATTTTTATTTGGGAATTTAATTCTAATATTTTGGAGAACTTGAAAAATATATGCAGCATATCTATAAAATTTGAAATCCAATTTGGTGTGAAATTGATATTGTATAAAAGAGTATTGAAGCAAGAAGATTATGTAAATTGAATTCAACATTTACACCATATTCAAGCTTTGAACAGTGTATTTGCACACATAATCTTTTGGGGGAATGGATTTCATTATTTGGGAAGAGAAGTTAAAGATTTTTGAAAGAATGTGGGTCTCTCTTTGTTAAGGATTTCAACTTTAAAAAGAATTCAATAATACAAATTTGAAAGTCTAGGCGATCTTAGTAATTTGAATTGGATAAGAATGGCTTCAATTATAAAAATGAAATCTTTATTTTATAAATAAACTCTAATATAGTACTTGTAATTTACATTAGTGAATTATTTGTGTAGATTTTTACTTTTTGCTCTTTGTTACAATACAACTTCCAAATGTTATAACATCTTAATCTGACCAATCAGTTGAAGTTGGTAATAGTACTAAAACTGATATTACAGTTATTATCAAGAGCTGGTCATTAGATATGCTTAATGAGATTTTGAAAATTGATCTATTGAATGTGCAGGAATCATCTTCGGGAACGAGCAACAACTACACGCCCACTTTGTGAGAAGGAACGAACTATTAATATTAAAAGACAAAAATGGGAGCCTTCGATATAGAGTCAAACTATCTAAATATTTTATTATTTATATATTATATCAGTTTTGATATTATAAGAATTTCGATTCATGGTGTTTGTTAATGTTATTTATTATTGGTCAATTAATTTTGAAAAGACCACGAAATTGTTCAGCATTGCATTGACAAAAATAGTTGCATTAATTAATTGAGTAAAAGCATCAATTGGACACTCAATTCTAGACATAAACAATGCATTAGAGATTGAATTAAACTCATTCGTTATGGCCAGTCATGTAGATTAATAGGAGATAGTAGAATCTTTTACCAATAATCTTGGCCCTTCCTTGTTATGGCCTGCAGGCTTTCCTCTTTGTGACTCATGAAAACTGTCCATTAGTGGGCCGAAACAGAGCCCAAAAGAAGCACATGGCCACCAATTTCCACAGTATTATTCCAACCCACATGTGTCCGAAAGAATGAAACAGGAAACTCCCAGGAAAAAAAATCTTGTGCAGTGTTTGGGCAAGAAAACACCTGAATCTAAAGAACAGGTGATATCTGAGGACCCTAATTCCAAATCTGGAGGGGCCATTAATTTAAGAAAATAATACTAATAATTTCAGATTGGTTCATGCTTTGCTACTGCACAAGTACATGCACTTTTACTTAAATTAAGCAGGTGGAGGAATAAAATAATATTTGGTTAATGATTCCACCACCCCTAACGACGCGACTAATTAATGGAACATTAATAGATTATGTCCGCAATCATCAACGCAAAAAGAATCATTACCAAGTATTAGGTGTTAATCCTAATAAGACTGCACTTTTACTTACCATTTTGCTGTGGTAGTGTTAAACTTTTGGCCACGCCTGGAGAAAAGTTGCAAAAGGTGCATTTTCATGTGCTGACTATTGTACAAGTTTGTGGACCTGTAAAAACGTATATTTTCTTTTGTTATCCATGTACAAAAGTCACCACTCGTTCATTGCTGATCTCACATCATTTAGATTTACAAATTTATAGTTCCCATATTAATTTTCAAATATAAAAAGGCATTGACCTCATCAAAATTCTGAGGGAATGTTAATCTCACCAGTTGTGGTATTTGTGTTAGCGGCAAATTAAGGATTTAACTCCAAACAGCAAATATAGTACTTAAGTATGATAGGTATTGGGTTTTCTTCCATTTTACATTCTCAATTTATTCTTTCAAAATAAAAATAAATATACATCATATTTTTTAATTAATTTTTCTTCTAATACACGCATTTTTTAGTACATTTTCGAAAATACACTCTCTTACAACACCAAAAATAAAACCAATGTATGACCCCTAGCAATTTTCTGTTTTCTTGTGGGATCAAGGGGAGGACCAGTATGTTAAAGAAAAAGAATGATTTATTTTACGAATAATGTTATTGTTAGTGGTTGATCTTTAATTATTTTTTGGGTTCTATGCTACATTCAGTATATGTTTATCGGGTGTATAAGGTATAATGATTCAATATCAAATGTCTCATTTATATATAGTGCATTTATTTTTATTTTTATTTTTATGTTTATTTTTTGGCCTTTTTTTTTGGGTCTAATGGGCACTTAAAAAGCAGAAGTTCACCAATCAATAAGCACCATAAGAAGCTAATCCACTTTTCAATGAAGAAAAATCTTGGTTTGGTGAGGCCCCTTCAGCCAGGAAGAGGACTGAAAGCCACAATTATCACTATTATGAGGCTTGGTCTACTTGAACATTACTACTTCTCTCATTTAGTGCAAGTGAAATCAAATAGTAATTCATCCACGTAGAACAACATAATAGATGCATCATGGAAGTGTTTGGATCAACAAAAATTCAAATATAAGTGATGTTTTTGTATGGTGTAGCAGTCCCAATATAAAACAACTAGAATATTTAGTTTGCAGGAGTTATGAAACTATTTACATATATGATGTGGTATTGATCCAAATTCGTAAATATTAATTTTTCATAATTTTTTTATTTTTAGGTGAGTTTCTATTTGTGACATACACAAGTTGCTAGACGTTTAACTCTCATATGCTCAAATCAAAATCAAAGAAAAAATTATCATATAAGAGTAAAGAATTTAGAGTACTAGAAATGTAAATGAATTGCACATCTTAAAAGATAATTAAAATGAGTATTTATATATTTCTATAAAATGGTTATTATACAATATTGACTGATGTGTGTGAATCTCGTGGGCTCATAAAATAGTTGGACTGTTCGAATTATTTTGATGGGACTCGTGTTATTGGGTCATATCTCATCAATATACATTTGCTTCTCACCACCCAAAGATCACGAGGGTCTTCCAAAATTCCATTTTCTCGCACTCATTTAGATTTTTTTTCATTTTTTTCTTTTTTTCCATGATTGTCTTTTGCACCAGATATTTTACCAGTTTACCACTTGTTTGATCATATGGTAGGATATTTCTAGGCTGAGTTTCAAAATTTTCTAAATGGACTTAGTAAAGCCAATTTTATGCATGTTTAACCTAAGTGTTACTGTTTTGTTTAAATAACATTATTTTATTTTCCTATTTCTGAAAAAAATTTCTTCATTCTTAAAATTATCACTTCCACTCCATAATTTATTTTTACTCTAATTTGGCACAAAAAGAGAGGCGTGAATGATCAAGAAAACGGTTAACTTTGATTTGACATTTTATATTTCTAATCAATAATTGACTTTCCTGGTTTTACTAAATAATTAAAGCCTAATAAACTTTTAAAGAATAGTTCTTGAACAGTTCTGGTACTTAATAATCCAACTACTTAATCTGAAATCCACTGTAAAAGTTTACAAAGAGTATTCAACACTACAAACTGAATTACATCATAAAAGTTTCTAGGGTTTTGTATATTTATTATACTTGTTCAATTGTTTTATGCTTTGTCATGAAACCTTGTCTTCACATATTGATAGCCTATCAAGAACTTGTCAATAATTGTAAATCTAAGACCAATTTTGAAAAGTCTGTCTTCTATTTTTTTCTAAAAAATAAAAAGGGTGTATATATTTTTGCAATGAAACATGATATTTTCTCTATAATGAATCAATTGTCAAATATTTCTAATATTTTATTGTTTATTTCCTCTAAAAGTTTTCTAACACTCTTCAGTCAACTCCATAATTTTAAAGTCTAGCACATTTGCAATTGTAACTTGAGGCATGAAATTTATTTTTTGCATCACTATGAATTTATAAAAATACTAAAGTAAATACTATCATAAAAATAATATCATCTAGTGTTATTTTTATATACGAAATTATGACAGTAAGCACCTCTAAAAACAAAAATAGCATTAACCATCTAACGTTATTTTCACATTCTCATGTGCTCTTCCAAATTCCATCTAAAAATGTAAGAAAGCATAAAGTCATAAAATAATTAATTTAGAAGCTGATAAGAAAAGATACTTTTCACCCACCTTAACAAAGTGTCAAAGTCCAAACGGCACCGTCGCCCTTTAGCCCAGCATTATTTGGTGCAGGCTTTTACCTCACAGACACCCACATCACACCCTCTATAAATTACAATCTCGTTCCCACAACAATATTTTCTTCCTTTCCTAGCACATCTTAAAAGTAAAACAACCCCAATAATACGGCGTTTTTTGACCTTTGGTTTTTCGTTTTCTGAATTTCTGTTTCACACTCTGCGGAAAACCCATACAGAATAAAACACGACATATGTGATGTTGACGAAAATTCTCGAGGGTTAGAATTTGTGAGACTTGGTAGTTGTAGTAGTGGACAGAAGATTGCGTCTTTTTTGAAGGGTGATAGATTAGATTATTGAGAGAAAGAAGAAGATGAGGATTGTCAAGACCATTGATTCTTCCAAGTGCCCAAGTTTATTTGGATTCTTGGTTGTAGAAGCTTATCCCAAAAGGTATTCTTCCAAGATCCCCTCTGATTTGGTCCTTTTCTTGGGCCTTGGCTTCATAGATTGGTAATATATTGCTAAACATATATAGCTATAGAAATATTGAGTTTCAATTACAAGGTTTGGGTTTTTATTTAATATTTAACAAATAAAAGAAGAAGAAGGTACAGATTTTGTGTATCTTTCTTGAGGAATTCCCATTAGTAGACATATGGATTTGATGGGTCTGATTCAATATCTCCCAGCTGTCTTTGGAGGGTTCAAGGAGATTCTTGGGTTGGGATTGGATGTGGTCTTCATCTAAATTTTTCTTGTTTCTCTTATTTAGTTTAGGGTTAAGATCTTATTTCTTGTAGTTTTCCTTGGATTTTGTTTACTTCTTGTTCTTGGTTTTCTTTAATCATCTTGTTCCTCTTTTTCTGTTTTAATCTTTTGGGGAGAAATTGGGTATATGAATTTCTTTTCTTTTGACTTTGGGGTTTAGGATTTAGCTTAATGTGTGTGTATTCTGGAAAAGTACTTTACAAATGAATAAGTTTAGGGTTTTGATGGAGGTGGGAGTTTGCAGCTGGGATTGACATGATGGAGGTGTTTATAAAGATTGGTTTTTTGTCAAAATGGTTATTGGGGTGATATTAATCGACCCAACGTCTAAAATTACCCTCAGAAAAAGGGATATTTATTGAGATGGGAGATGCCCTTCTGACTGCTTTGTCAATGGAGAATCATCACCCTTCAACCATCTTGTCCATGGATTCCAGTGCCTCATCCTCACACGATGAATTAGACCTCGAGATGAATCGCCAAGTTATTTTGACCCGCCCACCTGATATCAATTTACCCCTTTCAGCCGAGCGAAGTCCCCCTCCACAGTCTTGGAACCCTGAACATTGTGATATTCTTGATGTTGGACTAGGTACTCAAATATATGAGACTGAGAGTTTTCTTAGTGTCCCCAAGGTTGGGAGGAAATGTGCAAAAAGGGTTGATAGCATCTGGGGTGCTTGGTTCTTCTTCAGCTTTTACTTTAAGCCTGTACTGAATGAGAAATCAAAGGCAAAAATAATACGTGATGGTAATGGAGTTTCAGGCTGTGATAAATCTGACCTTCAGCTTGATACTTTCATGGTTCAACATGACATGGAAAATATGTACATGTGGGTTTTCAAGGAAAGGCCTGAGAATGCTCTAGGTAAGATGCAGCTACGAAGTTATATGAATGGGCATTCTCGTCAAGGAGAGCGTCCCTTCCCTTTTAGTGTTGATAAAGGCTTTGTTCGGTCTCACAGGATGCAGCGGAAACATTACAGGGGGCTTTCAAACCCTCAGTGTGTTCATGGCATTGAGGTTGTTCCATCCCCCAATCTTATAGGTCTGGATGAAGATGATAGAAAAAGATGGGTGGAACTCACTGGGAGGGACCTGAACTTCACCATTCCACCTGAAGCTAGTGATTATGGTTCATGGAGAAATCTGCCAAACACTGAGTTTGAACTTGAAAGGCCACCTCCTCCAATGAAGGGTAATCCACATTCTCACTCGAAAAAGTTGCTTAATGGTTCTGTGCTAAATCTGTCAACTCAGCTTAGCAATCATAGCAATGGGGATGTGATGGATCTATCTCCTATCAGCAACAAAAGGAAGAAAGATTTTTTCTCACAGGGAAATGATGATGATTGTTATTTGTCGGTGAATGCTCCCGATCGGGTCCCTGATTTGGAAGTTCACCCAAATGAGCCACAATGGTTAAACGAATTTAGTGGGGTGCTGAGGAATGTTTATGGCCCTGTTACAGCTGCCAAAACAATTTACGAGGATGAAGAAGGTTATCTGATTTTAATCAGCTTGCCGTTTGTGGATCTTCAGAGGGTGAAAGTTTCCTGGAGGAATACTCTCACTCATGGGATCATCAAGGTATCTTGTATAAGTACATCTCGCATACCATTTATCAAGAGACACAACAAGACTTTTAAGCTTACAGATCCATCGTCAGAGCACTGCCCACCAGGAGAATTTGTTAGAGAAATCCCACTTTCAAGGCGAATCCCTGAAGATGCTAATATAGAAGCATATTATGATGGACCAGGAACAGTGCTTGAGATATTGGTGCCAAAACTGCGAGAGGGACCAGAAGAACACGAAGTTCGTGTATGTCTTCGTCCTCACCATGGGAGTAATGATCTTATGTTGACCTAAAAGTCTACTTGGTGAAAGCAGGATGGTTGTTATGGATGGTGTTTTCTCGTTCACTAACATTTGTGCCTTACCGTGTTGTAAGCATTGGATCAGGACATGCATATGACATATGTTATGTTCTGTTTTAAAGCTCTAAGTGCTGTGGTTTTTGGTCCCATATGCATCTGACTAGCTTTAGTTGTAACTGCTTTTGCCATGGAAATTATATTTGAATTATCAGCTGATTGGCCCTCTTTCTGCATGTCCGCCATCTATTTTATGCATGCAGTGGAAATTTATTAGCTTACATAAGTTGGATAAATTCTCTTGTTACATTTCATGTGCGAAGTTCTTTACCTTCACTGTAATCTGGGTTTGGGGTGTACCTCTTATGTAACAATGTACAATCAGCTATCTAAGTGGCATGAGTTGTCTGAGAATAAGTATGTATTTCACCTGTCTTTAGTTGTTAAGGAATCTGGTGACATTTCCAAGGGTAATAGCAGCTCAGTTGGAGAAGGAAACCAGATATATATGCGCCCAAGTTCTTGTATTGTATTAGTTTGATATTGATTATAAATTTGTAGTTTGAGACCTTAAGTATTTTGAGCAACCTTCACACTCAACATGGAAATAGTTTTAAGCATTTTAATATATTGGCATATTTGGGTAATTATTAGCTTTTAAGTGAAATTTAATCCAAAAATATCAGTGCAAAATTAACAAACATTTCATTTTTTTTTCTTTTTTCAGCTGGTTGCACTTTACAGGGGAAGGAGGACTGTAGACAATCTCTTAGGTTGTGTTTAGATTGGATTGATGAATTTAGAGTTGATGAATACTTGTTTGGATAATTATAAGTTATAATAGATTAAAAATCTTTGAGTTCTATTTTGAGTTATTTTAATCATCGGAGTGATTTGAAATCTTATCTTATTTCTTCTTATCTAACAACTTTAATTTATCTGCAAAAGCGATTGTGTCATATTATTAATGATATGCTTATAATTGCGTTCACACTTGATTCACATATATATATATATATATATGTATATTTCAGCTGATTAATCTGAGGAAGGCAAGTGCCAACTAGTGGTGATAATACTTCCCCCCGCATATTGGTGAAAAGAAAAGATAGGGGTGGTTTCAGGCAGGCAGCAACTACTGGTGGCAGTTCCATTATGAGAAGGACCTGGAAAATAAAAGATAACATAAAATGATAAAATTTGATGATAGATGCATCAACGGTTGAGAAAAACATACGTATATGATGATGATATGGGTTTGTTCGTATTGTTGAGTTATAGGAGCCAAATCCCATTTGCTCTATGTGGGTCTTCTAACTATGTTCATGTCCCACTTCCTCTTAATAATTGAAGTTGGTTGGAGCTACGTGTAAGAAGAAGATGCATGTACTTGGGATCAAAGGGAAAAGACAAAAAGCATTCGATTTGATTTAGTTGTGGAGGCTGAGTCAAATTTTCTTGTTCTCTAGTTTGGGTTTTTTAAGTTTATTTGCTACTCAGATATTATATTTCTTTTATTAAACGATAATTAGAAAAAATTTATTTGTGTTTTTCGCATCAAATAGTAACAATAGAATTCATGGTGTAAATCAAACATTCTCCCTACTGTGTCTTCTAATTGAGATACAAATTTAAGTTCTTCCATTGGGTTTAAAAACTTTGGTATTGAGCCTTAGGTCTTCATTCTGTTGTATTGAAGCAAATGTGGCAGAAACTGTTGCGAGTGAGGGAAAATGTGGCAGAAATTGCAGGCTCTGCAGCAGACTAAAGAAAATCAGAGATTGAGTCCTGCACATGTTGTCAGTCGAGAGGTTTTGCAACGTGTAAGAAAAGAATTTCAATGCTACCATTATTTTTATAATTTTAGAATGAATTTCGAGAAATGTTACTTTTTTTTCGAGAAATTCATTGAAATTGAACGACAAACCCCCAATGCAACTTACTGGGGTCTCAAACATGACATATTATATCACCAAAACCTTTTTTTACCACAAATTATGAGTGACTCAATCAATGCTATAGTTTTTAGTTTTTTTTCCTTGAACAAATTATTAACTTTCTATACTAAATTCGATTTAATTTAACTCAGATTTGTTCTCGTCGTTTATGATTTAACTGGAAAATTATTCCTTTTTTTTTTTTGGTTCACTTTTCTTCAAGATCAAAAGTAAAGCTCTTGGAATTGACATTTTCTCACATCTATTTTCCCCTGTTAAGAGAACAAAATAGATTCTTTTAACAGCTTTGTATTGTTTTCTTGGAAACTGATTTACCTAGACTGTTAGCCACTGTATATTGTTTTCTTGGTAGCGGACTTACCTTAAGACAGTGGTTACTTTTGTTGTTTCTATTGTCGTGATTTTTTTCTGTTCTGTTCAAAATATTTTCGCCGTGAAATTAGCAACATAATTTTCATTAAGGAAATTAATACTACTAATACAAAGTACATTACTACCGCTCCAATATTTTTCCATTCATTAACATTATATCACGGCATTGATAATATGAAATACATATACAACCTTAACATCAGTACAACTTCAATCTTTTCCATTTTTTCTCTTCCACAACTAATTATTACTTCATAAACAAAAACTTCAACGTGACAATTCAGCCATGTAATGCACTATAACATCCCTCGTAAACGCAGGCTTAATGCAGCTAGTTGAATCATAAAGCAAATGCCAAATCAATAACTATGGATGCATAAATGCGTCATCATTCATTCAAGGGTACTACTGAGTCCAACGCAAAAAGTTGACCAACAATCATAAAAAACTCGAATGACATTATCACCGCCTTTTTGATTCCTTAATAATAAAAATGCACAAATCAGACAAGCCAAGACCGATCGTATGGTTTCTGGCGTCAAATACCAAAAATAAAGAACACATCATCTACCCTACAGGTGACACTTCAAACTATTATCATAGGTCCTGCTACTTAACACAAAACTGTCGAACCGGAAGCCACCCAGCAACCAAACAGAGTGAGAAAAGGATCAAACACAATATGCTTTGAACTTTCTCGTGTAAAAAGTACTCATCAAAACTTCATCAAATACCAAGGAAAATAATGAAGCTAATAAAATCCCCAATCAAGTTCAACAAAGAGAGACTAGACCAACAGAGAAAAACTATCGCTAGAAAAAAATTGGTGTCCAGAAATATAACAGTTCAATTCAAATGCATAATCTAGTAGGGATTTTTGAAGAGTATCACTGATACTCTCTGAAATAACAATTCAAAAACCAAAAACTTGTCCAGCAAAAACAAAATACCAAAAGTACTTAGAATAAACCCCATAAAAGGAACACCAAGAATATTTAGTCAACCTCCTCAATCTTGGGACCAGCACTGCTACCGCCAGGAGCAGGACCATCATCATCAACGGGTGCCTCTCCACCTGCTCCTTGGTACATCTTTGCAATGATGGGGTTGCAGATGCTCTCCAACTCCTTCATCTTGTCCTCAAACTCATCTGCTTCTGCAAGCTGGTTCCCTTCTAGCCATTGGACTGTCGACTCAATAGCATCCTCAATCTTCTTCTTATCATCTGCAGGGAGCTTCGACGCAATCTTCTCATCCTTCACAGTGTTCCTCATGTTGTAGGCATAGTTCTCCAATGCGTTCTTTGCTTCAACCTTCTTCTTGTGTTCTTCATCCTCAGATTTGTATTTCTCTGCTTCCTGAACCATCTTTTCAATTTCTTCCTTGGAAAGCCTACCCTTGTCATTGGTAATTGTAATCTTGTTCTTCTGGCCGGTAGTCTTGTCCTCAGCAGACACATTCAAAATACCATTGGCATCAATATCAAAGCACACGGTAATCTGAGGAACTCCCCTAGGAGCAGGAGGAATGCCAGAGAGCTCAAATTTTCCAAGCAAGTTGTTGTCTCTTGTCCTTGTCCTCTCACCTTCATAGACCTGAATCAACACACCAGGCTGGTTGTCCGAGTAGGTAGAGAAGACCTGCTCCTTCTTGGTAGGAATGGTAGTGTTCCTGGGAATCAACACAGTCATGACACCACCTGCAGTTTCCAAACCAAGGGAGAGGGGAGTAACATCCAGAAGCAAGAGGTCCTGGACCTTCTCATTACCCTCCCCACTCAAAATAGCAGCTTGGACAGCAGCACCATATGCGACAGCCTCATCAGGGTTAATACTCTTGCACAGCTCTTTCCCATTGAAGAAGTCCTGCAACAATTGCTGAACCTTGGGAATCCTAGTGGAACCACCAACAAGGACAACATCATGCACAGTGCTCTTGTCCATCTTAGCATCCCTCAAACACTTCTCAACAGGTTCCATACACTTCCTGAACAAATCCATGTTGAGCTCCTCAAACCTGGCACGAGTAATGGTGGAGTAGAAATCAACACCCTCGTAGAGAGAGTCGATCTCAATGGTGGTTTGGGCAGTGGATGAGAGAGTTCTCTTCGCTCTCTCACAAGCCGTCCTCAATCTTCTCAGAGCTCTGGGGTTACCACTGATGTCCTTCTTGTGCTTCCTCTTAAATTCCTGAACAAAGTGATTGACCATTCTGTTGTCAAAGTCTTCACCTCCAAGGTGAGTGTCACCAGCAGTGGCCTTCACCTCAAAAATACCTTCCTCAATTGTAAGAAGAGAGACATCAAAAGTACCACCACCAAGATCGAAAATTAAAACATTCTTCTCGCCAACACTTGTTGCCTTCTTGTCAAGACCATAAGCAATGGCAGCTGCTGTGGGCTCATTGATGATACGCATCACATTGAGACCAGCAATTACACCAGCATCCTTGGTTGCTTGACGCTGGGAATCATTGAAATAAGCTGGGACAGTGACCACAGCATTCTTCACAGTTGAACCAAGGTATGCCTCTGCAATTTCCCTCATTTTTATCAAAACCATGGATGATATCTCCTCAGCAGCAAATTGCTTGTCTTCACCCTTATAGTTGACAACAATCATGGGCTTGTCACCAGGCCCAGGGATAACCTTGAAGGGCCACAATTTGATATCACTTTGCACAGAGGCATCAGTAAATCGCCTTCCAATCAACCTCTTAGCGTCTGCAAATGAGTGATAGATAAGAATAATCTCCTTACGAGTAAATTTGTAAGTATCAGTCGTAACCAATTGGAAACTAAACTAACCATCAGAATAAGCAACCAACATTCATTAGCAGGGGTATTAAAACCTCATCTACAATACCATCAAGCTACATACAGTATACATAAATTTACAGCGCCACACGCTTATGCTATCTCTAAGAAATTCCCTAATAAGCAACTTGGTATAATTAGAGCCCACTAACAAAATCAGATGTTAAACCAAAACAATAAATCCAGCAGCAAATTAAATATAAACCGGAATAGAAACATAACTATTTCATCCATAAAAGTATTCTATATTCACCTGATTCGTACATATAGATAAACCTCACATACAAATAACATAGAGATAAGAAATCAATGGTTCTGAAATCAGAACCATACAAACTTATATTATTAAATCATGCAGAATGCTAGACAACCTCACTCAGAATCAGATCTAATGACTGCTCGACAAAATCAAGGGAACTTCATATATGTTTAAGCATCAAGCAGTAATTATAACTAAACATCAAATAATTATCACCCCTAACAGAGAGAAGACGTGAATACTAAATCTACTATAAGCGACAACAGATCCAAAATAAAAAAGATAGATCGAAAAGACAATAAAATCAGAACTAGACAAGTACATGCTCACGTAAATAACGTAAGACTTGAGCAAAACGAATACTCAAATATTTCACCACAAAAAGATATTTCAAAATTTAAAACGAAAATTAAATGATCATTACGATATAGATCTAAACTAGAAAATTAAAATAAAAATAATAAAATAAAAACACATTCCGCCGCAAGCGGTGCAGGAGAGGAGCACAGATCTTACCAAAAACAGTGTTCGTCGGGTTCATTGCAACCTGATTCTTAGCTGCGTCACCAATAAGCCGCTCCGTGTCGGTAAAACCCACATAAGACGGCGTCGTTCTGTTACCCTGGTCATTGGCGATGATTTCGACGCGGTCGTGCTGCCAAACACCAACGCACGAGTACGTCGTTCCAAGGTCAATTCCGATCGCTGGACCTTCTCCTTTTCCTGCCATTGCTGCAGTTTCTATTCAGATCTAATTCGGCGAGAGAATTTCGCGTCTTCAAACAAATATGTAAAATTTATTCGTTAGAAGAACTAGGGTTTACTAAGAGGAGGAGGAAAGTAGGAAGCTAGAGGTATTTATAAGGGGAGGTGGCGGTCCAGTCTTTTGTGCTGGTTTTCGCGTTCTAGAATGTTCGAAAAAAACCTAACTGTAAGGCAGCCGTTGGATCAGAATGCGGACGGTGATGGATTTATTCGCCGCCTGATTGATTAATTCTGAGTTGCCGACCAGGGCCACGTTTTCGTTTTTCCATTCCTGTTTTTTTTTTTTTTTTTGGTCTTTCTTTCTGTTTTTATTTTGGTTAGTTTGGGCCATTGTGTGGAGGGAATATACATTTGAGAAGGAATATGATTTTTGTTTTTGGTTAATTTGGGGAAGAACATTATAGAGTTGTGATTTTGTAATTGAAATAATTTATGAAATTTAATTTGATTTAATGAGACTGGTGATTGATCTATCTTTAAATTGGTATAATTAGGTTTCAACAACCCTTGTTTTGTAAAGTTTGGTAATAAATATAGATTGAAGATATGGTAAGCAACACCGATTGTGCATAAAAAGATTTAACAACTTAAAGCATGACTCTAGTCTAAAGTATCATATTTAGGAGTTATTTGATCAAAATATTTTTTATTAGATTTTTAATTTATAATTAAATCAATTTATAAAAATAATGTTTGAGTATACATTAGCAAATGATGCTTAGATTTACAATTAATTCACAACGAACAGAAAAAAAAAAATCAAAATTTTCATAAGTCCATTCCATTTAATCAATTAAATGGATTATAAGAATGATTGAATCGGTTTTTGTGATTTGATCAAAATAATTTAAACCAAACAAACAAGTTTTAGAAAATTATGATATAGTTAACAGTTTTAATAGAGAATTATCAATCACGTGACCTTTTTCTAAAAGAAAATTTCTGCAATATGAATGAATTTTATTTCACTATATTTGAATATGTTGTATCATAACCTTGCGTGATCATCTCTCTTATCCTTCTTAATTAACGAAGTCAGAAATACCAAGAAAGAGAGAAAGATTGGGCTTTATGCAGACAAAGATTTGGGCTACTATTGGGTTTTCATATTTTCTTTTGTTTTATTTTCAGTTTGCAATCCAATACATGGCCGAATAGATCTGTAAGTTAATAGAAATAAAAACAATTAATAGCGTGTTTGAAATCATTTAAAATTAATTTTTAAATATAAAAATTTATTTATAAAAAAATTATATATTTAATAATTATTTTTAAATAAATTATTTTTTCAAAATAAAATTTTAAAAAAATGTAAAATTGTATTTTTTGAATTTTTTTTCTTATACTTTTATTGATTGGGCGTTAAAATATATTTTTATTAAATACTTAATAATAATTATAAGTATTATAAATAAAAATAAAAATAAAAATAACTAAATCTACTTGTTCTGTGATTTTTTATTGAGTTATTATAAGTGTTATTAATAGATAAAATTGATAAATAATCCAAAAAAAGAAGAAGAAGAAAGAAGACGACGATAACCACGACTCTGCCTGCTTTGGGGTCAAACGTGGAATTTTGACTGGCCAATTGATATTAAATAAGCTACAAAAAAAATTTAAACAGGAAGCAAGTTGCCGACCACCCTCATCGACACGAATGAACAACTGAGTATTGTTTCTAACAAATTCTATTGTACTACACCAAAAAGAATAAAATCCAAAATAGTTAAATTCAATGTTTCAACAAGGTTGTAATCAATGGAAAAAATATTTTAAAGAAAAATTGTCAAATGATTATATTAAAATTATCATTAATTATATATATTTAATGACAATAATTTTTGTTTCAGTCACAATAATGATTTTAAAAAATTTAATAGTGACATGAATTGAATATAAATAGTCACTATTTAATTATTAAAAATATAAAAAATTGCATATGAATTATCACTACTTAAAATTAACAGCACATATAGAGTCGAAATTTAATGACAATACATAATGATTTATTGTTATACTTGTATTGTTACTGTATATTCTTATTAATTATCAAAAATGATATTTAAAATACAGTACTTATTATTAAGTTTGTGAAAGTTTATTATTTTGATAAACTTAAAGTTATTATCGCTTCATATATATCATTAATAATAATTTTTACATATTACTTAATGTTTTACTAGTATTATTTTTTTTGTAGTTAAAGCTAATAAGATTTTGCCTAAATAACAGGGTTTAGGCTCTAAGATTGAGAGATATTCAGTTCAAGTTCTATCAATGTAATTGTAAATCTATTTGCACAACAATTTTTTATATTAATATGTGATAATAAACGAGATGTATTCTATTGTTTAGGAATGACAATAAATTGAGTTTAAAATCAAACCCGTTTCAGACTCGTCCCCCTTGAAATATATTTTTACTATCACAAATGGGTTTGAGGCAGGTTTTAGATTTTTATATTCAAACTCGCATGTTTTAATTTTTTTTAAGAAAAAATATTATATATATTTATGTGATACTTTTCAAATAATTGCAGTGGTATTATTTTCAAAAAAATATATTTTTTAATATTTTTAAAAATCACAAAAATTGGTGATGAGATTCTTAAATTTGGATAGGTCTTTATACCATAAATAAACAATAGATTTGGATAGAAGATTTGGTGATGAGATTCATAAATTACTTGTACAAATTTCGTTTTTCTTTCTTATAAGTTTACTTCTAAGGATAAAATATTACACATTTAATTCGATTATTAATAAATACATACAATTATATATATACATGTATGTGTATAAGTGGCTGCCCTGATTGAGAAAGGGAGTTAGGATCAGTTGGGATATGATCAGGACATGATTGATCCATTTGTAACTGTACTTCAACTTCCCTAAAATTGAAAAGAATAAAGTTCAACAATAACACCAAGAAACCTAATTTCTCAATCAAATATATTTTACTGATAAGATCAGAATAAATTAGATTTTTTTAAAGGACTACATCTTAAATAAACTAATTACATAAAAAAAAAACAAATATAGTGATTTTTAATCGCGACAAGTTTTATCAGTATAAAAAATATCCTAATATTATTATTAAAATAAGTTAGTGATGAAATATCACTAGGTCGTTACTATAACTACTATGACGCTAAATATTTAGTAACAATAAAAAAAAAAATTGTCACTAATGCTCAACACTTTCAATAATTAAAAATATTATAAAATATCGTCACAATATATGTATATTTGGTATATGACATAAAGGAATATAAATATGTAAAATGACATCAAAATTAATGCATGCTTAGTAACAAGTATATTACAAATTTTATTCATCCTATTGGAAACAAGAAATCTAAAGTGATACATTGAATATAAAGTTGGTAGATTGTATTGAGTTGTACTAACTACAAAATCACTATGCTATATATTTGTGATAGCATTTGTCGTATTAGCTTTAAAAAAAACACAAAGTTAAGTCCCAATTTGATGGCCAACTCAAAACAGTTAGGTAACGAAGTTTCCACAAACACCCAATTTTTAAATAGGTCCATTTTTCTTTTTCTGTTTTTTCAGTTATGTTCTTGATTTTTAACTTCGATTCAGCACTACTATATAAAAATGGAAAGCAAGTTCGAACGGACAGACGGTTGCCGCCTTTCTCAAAGTTCCAGAAATTAACTTTGCTGAGAATTTTCTTCAACAACCGAGAATATCATATATATTAGTAGGCATGCAATGTGGCATGTGATCCTGTGTTGTTGGGGGCATGCGCTTTTGCTCTTTTCGATTGTTTATCATTTGCGTCCTGCCTTGTTGAACACTCGTTTCATGTTAATTTAATTTATTTTTGTATATATTTTATGTATAGATGAAGGGTGGCGTCCTGCCTTGTTGAACACTCGTTTCATGTAAATTTGATTTATTTTTGTATATATTTTTATGTGTAGATGAAGGATGGATGTGTTGATGTGATTCAAATTTCTGTACGTTACATAATAAAGTTGTTAGAAAATATAAAAAATTAACTTATCATCTAAAATTTTTTGAACTAGAATAATAGAAATTCTAGAATTTTTTTGTGGGTTTAGGCAGCATGGGAATGCACTTTGTTGAAAATCAATGTTATCAATTAAATTATTAGGTTATGTGTATTGCAATTTGTGTGGATTCAAATTAATTAGTTTAATTAAATATGTGGCGTGTATTTCATTTATTATTCTATAAATACCCAAGTCTCTAACCTTGTAAATCATAAAAAAGTGAAGAAAAAAATAAGATTAGTAGTCTTATATATAAGAGTGTAATCTTGTTAGGTTTAAATGTTTGTAAGAATTGAGAGTTTTATTTATAATATCTCAAAATTTAATAAATTTTTGTTGTGTTTCCAATTTTAGAGTAAATTTTTTATTCAAAAAATAAAATTTAGAATCATGTATTCTAAATTTTTCTCCACACACTTACCATAATACCATTGATTTTGCATGCTTAGCTTACCAAAACTTTATGATATTCTGATAACAAAGTCTAGAACTTGGTTTTGAAATGGTGTGGCAACTACTTAATTATATATGATAATGATGGTTACTTATTTAATTAGGACTATATATTATCACATTCTCAAAAGGAATAAATTAGTAAAACGTGTTGATGTGATTGCAGGCATGGGATTTTCCAGTTGCTAAGTGGTTGGGCCGATGGGACACAACTACCCCTACCACTTCACCATAACAAGGCAGGAGGGACTCTGTTGCATGCTCATGTCCAGTGGCTCCGGGCCACGGTTTATGGGGCCCTAATCATCCGGCCCAGATCGGGTCGCCACATAGGGAAATCCCAATAGTCCGTGGTATGTAATATATGTGTGTGTGTGTGTGTAAATAGCTACAATTGCTCAACTGGTAATCTTATAACTATGTAAAAAAAATTAAAGTTTATAGTCTTCAATGAGGATCATATATAATAGAATTGTAACTGGAGAATGGTGGAGCGCTAATGTTATTGACGTGAAGAACCAAGCAATAACTACCGGAGCTACACTACACCCATCACATGCATATACTATTGATGGTCGGCCTGGAGATCTCTATCCATGTTCTTCTGAGTATCAGATGAAAAAACACATCCACACGCTAAATTTGCATTTTCATGATCAGGTTTAATAATTTCTTAATGTGATGTAGATACATTTATGTTAAATGTGCCGCAAGGAAAAACAATCTCTTCCGTATAATCAATATTGGGCTGAACAATCAGCTATTTTTCAAGATAGCCAATCACAGCATGACAGTACGACAGTAGTAGCAGTTGACGGGTCGTATACGAATCTCTATATTACAGACGTTGTCGTAGTGGCACGGGACAGACCACCGACGTCCTCTTGACCGCCGATCAGACGCCGGGGCGGTACTGTATGGGAGCAAGTCCTTATACGGCAGGTGTTACATTCGATAACACTACCACAATCGGGATTGTAGTCTATAATGGATCAGTAAAGTCCAAGCCCATAATGCCTATTCTTCCGGCCTTCAACGACACACCCACAGGCCACAAATTTTTCAGCAATCTAACAGGGCTGGTTTCCGGGCCGTTTTGGAGTCCTGTCCCTCGTGAAATTGATGAACACATGTTCATTACTGTCGGCCTTGGCCTGGCTGCTTGTGGAGCTCCAGGGAACACATCTTGTGCAGGCCCATTTGTGCAAAGAATGGCAGCAAGCATGAACCTTCCAATTTCCCACTAAACTGTCAATGTTGGAGGCCTTTTTCAGAAATGTTGGTGGGATATACACCACTGACTTTCCTAATACTCGACCATTACAATTCGACAACACAACGCGAATAACAGCCTCAACCAAACACTCCTAATGACAACAAAATCGACTAAAGTGAAGAAAGTCAAGTTCAATGCCACGGTTGAGATTATGATACAAAATACGGCTTTAATTGGGGTGGAAAATCACCCGATGCACTTACACGGGTTCAATTTCTTCGTCTTGGCTCAAGGTTTTGGCAATTATAATCCCGCAATTGATAGTAAAAAGTTCAACTTTGATAATCCACAAGAACGTAACACCATTGCCGTTCCTGTGGGTGGGTGGATGGGCTGTCATTAGATTTCTGCAAACAATCCAGGTAATTGTTATATATCTCTTAAATTTATAGAAACTTGTTGATCCCAGGTGAGTGAGAAGTGATTTTGGGACTATATTTTTAAAATTGCGTAACAAATGCAATTTTCAGGTGTATGGTTGATGCATTGTCATTAGGATGTGCTCTTGCCTTGGGGTCTAGGATTAGGAACAGCTCTCATCGTTTAAAATGGGCCAACACCAACAACAGCGCTGCCCCCACCTCCTCCCGATTTTCCCAAATGCTATTTGTCTTAGGGAATACACAATTTTTTTCATCATGTCATTTTATTTTTTTTAGAAATTTATTTATTTAGTTTGAAAGGTATATACATAGTCAGCTAACAATGTAAACGTTCTCTTTTAGTCCCCAAGGACCCCAACTTGTAAGTGGTGTGATGAACTTTTTTTTTGCTTGGATCATAGTCTTGTTTGGTGAAGCAATAATTTCTTTCGGAATATAATTAATTCCACAAATTCAAATATTTGATGTTGTGCAAATGGCAACAAATCCAGGCGCACAGCCGAGAGATCATATAGTAAAAAGATAATAATATTTATTACAATCAAATATTAAAGATTGTATGTCACACAAAGACTTGAATAAAACCCATTTCGAAACAACGAACCCAAACATTCCCCCTTCTCTCCTCAAAATATAGGTACTATACCAACAATATTCTTGCTCCTCATTTCTTTACAATAATTTAATGAATTATGAGCTCAAAACTCCGTATATAGGTATTCGTTGAGATAAATTAAAAAGCAGCTGGAGCAGGAGTAGGAGCAATGGAGTCATCCACCGTAGCAGGGGCGGCGCCACCACTGCTGCTCAAAAGCTCCAACATCGCACGGTGGGGGCTGGACTTCTGTTTCTCGCAGAGAGTTGGCAAAAACACTCCTACACAATTTTTAACAAAAAATTAAATAAATAATGACCATAATATCATAATCCAACACAATCCACATTTCTAATGCCATAATTAAAATGTAGTTATGCGCAATCCTATTTATAAAAAGGATATACTTTGATTAGATTTCAAGAAATTATGGAGGGCAAGCAAAGTATAGTAAGTAAAGTAGTAATTAGCTTTTAATTATACAAAGCTAATACTGGCTACGAAATCCATATACATGGTGTACTGAATTAATGAATTTAGGTCAAATATTCTATAAAAAATAGAATATTTAAAACATGGATGTTGAATCAGTGTAAATGCATCATATGTTGCAGTACAAGGGGTTAATATAAGAAACCCTCAATTTAACATTAAAGTTTCCAAAACAAAACTAAAATTCTCTTACCTTCACCAGCAGCGAGGTTGAAATAAAGGTCGACAATGTTGGGGCAGTTCTGGTAGCAAGTCGGCGAGCAGAGGCTTGAGGTGAACTCCGGCGTGAGGAAGGCATCAGAGGATATTCCGACGAATCTACGGTCAACACCGCACGCAACCACGCACTGATCAGTCTCTATGTGACCAGCCAATCTCTCCACCACCACCTCCGATGTCTTGCACGTGTAATCAAGGTTCCCTTGTTCATTCTTGTAGTTCTCTAGCACGCACCTCTTCCCGGACGATGCAATCGCGAAGGAGCAGAGATTCTCAGCCAAATTCTCACAGACCACCTCGGCTATACATACAAAATCAATCACAAGTTTTAGTATTTTTTTTTTTTAAATGCCCAATTTTTGGCAAATTCTTGTCCAAACCTGGTAAATTATTTACGACACTTACACCATAAATGAATACTTCTCGATACGAGCTTAAATGATTTGAGTTCAACCAAACTATAATCCCACTTTTTTTTTTAATGCACTAAAAATCCTTTGGCACGAAAGTGTTTAGATAATAGAAGACTATATTGCATGAGGACAATGAGATAAAAGAAAATAGAAGAGTGCTCAAAAAGTGCATACCTAGTGTTCCTTGGAGGAAGAGAGAGCAGGCAAAGAAGAGAATCACTGACAATTTCATTGAAGAAGCCATTCCTTTCTTTGAGGTTTTGGTCTAGGTGATGTAGAGATTTTCTGGTGAAGAAACAAAGAAAGATCAAATGGGGTTTGATGGAAAGATTTGATGGGGGAGTTGTGTTTATATAAGGTGGTGAAGAGATAATTGTACTTGTAAATTATATGGGCTTGTGAATTACTCCATATTTGTGCAAAGGTTTGGTTGCATGTATCTCCCGGAATCTTGACGCATTCTCTAAATTTTAGGTGTTGAACAACCGGAAAATGGAGATTTTGGCCCTGATTTTTCATTTCCTTGTTTGAAAATTATTATTACTTTTAATATTTAATAATATATATATATATATGGGCTGTATAAAATTCGATGTGTAGTTTTATTCGAGTTGAAGCCTGAGAAGTGTAAAGACGTGTTCGGATGTCTGCACGTTTAATTGAAGCTTCGGACTTTTGGAAGCTTCTTTAATCACGTAAGCATGGCCCCGACTCAGACATTCTGATTCTTGTATACAAGTATTAGATATTGATTTTCACTTGCATGATAAGGTTGTCGAATATGAGTTAATTTTTTGTCTTTCAGAGTTATAGTAGTCCGTAGAGTTTAAGCTTATTTAAATTCGGTCCCATCTGTTTTTGGTACGTGTTTTTAGAACTATAATGTTAGAGTTTAGTATAAATGCACATTAATTTAATTTTTGAGTTATAGTTAAATAGTGGGCTTTATTTCTTTAGTATGTTTGATAAACGCATTTTAAGTGGCATAAATTAAGTTTAGGCAAACCTAATGCAAGCCAAACCAACCTTAATTCGATCTTTTCTTTTCTTCTTTGTGTTTCTGTAAATCTTTTAAAGGGAAATGATATTAAGTATTTGTATATTTCTTGTGTTTTTCATGCATATTATCATGCCCTCCTTTTATGGTAAGAAATCATTTTGATTTGATAATATTAAGTAGCTGCATTAATTAAGTTGCATGATATAAAGACAGAAAAAAAAATAAAAAATGTGGCTCCAAGTCCGTAAAATGATGGAGAAGTTTTTCTAGGTTGACCTAAATTTATCAAAAAGAATAAAGTGTGGCTTGCACCCAATAAAATGGCTCCCACGTCTGAAAGAGTATTACACATATTTCAAGTTGGTGCAAGAAAAGCATATAGAAAAGATCTACTTCCATCTGTGTTTGAGTCGTGGGTTTTATATTATATTATTAGGTTTCTTTATGTTGTTAAACAAAGTCTTATTACAGTAGTATACAATTGAATTTCTTGTCCTGTTATCATTTATATGATGTCCATATAATAAACGTACTACTTTATAATTCAATGTTTTTTTCTTGCACTTTTTAAATCCAACGAAAAGTACTTGTATAATTGCATTGAATAGTCAAACAATGCATTTTTAAGTATAATTTATATCGTACTCAACGAATAATTCATTACTTTGAAGAAAATCTTGAAACACTTTAAGTTCAATTTGAAATACAATTTTTGTAGTCAAAACTATTTTTGGAATGCTGATTGAATCTTGGATTAAAGATGTTTTATTTTATACTATAGAAGTGTTAACTATCATCATTAGGTAAATATCTCAATAATAATGTCATAATAGTAGGTTAATTTATTCAGCCGCACCCAAAAGAGTTTTAACATATATAAACATGATTTTACCATAAGTTTGTAAAATTTCATCTTTCTCATTTACTTTTAAATCAATTTTTTTACTGCAACTTAAAAAAAAAAAAGATAATAAAATAAAGGATTAGAGATCTATACCCCCATTTTACCAAGCATACGGCAGCATTACTCATGGGCTGATTCGCTATGTGGCACATTTCCACAGGCCAAGCTACTGTAAATTAGGGATAGTAATGAAGTGATCTAAATTCGGACTCCATGCATTGTTTGGAATATATTTTTAAATTTGTAAATAGGTTTGGGGGTGAATTTTAATATTTTATTTTTAAATTTGTCCCTTTTTGTTTAATTTTTTATTTTAATTTATATGTATTTATGTAATATTTTTTTAAAAATATATTTTTTAAAAAAAATTAATGTTGTTACTTTAAAATATATATTTTTATATTTTTAAATTTATAAAGTAAATTTAACGGATTTAATGGGTTTCACTCAAACTCGAAAGATCCAGATTCTGATCCTTAAAAATTTTGGAGGCACAAATTTTGAATTTTAATAAACCTTCGTCATTATCATTTTTACTCTAAATAAATCAGCCTACATATATATATATATATATATATATATATTAAGAGTTGAAGAGAAGAAAATTGCAGCCAGTAGCCCAAAATTACTTTTCGAACATGTATTGATTTTAAGGGCGGGGACAGCAACGTAAGGTGTGCAATCCGCGATTCAAAAGTCGGATTGTACATTTGTAGTGTCTGTAGGATGGGTTAGAACATAGAAGGACTTCCATGATCTCCATTCCCCAAGTACATGTAACATGGTTACATCATTCTTCGTTGAAAGTGTATAAGATGTCCTTCAATGTTTTGGTAAAAAAATTTAGGAGAAAAAATTATAAGTTTCTAGAATAAATGTTGGGAGCTTATAATTTAAAAAAAAAATAATTAAGAAAACCCAACTTATTTATTAAAATTCTCACACTCTCTTTTAATTTGACCATATAGATTAACAACATTGCTACTAAAATCATATAAACTCTGTATTTCTATTTTATCGAACACTTCAAAAATTCTTTTTTAAAAAATGTAGCATTTTGTAAACTCTAAAAATATCTCGTAAAATATAAAATTATAAGATGTCAATTAATAAGTTTAACTACACAACTCTATGTCTAATGTTCTAGATGTGTTGCTAAATCCCTATACTTAGGGGATTTGAATGGCCTTCATTTCCCAAAAAACGTGTATGTATAAACATGTTTGTCTAGGTTTCTTTTCAAAATATTTGGCTGGCACCATATTTTCCTCTGTTCTCTTAAAACAAACCTTAGTTGTAGACACAGATTTTTATCTAAAAAAGGGAGCTGCCTCCGATCATGAACTGGATTATTTACGCCTGAGCCTAATATCTACCACCTACAACCCGGTCTCGGACTCAATTTTGGGCTTCACAGAAAGTAGTTCAGCCCAAAACTTAGTTGGTCATGGCCTCAGTTAAGTCAACTGGACTCAAACATGATACCCAAATTAAACTTTAACTTTTGGGCTCATACTACTTCGTCCCATCTGCCTGGTTTGTGCTGCTGAAGAGATTCGTATTTCAACTCAAACCAGGAGTAGGCGAGGATTTGAAGTGGGACCCACATCCATGCAATTCTTACCAGCCTTGCAATCTCTCCAAAAATCATCTTTAAAAAAAATATATAAAAAAAAAGAAAAATCTAAACATTGAAGCAGGGTCACAAATTAGCATATTACTGAGAATCTAAAGCTAAAATCAGAACGAAAAAATAAAATAAAAACAAAGAAAGGAAGGAAAAAAAAAAGAAAAGAAAGAAAAGAATACCACCATGGTTGCAGCAACAGTAACCCACCTTCTCTTCTCCAGCTCCCAATCTATCTCTGGCTTCTCCCCTTTCCAAACACTCGCGTCATGCACAAAGGGGATAAGTGGCTTCTTCAGGCGGAGGCACATGGCGGCGAGCGAAGGTGAAGTCCGGTGCATGGCGGTGGCGGCAGAGGCAGAGACTAAGAAGAAGGGTGGTTACGAGATTCAGACACTGAGTAGCTGGCTTTTGAAGCAAGAACAGGCGGGCACTATTGATGCTGAGCTTACTATAGTTATCTCGAGCATTTCCATGGCTTGCAAGCAGATAGCTTCTTTGGTTCAGAGGGCCAGTATTGCTAACCTCACTGGAGTTCAGGGCGCTGTCAATGTTCAGGGAGAGGATCAGAAGAAGCTTGATGTTGGTAATCCAATTCTTTCCTTATTCCACTACTGTGTGTGCATTGCTATAAAAGGGAATGCCAGGAATGATTTTTGATTTTTTTACACGCACTTATATTCATAAAAAAGAGAGATTTAATCTTAATTGATTAATTTTTGGGGGCTCTTGATCATTTCTACCACTTGAACGAAGTGTTTATGCTGATCACTCACCAGTTTGAGGTCAATTCAGCACAAAGCTCGTGTTAAAGTATTATTATTTAATTAAAATATTATTAATTATTGCTGGATTTTCTCACATCATCGTCTTTGACCTCCTTGCAACTTTGAAAATCCCCAAGTTTTATGGTAATGAGTGAAAAAATAAAAAAAATTCTTTCTCAAATTTAAATTGAACAACCTCAGACACTTAAGTTAATAGTATTGATTTGAACTAAACCAGGTCGAACATCCAAAGTCGATAAGGAAGATCTGACCAATTTTAGATCAGCTAACCATCTTATCTTAGCGACTAATCAGTCCATCACCAATAATCATTAAATACTCAGCTCAGAACTTGGGTCATAGAAGCCCATTAGATATGTGGTATTTTCCATACCACATCAAAAGTAATCGAAACAAAGTAATTATTGGCTTTTTTTATTTTTTGGGTTTTGTTATAGATTATTTGAATGGAGAGAAACCTTCAAATACACGAGCAATTGTTCGTTGTAATTGTAGTTTAACGGCTGATTTGAGCTACTAGCAGTGGTAGTTGTGCCTCATAATCACCAATTATTCCCCTTGAAAGAGCTTAATTTGTAGGTTGTCAAGGAATTTAGTGGATGCCATGTAAATCCTTGATGAGCATATGGTGATTCTTATGCAATTGCACTGTGTTCTTAAGGATGTAATGAATCAAGAAATTCGTGCATTCTGATGGAGAGTAAACTTAAAACATATATAACCCCTAGATATAGGTATTTAAAAGAGTAAAGTTAATGAATCAATAAGAAGGCCCTGATTGATGAAGGATGGTTGTGAACGCGTTAAACAGGTGTTCTCTAATTGCTTGAGATCAAGTGGAAGGACAGGAATCATAGCATCAGAGGAAGAGGATGTACCTGTAGCCGTGGAGGAGAGTTATTCCAGCAACTACATTGTCTTATTCGACCCTCTTGACGGATCATCTAACATTGATGCAGCTGTCTCTACCGGCTCCATCTTTGGGATATACAGTCCAAACGATGGGTGCCTCGCAGACATTGAAGATGATGCCACGGTAAATTTCCAACACTTATCATGTAATTCTAAGTGTCTTGTGATAGGAACCTTGTACTCCATACATAGGATTTAATGAAGGAAAGTTAAAAGGAAAAGCAAAATAAAACCAATCCTATTGCAGGTTTTATTTCTAGCATAAGGAGTGCAGAACTGATGCCGCAAACATAGAATACCAAACTGATTTTTTATCACATATTTGTATGCTAAAATCCTAATTTTGTGGCTTAAGATTGAAGCTGAATATGCCAAAAATGAAGAATTTAATAAACACTCATGTTTTTCAGCTTGACAATGTGGAACAAAGGTGTGTTGTAAACGTGTGCCAGCCAGGAAATAACCTTCTTGCAGCAGGGTACTGCATGTACTTAAGCTCTGTGATATTCGTGATTGCCTTAGGCAAAGGTGTATTTGCCTTTACCTTGGATCCCATGTTCGGAGAATTTGTTCTTACTCAAGAAAACATCCAGATTCCTAAGGCAGGAAAGATTTACGCATTAAATGAAGGGAACTACCAGTTGGGGGACGACAAGTTGAAGAAGTACATTGATGACCTTAAGGCTTAAGGACCCTGGCCCTGGCGGAAAGCCTTATTCTACTCGGGAGTTTGGTTGGTGAGTTTCATAGAACTCTGCTGTATGGTGGAATTTATGGGTATCCGAGGGATAAAAAGAGTAAAAATGGGAAGTTGAGGCTCTTGTATGAGTGTGCACCTATGAGCTTTATAGTGGAACAAGCCGGTGGCAAAGGGTCTGACGCAGAGAGTTCTTGATATTCAACCAACTGAGGTTGGTATTTTGTGATCATTGCACTGTACCCTGAAATGAAAATGGATTGTTTTTGTTCTTCTGCAAATTTCACAACAATGTGCTATTGGATTGTGGATTGAATTTTAACCTTTATTGTCTTTCTGTGCAGATACATCAGCGAGTTCCATTGTACATTGCAACCGTGGAAGAGGTGGAGAAATTAGAGAAATATTTAGCTTAAAATTGAATGCAACTGTGGATAAGGTTACATTTTTTATGAACATATATAATTTATTATCTGTTGATTAATCTTTCAAAAAGTGAAGAAATCCAGTAAAATTTTGGGAGATCAAAGGGAAACAGTTTTTTCTCATATTCCCAATGGGACTACAATGATCTTGGTAAATATTTGTCGACTAGCTTCTTGAATGAACTAACTAAGCAGGAGGAAAATGTTATAATCCAACCCCTGGTGGCATTACTGCATTGTGCAGCAAATTTTCATGGCTAGTTCTACATTTTGTTAACTACCAGTTTATAGGATTCTGATTTCTACCTACTGCAAAGGCCATGGAGAAAGTAAAATCAATGGAGTACACACAAGCACTCGACACAACAAACACTCGTGAACTAGATACTAACAGCTGCTAAAGATTCAAATCAGTGTTTTTGTTTTCCAAATTCATCAGCATACTTCAAAATTCATTGGAATACCAGATGAAATCAAGAAACTGGAGAAGTATTCAAATCAAAATTAAGCGTAGGATATCTGAATTTTTCATCCAAAACTTGTCTCATGCTCCATGTGGCACTTGAAGCATCAAGCATGTCTATGTACAAGCTTAAAACAAGATAGTCAAAATACCCATTAAATTATTAATTACTTAAATAAAATGAACATTCAGTAAGGTCAGCTGCATAATTGCATTCAGAACTGAACAAAATCCAAAGAAGACTTACACAAGTGGGCATGAACCTTGTATATCTATATACCCCAGTTAAAACTCAGTATTAGATTGAGAACATGAAGTCTACTAATAATTTGCATTACATAATTCACTGAAAAACAAAAGTTCTGGCAAATCTAAAACTGAAAGAGTGTCAGATATCATTGGCAGTCCTGGTACTGTGCCTGCTTAAAGAGTCATGTTTAATGTCATCTAGTCAGTCAGTTTCTAGCAGATAAATTCTCCTGATCCACAAGAGCTTCGCTGACTTTTAACTGCAAAAAATGCAAAGAATCTACATCAAACAAATTGACACATCGTTGCCATAAATTGAGACACCGACCTAATTGGAAATGAAAATTACCAGGACTTAAAATCTTAATACTTTTACTGGCACGCTGCACAGAATCTGGAACTGCTTACATATAATAGTAACAAAAAAAACCAACTTCAGTGTTTCAAAGGAGAAACATAAAAGACCCCCAAACTGCACAATTTTCAAGTTCTTACCCACTAAATTCATATCCTTCTGTCCAAGCATTCCAGCTGCAGTTGATGAAAAGTGTGATGTAACGTGTCTAGCACCAATGCCAACATTTCCAGACATATGCAATGATCTGAATGTAGAAACATTACGTTGTGGAGTAAAACTGATTGATAGTAAACAGTATTCACAGAGGATACAGAACAAATTACCCTGTATGAGAGGTTGCAGAAGAACCCAGTACTTGCTGTGAAGATAAACCCATTCCTTGGCCTTCAATATCCAAGTCAACAAGAAACTCTGAAAGGTTGAAGTCCAAACCTAAAGCATCCAGATTTGGAAAATCCATGTCAAGAATATCCCCATTTTTTTCAGATTCTGATGTAGAGGTACCATCAGGTGTTTGGTTCTCTGGGGTCATTGGCATATCAGAAGCACCAAAATCTAGCCTTCCTTTTACATGATCCTTCATGTTAGACCTCTTCCAGTTTGTCTTAACTGGTGAACAAGTTGATATGCAGTGGTTTTTCTCTATTGAATAATAAGCCACTCCTATCTGTTTGGTAGGGCTAACTCGAATCGTCTCTGAAGAGATTATTGTGCAGTTAGTAGACATGATTTGTTGAGGAGTATCCTCTTTGCTGGAAGTAGCAGCAGAACAAATTTCCAATGGAGAAATAGAATTGTCAGTTTGAGAAGAAGATGCTCGTGGAGGTGTTTTAGGAACTGAGGAATTAGCCGGAGAGGATGGAAGTTTCTGATTGAACAAACACTTGACAACATTAGATCCTTGCAATGGTGACGTATTGGGAACATTATCATGAGGAGATGGCACAGCTGCAGAATTTGTCAAAGATTTGTCTTCGTTCTTTTTTGTATTGCTTGATTGTGTAACTAAGTTAACTGCAAGAACAAACAAAAACAAATCAGCACCAAAACAAGCCGGCATAAGACAAGCGATACTCTCCCTGGAAGAATTACCTTTGGATTGTATGCACCTTCCAGATCTCTTAGCCATCACAAGGCCATCTGAGACATCTTTGGATCCTTTCCTTTTTGTAGTTGCATGACTTGTAACTGGAGTAGAGGAATTTGTGGGATCTGTTGAAATATTCAAGGGCCTGGACGTAGACATCATAGCTGGACAGTTGTACATAGGATAGTGGCCTGAAAAACATATATTTGAGGTCACTAGATGAGAAACTGTCAATTTCTGGAATACACAAATTCAAAAAGTCTGAAAATTTCTCAGAAAAAAATGAATTCAAGTTGATGTTAGAGTTGTGCGACATTTGTGCAAAGAGAATATTACCATCTCCAAGAAATTGAATACTTAGACTATAAAGCTATTGATGAACAACATACTCAGCAAAGTGGTGATCGGAAACAACTTTTCAAGTATCTATGTGTTTGAATGTAATCTTTCTTTTCTTTTTTTTTTCTTTTTGGTACTGTTGAATGCTTTAATTATCAGGCTGGGGATTGACATGGGCATCTCAAGATAAAACCCAAGATCTGTATACATTTCAAAATGCTGTGGAATGGGAAGATACAGTTGGTATGTTGATCCTATTAATGAAAAGTAGACTACAGACTCATTTAAGAAAATATTCACCATGCTTTGATGCAACTCCACGCAATAGAAATTCATAACACAAGAAAACAGCTTAATTAGAGGAACTTAGTATAGCGACATCATGGTTAAACTCACTAATAGCAACTCCAAGTAAAGTTCAATCTCATAAATTGTCCGCGAATACTATGCATATAAGTTCCAAGAAAAACTGAAAATAAACATCCAAGACATGAAACCATACACCAAAAAAATCAGCTAATAAAAACAAACCCAATTGTTAGAATTAGTAAACCCAATAATAAAGCAAATTAACAGTTATCAAAATCACAACCAAACAAATAATTGGTACCTGCCGGTGTCATAACAGCAAGCTCAGCCTGAGAAACCATTGCACCTGATGCAACAGCAGGCAGTGGCAGCGGCACGGGAGGGGTAACAGCGTTATTTCCGCTGGCATTGTAGACATTCATGACATCCTGCATGCCTCTCAGCAAATTCTGAACCCGCAACTTCTCCTGCTCCAAACGGCACTGTTCTTGATCCATCCACACTTTCTGCTCCTTCAATGTTATGTACTCGTCCAAAATTGCCCCCAAACTCAACAAGCTCTTCGGAGCCTAGAGGATAAAATAAATAAACAAACAAACAAACCCATCATAGATCTTCAGCACATAATTCAAAAAGAAAAAAGAAAAAAAAACTAATTACTTCTTGAACTAGGGATTTGGAGATGAGATGGGATGCTTCGGATCGGAAAGTGGAGCGGGTGTGGGTATAACTGTTGTCGGAAAGGTAACGGTCGACGATGAATGCAATCTGAACAGGGGTTACTTTTCCTTTGCCTGTGCACTCTGCTTTTCTCGATTTGCTCTGCTTCCCCATTTTTCTTTCTATCATTCTTCTCTCTCACTCACTTGGAGAAATTGCAGAAGCAAGATTCAGATTGTGTGAGAGAGAGATGGTGGATGTTGAATAGTGTCAGAGGGAAAAGAAAAACGAAAGAGGGACTAGAGAACGCGGGAGCATTCAAATTTTTGGAGGTAAGCTTTAGAAATTAGCATTGGGGAGGGGCGCGTGGACTGCCGAGTGCCGACTGTTCAACGTACGGAGGAATTATTTTTCGAGGGTTTACATTTTGGGCTTATTGTTGTATTATTTTCCCTCGAAGTCCAACTGCCAAAATGGGTTAAGGCGGTAAACCGTCCATTAGTTGCTGACCCGATTATATCGATTTGGATCCATTGAAGGACAATAATCCCATGTGAAGTGAAAGAGCAAAATATAACATTGACATATGTAATATTGTTTTTATTCATCAGTTTCATATTTATATTTTTAGAATCTTTCAAATTGAAATTTAAAATTAAACAAGATATATAATTAATGAGCAGATCAAATATTGTCACGTATGAGATTGAAATGTAAAGCAATTCAAATCATATATTACAAACTAAGTATAAATAAAAATTATATTTAAAAAGTTATACAAAAAAATCTACATTCAAACAAGAGATATATTATAAGAGATTTTAAAATTCTCTCAACTAAAATTCATCAAATTAAAAAAAAAAATCATTGTGTTCAAGGCGAATATAAAAGCATTCGTTGCAGAGTTCATTAAATTATAGTGTTTAATTTGATAATACAATACTAAACCCTCGAATTAGTATAATTAATTGATAAATCAACTTTGAAATATATAAATGTGTCAAACTCTATTTGTATTATTTTTTTTGTTTTGTAATCTTTGTAGATACAAAATTTGTACTACTATAAACATAAGAGAAATTTTCACTTTATTTATCATTTTTATTTTTGCGTAAAATAATACCATTAAATACAGTATACTTATGTATATAATATGCTTATTAATCATGTGGAGTACATGTTATTTTGAAAGATGTAATAAAATATATATTTTAACACTCGTCTTATTTTATTAAAAAAAAAAACAAGTATTCAAATATAATAATATAGTTCTATAAATTTTAGATTTTAAATAATATAGCTTGATTAACAAAACTATGTTAAAAAATTCTCAAATATCCCCTACATCATATAAGTACATTGAACTTCATTATGCAAATAAATACTATTTTTATTCTAAATAAAGGTAATACAATCTGTAATTAAAGAATGATTGTTTTATTTTATATATTTTGAAATAATACATTTTTTTTGAATTAAATTATACATATATGTATGTAATAATTATTACTTTAAATGATTACAAACAATCATAGATAAAGTAAAAACAAAAAAAAACAAAAAATATTATTATATGTAAGGGAATGTTGATCATTTCTCGTTTAATAAATGATAAAAAATTGAAGTTATGTGTTATTTGTCATTTTTTTTTTTTGAAAATACAAGGAGGGTAATTAACCCTTTTCATTTTAAAACTATATGAGAAACTCAAATTTTAAAAGCAATATTGTTTAATGAGAAACTCAAATTTTAAAAAAATATCATAACTAATTTATTTGTTGTATGGTACGAAATGTACATTATTGTCACGCTATGAAACTCAAAAATTTAGAGTTGAGAAACTTTGAACTAAGTCCGAGTTTAATGCACGAAAATCTTAAGTCGAAAATTTGTGTCATTTAGATGATAACTGGACAATCAATTAATATCTTTTTTAAAAAATAAAAAAAATAAAAAAATACTAACTTGAACTAAAAAATTAGAATTTTCCTATTGTTTGTTCAACTTTATTCGAGTTGCCCTTTTGTCCTTGTGCCATAATCTGGATTTATAACTCTGGCTTTTCAAAGTAGACTGAGACATAGCAGACATGTGAAGCAATAGTTGAAGTCATTTTGTCACCAAACTATAAATGTAATGGAATTTTCACGAGAAGGGAACTTTTTTTTTTTTTTGCGCATTGTCGAATCACGAATGCACGAAACGAAAATACATCCCAGCACTTGCCAAACGAGACAAATACCAAAAATAGTTAAAGTTCTTGATCCTAAATGCCATGGCGTTGATTGTTTTGGGTGATATTAAAGGTAAAAACATTCCATAAATGTGAACCAATGAGCTACCGCAACAATAGTGATTGAGAGGGGAATTTTTTTTATGTAAATTCGTTGTTTTTACATTAAACATAAACAATAATATCATATCAATAGTGAGATTCATATCGTACAAATATTAAATTGACATATACTATTATGTCCGTATATAATGAAATGCCCTTATTTAAATTGATACAAAATTATATAAGATTAATCGATTATTGTTGTGATAAGATTATAACTTTAAAAATGGTGCAATTAAAATAATAAAACATTTATCTAATCTTCAAATTTTAATTGTGACTTGCAAACCCATATCTAACTCACAATGGGAACTTTTGACATGTCCAAACTAACAAATTACATATCAAAGGTACAAAATTGATTTTTTTTTATGTATATAATTTTACTCCTAAAACTAATGTTGAAGGTCATTTCATGGAGTCTAATCCTTTAAGTAACAAAACAATATTTGTGGACTAGATCATTTACTTGTGAAATAAAGTGACTGATTTAACTTGTATAAAGTCATTCGCATTATAATCGTGATTGAGTCTAATGTGATCACAATAAATATGCTGGAGTTTTTTAATAATTTAATGTTATGCTGTTAATACTTTCTTTCACTGATTGACCACTGTATTTTGTATTAATTATATTTTAGCCTCCAAATATTCTTGTAACCCATTTTGATACTCACCCGATATCTCAGGGCGCCCCTACTTGCTGGGCATGCACATGAGCAAGACACCAAAAGTTCGTTAAAATAACTCAATGAGCCGTCCTCTTCCAAGCATATTAAGGTCCACACGCCAAGCTGTCACCTCTATTAAAACTTGAAAGTGTGTGTTGTGTGTGTTTTTATTCACACGACACCTACAGACGGCGTGGATTCAAGAATTTTAATTCTAAAAAGCAAAATTCGATTTTTTTTTTTAAGGATACTAAATAAAAAGATATTTTCAACCAAACAATTTTTATTTTTTTTTAAGAAAACAAAATATTAAACTTTAGTGAATTCATATATAATGTATATATTTATGTAGATTTGAGGAGAACAACTGCCTCCTCCCCTCCCTCCGTCCCTCTCTGTGGATGGCCTACACTGTTTCATTAATCAAGAAGACAAAAGGGCACGCCGGTGTTATCTTTTTCATTTGAATCTGGAGGAAAAGAAGTGTTGGAGATTAGAATAAGCACAATGCACAGCCCGTCACATGTTTGTTTATTGTGAGGGTGAACACCAAGAAGTGCGTGTAATAGCTAGACATTGGCCTCCAAGGGTTATTCTCCTTTTTCTGCCCAACACAACTTCAATTATTTAATTAAGTAAAGCTTGCAAGCGATGTTTAAGATAACGACAATAAGAATCACCATATATATTTGGTAAAACCCACAAGTCAGAGAATTAAAAGAAAGGAAAAAGAATTAAGTAATGCTCCATTATATATGTAAGAAGCAGTTGTTGAGTTGTGTAATTTTATATTATAGTTTGTATTTAATATAATATATGTATAAAATATTTTTTTTATATATATAATTAAAATTAATTATATACACATAGCATGTATAGATTATATAGATAGCAACACAAAATCATAATAATAGATTTGAATTGATTTTTTTTTATGTGTATATGTAGAATTTATAATTTAAGGATGCATCCCAATGTTTTTCTTTATATGCAAAGTTTTTGTATAATTCCTTAGTGAGAAGCACTAGAGAGCAAAATGTGCATGGGTAGAAGACCATTACTGCAAATTTAGAAAACAAAAGGGCTATAATCCTAAAGAATCTCATACTATTATATTCCCTCAGTTGGCCACCACTGATGGGGAATGTAAATCAGACTGTGTAGCAGAAACAAGTAATACGTATTTAATTTTCACAACCTCCAAGCCCAAGTAGTGCTCAACCCACCCCTACCACACCCCCTACCATGCCTTACCCATTTCCCCAAGCTTTTTCACAGCTTCTATCACCGCTCTCGAACCCTAGAAACAACTCATTAAAAGAATTGTATTTATAATTTACTACATGGGTTCTTCCAAGAAACCCTTGTAAATCCAGAACAAAAGACAAAAGAAGCACAAATTCTTGCTCGAAAACTTATATCAAATATGGCTTCTTCTTCCAGGTGCTTATTGGCCTGCTTTTTACTGAATCTTTACTTGCAAGGTATGGCTGGAGACCCAAACTTGGCCTTTTTCTTCAAGAATTTTGGTAAAGATTCAAACTTTGAGTCACAGCTTGCTCTATATGGTGACGCTGTGGTTGCTAATGATAGCATGTCAGTTCAAATTGCTGGTTCAGGGGTTTCTAGAGCTGGGAGGATCATTTACAAGAAACCCATTAATCTTATTGAGGTAAACTCAGGAAATATGGCGTCTTTCTCAAATTATTTTGTGTTTTCTATGTCTAGAGAAAATGGGGATGGCTTGGCTTTTATTATGCTCCCTTTTGGCTTCCCTTTGAATGTTTTTGATGGTGGCTCAATGGGAATGTTGGGGGAGAGAAAAATGAATTTTTTAGCTGTTGAATTTGATACTTTTAGGGATGAGAAATATGGTGATGTTAATGGGAACCATGTTGGGGTTGATGTTGATAGTCTTGTGTCTGTCAAAGTGAGCAATGTTTCATCAATCAATTTGAAGCTAAATAGTGGAGAAAAGTTGCAAGCATGGATTGATTACGAAGCAAGTAGCAAAAGATTCGAGGTGAGGTTGAATAAGTTGGGTGACAATAGGCCAGTCGATCCATTGCTTTCTTACCCTATTGATTTGTCAATAATGTGGAAAGACAAGGCTGTTACTGTGGGATTGAGTTCATCAAGTGGAAATTCGTCTCAGAAATGTAACGTGTATTCATGGAGTTTTAGGCCGAGAACTGTGCCACATTGGATGCATTCAAAACCCATGGATCCAGAGGATTTCGTGGGGAAGGGAGAAGAGCTGAAAGTTCCTAAAAGAAGTGATTGTGCTTTGAGAATAGTTGCTGCATTAATTTTTGGCACTGGATGTGGAGCACTGGGGGCCTTCTTTGTGTTGTTTGTGTGGACTATCTTTGGCAATAGGCGTCCTGTCGTGCCGGAGGAATTTGCTGAGCAACCCAAGGAATTCGAGTACAACAAGTTCAATGTTTGTGTTGGAAAAACCATCGAAGATGGTAAGAAGTAGGTGTTTGACTTGCAGATTAGACAGTGGGTAATCTTTTGTCTGTAAATCCCCTCCATTTTTTGTACTTGGATGTTCTGCTTTACTTTTAGTGTGGTGCTGTAATTTAATGATCAGTCATTCAAATGTAGCTTTGCCATATATATTCCTATGTTGTGATCATTAAAATACAGCTTCAGCTTGGTATTTGGGAAGATATACCCTACGACTATGAAATGGTATGGTATCATCAAGTTATTTCTACAACTATTATGCATGTCTTACATTTCTTATTTGGACATCTTCTTTTGTATATCCCCTGACAATCTTTTGTTGCACATTAGCACAACAGGCTACAATTAGTTCGCGATTGGTTTGTCTGCTGAGTTTTGCAGAATCCTATTGGTTTTCCCTTTATCATGTTATGTTTCCTAATTTTTTTTGTATTTATACTGTATTTACTTACTAAAATCTTGGACAGTTGCTGCATTTATCTTTAAAGTTTAAACTTCAAAGCCTTTATAGTACATTTTACTTCTCGTGTTGTTACTAATGGAAACTGTTTATATGGGAACTAGGAGGACTTGTGTCTGGAAGGAATATAGTTACCACTTTCCCTTGATGAGAACTTGAACATTCAGAACTGGAAACTTTTATCTAGCGATTCTTTTTGATGCTTTGATTTGATGTTTTTGTCCATGAGCATGCGGGTGAAAAATAGAAGCATGCCAAAGGGTCCTCAATGGATTTATAAACACTCTTTACAATCCACTACTCATTACTCATCACATAACATCAATGTGCAACATAATTACAGTATGTCAGTTGCATCATCAGCTCTGGCCAATCATAATTACAAAGAAATTACTAGTTTAGTTTTTTTTTTCATACAATATCTCTATTTGTGCCATCATAACATTGTATAGCCTTAAAACTTGGTTCACATGCATAGAATTTTGTAACCAATTGGTTCATCATCATTCCAAAATTTCATTTAGGCACTAGTTGTGCAAGTAGAAGAAAATCGTTCATTAAAAAACCCAAAGATGTGGACTAATGCAAACTGAGTTGGGTTCACCTAAATGCGTTGGAGGCCCAAGATATGGACTCTTTATCCAAACAAGAAATCATCTTATCCAAATTGCTCGGCCCAAATTGTACCGGGTCAAGTATATTTAACCGAACCCCTAAAAAACTAAAATCGCACACTTTTTGTTCTTATAAGAACAAATGGAAACAGAAAAGGTTAAACCATTAAACCCTGACTGGGAAAATGGCAACGCTTCAGCTTCTACTTCACCCCTCTCACTCTTTTGCCCTAAATTCTCACACCAACAGCAAATTCTCCACCAATTACCCCATTTTCACACTTAAGCCCCAAAATTGCCACAAATTACCACCCCCCAAATCCTCCACCAGTGACACCCCCTCCACCACCCGCCGAGGCCGCAAAAAGTCCACCTCCACTACCACGTCACCAACTTCCTCCACGAAAAGATCAAAGCGCCCCAGTAAAACAGCTGAATTATCAAATTCCAAAAAAGAAACAGTAGTATCTAAAGAAAGCGACAATGTCAAAGACTTTTCTGATTTCAACGACGGTATCGATTTTCCGTACGAAGACCCGCCGTTAGTATGCTGCTTTGGGGCTGCTCAGAAGGAATTTTTGCCTACAGTGAGAATAGCGCCGGAGCAAATGCACCCGGATATTTACTCCCAATGGAAAATGCTTCAGTGGAATCCGCCCGAGTTCGTGCGGGCCCCTGGGGGCCCACCTTCCAATGTGGCGATTTCTCATGTGAGGCTTGGTGGGCGGGCGGCATTTATTGGGAAGGTTGGGAGTGATGAGTTTGGTGAGGAATTGGTATTAATGATGAATAAGGAGAAGGTGCAAACACGGGGAGTGAAGTTTGATGATAATGCGCGAACTGCATGTAGTTATATGAAAATTAACTTTGAGGAGGGGAAAATGTGGGCGGAGAAGGTTAAGGAATGTGCAGAGGATTCTTTGCTTGGTTCGGAGTTAAATCTCGCCGTGCTCAAAGAGGTATATGAATGTGAATGTATAGTTAATACTTGAGTGGGATTTGTGATATTTTGTTGAGTTATGCCTTTTGTGGTTTTGATATGGAAATTGATGTTTTCTTGTTTATACTTTTCTTGGTTGGGTGATGTACAAGATTAAAAGTTGAATTTTGTATTGTTTATCCTATACTGGGATAAGCTAAGCTGTCGATAATTTGTTTATATTGCTCGACACTTGTTGAATGCTGTTGCTATTGTATTGGTAATGATCTACTTTCGTACTTGGGAGTATATTAATATATGAACACGAGTCAATTCTTGAAGATTGTGATAGCATACTGAAGTTGAAATGAGCATTGCTGAATTCAGAGAGATCTATTCATCTATATGTTATGCAATTTCACTTTCTGAAGTAGCAGTGTTACACTTGGTTTACTAGTTGCTGAGACTAGCTGTTACCTAATGCTAGGGTGTAGAGAGTATGGGAGGAATCTTGAATGTATACTACTGGAACTTATCGAGACTCATTGAATGGAGACGTATGTTGATTGCTTGTAAGGTGACTTCAAATATGTGTGGGTTTTCACTGAATTAATTGTGGTTTTCTTGAATGCTTTCTTGCAGGCCCGAATTTTTCATTTTAATTCTGAAGTCCTGACATCAACTTCTATGCGTTCTACTCTTTTCAAAGCAATTGCATGGTCTAAAAAGTTCGGCAGTCTTGTATTTTTTGACTTGAATCTACCATTGCCATTATGGAAATCACGTGATGAGACAAGGGAAGTGATCAAGGAAGCCTGGGAACAAGCAGACATTATTGAGGTCACAAAGCAAGAATTAGAATTTCTTTTAGATGAAGAACATTACGAGAGAAGAAGAAACTATAGGCCTCAATATTATGCTGAGAACTATGAGCAAACCAAGAGACGAAGGGATTATTATCACTATGCTCGTGAGGAAATCTTGCCACTTTGGCATGATCGACTAAAATTCTTGTTTGTCACAGATGGAACACTTCGGATACATTATTACTCCCCTTCTTTTGATGGAGTGGTGGTTGGTACAGAAGATGTACTCATAACACCATTTACTTGTGATAGAACTGGTTCTGGTGATGCTGTTGTAGCTGGAATCATGCGGAAGCTGACCACACAACCTGAGATGTTTGAAAATCAAGATATGTTGGAGAGGCAACTTCGGTTTGCGATTGCAGCAGGCATAATATCACAGTGGACGATAGGTGCTGTACGAGGTTTTCCCACAGAAAGTGCTACACAAAATCTGAAAGAACAGGTTTATGTGCCATCAATGTGGTAGGTTTAACAGAAGTCAAATCTTAAAACATAATGCTGCTGCTATTAGTTTCCATATGATTCTTTTGCATTCTTCAATACTCAAGAATTGATGAATATGCATTGAGGGTGTTTATCGAGATTAGGATTGTGGAGCCCTTCATCTTGATTTTCAGGGCTTGGTACTTCTTGTGTTCTTGCGTCCATGATTTGCAGGTGGCTTTAGATTTATGTTAAGCATCTTGTAAAACTAGTTATCAGTGTAGTCATTGTTGCACAAGGTATTTGTCATCATCATCCCTCTTCCTCACGCAGCAAATTGATGGCAGAAGTAAAATGAGCTGTGCTTTATGCCTCAAACAACTCAGCAAGAGTGTCCCAAACATATTTGCTTGAAAATATTGACTTATACTGGCTTCGCGAATGTTTGAAGTGAACACCTGAAATACTTGGGCATAAACCCACCCTCAAACAAATTTGCTTGAAGTATTGACTTCATTTATTAAATGGTGTTCTGAATCCACTTGGGTCTGGCACAGAAGAATCTTGTGCCTTAAAACTTTTTTGCAAGTATTAATGCAAATCTTGTTCCGTAGCTGTGAATTGATGCTATAATAATATTTGATACAATAATATAATGTCTCTAGTTGTAACACTAGTATAAGGTATTCTAAAGCATAGTCTTTGCTTTTGTATTGTGTCCTGTATTAGTGCGCTTGCACATAGCCTTCGACACTGTGCGCGTGTTCGAACAGCACTCAGAAACTTGTTCTTTAAATTCATTTCAGTTCTTAATACAAAACTCAGCGTAGTCGCTCCCTTCACCATTCATTTTGTCAGTAATGTGCTTATACATTTTTATCCCCAACTCTCAAGATAGGTATCCCTTTAATGTCAACGAGATGAGCTAGAATTTCTAAAAGAATATCATTTGGAATTTCTAAAAGAATATCATATGACACTTCATAATACAGATGTCCGAAGGAAGGAATCTTATGAAATTGCTGTCCGTCGAGTTTTGCTTTGCTTTTGTCAGGAACGCAATATTGGAAGAAATAATTAACGGCCAGCAACCTAGTTTTATACATGGTTTTGTTCAAGCCAAAAATGCTGTCTTCCAACCCAAATTAAAATCAAATAGCTTAAGTAATTTTTGGGTTGCTTAAAATCATTATATATCAAACGGCTTAGATAATGTATGCATTAATTAACATCTGTTTAAACAAACTTTTATGTATTAGTCACATCAAAATTGGGCCTCATAGATAAAGAATTTCTTTTAAATATATTTCCCCTAAAATATAAATGTAGAATTTCAGTTTTGGGGGTGATGTAGTCAAGTTTTCTTCAGCAAGATATTGGAGGATCAAAGAGAGATGTTTAAAGCTATTCTATTATTTTCCCCATGACCACTGGAAAAACTAAGTACAGGTGATGCTGCATCTAGAGATAAACCTGAAAAAACAGTGAAACGAAAAACATCTCACTAAGTTGTAACAACATCATGAGGGAGTATAAGCAACAGAAATCTTTTGGAACATGTGATGAATTTTCTCTGGTAAGGTTGTTGACAATAATTACATTCTGGAAATAGCCTGCCCAGCAATATATATTCAACCCTAATGAAGGAAATATGAACCAATGAATCAAATAATCTGTACTTCCCTGTAGCAAAATGTTTTATCTATGCACTCGTTCTTTTTTGTGTTGTATTTATCGACAAAATGTAACTATCTTTTCCAGAGTCGCCCGACCAACTGTACACCATGACAAGCAAACTCATTCACGGAATAAAAAAGTGTACAGGTACCTCTCTGATCCCGTTTCCAGCTAATTTTCTGATGGGTGAAAATCCAGTTTCTTGAAGCATTCTGTATCCAGCTACCACTAAAGCAATGCGCATGGCGGCGCGTACTTTACAGTTTCAGTTTTCGACTTGAGCCTACTAATAAGAAGAAGCTATCTTTGTGATGCAACTCTCAGACCAGATCTTCGATCAATTTGCTGAAGCTTCATTTGCTCCTGAGATCTGTTACAAACACAACCAGGAAAAGGATTCGCATGGAAGTTCTCCTCTAGTCTTGGCAAAATTCCTGCTTGTCTAAGGTATGGTGCTCCAATTCTGTTCAAGTGTAGCCTCTTGACCTCTGCCGCGAAATCTTTCCACGAAATAGAGCCATTGTCCAACAAATCTATGAGTCTCACAAAATTGAACCTGAAAGAAGAAAAAATGTTAAAAATTTAGTTTTAACTCAACAGATAAATATGAAGGGAAGAAGGGGTCAATAACAATTAAAAACCTGTCAGGGTTTATCGTTCTCCTAAATCCTTCAAACCTCCTGTGCCCCTGCACGGCCTTTGCCATATTCCCATCATACGTGTAAATGAATACATCACTTTCCAAGGCTATGATGTAGTCTAAGGCAGCAAGACGGTTCTGATAATGCCTGAAGACTTCCAACTCTTCTGGTGTCGCAAGTGTTGAGTGTGAAAAAACGTTTGGATATTCGGCTCGAAATGCATCCATGCTATTACTACCATAAATTTCACCTGCCACAATGTATATTCTTGTTGAAGTAGGATATCCCATGGCCTTGAGAAATAGTGCTGCCTCCCTCGGAGACATCGGGCAGCCCCCTTGCAATCTCTTTTCTTTGCTGTTAATCTCTTTCTCTTTCCAATGCTTAACATTGTACCTCATGATACGAAGCTCCTCAGCCTCAACCGCAGTCAAATTATGGCTGCAGCCAGTGAATGCTAGCATGTCTTTCTCATATCTGATGAGAAAGCTATTAGCTGCTTAGGTAACTTGAGGGAAATTATCAATTCACTAACAAACAACTGTGTGAGATTATTACCTCAGGTGAAGAGCAATATACGGTTCATTATCGTCTCTCAATCTATCAACCAATTTCTTTCCAAGCTCCTCAATCTCTGGCGTGTAGCGAAGAGCCTCATAGTTTGCACGGCACCTGAGCCTCTGGATAGAGGGAGCTAGGCCATTATTTGCAAGTCGTGAGTCTGTATGGGTAAACTTGATTACCTTGTGCTTTTTTAGCAAAGAAAGAATCTCCCCTCTGTAGTAACTAGCCTGTAAACAAAGAATCTAAATTTAGCTAAAATTCAAGAAACAAACTGCATATATGTGCAGTCCTTATTGATTCTAGACCTTAGACCAAGAGACGGGTGCTTTGTTCTGGGGCTTCACTGCTGCATACTTTGAAGGCAACTTTTCGACAATCTCTATATCATCTCTTAAAACATCGATAAAATGCCTCCAATCAAAAATATCCTTAAAGTCACTGTTTGGAAAAGAAATAAACTCAGAAGGGATCATGAAAAAGAATATTGTACGAACAATAGTGAAGAACCATACCTAGGATCCGTCCAAAAGCTTGCGTGATCGAGGGAAGGAAGCACAAGAGTGGCATTCATAATCTTTGCTATTGCAACCATATCACATATCTGATGAAATTCCAAATATGAATTGTCAGAAATATTAGAGTTGACTGGGTAAAATAATGAAAGAAAATAATCTAAATGATGAACTTACTCCTGTTCTCATTTGATTCAGCCCCCCATTGGCATGAACTAGAATATAACCATTCGTCGCAGACCCTGTCCCTGAAAGAATTTCAAAGCGCTTGTATTCAGCCAAAATATGTGGACTCAATCACGATCCATTCGTAAGAACAAGATCTTTCTTGATATCACTGAATCAATATTAGGAAAACAATAAACGTTGACATACTAATGCGATTCCGTGGCCGAGCAATACATTGGTAGAAGTTATCACTATTCGGTTTCATCCATATTTCTGGTACCTGTGAAAAAGATCCGAGGGAAAAATAAATCTTTTTACTGCATGCATATAATATACTCTATTGCTTAAATATAGCACCATGAAATCCACACATTAAGTTTTGAACGTCTCCTTATCAACTCAACTCGGCACTAAAGTGCCAAAAGGTACAAAAAGTTTTAGAAAGTAATTTATGCATTATTCTAAAGAAAAATTGTTGACAACTGTAAAAATTGATTGGTGCTGTGAAAAAGACCCTTTTTAAAAGAGAATCCAGGAAAATTAGGAGCTGTTGATCAATGAAACACATGGAGAAATACATAGAAGAGAAGATGAAGCGAAATTTGGCTGTGATTTTATGTTTTTTTTTTTTTTGGTTAAATTGAGGAAAAAGTGCACAACGGTCAATTAATCATTAGAATTCCACATGGATAGTAAGGGGAATTTGGGTCAAAGGCAACAACGGAAATTTTAACCCTGAATTTGTTGCCACCCACTAACCCCTCGTCGTGGGTCAAAAAACAACGGAAAATCAACCAACCTGAAACAAAACCCCGATTAATGCTATTCCCAGGAAACAAAAAACATTCTCCTCCCATTATTCAATCTTTGTTGAATATTCAAAAAAATAAATTCCATCACTAAATTTTTTACCAAAAACTCGTTAATGCCAGGAAAAACATAGAAAGTTTCAGAGAAGTCACCAATAATTACAGTCAATAAATGCCAGGAGTAGAAAATCTAGTAAAAGGTGGAGAATTATATAGGAAACTCAGAAGAACAAAATCTATGAAAATAAAAAAGCATTAACATGGCCACATCCATTTGACTCCGTAAAACAACTTCGAAAATTCAGCTTCAGTTTGGTCTTAACTCACCGGAAATTCCTTCATCTGCCGTTTCTGCACAACAGAACTAGAAGATGATTCGGAGTCAAAAACTGCCTTCTGAGCATTGGACGAAAAATCATTCTTGAAATTCTGAATAATCATAATCTCTTTCTCCGTCCTAACAAAATTCCCGTCGACTTCCGCCGTCCCGCCGCCGCCCATCAACAAAAAAAACTTCAAATAGGCCAAAAACACCACCATCATCAAAAGAATCAATAAAACCGTACGACCCATGTGCTTCCTTGACGTCAAAGATTTCAAAAATCCCCGCAAACTCAACACGCATTCTTCCACGCACGAGACCCAATTTTCAGGCACCCTTTTACGTATCAAGGAGTACCGTACCACCGGATGGAGGTGGTGGTGGTGGAGCGAACTATTTTGTTGGTAAACCCCATCATTACTATAACCATGGTACAATGCTTCTGAATCTATATCGCTTTTAGCATGGTCTAAAGCGATGTGCACGTGGTCGGAGGGATTTTCTTTTTCTCGGTCGCTCATCGCGTCGGCAACGCGGCGCCGTTGGTGAGTGAAGGTGGCTCCTCCATGAATCGGGATGGTATTGGTGGCTGAACTACTTGTGGTTCCGCCGCTTGACATTGCTCGGAGAAACCCAGAACAAAAATTAAAGCAAAAAAAAAAAAAAAAAAAAAAGAAAATTATAGAAGGAGAGGGAGAAAGAAGGGAAGAGTAATGGCCATGGATGGGGAACCGTTGCTTTGTTTTGGTGTAGGCATTTCCGTTATATTGTACGGTGGTGAAGGAAAAACAATGTTCCCTTTTACTCTATCAAGAAAGTTGTTTTTTGTTTACTTGTTTTTCTTACGTTGGAGGAATGGACCGTAATCTAAGGAGCAAACGAAACTACTCACAGAGAGAAGGAGACATAGAGATAGACGGAGAGAGAGAGAGAGATTCAAGTGATTGGGGTACCAGCCACAGCCACAGCCACAGCCAAGCCTCTGATTTGCTGTTGTTGTTGTTACTTGTTGGTACTCTTCTACTTCCTGTTATGTTCTAATCCTTTTTATACATAGCATGTGTCAAATGGATAGTCGCTATCATTCGAAAAGATTTTACCTTTTTAAGGTTTGTAATTTGGTAAACCTAGGTTGCGTTTTTCAATGGACTCTTTTTAGGTTTATGTTATTTATTTTATTTGGTAAATATTTATTACATTAATAATTGTAATATTTGCCTGGCCATTAATAAATCATTAATTTGTCTTTGATAATGAATCCATTGATTTGATAAGAAACTTTAGATGAGATTTTGCAAAAATGAAATTTTATTTATTTTTATATTATTATTTTTAATAATGTATTTGTTTGACTCCAAAGGGAGTTCCAAATAAAAGTTTACAAATATTTGAAGAATAATAATAGTTGAGTAATGGAGAAAATAATTAGTTAATTAGATGGAAGAATGAAACGTGGAGCTTGTTACATAAGATTGTCAGATTAATGTATATAGCTGTGTTCACTTGGATGGAACTCTTTATTTCCACTTTCTCTTTTTGGCAAATAAGTATGGATGCAAATTGATATAAACAAAAGCACATTTTATTTGAAAAATAAATGGTCTTTATATAATTTGAATAAAATTAATTTAATAAAAAGTGAGAAAAGAAAGATGAGAGAGGTTTTAAATAAACTAAAATTAATGGGTCTTGCCAAAGTAAAATCACTTGTCAGATTATTTACTGCTCTTCAATTGTTAATAGTTAATAGTTAATAGAATAAATAATAGTATAGATAGATGTAGATGATTAATAATAATAAAAAAAAATAATTGTGCGTTATTTTCTTCTCTTATTCTTTTGCATACGCTTATTTTAATTTATTTTATTTTATTTTTTGAGAGATGAAATAATTCAATGTATAATATTTCTAATTGCAATAGGAATGAAAAGTTCTGAGTAACATCAATTAAATTGTATTGATGTGTTTCTTTTAGTGTTATACTGAATTTACATATAATCTAATATTCCGAAGGTTGCCGTCTTCTTGCTTTCTCACTTTGGGACGGCAGAAAGGCTTCTCAAAGAGACAAAAAAGAAAAAAAAATTATATGCAGATGGAAATGGGTATTGAAATAGAAAATAAAAGGATTATTGAAGTTGAGAATTACTATGCCTTTCTTAGAAAAGCTTAGCTAGAAAACGGAGAAATTTATGTCTAATCCTTTGGTGATAATATTTTCATCCTTGAAATATTGTACACCTAATCATAGTAACAAATTTTGGATTAAGAAATAATTCGATAATTCTTAAAATTCTTAATTTAGGTATTATTTAAATTAATTTAAAAAAAATCATAAAATATCATTTACATAATATAAATTTATCACATTACTATTTATGAAAAATATATATGAAATTTCAACGACGACGTATAATAATATCATGTTTTATTTTATTTTTCTTTTTTAAATTCAAAGTATTTTGTTACTATACACCTACTATAAGATTGTATTAAAAAAGAATGCAAATCCCCACCCCCACCCCCACCACCCCCACATTAAAAAAAAAAAAACCACTAATGGTGGAACTAACAAAAATTCATAACCTAATTAATGTTGTGATTGATGACGAAACAATGATATAACTCCGTTATCATAAAATTTCTTAAATAGGTTCTCACTTGAAGATAGAGTAGAATGCGTGATTTACTCATCAATACACCATATTTCTAATTTTAGCTGTTTTGATGTGAGTGAGGCTTAAATTAAATGTATGTTTAAGAAATTTGAGAAATTCATATGTTCAATAATTTTGTTCAAAACCAGATAGTTTTTATTTTTATTTCTAAAAAAAATAAAAAAATCCTGATTTCTTCTGTAATTTCACCAACCTCAAATTAATGACTCTTATTGACATAGCATAATGCAATATTCTACTATTAGACTAGACCTTGTGGAAAGCTTTACATTGATGCCCAGCCCCAAAATTCGACAAAATACAAAATTAATTGAACACATCATTAAAAATAAAAAGTTTTTTTTTTGTTTTTGTTTTAAATAAAAATGCATAAAACTATAAATACCCTTTAGCCTTTTTTTTTTCCTATATTTATATACTGTTTTTTACAAGTTTTAATATATATTTTTTTTAAATTTTGTTGTTAATAATTTAACTTGAATTTATAAAGAAACAATAATTTAATTGAATTTGGTTGCGTGCTTCACCACAAAATCAAGTTCCAATCAAACTTATACACCTATTAACCATAAACTCCAAGGAAATGAATAATATAAACTTTCTTCCTTTAGAATAATGAGATTCTTCCCTTGCCCAGTTGTTTTCCATCCTCATTGTACCTTTGAGTAATCGAAACCTTTTCAAGCTAAGCTAAGAAAACAAAAACTTAAAAATAAAAATTCAGACAACATCAATGTGAACACAGGTTGTATATGTATTGTACTATAACTTATCACCAAAATTAATAAACAAAGACAAATGGGATCCCAAAACCTAGTCAATTTTTATTTTAGTCAACTTTAAATTGTAAAGTAAAGATCATTGGGTAGTTAGAAAATTCCCAAGACTCGAAAAAAATAATATAAAATCCAAAAAATACTGCAGAAGGCATATATACTCGTACAATTCATTATTATTTTTTTGGCCAAAATCCTGGTACAGTTCCAACTGGGGAGATTTGATTTTCAGCCCCACCTGTCACAAAATTGCTGTCGGATTCGGATACAATGGTGCATGAATACTAATGTTCTATTTACTAAAAAAATAATAGTATAAATGTAATCAAGATATGATCTTCAATTATGTTATTTAAAATAAGGTTGCTCATATATTTAATCATGGGGCACGTTTTGGAGGTCATCGCACGACTATAAGTTGCAGTATTATCTGTTAGCAATGTGTCCAAATATAAGAGGTTCATCTCTTAGTGATTAGACATGAACCCTCCAAACATATGAACCTTCTATATTCTCTCTCCTTTTTTTTTTAATAATTAAAAAAAAATGTCGAATTAGGGTTGATAAGATGTATACGCAAGAACTTGATGGTATTCAGTTGTGTGATTTGAGTAATTTATTACGCTACCAAAACATCATCAATGTAAGTTGTTTAAATTTTAAATATTTGAATTTGCTTTTTGTTTTATGACATTATTAGCATATAAATATAGTAAAGAATCTCCTCCTAATGACTGAAATTTCCGGAAACCACCATTTTTTTTGTTGAAAGGTACAATATTTTATTTTGTAACAATAAGTCAATAACATAATTATTCAATTACAAACAGAATTTCTCAAAAATAAGCTACTAAAGTATTTTAAAAATAATTAGGAGATGATTTTATAAACTCCTAAAATAAGATGTTATGACCTCATAAGCTCATTTAGAAAAATTAATAACTTTTTAACTTATTTTTAATTTTAATACATTAATTATATAATTGTCATTAATAATATTTTATAAACATCATAGTTTTATTTTATTTAAATATTTAAAAAATTTATTTTTAAAATAAGGTGTGGTATCTTATGAGCTACACAAGCTTGTTATAAAATGTTATAATAAATATAGGAAAACACCCTCTAAATGTGAAGTCTCTAAAATAATTTTTGAGCCTCATTTTCATCATCATCATTCAATCACAATTTTCTGGATTCGGATTAACTAATATAAAGCTACCCTATTTGGGTTAAACTTTATAGTACTTTGGATTCGGGCCTACCCACTGTCCAGATTTTGAATTTCAGTATTACTATTACCTCACTGGATCTTGGGCCTGAGTGTGAAAGCCCAATTAGTTTTTGCCATTTAAACTCAAAAGTTAGGGTTTTGGTGGTCTTATTTTTTCTGATTCTCTGCTCGCCGAAGCTTGCATAGAGCAACAATGGTAAAGGGGCGCCAAGGCGAACGCGTAAGACTATATGTCCGTGGAACAATCCTTGGATACAAAAGGTAAAGTTGAAACAAGAGTTCTATTTGATTTGTAACTGTTCTGTGTTTGGTTAGTGTGGTAAATATTGAATGGATTTGTGTGAATGATGGCAGGTCGAAGTCGAATCAGTACCCCAACACCTCGTTGATACAGATAGAGGGAGTGAACACCCAAGAGGAAGTGGCGTGGTACCTTGGCAAGCGTATGGCTTACATTTACAAGGCCAAGGTTAAGAAGAATGGCTCCCACTACCGTTGCATCTGGGGTAAAGTGACTCGCCCTCACGGTAACAGTGGCGTTGTTCGTGCTAAGTTCAAGTCTAATCTTCCACCCAAGTCAATGGTATGTTTTCTCTAACTGAGGTTTTGTTAGTAAGGGAGTTTTATATTTTGCTAAAATTTGTGAAGTTGCTGTGATTGTTAATGTTTTGTGAAATTTTATGCTTGTGGAACAGGGAGCTAGAGTGAGAGTGTTCATGTACCCGAGCAACACTTGAGGTAGAAAACTGTGAACTCTGTATTGAATAACTGTATATAAATTAATTTCTCATGTAATTAGATTCACAAATTTATGTTTCACACTTATAGTGTCTTTGACTACAAATGTTATAGATGTTAGGAATTCAATACGTGGTTGTTTCTTAAGCTGGATGGGTTGGTCTGGAGAAAATTCTTTGAATTGATATTTTGCTGAATTTTAGTCAGTCCATTCCATATGCTACTGCATGCAAGAACAGATGCTTGAGTTTTTCTTCTATAAAGATAAAAGGTTGATAGACTATATACCTTGGAGAATTGTGTTGCGCAAATGTTCTCTTTTCTATACCCTCCACTTGTGCTAACTCAAGAATCGAAAATTCTCCATTCCATTCAATTTCCTTTCTCTTTGTTGACCTCTCTATATTGGTGGAGGCTTGATGGTTATGTTTCTTGTCTAGATAACTTAAGAGTCGAAATAAGATAGAGAAGTGACATGGTACTGGACATGCTTCGAGCCACTTTTGCCCTCTTTTCCATTTTGTAGGCGGCGTTTGGTTGTGTTGAAATTTAGTTTGGGGTGCTCCTTGAGGGAATTCTGCATGTTAATTTTATCCGTGGCATGACTTAAGTACATGATAAATGTATTGCCGACCTTCTCTTTTTCCAGTTTTCTTCTATTGTCTGGTTCAATTCGGCATAGACTTGGTTTTGGTGCATGAGTTTCATGTGCCATATTTTTTGTTACAATCAATTTATTCCTAAAGCTCTTTTGTCTGTTCTTTCAGTGATTGGGTGCTGTAGATTTCGGAGCATTGGGAGAAGCAAAGTCATAATTTTTAACTGTTGTTTTGAGTTCGGAAAGTTTTGTACTGTGAATTGATATTAGCTCTTCATCCTTTATGGAAGCAAATGGCCTATCTGAATGAAGTTTATGAGCTTACCTTTTTGTTCTAGTTTCAATCTGTCACTGCTGGCTTTATATTTGTAAGTGGCATTTACAGTGCTTATGAAGTGGGGATTTATGTTCATTAGACAGTAAAACCACACTTCAGCCAGCATGGTGAACGATTGATTGTTGTTAGTGGAAAGATTGGATTTGCTTTGTTTCCACAATGGGGAAAGTGTAACTTCCAAAAAGGCTTCAAACTGTTCAGATCTTTTGTAATATGAACTTATATTTACTAATAGAGCAACGAGCAGAATGGTGACGTTTAATTACACATGCACACAATGCTAGATAAAATGTTATCCCTTGTTGGTTGAATATGTTGGGGGATTTGCTTGTTAGGATTATGCTGGTAACTTTGCCAATGTTGGGATTGTGCAGTTAACTTCGCCAATACGCATTCTGTAGTTGTTTATTCAAAATAAAAAAACAAATGATATTTGCGGCATAAATCTCAGTGCTGGGCACAATAACCGCAGAGGGTGAAGCTGTCATTACTGTCGGTTGTAGCAACAACACAATTACTGCTCACGATAAAGTATTATATGCTAGTAGAGTTCCTATTGTGTTTGCCCAACCCTAAAAGACAATAGTTATGATTAGCAAATTTAATTAATGTCATATGGGTTCGAGTAAGGAGTAAGGAGTTGGGAACGGATCAATATACTATCTTTTTAAATAAATAAAAAAGACAATTAATGTCATATCCTCATAAGGCATCTGAAGTTAGATGGTCGGGTTACAGATTGTTGTTTACCCCAGTGATAGTGGCTCTATGGAAGTACTAGCAGCTTCACAGTTTACTACAGATTGTTGTTTACCCCAGTGATTGTGGCTCTATGGAAGAATTAGCAGCCTCACAGGCGATGAATAGTGCATCAACTTCATCTCTTCCAACACTGCCACCACCAGGTGGAAGCCTGGAAGGATAATCTTTTCAAGATACGGAACAGAGAATGGAGAATTTAGATAGAGGAGGTAGGAGGCGGAGACCTGGACCAATACATTACGGTAGCAGCAAAGAAAAACATTGGGCATGAAACACAATTGAGGTTTAAAAGACCAAATCTCCAACTGGGCTGGCTTAATTCACATCTCAGCTAACACAGCAGCACAATATACAAAATGGAGAAACAACTCTCCCCGTGGACTGTCTTAGATCAAATGCACCTGCGGGCCTTTTGGCTAAAATACCTGGTGATGAAGAATGTAACAAATGTTTGGTTTACAATTTTTGGAAAATTTTATTAACTAATGTCGTCACTCGTACTAATATTCCCTGTATTAAATGGGTTGTGCATCACTAAGTAATAATCTTATTTTGGTTCTTAGGAAATAATACTTCTTTAGAGATGCAAAACCCGATATACTTGGGCTCAAGTAAATGAACACCACTACACTTTGAACGTTCCCTTCGGCCCAAGCTCTGAAGCCAACTTTACTAACCGAGCTCAGGAGCTAAGCCCAACCCCGCCCCACAAAATCACGTCAAAGACCCATCTAACTAAACTCGCGTATTAGGGTTTCTGCCAGTCGTCTTCTTTTCCCAGTCAGATAGCTAAACCTCTCATACAGCAACAATGGTGAAGGGGCGCCAGGGAGAACGCGTAAGGTTAGACTTTCATTTTCTATCTCTTACCTACATATCTACACACCTACATATGTGCTAGTTCTGTCCGATTCTTTATTCATCTGATCTTTTTTTTTTTTTGTATAGACTGTATGTCCGTGGAACAATCCTTGGGTATAAAAGGTAAATAAAAAGCTTTTTTTTTGTTCGACTTTTGGTTACGCCGTGTTTGTATTTTTTCATGGGAAGAAAATGGAATAATTTCGTGAATGGCATAATTGATGATAGGTCAAAGTCGAATCAGTATCCCAACACGTCGTTGGTACAGATAGAGGGAGTGAACACACAAGAGGAAGTGGCGTGGTACCTTGGGAAGCGAATGGCGTACATTTACAAAGCCAAGGTTAAGAAGAACGGCTCTCACTACCGTTGTATTTGGGGCAAAGTTGCGCGTCCCCACGGTAACAGCGGCGTTGTTCGTGCCAAGTTCAAGTCTAATCTTCCCCCAAAATCCATGGTATATTTCCTTGAAGTCTTCGTTTTGGATTGATAGGTTTGAATTCAAGGTTGGATTTGACAATAATAAGTTTGAGATACGTTGATTACGACATTTCATGTTTGGATGATTAATTAATTTGGAGAAATGCTTTCAAATTCCACAAGGTGAAAATATCACTGATGATTTTACAAACTTAGAACAATTGGAAGTCATAGGAATTCCAACTCATTGTGAGCTGCTCAAAGAACAAACCCACTAATAAGGAATGCTGAATTTTAACAGCATTTGGAGCCCTTCTTTCTTCAAGTGCTCTGTCTGGTTCATTGGGCAGTCTTTTCTCTCTTTCTGTCTTTTGTCCTTGCGAAGAGAAGTTTGGCTGATGGGCAAATGAGTTGTTTGCTTCTCCTTTCAGAAAAATATTCCGGCATATGTACCATTTGTCACAGTTGAGTGAGCAGCATATTTCACAGGCCTTCAATTCAGCTAGGATTTATTTTGCCTCTGCCTTGGGGGTGGGGGGTGGGGGAGAGCAAGCCTTGGTGACATTAGTTTTTAGTGAATTAAAATCCATAACTTCTTCTGCCGGGTGAAGTGGATTTTTCTGAAATTTATGAAAATTGAGTCTACAACTTCGTCTTTTATTGTGAATTGAAAATACATTCCTTGTTAGAGGTTTCAAATGCACTTGGAGTTTACCTATTTTTAGTGAAGCTTATATTTTTATAGAATGTTAGAAATTGCTGTTTACTAATGACTTCTGCATTGTTTGTTTGTGAAACAGGGAGCTAGAGTAAGGGTGTTCATGTACCCAAGCAACATTTGAGGTAAAAACTCATACTTTATATCAAATTGCTCTATGCATCAACGTTGTTTGTTATCTGCTGTGTAAATGTAGTCGATGGTGTGTGAGTACAAATGCTTTAGTAGTCAGTTATCCATAATTCTATTCTTACTTGAGCTGGATAGGTTGGTGGAGTGAGATTTCCCCTGACTGGAATTTTTCACTGAAGTTTTTATAAGTCCATTTTATGTAGTGTTGCCTAACACTGCGGATTGGGACAATCACATGATCCTTTAAAGGAACAGCTTCATGGAGGATGCTTAACTTCAGTCTTATATGTTTCTTTTTGGGCTCTGTTCACTTGAACAATACTTATGAAAACTTACGAAGCATTCATCCAGCAGTGAAATTGAGGATAATCCACTGTGCTTCATTCCTTTCCCATTCATTGGCTTTAACTCCAATAGAGGCTAAAAAATTGATATGATTTATCTTATTCTTCTGAACAATTTGCAATACTACTAAGATTGTAGGGGTGAAATGCCACTGTAATGTTTTGACCTAGTTTTGTCCCCTTTTCCAAATTGTAGGTGGTGTATTTTCATGTTGTATATCAATTTGGTCACTCCACGAGAGAAGTGTATTTGTTCTTTTTATCTTATTTCTTTCCTATGTACATGTTAAATGCATTTATGTCTTTACTTTATTCGACTCATTCCTCTCTGAAGTCTCTGGGTCAATTTAATAGTTAGTTTATGTTGTCATTTTCATGTTTTCTTGTTTTTTTAACCTTGGTTTCTTTCTAAATTTCTTCTTCTGCTTTGCAGTGATTGGGATCTTGTTGATCCAAGTTTGGGAGCATTAGGTGAAAGCCAACTCTTCTGGATTTAAACTATAGTTTTGAGTTTAGGATATTCTTGATATTAGCCAATTTTTCTGTTGTTCTTCTCTGGATACTGATTTAAGAAACAATCTGGTTGAGGTGAAAGATTGTGCTGCTACTTGGCAATGAAACCACTGTACCTCACTAAATAGGGTTTGAATGGTTGAATGATGTTTCATTTTTTGTGATGTTGATCTCTTACGTCTGCCAGTTCTTGCTTTCCTTTCTAAAATGTTATGACTCAGAATATTTCCTTATATATTTATCTTGCAGTCGGGTCATGCTTAGATCCCAATTATTTGATACAAAGTTTATGACCTTTTCACTTCTGTTCAACTCCTCTTTCAGGTTTCGACACATTGCTAAGCATGAAAGTTTTCTGTCAGCACTTTAAACGTGGTGAATGGTGATGTATTAGGTTTTTTTGCCTAAAAAAAACTGGAAAAGATGACATTGTTTTTGTAGCACTGCACTTAGCATAATTAGTCTTTGTTTTGTTTTTTTTCGTCATCTCCTTGTATGTACTTTATCCCACGCTGTCTTAGCATGTATCTCCTTATTTATCATTTCTTGTCTCAATTCAAATGTGGTTAGTGTGTTACTTCAGCTATGTCGGGACTTCATCATTTTCCAGCGAAGTCCCCTCTAAAATGACATAAAAATCCGACTATAGCACAGCTAAATAAATGCGGTCAGGATGATGATCCAATCAACATGACCAGACTCCAGCAAGGAAAGGATAATCAGCTAAGAAAAACATTTTTTATTGTTATCCGCTCTTGGGCTAGGCACATAAATCTTGACTGATACCTATGCACGATCCTATATCTATTCCATCCAACAAGATTTAAGTCTTTGAGCTCCAAAATATAATGTTAGAAAGTAGAAAGTCTCCTGCCTGAGAACAACTTTCATTTGCCAACTCACAGATGCATATCCTAATTGAGAGCCTATGCCAATCCCATTTATATACTATTTCTTTTGGTCATAAGAGATTATTACAAAATGTGCCATTCCCATTTTAATCCTTTATTTTTTTGTTCGTCATAAGAGTTCTAAATAATATGACCTCAACTTAAATTAAAAAAAAATGCCTAAAAACTTGAGAGTACTAACGAGGATGGGGATAAAACAAGATGCCATAACAACATATTGAAATTAAGAACATATACTTGAGTTCAGAAATTTTTCAAATCGATTTAATTACTTTAAAGAAATAAAAAATAAATAAATAAATACTCTAAACTTCTTGATTTTCCACACATTCTTTACGCTACTATATGAGCATTATTTCGATTGCAAAAAGCTTACAAACAATTTAAAAAAGGACAAGAAAAAAGAAAAAGAAAAAGAAAGTCGAGCCCAAATTTAATTTATTTACATGGAAAAATAAAAATAACAAAAAAGGGTAGAAACGAAATAAAGGCACCGAGCAAACGCAGTGGTACATTAGAAAAAGCAATAAATATGGAGGTGACGACTGACAATGGAAGCACAGACACAGACCCCCAATTGCAGTGCCTAAATATACGATTCGCTGCCTTTCCTTCGCTTTTCCCGAGATTCCTCTTACGCACATACGCACGAGTGCGCATTACAATTTTATCTACTTCTCTTTTTCCATTTTTCTTTCTCCCCCTCCCTCTTCCTCTGTAGACGCAAAGGAGCAAAGCTTCCGCGTTATACCTGCGATCTCCTCATCTTTGTATTTATACTCAGGCAAACCCTAGCTATTTTGCTTCGTTTTCATTTTTTTTTTATTTGACGATGGGGATCACGGCAAGGCTAAGTCGGACATTTCATTCGCCGGAACTTTTGCCAGTAGTGCTTTTGCGGCTTGCTTCGCTGAGGTATACTCGTTTTTTTAGTTTTTTCGTTTCAATTTTTTCCACCGGTACTTTCAGTGGAGCTGCGGTTCATCTACTATGTTTGTTTGATTTTCTTCTTTTTAATATTTTAGGCTTCAAGTTATGTGTAGAATTTCATTTCCATTCAATTTTTGCTATTTTTATTGTTTATCGAACTAGTGATGAGAATTTGGGCTGGTGATTTTCAGTTTTGACATGTAATGCTGGTCAAATGGACTGTATGCATGTGAAGGTTGTTTTAGTTTGAAAATTTTACCTGCTGACTTGTTTGATCCGCTGTTCTAGTCTTACTTAAATAGTATTCTTGTCATACTCAAGCATATTATTAAGTTCTGTATGTTTTACGGATTATTCTTCTATACAAGCTTGGTCTCTGTAATTTTTGAGATTTTCCTGGAAAACTACTACATGAAGTTGCTCTTAATTCAATTTGGTATATAATTAGTTTCAATAAATTTGATGCAAAATTTTGCTGCCTTTGATCGTGAAATTTTGGTATGCTTACTTGGTGTATAATGGAATGCTAATACTGGCCTAGAATTTGTCAAGAAACTTGCTTTTGCTATTATCTTATATACATGTTATGGTCATTAGAGAGCTAATTTGCCCAAATTTTGCCTATGGCATATATCCTTATTGGTGAAGTGCATTTGTTAATGGGCTAATCTTTCTATCTTTGTTTAGATCTGTACGATTCCATTGGACACCGCCAAGGTCCGGCTTCAGTTGCAGAAGAAAGCTGTCGCTGGGGATGGGATGACTTTGCCGAAATATAAGGGATTGCTAGGAACAGTTGGAACTATTGCGAGGGAAGAAGGGCTATCTGCATTATGGAAGGGCATTGTGCCGGGATTACATCGTCAATGTCTGTTTGGAGGTTTAAGGATTGGCTTATATGAACCTGTATGTTTTCTCCTTGAATTTTGGGTAGATTGGTTTTAGTTGTTTGGTTTTGCTTCAATGGCTTTTGACTTCTATTTATGTAATTGACAGGTTAAAACCTTCTATGTGGGCAAAGATCATGTTGGAGATGTACCATTATCAAAGAAAATACTTGCTGCACTCACAACTGGTGAGAGCATACTGCTCTTGGTTTGTCTTTTTGTTATACCCTGGATAAATAGTCTAAAAGTTCAAATAGTGTAATATGCTAGTTCTTTTTAATGTCTGAACATAACTATATCTGATATTTGTTAGTCTTAGATATGAATATTGGAATGGTGTTTTTGTTCGTTGTATGCTTTTGAAATATTAACTGAACAATTGAATATCATCAGGTGCTGTAGCAATCACCATTGCCAACCCTACTGATCTTGTTAAGGTACGACTTCAAGCTGAGGGAAAGCTGCCGCCTGGTGTGCCTAGGCGTTATTCTGGAGCACTAAATGCTTACTCTACCATTGTGAGACAGGTCATATCTCTGAACCTTGTTTTGCTTCTTTGTTGCTGCTCTCTAGAAATGAGTATCCGATTTGATCCCTCTTGGTTTTAATTTTTATCGAAAATGTAGGAAGGAGTTGCAGCTTTGTGGACTGGAATTGGACCCAATATTGCCCGCAATGCTATCATAAATGCTGCTGAACTAGCCAGTTATGATCAAGTGAAGCAGGTGTGATAACACTTCATTGGCTTTCTATTTTCTTGTCTTCTGCTGTAAACCGATTTATTTTTTGTCTTGTGTTTTTGACTTTTTATTTATATAATTTTTAACTGTCATGCAGACAATTCTGAAAATCCCTGGTTTCACAGATAATGTTTTCACCCATCTTCTATCTGGTTTAGGAGCTGGTTTCTTTGCAGTCTGCATAGGCTCTCCAGTTGATGTGGTAACTTATTCAAACATGCCTCTTTCAATACACTTTTTGTTCGTGTTTTTGCAATTGCTGGGATTCTTTGAGAAAGTCTGGGGTAGAAGGAGATTTGTGGATGGGCCAAAAAAGTTTCTGTGCATTTTGGGTGAGGCCTGCTAATTAGCTCAGTTGGCTCTCTGTGGCAGGTCAAGTCGAGAATGATGGGAGATTCTACATACAAAAGCACACTTGATTGTTTTGTGAAGACTTTGAAGAATGATGTAAGTTCATTTTTGAGTTCTATTTTGGTTGTTTAAGGATGATGTTACCTAATGTTTGATTAGTGTAGTGGAAGTTAGTGCCTGAATAGGAGTAAGAGAGAAAGGGTTTCTTGGATATTTTGTGGCCCAGTGCTTTGGAATGTATCAAAGAACCTATATCTGTTTTGATGTGGAAATCGATACACAAGTTTAACAAATAAAAAGAGCAAGTGCTTTGCTCGGAACAGATAAGCAGCTCAGCTTTAATATCCAAGAAAATAATTACCTTTTGTGGTTGAAGGACTTTCCAAATATTGCCTTTGTAATATTCAGCATGCACAAAGATTTGGTTTGAGGTAACCCTGCACCACAAACTTCTGCATCTTGTATTTAAAATTTGTCCACATATTTGGTGGGCCTCCAAAACATTTTGTCCCCATGATGTCACTGGGAAGTGGAAGGCTGCTAATTTCTAGAGTGGATTGCTCTGCTGAACTTGTATATGCAACTTAAGAAAAAAAAAAACTGGAATTGAAGGTATTTTGAGATCTCGAAGCTGTAAACTTTGTGAATATAGTTGCATAGGATGCAACTTTGCACTTGGATGTACTTTTTCGGTTTTATCATCACGACCTTCTGAATTAACAATTTCGGCTTGTTCTCTTACTCCTTACTCCCATATTACCACGGATTATTTTCGTGACCTGAACAAATTTCTGCAGATAATTATTATTAGCTGATACATGAATCAAAGAACTACTGTTGGCTTGTATATTTAGTTAGGATGTGCATGAAGAATTGTCAGGGTTCAAGCTTATCCAGCATCTTGATTGGCTTTGAGTTACACATTCACTGTCGAACATCATGTTTTGCAGGGACCTTTGGCATTCTACAAAGGCTTTATCCCCAACTTTGGACGGCTAGGATCATGGAACATGATCATGTTTTTGACGTTGGAGCAGGTATGAATCTAATACAATCTTTGCTTCAAATACGAACTACTGAGTCTGTTTTTTGGCCATCCCCAACCCATGGAATTCATTTAACTCATTTCTTGTTCAATTGCAGGCTAAAAAGTTTGTCAGAAGTTTAGAGTCTTCTTAAAACAAAAGAACAGAGCTTAAAAGCCATTTGTGAATGGATTATACTTGGAATTGGTCTGCAGCCATTAGGTGTCATTAAGAGGAAATAGTATCCTCTTCTATTGTTTTCATTGTTTACAATAAATAATGTTAAACTTGCTATGGGAGACAATTGAAGGAAAAATGCAAGTCTGCACACGCCTTCTGTTGATTGTTATTTTCGTTTCTTTCTTCTGAATTCGTACCTATCAGGTCGAAAATTCTGCTCTCCTTCCCGAGTTAATTCAAGCGGCTGCTTATGATTTATCATTAATCATTGTAATGGCTCATATCAGATTCAGGGATTGACAATAAAAATGGAGTCAGCGAAAACCTTCTTGGAGAATTATGACTCTGCTTTGTGATCTCTCTCATATATTTATTTATTTATTTATTTATTTTGCATTTGATTCATTAGCAAATTAGTATGGATTACTTGATAAAACAATCTGAGTTTGGCCTAACAAGAAGTTATTCATGCATGATGTGAAGAAAGTATTACCTAGAACCCAATTGTTTTGGAGAGTGTATGTCAAAGTGCTAACCATGTAGCTTAGAGAGTGCTACTGTGTTAAAGATGTTGTTATGAAACGCATTATTTAAGGAGTTTGTTCAAAATCTTCGAAGTTATTTTTGAGACAATAAAACAAGAATAAAGTTTGCTCCATGCAACCGTTATCACTACAAAGTTATTTAAAGCAAAACCATGCAATTATTACTACTTATATGGACCCTCTGTTTAATAATTTTATTTAATATTTTATTTTATATTTAACATTTACAAATACATGTAATATATTTTCTCATTCCATACATCCATTTGATGGTTTTTTAAAAATAAAAAAATAAAGTCAAACAAAATTGACAGCCAAGTGGTAATCTAGGGGCAATTTTATGTTGCAGGAAACCAGAATTTAGAGGAAGTAGAAAGCAGGCATTCTCTAATTCAATCTTCCATCTCAGAGATTTGTGAAAGCTCATTGGAATTGCATTTAGCACTGTCCTCTGCATTCCGAAGGCAGCAAAGGGAAAGAAAGGACACTGTATCAACAAAATTTGAAACAGAAACCAAAAGGAAACAAATTTGAAACAGAAACCAAAGGAAAATGAGGCCAATAAAATAAAGAAAAGAAAAGAATTATGACCCGTCAGCTCAATTTCTTCTTCTCCAAAATCCATTTATGAACCTTGGTGATGCACTCTTGGTCAAATCTTACATACAGCTGCTGCACTTTTCTGTACCCCATTAGAGCATATGCATCAACATGGTTTTCATATCTTTCATAAAGTGCTGGAATTGTAAGAACCATAACAAGGCCTGCCACAACACAAGAGGGGGTAAAGACCGATGAATTTAACATAGACAAGCTATTATGTCAGAATAGAGAAAGGCAGACAAAAATTATTTATAATCATAGAACCATATCTTTGGAACTTAGTCACTTACTAGTGTAGCCCAAGGTGAGGAAATTGGTGAGGCTCCCAATCATAGAAATCATCAAAAGACCAAGAGCTACTTTAATGAACATTCTCGAGTCCCTTCCGAGGGCAATGTCCTCAGACACAGAGAGCACAATGTTTACACGGTTGCGGATAAAAGTTGCTGCTTCATTTGCTGTTTCTTCTGAGAGATAGAAATGTGGCAGAGGCGGAGCAGGTCTGTTTCAGATAATTTTGGGGATAATTAAACGAACAGCACAACATCCAATTTAACGCTGGTTAAAGTTATACAAGCTATAGCTTTATTTTGGTGGCAAGACAGGTTTGCAGATAAGAAGAACAATTGAAAACTAAGCCCGAGATTCCAGAGTGACAAAATGGTTTGTATACACATTCTTACAATTCAGGAACAATTTCAGAAAATGGAAATATGTATTTGTTTCAATATGAAAATTATATTCATAATTGCATCTTCCTTAACTAACTAGCACTTATTCCATCTACTTCATGTCTTATTCTCAGTGCAACCAGGTTCGGTTAACTTAGAACTTAAGCATAGAGCAGAAACACCAGGTCGAGTGCTACGGGCATGATCCTGGAGTTTTTAGGTGGGTGTATGGCCTTTTCATGATTGAAGCTTTCCTTTATAATTGCAAAACCAATCACTAGAATGAAATGGCCCCTTCTTTTTACAGGGGTATGGGATTCAATGGAAACTGGTGCCCAGTTGTGATTAGGTTGTGCTCAATCAAGCCTTAAAATTAAACAAATCCACCTCTAATTTTGACCTCAACTTCACATCTTAAGTTACAGGTTACAATACCATACAAACAAAATCAGGCGTGAATAGGTAAAAAGTCAGAAATGTTGAAACAAAAAAGACTAGTAGTAGATAAGTAACCTGTTCAAAATTGCTGCTGATTTCGCCCATAGAAAAAGAATGATACATAGGAGCAAAAACACACTTGAGGCAAATGACAGCAGAGTATAACCAGATATCTCAAACATCACCCAAGCAGCTAAAGTTACCACTAATATGCCCACTGTCAGATCTTTCCGTCTCCATAGCATCACATCTGCAACTGTTCAACACAACAAAACCAAAATGGAACTTCTCTTCAAATATCAGATTCAGTATTTGCTAACATTTTCAATTTGTTTTTGGATCAAGAGGACCTCTTCCATAAGTGAAACCAAATGACTAACAACATGTAATTATTTTACCCCGGATGCACATGATCAGAACTCATTAGCAGGTACCACCAAGGTAAGCATCAAGATCAGATATTATAGACACCAAGAATGTATCATACTGATTCAGTAACAAAGAATTAACCTCTAGCTCGGAGAAAAAAAGAAAAAAAAAAACTAGTAGGCGAAAAAGAAAAGTCTAGAACATGTCTTTATGGACTGAAATCTGAAAAACCCTGATCGAAAATTTGAGTTAATAGCCATATTTAAACCATTGCAGACTTACCAACACCTCCTCCAAGAATCTGATGAACTGTTCTGTGCCTGTTAAACAACCGATCTGATGAACCCATTTTCAAGAATTCAGAAACAGGCAGAACCCATTAACTAATTCAAATGCAGTCAGTTCTATGACAAGAAATATAATGGTCAATATTTGAGAAAAAAATAAATCTTTCTATGCTTTATAAGGAAGTAAAGCTCTGTTTGTTCTGTAAAGCTCTAAAGCCACCTGTTTCTTCTTGGTCGTGTAATTAGTGTAGTATTTATATACAGTATCTGCTTGTGTGGGTGCTTGTATATATAGGTTTGAGTGAAGTGATGTTGACATGTGGGGTTCGTGGTTCTCAAGTTCCAGCTTGAAAGGTCGAAAATACTTTTCCACTGTATTTTTTTTCAAATCCATAGAATCAAGCTTCATTATCATAAAGTTGCTACCCGGGGGTTGGTTTATTGGTGTTTCGTCTTTTTGAAAATTGAATATAAAGACAATTGAGCAGACGTGGGGCTGACGTTTTCTTTATTTTCTCTATTTACTACAATTCATTGTTTTTGAGGATGAAGTGCAACAAAGGGGGTAAAAAAAAAAAATTGGAAGAGAATTGGAGGCTATTAAAACACATTTTATTGAATTTTTTACTGTGAACTCTTTGACTGCATATGGTTTTTAACATTGAGAAACCTAAAATCTGATTGGCAATTGAGGGGGAAAAATTTCAAAAAAAAAAGTATAGAAAAGAAAACTTGAATGATTATTCAAGTAAAATGACAAATTATAGAATGGACTCTTTAATTACCCAACCAACCAAGTATACATAAGCCTGTTATCATTGCAATCAATAGAATTAATTTGAGAGTGTTTAGATAGGTTCAGGTCATGATGGGATGTTAAAGTTATTGGAGATAATGCCTTGCCATTTGGTTATTAAATGTAAAAAAAATACAAGGGTTAAAACTGTTCTTTTTACTCTAATGTTAAAATTTTCAGTTACTTTTGTGTAAAAGTAATTTTTAAGTCAAATCTAAACATAATCATTTTTTTTATCAAAATCAAGTCTACTAAATTTGAGTTTCAAGGATCCTATTCTAATGTTTATTGTCAAACTCGTTCTTAGTTTCACTATGTATTTTAATTGCTACCTTAGAACCTTAAACTTTAATGTAGTGAAATACTAAGTATTTAAGTTTGTTCGGTTTTGAAAGAAAATAAGAAAAGAAATCTGTATGTAACAGTATCAATCAATATATATATGGTTATATTCTACGATACGCATTAAACCTGCTACGAGCACCAGACTACCAGAAACTTTGTTTCAGACATGAAAGTTAAATATGCTACATACAAAACATGACAAAATCGACAAATACCCGAAACCAGTTTCAATTAGAAACCAGCAAGACGAAAACAGACGATATCCTCTAAAGACTAAGATGTCTTATCTGTCTAGGCTCATGTGATTCAAATCCTCAAAAGTGCAAAGTGGAATTCTGCTACTTAATTAAAGGCTTTCAACTGTATCTGAATGGAGTGTCTTCTAACAAACTTTTGAGTCACAAGTAATGTCCTGCCACCCAAGGGTACATGTGAAAAATATAGTCAAAATTATGGGGCCATATTATTCAAAAAAATGTGGTATAATCCCCAATCATCATCGTAATTGTTCTGATAGAAAAAGTTTTTACAGTTTCTTTTTAAATAATATAAAAATGTACACGCAACCAGCGCCAGCAAACAACTATGAGGACCATCATTTATCTTAGACATGTCCTCTCATTGCTTTTCTGCCTTGGTGGTCTTGTTTTCATTTTCTGAGGTGCCAGGTTGTGTTTCAATTGCTGGAGAGGATTCCATCAGACTCGCAGCTATTGCAGCTTTCAAATCCTCATCTTCATCATCTTGTAACAATTCTGCCTCCTCATACTGGACGTAGGGACCAGAAAGCTGTTGTTGACCACTGCCCTTGTTTGTTCTCGATGTTGAGTTGCATGACTTGGTGATCCTCTCTGCATCGTCAGGCAATAGCCACTGCCCATAACCATTGTAAGCTTCAGAGGATGTGATGGGACACTCCTTTGGAAAATTTCCCCTCACCAGGAAAATACTCCAGCCAAAGCCTTTCAAAGAGTCGAGGTAGGCTGAAAGGTAAAACTTCGAGAGGTGCTCTGGTGCCGCATAGAGGCTGTCAAAATTGTACCACTCTCCATTCACTTTCCTAATACAAAACCAATGGTCCTGCAAATGACATATAAAGGCATTTTCTGTTTCTGGGTCTATCTGAGCTGGCTCAGCCACGGGACTATCCAGAGGAATGACTTGCAAATTCCACACTTCCAAAGCTTTCTGTAGAACCTGCCACCAAAAAGAACATATACTCAGTACTTTGGCATTTTTCATACAAAAAGTATTGGTCTTGCTTCTGAAAATTGGTCTAGGGAAAATAAGCAGTTCAGCATCCATGGATGATACAAGTCCTGGTAGGTGTATAGAATATAATCAGACAGGTCGTACATCATCAGGCTGGAAAAAGTAGAAAAAGGAATTATGATAAAGCCCCTCTCACCCAGCCTAACGAAATATTTGCTGCCTCTCCCATTGATAAAGATGGTAGTTCTAACCTCACAAGAATTTGTTAGAAGAATAATTAAGTTGGATATACTCTTCCATTTGCTCTTCCATTTTACTAAGACATCCTCCTCAAAACAAATAGGAGGATTCATTCATTCAAAGACAATAAATGAGATTAAACTATAAATGAGAGCTTGAAATAGATCTGCAAAATAAGGCAAAAACCGTGGCCTGAATGTGTCACAATTATACTTCCACATGCATACAGTCATACATATGAACTAACCATCTAGACCAATACAAATTAAATGCTAAGCCCCTGCAAAGGAATTAATTCTGTACATCAAAGAGAATAAAGACATCAGTTCTCAAGCAGCACCATGGAACATGAATTGACTCAACATTCACTTCTTTTTAAATTCCAATTACAATAGCCTTATTAATGGATAATTTAAGCGCACTGAACCTCATAGCTCATGCACAACCAATGTTTTGTCACACCTACATGTTCCCCATTATTGGGTTAATACTTAGAGATTTAGATATTCATGATGTTAAATGAGAAAAATAATCTTGATTCTCCAATGTTGCCTTAAAATATTACTACTAATTACATGATATATGAAAGGCAAGCCTTCCTGTCATTCTAATATGAAATTGTATGAAAAAGTATGCCAAGCTTCATGCATGTATACAATACTCCACTTAATGCAATCTAATTTTCCTAACGCAAGAATTTGCTAGTTATGCTCAAAGTAGCCTTGGAAACAAAATGACAAACAGTTGGGTTTTATCAAGTAGATACCAGTTAAAATCTACTTTATCATTGATCTTTCCTTTTCTCATTCAATATATGACGTCATATTATACGGAAACTGTTAAGCAATGACAGAATTATGGCGATAGCAGCGCACGTTTAACATCTCTTGCTTCAAGATAAAAAGAAATGCCAATATAAAACACAGAATTATTTTGTTTTCCTCATTTTGTAAACAACTTCCAAATTCCAACAGTGCACAAGACATTAATACCAAAGGATTCTCCACTTAAAGAACACCAGGTTGACTAGATATACAATGCTCCAAGGCAACCGGAAAGAGGAAATTACATTTTGAAGTCCTTATTGCTTATACATCCATTGGAATAAGTGAGTTGTTTATTTGATTATTTACATTACTGGCCACTGTAAATATTAACCAAATCATAGTATGAAGCTTAAATTATTACTATTCCTCAAATAGGGCAAGCATGCGCAAAAAGAATTCATATATTGAATTACTTTATTCTACTGCGCTGTCTCAGAACATGACTTATGTATTTTCCTAATCATTCTTCAGTCTGATTGTATCTGCAAGTCTATGCATCATTCAAGGCATGTTATCTTCATTTATGTGAAGTTCATCTTGAATGAGATCAGCTAATTATCACATAACTGTGTTCATTAAAATTCAAAATCTAATGTCCATCCTTACAAAACTTCACGGTCATTTCGTTTCATGAAAATGCCACCGAATTCTATATTTTTATCGCTCTCTTTGAAATTTAAGTTCACCTTCATCTTTTTCCTCTACTCCATCGACCACATTAGCAGATCCAAGTGAAGCATAAACACATAGAAAGGAAGTGACCAAAAAAACACCACACTAAGTGAGAGCAAAAAGCAGTATATCCAAAAGAGAAACAGGAAAGATCTACAGCATCACATGTCAGCAGAGCTGCGACAGCAACTCGCCATCAGTTACTTATGATCATTGATATGCAGCACACAGTACAAGGCCACATTGATGCACATGCAAGGTTTAAACAGCATGCAGTCAGATTGGTGAGAGACTGCTCCATAATTTTGTAAAAGAAATTGGCATTCAAGAAATCCTAAAATGAAAATGTTACGATCTTAGTAGTTTTCTAACATAAGTATTGCTCAAAATAGTAGGCACTGCAAATACAGTTATATTCTTATCTTACTGTAAAAGAAAACCTGTCGAGTCAAAAACACATAAACAACCACATAGTAACAACAATCCTAATTAACAAACAAGGTGCAAATGGCGAAAAGCAAATTATATCCTTTCACCTCCTCTAGTTAATATATCTTCTTCAACTCAAAATCTCATCTTTCAACAAACACCAACAAAATCACACAACCTGAAACTCCTTACCCAATCATGGAGATAAAATCACTGATATCATCTTATGAGATTTCCATCCAAACCAACCTACTCAAAAAATTCCGTTCTTTACAAGAAAAAATTTGCAAGACACACCTCAGACAAAATAAAACCAACGAAAAGGCATGTACGAACACACACACGCATCCATACACATATTCTTTAGACTGTCCTAAACAAAATCCTGCGAAAATCGTAAAGGAACTACCATTAAACTCCTCTAAAATAATTATAACAGTCAAACCTGGATGCTGAAGTCTCCATCGAGAGAGACGTTATGCGAGAGTTCAGGGAGAAAATCTCCGGTGACGGAGCCGAGCATCATCTGCCGCTCCGTACGATCTAGATCGGACGCCAACGCCGCCAAATCTAACTCCGAAAAAAACGGCCCCTGCAATACCGTGTTCACGCAATGCACCGCGCACAGCTTCGACTCTTGTACCTCGTGGTACAACATTCCTCCATTGCTGGCTCCTCCTCCTTCTTCCGTGTTACTAGTCATTTATCAATTTTGTCTCTCTCTGTCTCTGTAAAACCCTAATTACTGTATATTTTTTGCTGCGTTGGTTCGCGTTTAACCTTCACAATTTTCAGCGAAGAGTTCAGTTATATATTGTTGGTGAAGAAGGAAAAGGAAAATTAAAGGAAAATTGCTCTGCCTTTTATTTGAAACCACTTGGCATGCCAAGCAAGTTTGGGAATTTTGTACTGGTGTCCCTCATTTTGTCTATAATTCAACTTATAGCATAAGAGTTGTCTATAATTCGACTAATAGCACAAGAGTTTGGAAATATATTAGAAACCCTAAATACTTTTTCTTTTAAAAAAAAGAGGAAATGCTAAATACTTTTGGTGTGGAAGTTTTTTATTGTTGAATTACTTTCTTCTTTCTTGCTTTGTATCACTTCTTTCTTTACTAGAGCAAGCCATGCACTTATTCCATTTAAAGAATTGTTAACTTCAATGTAAAATCGTAGTAATAATTTATTTAACGTATTATTGCAGTAACGATAATAATTATTTGTTTCACTATATATATATATTTATTTTCATTAATTTACCTATGTTCAAATCCCCAAGCAAGGAAAATATGTTTGAACATTTTCTTTTAATCCTAATATTAGAAGTACTATGTTATATATGATCATTAAATATGTATACAACTTACATAACTCAAGTCTAGGCCAAAAAACATATTCAGGAAAATTGTCCCATTAGGATCTCTGTTGCACAACGTAAAGAGAGTCCATTGGGTAAGTTGATTTTAATCAAATGTCCTGTTTCGATCTGTGGTCGCATCTGAATTTATTTTGAGGCAGAACTAAAGGAAAAGCCGGTCTCTCCCAAAATTAATTAGACAAAACCTAGAACCTGAGTTATCAAAAAAAAAAAACACAATATCCTTTAATAAAGAAGATTGTCGCACATAGGCTCATCCCTTCTTCAGCATTCTTTGCGTTGACATTCACTGATCTCAGCTCAAGCAAACAGCGCAAGCCTTGAGCCAGCAAGGCTAACTGGACGTGCAATGCATCTTGATCAATAAAACAAAATGCTCATTTCAGGTTCTAAGTGACATTCAATGCCACATTGTCCATCTTCATATGCATCATAATTCCCTTCTAAAATTAACTTACACAGATAAGAGCTTTACAACAATCACAAAGCCAAAATAGCATAGAATAAGAACAGGAAAAAGAAAAATTAACAATAGAAGAATAAAAGAAACCATAAGAATATTTTGTCTATCAATTAGAACACAAAAGCGAAACTTAATTAAAACTTGATAACTATTATGAGTTGCCCAATTTAAGCAGAATACTACATCAGTGTCCATTGTCTAGGCTTTGGCAAATGTGAAGTCAGACAAGTAGGTCATAATGATTTTTGCCAGTGTAGAGTAGTCGCACCACCTTTTGAGGCTTTTCTTTTTTGAAACCTTTCCGAAACTCAGATCCATATTCTTGAATAGGAATGAAACCAGATCCCCATCCACCATGCTGCGAGTTCAAGGAAGGTAAATAGTTGAGAAATCACAACTGATAATCAATCCTCAGAATAAGAGGACAGTTTTTCACATCATCATTCTTTCTTACCAAGAATTCACATGTTATCACAGTCAACTAAGCCTGACAATTGATGTCGAAATGATAATTAGACCAAGGCTAGCAAAGCAAAGCCTGTTTCCCCATAACACATTCACCAAATGGAAGATGCATTTCCGCACAATTATAAAATTTCATAAGTAGTGATTCACTTATGGCGCACAGCTCTACAAAAAAAAAAATTGTAATTTCATTTATGTTATTTTGCCAAAACTTTTTCTGCTAGTGTTTGTCTGAAGATGTGTAGGGAAAGAGAGTGCTTCTTAGAAAGACATTTACATAGAGGAGGAAGAAGCTAAGCCTGCTTGGATGAGGTAGACGACATCCTAATCCTATTTCTGTTGAGGTAGGCAAAAGCAACAGCAGGCCTTTCTTCAAAGAACAATAAGTGGAACGGTCCAAAAGAAAATTGATTTGACTACAATAAGGAAACAACTCTATTATATTACTATTAAATAGTAAGATTTATCCAGTGCAATTTTTTTTTAAAAAAATGTGGATCCTGCAAACAGATTCATCATCCAAAGAGGATGTGTTAAAAGTTTAAATTGAGTTGTGTGGATTTGGATATGTACAGAACACTTAAGTGATCTATAACAGGATCTTTTATTTGCAGCAGCAAGGGAAAAAAAGTCTTCTATGGTATGCATGATTGTTCCTTGGGATTATCATCTTAGTCAACCAGGAGCTACCAAAGCAACTCTAGGAGGTATTAACTATTCAAATCAAGCTCTTGCAATTGGCTACCTGATTAATCACCCACCATAGCAACCATAATGTTAATCCTCTTACTTCACAATAGAGATTCAGTGGCAGATATGGTACTGGTCCCAAACTTAACAAGCTCTACAACTTTTCAATATAAAATAGTGCATGTGAAAGAAAAATACCTCATGTTCCGGAATATATACAACTATTGGCTGGCAGCACAACTTTGATAGCACCTAATGTTGAAGAAAATCATTAATCAGCAAGCATAATTGAAACAAGTTAACAGTGAAATCATAGTGAACTATTCGTAAGCCTATTGAACACATAAAATGGTAGTTATTTGAAACCCTAGTAGGGGAAAATAGCTTGAAATCACAATTTCTTTCATTATCCACCTTGTTAAGTTAAAAATATGAAACAAGAGAAGGTATCTGAGAAAAGGGGGTTTTCAAAAAATTTAAAAGCAGGGAATGTCAGCCGAAAAGCTGCATTAACGCAAGCCTCCAACCCCTCTCATTATCTCACCTATGCACCCAGCCAAAACTAGGGGGAGGGGAGAGAGAGAGAGAGAGAGGAGAACATTACACATTTAAACTTTAGATTTTGTTAATTTGCCAGAACAATTTATTTTTTATTTTTGGGAAAAAGGATGACGTTAACAATTTGCCATCCAACCTTACTAGATCGGAGCCATTGCCACCCACTCACCACCAAGGAAAAGGAATGGATAAAAGATAAAACCATTTGAAGTATAACTAACTTTCTGGATCGAGGAAAGCATAACATATTGTACTAACCAGAAGTTCAGCCTCTCCGCCCCAAAAATCAGGCCTTCCAATGCGTTGGCAGTAACTGCAGAGGCATTTTAAATTATGATTGACTTCAATTATGCAATGATAAGACCATCACTTGGAACAGCTAAAACCAGCAGGAGAAATCTCCTAACCCCCAAATTCAATGCCTCACCGTCTCAAAGATTCCTCAACAGTTATTGCAACCAACGCCTCTTCATATTGAAGACGCTCTTTGTCATTGTCACATATAACTTCTTTTACAGCCATCCGCAATTCATCTGTCATTAACTTGTCATGAGTTTCCATTTCCTAGTGGATAATTTCTGAAAAGTGCAAATAACTAAATGAAACAAGAGATGGTATCAGATCCATTGGCACAAACATAAAGGGTGAGTAGTCCGATTTCAATTCATGTGCATAATGCAATTCATTTGAAGAATTCACATAAAGATTTTCAAGTAAAAGACATCAACTTAAAACTTGTTGAGCATAATAATGTGGAACTTTGGAAGAGAGAAAAGGAAACAGTTATTTTCATAAACCCTTATGCTCATAGACGGACCTGCACTCTCTCTCTCTTCCCGCGGGCCAAGTGCCATGCCCTTGTTGATAGCCATTCCTTTTACCTGATTCCAAGCAATAAACTTAAGAGCCACAAAAAACAAGACTATAATTTTCAAGTTGTTCATAAATCAGAACACCAAACATAATTTATAAGTTCAAATGAGAACACTAGACATAATTGAAAAGTTCAAATGGTATCAAAGTATTGGAATGTTGAGAAATGGACATCAAACTACACCTAATGATGCATTACACAATTTCAAAAATCATTCAACCTAGCTGCTACTAAAATTCGGCGTTTCAGTACAGCAAATTTAGTGTGACAGCAAGCACTTTGCAACGAAAAGTAACAACAGAAGGTTTAAGAAAATCTAACTCCTGGAACAGACAGATTTCACCCATACCAGGGCACGAAACAGGCAGCGTCCATCACCGGTAACTTTCTGAACAGAATACCGTTCCACTTTCTTCATTGCCGGCGAACCTGCACCTCTGAAAGGCAAAACAATCACAGAACTTCAGCTACCCACTTAAATAATTCCTTTCTTTCATTCCGCACCAGAGTAAATTCGACCATCAGGTGTTTGATTAAAATCAAGAGCCTACACATAACTCAAAAGAACAAAATCACTTACGCTGAGGGTCCAATCCTAGCGAAGAATCGAGGCGTGGCATTAGCTAGGGAGGCGAAAGGAGGTGGGCTTCGAGGGCAGTTACTGGAAACTGAAGGAACAGGAGAAGAGGCGATCTCGAAGTTCGCAATGCCATGCCTGAGTTGCAGGAGAATAGCTTCTGTTCAATCAATAGCACGATGTGTTATGGCAGGAGAATGGTAGAATGAGCATATATTGGAAAGGAATAGGCTAAAAGGCTTACCGTTGGAGGAATTGCCGGCCATGCTATTATCTATTAACTCCTTCGACGGAATGTGGCAGCGAAGTGGTCAGAGCCGACGGCTAAACTCAATCCAAGCGTGAAGCGCCAATGGTGATTGGCCCAGCCCATCTTTGGGGGAAAATGACAGAAATAAATTGATTCCATTTTTTCAACAATGGCCTCCAGCTGTTGTTGATTCACGCACTTGCCCCTTTTGAGTCAGTGACTATTGCTCCGTGTCTATGTGCTAAATTTTTTAATATTTATGAACTAATAAAATTATTTTATTTGCTTATTTAAATGTAGGATATGAAAGAGAAAATATTAATACATATCAACTTGAGAAAATGTGAAGAAATAAATAAAGATAATCAATATGATTATTGGAAAGTAGAAGTAAGAAAAAAGTGAAATTGGAAAATGTTATTGATATGACTATATAAATAATTTCTTTAGGGATCAATTGTGTTCAAATGCTCATATTCAAGTTTGAAACAAAGGTCTAAAATTTAAAGATTAGTAATCATTTTAAGTTGTTGTTTTTTCATTTTCTTTTTCTTTTTTATCATATCTATGCTTTCTATCGATACAATTTAAGTATATTTCCATATAAGTAAATTTAGCTTATTAAATCACTAATGTACTTAATTTTGATGCTTATTAATTTTAATATTTCGAGTTTAAAATTATTAGTCGTAACTTTTGGTGGCCATCTTACATAATGTTTAAAAATAATAATAATTTTTATGAGTTTAGATTTGAAAAAACAGTTTATTATCATGTAACTATTTTGTAAACATATTTTTTTTAATCACACGAGCTTGGAGAAATCATTAGTGTTAAGATAGTTATCCATTTGAATCTTTTATTTGATTTTAATATTTTATCTTATATATACGTCTTGAGACGAGCTTGCTGTAATTTCTATAGTAGTTAATAGTGGTCAACTACCTATAAAAATTAATGAATCTCACCTAAAAAGCACCTAACCCAAGCAAATTCATTTGACTATTCATATTTGCCCACACCAGTGTAGATTGACCCTCCATATGATTGTCATCAAGCCATGGCTTCTGTGGCTACCCCTCCTTTCATTCACAAACTTGCAGTAAAAACAAAAATATTATTTCTGACACAAAAAAATAAGTACCATAACAATAAAGACATTACTCCAAAGAAAACAAGAAGGGAAAAAAAAATAAAAAAATCACTTGTTTATTAAACACAATATAAAACAACGTCACTCGTACTATAAAATGTAATTTGTAAAAATAGTTATCATGACCGTTAAGACACACTCATGCATATAGATTTGTATGTAAATTAAAACTAGAATTAACTGAAAATTTAAGTTGACTTGTCCCAATATGGTAACCTAGTAAATTTGACCTTGGAGTGGAGGGTAAGGCCACCTCCAACCTATTACATTAAATTTGTTGTAAGTTTTATATTAAATTTAATGATTTGGTATAATTTGGTCAAAATTATCTCCAATCACTACACCAAATTTTATACTAAATAAATATTTTATTTTATTTTATTTTTTAATTATCACTTATTTATTTTTTTATACAGTTATTTAATTATTTATATTTTATTACTACTAATTCTATTAAATAAAAAATTACATATAATTAATATTATATTTATTGATTATATTACAAAAATAAGCATTACAATTAATATCACAATAAAGAAAAATACTATATTGCACACTATGTAGAACAAAAAAATTTTCACAAAACAAATATAAAGACTAATACATTTTGGTTATTTAATTCTCACAATTAGTATATTCATCCCACAAATGATCAATTAATGCATCTCGAAGTGCAAAGTGAGTATTCTTAATTTGTCTATATCGAGCAAGAAATTAGTATATTCTTGAAGTTTTATGTAATATTTTATTTTTTAAATTTTAGTTTTAATATTTATGTTGCATTTTATTTTTTAAATTTTAGTTTTAATATTTATGTTGTATTTTATTTTTTAAATTTTATTTTTAATATTTATGTTGTATTTTATTTTTGAATTTGTTGCAAGTAATGTTATTTTAATATATTTATTTATTATTATTAATTATTATAATTTATTATAAATATTAATTATTTATTAATTATGATAATTAATCACTATAAATGTTATTTCAAAATAATAGAAAAATTAAAATTGAATAAATAAAATAAAATTATAAATTAATTAAATATATAATATAAGATATAAATGAAATTAAAATTAAGAGTAAAAGAATTTTGAGGGTAAAATGAAAATATATACATTACATCAAATTTAGTGTAATATTTATTGTTCCATTGAAAATAAAATTATACCAAATTTTATGTTTTGATGTGAGTTTTAGTGTATGGATGGACATGCTCTGAGAAGCCAAACATAGAAGCCATCGAACCAGCCGAAGAAAAGCCCCGAACTGTCACGTGACACTCACTCACACCTTTAATTCCTAATTATATATGTATTTTTAAAAAAAATAAAAACTGGGCGATCAGGATTGAGAAAGTGCGAGAGAAGTGAGTTCAATGCGTGTTTGGGGTTTTTAACGGCAAAACCGAAAAACGCGGCCCCTCTCATTATTAACAACGCTCCAAGCACACTGGTAGGTTTTGTTCTTTCTCTCTCTCTCTCTGCATTTTGTTCAGCATAGAAACCATCGAAAAATATATAATGATTGTATCTAATTGTTTTATTGTTCACAGTGTCGAAGTGAATAAGCACAAAGCAAAGCTCTGGGTGACGATCCCCCCTATGCTCCCTCTCTCATAATAACCTCTCTCTTTCTCTCTTCTCATTTCTGGAGCGGAGGAAAGTTTACTTCCAGTCCTCCGATCGCTTCCTCAGATCTCGGTTTCTATACGGTGCGGTTCTAGTTCATTGCTGCAGTCAATCTCTTAGGTTTGTTTTCTGCTTTTTTCCTTTCTGGTTATTTTTTTGATTAATGAGAATCGGATTACGTGAACGCTGGATGCGTTTGTTATTTTGTGTTGTTGATCTGAATATATAATTGAATGTAGGTTTTGTGCTTTGAGGTACTTCAAGTTAACTGCGTGATTTGTGTTAATTCAGGCAAGAAGTTCTGTTTTTGTGGTTACTTTAGCTGAATTGTTTTTTTTGTTTGTTTGTGTAATTGTTTTACCGAATGTTGTGTAGAATAATAAGGTTGTGGAAATGAAGCTTTTGCTTTTTATGGAATCAAGTCATTTTTTTGTCTGATTCCTGTGTTCTTGGAGCTCGATAGACTGCTAATTTCTTCAATCTCTAACACTTCTTGTTTCTTTTATTAGTTTGTCTAATTTTCAGTGTTTCCAAATTTAATGCTTGGATTAGTTGCACATCAATATCTTAGTTAACTGTAGTAATTAATAAAATCGTTTTTTTTTTAGATTATGACTGAAGTCTCACATAGCTCAGCATGTGGACTTACTGAATTGAGAATTTGAATGCATCGTTATGCTTATTTGAATTCGTAATTAAACAACTGTTCTGAAAGTACATTAGTTAAGCTGAACTTTCTGCTTTGACTGGGTAACTGTTCGTAAAACTATTGTTTGTGCATATCTGTGAATATTTATGTTCAATTCCGTTCCTGTCTCCAACATTTTATATGCCTTAAACACTGCAAATTTTCTAACCTAAGTATTCTATTTGACGCATCAAAAGCATACATGTTGAAAGTATTCCAAGTATTGTTCATTTTCTGAATTTCAGTCCTCAGTTTTCTCAAATGGTTCCATCATTTCTTTGTTTATTGCTTTACTATTTTAGTAATTTTTTCGTTGGTCCTATCTCTTCTTTCTCTCTCAAAGGGATTCATGATCCGCATTATTCTGATTGCAGTGGAAAAATGGCTTCTATGACCCAATCTCCAGTGTCATTCACTGGAAATTTGGCTTCGAAACCTACTGCTTCGGATCTTCTTAGGAGCTCAAGTAATGGCGTTTGTGGTGTACCCCTAAAAGCCCTTGGAAGAGCCCAATTAGGAGCAAAAAGGAGAGACTTCACTATAACAGCGAAGGTTAGGAAAGTGAAAAAGCATGAATATCCGTGGCCAGAAGATCCTGACCCCAATGTGAAGGGTGGAGTCCTTAGCCACCTCTCACCTTTCAAGCCTCTGAAAGAGAAGCCAAAGCCAGTTACTTTGGATTTCGAGAAGCCTCTCATGGATCTGCAGAAAAAAATAATTGATGTATGAATCTTTTAAACCTCTCTGATATAGTATGTTTTTTACATAAAATCGTAGATATAGAGAATGTGATCACTTGATTCAATTCTATTGCTTTTCTTCATATAGGTGCAAAAGATGGCAAATGAAACCGGTCTGGATTTCAGTGATCAAATTATTTCACTAGAGAATAAATATCAACAGGTTTGACCAGTAATATGTGCTTCCTACTCTCATTTCTACTTAGTATTCCATCATATTGCCACTTTGTATTCCATCATGAGCACCAAAATTGCTGCCTCTATTATTTTATCATGGTCTTGATACTTGGGAGGAAAAATTTATCATCTACTTGCAACTTCGAATTCTCGTGTTATTTCCAGTCAATGTTTGCTGCCAATTATTCACATTTCTTTCCATGTTGATTGCAGGCTCTGAAAGATCTCTATACACATTTGACCCCTATACAACGTGTGAACATTGCACGGCATCCCAACAGGCCAACATTTCTGGATCATGTCTTCAACATTACTGAGAAAGTCTGATAGTTTTTCTAGTCCAACTCTTTACCTACAACATGTTTTCTTGTAAATATAAATATAAATAGATTTTGCTGCAGAATTAATATTACTAAGTAAAGATATTGATAAAACGTGGACTAGATAAAAGAAGGATGAGAGACCTTCCTCTATTTAGAGTTCTGAATAAATATTTTCATTTACATATGTTTAGTTTGTGGAGCTCCATGGTGATCGAGCTGGATATGATGATCCTGCTATTGTCACTGGACTTGGTACGATAAATGGCAGAAGCTACATGTTCATGGGCCATCAGAAGGGCCGGAACACAAAAGAGAATATTCAGCGCAACTTTGGGATGCCTACTCCTCATGGGTAAGCATTTGGGGAAGAGATTCTTATGTCCGATATTTCTACATGAACTTACGCAATGTGAAAAAGCATTCCATAATGGCCTAGTTGCTTAGGAATAATGTGTTAAGGAAAATTCCATTTTCCAACAACACATTAAGACTTAAAATGAGAAAATTCTTGTTGTATCTTGTGCTTCTAATAAATACTGTTTTCAACAGTTACAGGAAGGCGCTACGAATGATGTATTATGCAGATCATCATGGGTTTCCAATTATCACTTTCATTGACACTCCTGGGGCGTATGCTGATCTCAAGTCTGAGGAACTGGGCCAAGTACTGTATAGCAATTCTTTAATGAAAAGTTTTTCTTAGTGACTGAAGTATGCACATGCTAATTGTTTGTTTATTTATCTATAGGGGGAAGCCATTGCTCAGAATTTGAGGACTATGTTTGGTCTGAAAGTACCTATTGTTTCAATTGTTATGGGCGAAGGTGGCTCTGGTGGAGCTCTGGCTATTGGTTGTGCTAACAAGCTGTTAATGCTTGAAAATGCAGTGTTCTACGTTGCCAGGTGCTTTTATGTATACAATTTATGCTGCTACTATATACTTTAAGATGCTTGTTACGTGTTTTTATGGTCTAGATACCTAATATATGATAATCTTGGACTTTTTAATCTCAATTGCATTTATGCTACCATCTTACGCTGTAAAAATTTCCTTTAATTACCTCCACGAGAATCTAGGTTGTATCATCCTATAATGCACCTGCATTTGTTACAACTATTTTGACTTGGTCCTTTCCATTTCCATGTGACAGCCCCGAAGCATGTGCTGCAATCTTGTGGAAGACTGCAAAAGCTTCTCCAAAGGTGGTTTAAGGATGTTGGATCTGGTATGCATGTAAAGAATAGATGCAACAGTTGTAACTTGATCTACTACTTTTTTCTTTCCAGGCTGCTGAGAAGCTAAAAATAACAGCTACAGAGCTGACCAAGCTACAAATTGCTGATGGTGTCATCCCTGTAATATTCATTCACCTTTACCTTTCATTGTTTGCACATGTTTTCTTTGTTTTCCTTCCGTTTTCTTTTTTCCTTTTGTGATGTCCCTATAGCTGTAATTTCATTTTATGCTAAGAACACAAGATGAATGGCTAATTGTGCTTTGAGCATGCAATTATCCTTCGGAATTAATTTTTGGGGAAGACACTGTGAAAAGGTCATATATTTGACATTACTGGGAATTTACGCCATCTATAATTCTATCTTAAATTCTTCGCGTCATCTATATTTTAGCACTGTTTCAGGTTCAACAAGTTGATCGTATAATTTCAAACTCTACACATCTTTGTAATGCATTATTAAAATCTTTGGCTCCTTGTAGGAACCTCTTGGTGGTGCACATGCAGATCCATATTGGACTTCGCGACAGATAAAAACTGCAATTGTTGAATCAATGGATGTGAGTGGCACATTAATCATTTTCCATTTTTGTGAGTGTATGTGTACATGCATTCATCAGAAACCTTAGACATAACTTGTGTCTGCAGGAACTTGGAAAGATGGATACCGAAACCCTATTAAAACATAGGGCTCAAAAGTTCCGGAAACTTGGTGGATTCCAGGAGGGAGTTCCAATCGATCCCAAAAGGAAGGTCAATATGAAAAAGAAAGACGAACCCATAGTTCCAATCAGCAAGACTTCTGAATTGGAGTTGAGGGATGAGGTTGAAAAACTGAAACTGCAGATATTGGAAGCCAGTAAATCATCAGCAGAGCGTCCTGAGACGGGATTGAAAGAGATGATTGAGAAATTGCAAAGAGAGATTGACTATGAATATGATGAGGCTGCAAAAGCCCTAGGTATGGAGGACAAAATTTTGATGGTGAGGGAAGAAGTTGCAAAAGGAAGGAATCTAAGTGACCAGCTTGCACATCCTGCTTTGAAGGAAAAGATTGAACAACTGAAGGATGAATTTGGCAAAATTCTTCCCTCAGCTCCTAATTACCCCAGCCTGATGTATAAGCTTCATATGCTGAAGGAGTTATCCGCAGCTTTGAATCTCCCTAAGAAGAACACCAACAAAGATGAATTGAAACATGAAATTAATAAGAGATTCAGTGAACTCATGGATCGGCCTGATGTAAAACAAAAGATTGAGACACTGAAGGCTGAAATTGTAAACTCAGGGGTGTCAAATATTGATTCAAAGCCAGAGCTAAAGGAAAAGGTTTTGCAGTTGAGTGGAGAGTTAGAGTCAGAATTTAAGACTGTTCTTAAATCTGTGGGTTTGCAGGTGGTTCCTTCACACCCGGAAGCCTTGGCAAAAGCAGATGCCTTTGATGAAGAAGTTAATATGATTATAGACGATGTTGTCAATTCATCAGATTTGAAAGAAAGAATTGAGCTCCTAAAGACAATGGTGGAAAAAGCTGGAAATACACCAGATGAAGACTCAAAAAGTAAGATTCAGGCTTTGGCAGCAGAAATCAAGCAAGCCATTACAGAGGCTATAAGTTCTCCAGAATTAAAAGAAAGGCATGAAAGGCTGGCAGCTGAGATATTAGAAGCCAGCAAATCTTCAGTAGGATCAAATGGAAGTTTGGGTAAAGAAAATACAGAAGATTCGCAAGTAAAAGTCAATCTGGAAGCTAACCGCAGCTTTGTCTGATGTAAGTGCATATCTTTTGCTATTTGTCTGTGTCAATTTTCATCCTTTATAATGATTTTGTTATTAAACATTATTCACAGATGAAGATTGTTGGAAACTGATGATGAAAAAGCTGTGGATAAATCTGTTGAACTACATTGACATACTGTGGAGTACTTTCTTCAACCTGCCATTCATCTACTATTATTCAGCACTAGCTTCTCCCAGGGACATTAGGGTTCTGAATTTGCAAAAACATGAACTTGGCATCAGAGATTTGCTTATTCAGCTTGATTTCCCTTTCTCAGCTAAGCTGTTGTGATTTACATGGCTTCCATGTTTTCGCCCCCCTCTAAATTATGTCATTTTAGTTCAGTTGATTGGCTGTGTTTCCAGCTGATAGATATAGAAAACTGTATAAATGACTTGTGTTCCAGGAAAAATCACGCCTATTTGGTGAGTTTATTAATATTTAATGTGGGTTGTATTTTGACAAAATTAGAGTGAACGATATCAACAATGTGTCTCAAAAACCTGTGTTGAATACTCTAATTCAAATTAAGCTCAATCAAATTTTGAGGCCAGATCTGGCTAGTTTGATTGCTCGCAATACGCCAAGGCCTTATGTGCCTTCATTTCCATCATTTTTTCTGTGATTGTTGACAAATATGAAAATGACAAATTCACAACTGGCAGCAACTATCCAATTTGTAGCCAGTATTCAACGAATTAAGCAGGCACTACAGGAATGTTGATGCCTGTTGCAGAAAATCAAAATCGCTGGATAGCCAGTATTCAACAAATTAAGCAGGCACTACAGGAATGTTCGAGGCCTATTGCAGAAATCAAAATAGCTCGCTCTAAAAAGACTGTGTAGAATGCAAAAGGAAAAGGAAAAGGAAAAGGAAAAGGAAAAGGAAAACCTATTGGAGATAACTAAATCCCAGACAACAGAAATTTAGAACCACCGATCACCTTCAAGATCACAATATTCAGACACCCATCTCGCTCGCCAGTAACAATGGTAACCGGGTTTCTTAATTTGCTGGGTAGGACTTTTAAGGACGAGTCTGAGGGGGTAGATGAGTGAGCGGTGGAGGTAGCGGAGGAGGAAGGGGGAGATGAGGATGAGTGCACGTGGGTTTCGGCTGTTTCTGCCATGGGGGAAGAGGAGGAGAGTGAGCCATATAGTGTGGCTCTCCATGAAGCACCAGGCGTGTGGTGGCGAGATGGCGGCCCCCCATCCGGGCGGCAGTACTTGCCGCAAGGGGCGGTGAGGAAGTGAAGGAGAGGACCTTGGGGGGGGGGTGATCAAGAAGAGGGGTCTTGGTCTTCCCAATTTATTTTTTCAATTTTCCTTTTTCAAAATTTAAGAAATGCAATTATTTTATTTATGTTAAAATTACAAATAAAATTACACTTATTAATTAGATTTATTAATATGTCATAAATTATTTTTAATTTATATAATCAATATGAAAATATAATATATATTTATTTTACACAAAAATTTGATAAAAAATATTTTTTATTCAATTAAAATTAAAAAATGAAAATGAGATTGAATATAAAATCAAACTGCTCAAAATATTTTGGTTGGCTGCTTTTGAGGGGTTCCAGGATACTTCGGATCTGATCTTAGGTTATTTGTTGTGATCATGTTGGACTTAGGAGTGGACTTCTTGTCGTTTTTGTGCATCTATTGGGCCCAGAATGCCCTTTGGCATTTGAGGTTAGTGGAATCCAATATGGGATTTAGATTTGTGATTGTTGTTTGCAATGTTCAATTAATTAACTTGGCAACCAAATCAATACTAGTAGTAAATGAGCGAATTTGGGATAAATTTTACAAAATTTGGAGCCCCCGCCCAAAAAAATAAATAAGATCCATTACCTGTCATAGACCCGCATTATTCTAAACTTAAAATTTGATAGGTCCCAACCTATTTGAACCCATTAATTTTTTTATTTTTTAACATTTCAATTGTTGTACTATAAACAGTCATAATACTTAGGAATTGCAATGGAGTTTGACTAAAAATTTAAAATTTATAAAGTATAATCTCATTAATTTGACATAAAATAATACTCATTTATTAATAATAAGAGTTATCGAAAGAAATTTTGAAAATATACTCATATATCTAGTTAAAAAGAAAAATTTTACAAATATTATTTTTAATCTTTACAAAATAATAAAACAATCACATAAAGAGATATAACATATCTTCAGTAAGGGGCGGTGAAGAGTGGCTGGTTGAGGATGGATAAAACAAAAGTGCTATACACTGACGGAAAACTACCATCGTCACTTATGTTGGGGAGTCGTACGCAATGGAAGACGGCACAAAGAAATGGTTGTTTGCCCATTGGAGTCTGGTGGGTGATTGTGGGTAAAATACAACGAACTAAAGAGTTTGATGGAAAAAAATAAATGACGAATGATTTGGGGAGAGCAGAAGTGAAGAACCGATTAGGAAGAGCAAGTTTAATGTGCAATGAAAAGTTAAAACCCTATAAGCCTAAATAATATATAGGGCAACGCTATAGTGAATTCAATCAGGTTTAAAATGTTAAGATTTGTTATCCGTTCTAAACTCATTTACCATAATTTGAACCTATTCTATTCGAAAGAGGTTCACTACGAATCAAGATTTGACCTTGTCTTATTATCATCCAACGTAGTTTATAAAATCTAAAGAATTATATAAAAGTAATCTTTATCTTTTCAATTATTTTGGCTTTTTGTCTGTGTGCTTGGATTTGTACGGAACTCAAGGAACCAAACAAGAGCAACTGATTTCAGATAAGCTCATAAGTTAATACAACCTGCATACTTGAATTGAGTAATAAAGTTACATTCACATAAATTAAAGAGTATGGTCGTACATATGAACTAATTCTTGAGTTAATGTACAGTTTCCAGGTTGCTTTCCAACATCATCATGTTAAGGAAGAAAATAAGTAAAGGAGGAAATTTTTTGTTGGTTACTTAGTTATGGTTATCCGAATTTAAATATTGGCACGTGTTTGTTAATTATACCATCCACGATGATATATTTCATATTTGTGAAATCCCTCCATATAAATTATATTGTTAATAAATTTGATAAACTTAATGTGATTAGGGATGGTAATGAGATTGGTCTAAATTTAGATATGTCCGAACTCAATTTACTTGGGTGGGTTTTTCTAGTTATAAATAAATTTGAGGTGGATTTTGACCACCCATTTAAATTATTTATTTATTTTAATATATTAAAAAATACATATTTCATGAAAAATTTAATGGTGCTATTTATAAAAATTATATATATATTTTATTTTTAAGAATATAAAATGAGTTTAACGGGTATAACTTAGATCCATCAAGTTCGGATGAATCAGATTTTGGATCTTTATAAATCACGAATTTTAAAATTTGATAAATTCACATGTAACCCAACCCCGCATCATCCCTAATCATGATAATATGGCTTTTTATATTAATTGTTCTTCAATTTAAGAGTTTTCATAGCTCAAAGGGATTAAAAAAAATTGTAATTACTAATTTCAAGGAATAAGTGACTTTTGCAATTAGTTTGGGCAGTACAATGTATATATTTTATTTATCTTTTTTTTTGAGAAAAAAGATATGTATTACACATTGATATAGCACAGACTGTACAAAACTTAACTAAGTAAAATCCAAATCAAAGCATACATTTAAAAAACCAATGAAATTATTATGAAAATATGCTTATAATTACGCATATCTAGGAGTCGAATTTAATAATTATTTTCAATTGTAGAGTTTTGATCTATGAAATTATACATAACTACACTAGTATAGGAGTTAAATTTAAGATTTTTTTTTTAATTTTAGAGTCATAACCTGTGAAAATGTGTTAATAATTATATATAAATAGAAGTCGAAACCAATAAATTTTTTAATTATAGAATCTCTGCTCGGAAAAAATTTATTTTACCTAGTGATGGGGTGAAGCCACTGTCCGACTGTGTCAATTACCGTATTGCCCCTCCTTCCTAAATCACTCCCCTGCTGGTATTCCTTCGCTTTACATCTCTACCCCTCAAATCTAAATATTTTACATTTTTAATTTCACGGCATGACATCGCACACAGCGATTAACCTATATATACATACAACCATTGCATATCTGTGTAAATATACATCAACGGCTCTCTGTAATTTTACGTATTTAATGAAACACCCTTTTTCCCCCTGTTCCCTCATGGATTGAATTACATCCCTCCGCGATCTCTCTCTCTCTCTACAACCACGGGCGCTTGTTTCTCTCTCTAGGGTTTTGTGAAGTTGAAGTGCGATTTAATTCATGTTCGATTGTAGGGTTTTGTTCGTGCCGGGAATTGAAGGAAGCAGTTTTGGTTAATTTATTTTCTTTCACTGGGGGTTCTATTGACCGAACCGGTGGTTCGAAGTCTTTCGGTGAGAATTACCGCCCGCTCGTTTCGATTTTAGTCTCTTTTTTGTTTGAGGTTGGAACTCGTTTTCTTGTTCTAGAATATTGGTTGTTTTTTAAATTTTTGGGCGGATGCTTTGACATTAATTTTTGTGCTTATTGTATAAAGATTTGTGTTTTAAGGTTTTTTTATTTTTTATTTTTAAATTCACTTTCCTTTGCAAGAAAAGCAAAGATGGAAGTTCTGGATGAATTAAGTTTTAAAAGTTTACCATGATTGGAGTTATTGGGAAATAAAGGTTTATGTTGCTCGTTTTTTAGCACTTACAGAGAAAGCAAGAAACTAGAAAGTTTCAGATTGTTTACTTATTGGGTTGTGTTTGCAAACAGATGAAATTATTGAATTAAGGGAAAATGGGGTGATAATGGTGTTTGTTATTTACTGAGTTTGGACAGAAGTGTTTTAGCTAAACAAATGATCTAGTGAACTCTGAGTTTGGTGTTATTTATTGAATTTGGTAGAAAGTATTTGGGCTACAAAAAGAGCTATTGGACTCTGTGTTATTCTGCTCTGGTTGTAGGGGGATTTGCTATTTGACCATCATGATATTGCCTGTCATAATCTTCTTCACATTCCCATAGGGATCTGGAGATGCCATTTTAAAAAGAGGTAAAACATTCTTTTGTGATTCTGAGGACTTAAAATGTGGGTTAAGTTGTTTGTTAGCTCATCTGCTGAAATTAGTTGATGTTCTTTATAGCTGTCTTTGCAATTTGCATGTGTGACTAATTTGCTTAAACACACAGCTGGAGTATTCTTATTAAATGCGGATTACATCTAATGTGCGACTTTTGGAAGCTGTAGGTTTGGTGCCTGGTCATTAAATATTTATAGCTGTATGCTATTTAAAGTTGATCTTAACATTTTGCTTTAATAATGCAGATATCCATTGTTTTGTATGGATTAATACTTATTGTCACGTGCTTAGTAAAATGACATTAAATTTTGATTGGAATATGAAGATGTTATGCTGACTTTATTTACTGCAGCTTTGACTTAGCTATTGCTTTGAGTTTGTTTGTTTGATCTGCTATTGATTGGAGTGCCCTGGAATATACATTTTTGGAGCTAATGAGTATTGCATTTCTATTTTCTTTCAATGTGAATTAGGAACTGTAGTTTATTTTTGTTTGTTGAGTCGGTAGATCAGTGTAATTTCTGATAAGAGATTTTCTGAATGCTTTTTTGCGACATCGTTAAGAACCCTTCCTTAAAGAATAGTTAAAAAGAAGGAAGATAAGTTATTGATGGGAAAAAGTTCAAGGGAAAGTCTGCTGGAAAGTGAATAGGAAATTTTTTTAGTCTTTTTTGTCTAGTCTAAGTCTGATTGAAGTCCCTACTTTTCTCGACAGTATTTGTCGCATGAAGAAAGCTTAATTATTTGTGAGTGTGGGAGTGACATACATGAAGGAATTTAATCCATTTGATGTTTCTGGCTAACTATGATTATGTGTTGCTGGAAACATTTGACGTATCGTTGTATCTTCAATATTATATTAGTCTAGGAAATAAATTCTATAATAATTTATTTGACAGTAAAACCATGATATAATCTTCAGTGGTGCTTCCTGAAATGCTTCTGATTGGACTTAAATGATTGCCAGCATGGACTTGAATGCCTCCCCTGAACCGGAAGAGGATGAAGTGTTTCCCGAACCACATTCGGAAGAAGATAATGCGCCAGATGAACAAGTAGACTACAACGAACATGTGGAACGTGGGGAGACTGCCGTTCAGATTTCACGCCGGGTATCTCTCCTTCTCATTTTGTGTGTCTAATATTTAGCAAGATAGTTTCTGATTCTTCTTATACAATGTTTCAGGTTTGTGGTGGTTTTTTTGAAGTTACAATTGTTAAGCATATTTTTCGTTGCAGCACATTTGGTGTCACTGACAAATCCCTGCTCTCGGATTAGGATAATTGTAATTAATTCTTCTTGGACAATTTGCAAATTTAAGTGATTGAATGTATCACTTTAGCAGTGTAGAATTGAAGTTACTTGGTTGTTGGTCTCTATCTAAGTCAAGATTATGCACCTTGAAATCTCAAGATTTTATGGTAGTCTGGTGCAATTTCTTTTGACTCTGGTTATGGGTGAGCTGTACTGCTTGTTGATATTTTTGTGCTTGACAATAGCTGTTTATGAGTGAAGCAGAAGTACCAATAATACATTGCTTTGGATGCTTTTTGCACCCATATAGTAATTTCTGTTAAGATACTGGTACAAGTGTCTGCTTAGTATGCTAAAAAAGAAGTATACTGTTATATCTAACCTGGTCTGGATTGCAAGTCGATCATGCATTCACTTTGCTTGGTCCTTGGAGTACTGGTTGTAAAGGGGGTCTCTACTTACTTAGCAGCTGATAATTGTGATTACCCTACTGGTCCACTTTAATGAGTTTGTATGCTACCTGTTGTACTGAGTATGGAACATGTCTATTAGATGCTCTGTCTCTTCTTTTTCTTTTCCTTTTCTCTGGATGCTGTCAAGTTATATTGTTTACCTGTCTATCTTCGGCAAGCCATAACTTGTTGCAGCAGTGAGCTGCTAAAATGTTAAACCCTGTTCACTTCAATCCACCTTCTTCCCTCTTACTGACCATTAAAGTGATGCAGCAAATAAATATAGGCAAAGCAACACGGAGAACTTTTTAAAAGCATACTTCTGCTGCATTTGGCATATGATTTTGAACGATGTTGTTTCACTCATTTAAAATTGAAATCCAAAATAATCTCTGCATGTGTTCTTTTGCATCAGGAGCGTGAGGAAAGGATGCAACGGATACGAAGACAACGTCCTGATGACAGACCATCCTATGGATATCAGCCAACTCATCGTGATGATGGGTATCAAGTAAAAAGGCAGAGACCTAATAATAAACTTCCTCCAGGTAAATTAATGTCCAAATATGGTTCACGGGCCCGTGTTGGGATGGGTACCAAGGGTGCAAACAAAGACCCCAATACTAATCTTTCTCCATGTACTTTCTGCTCTTTCGCAAAGAAGTATTAGGGGTTTGTTCATTCAACTTGAATTGATTATTAACATAATTAATCTTCTGATATGAACATATCCAAAGATGGATGGTTTAATGTTCTGATATAAGTTATTAATTCAGTGAGGACTGTTGGGGTTCTTGTGCAATCCAGTCATCGTATTATATTTAGGGGGCAATAGAGAGAAAATTGAAAGGGTAACTTAGTTCCTAGCCTTTGAGTTTTTCCAATTGATTCTTTGTAGAGGTCGTTCTTCCACCTTTTCACATGATATCTGGCTGTCGGTGATCTTTTTTGTGAGGTTTGATGTTCTCAGGATTCTTTATATAAATATGTTGTTCTGTGTGGTGGGAAAATCGCGCTTCAACAATTGTTACTATCAGTAGTTCTCTCCCCCCTTGTTATTGCCACGTTCATTGTGCAACTTTTGTTTCTCACGTGGCAGGTTGGTTAGACTGCCCTGCATTTGGACAGGAAATAGGCTGTTTGATCCCTTCCAAAGTTCCTTTAGGTGAATCATTCAATGATTATATTCTCCCTGGTAGAAGATACTCATTTAGGCAGGTGATCCATCAACAGAGAGTTTTGGGAAGAAAGGTGAGTAAAATTATTCTACTTATTTGATATTTGTATTCTTATTGTAATTTTTGAAAATAGATTAGGTAGTTACCACATTTTTACTATAAGGGGATCAATAAGGATTGATTTGTACTTGAACAGTTACTGATATTCCTTTGAACTGGTGAAATTATTCTATGATATGTTGGTCGTAGAACTTGCAATTGGTTATGATATGAGGTGTGATGCTTGTTAATGCCACTACAAGATCAGATAACTGAAATTCTTGGTCATTTGGAAGTGGGTTTGGAATAAAAGTGAGTTCAGAAGCCATTTGACCAAATTCAAGGACATCTTGTAGCTTAAATATGCACATAGGTGGTCCTGATGCTTGTTTTTTACTTCTTGATCAATAGTAGTTAATGCTTGTTCATATTTGCTTTCTTTGGAAGTCCATGCTGGCTGAAGGCATTCATTTAGGGGGAGTACTGCCTTTTCACTTTCCTTATCTTTTGGATAAAATGTGAATGCATTGTATTGATGAACTTGGAAGTTTATCCGTATACTGAACTTGGTGTATGTCATTTATACAAGAAAAAAGTAACTGAGTGAAGCTTTTTTCCTGAATTTAATGGATTGAAGTTAAATTTTTTTAGCTCCATCACAATCGTTGCTAGCAATTTTCGCACACTCGATTTGTGTGCATACTTTTAGAAAATTGTGAATTTGATGATAATTATTTATTTACCTCAATTATATTTTTCTAACTTTTTTTGTTTACTTGAACTCATGATAAGTAAAAGAACATTAAAAGGAAATATGTTAGTTTAATTCATTAAAAATTGGTGTGTGTGGAGAAGTTGTGTAATAAAGAAAAATGTGGGAGTAGCGGGAATAAAACTACCATGTTGTGCATGCCAATTTTTCAAGTTTTGGTTCACCATGCCATGGGACTAAGCTGTAGTCTTAGGGTCTCTTCAACCCAAATAGTACCATCTATAGGTGATATAGAATTCTGCCATCATCATCTGTTTTAGGCATTTATGCTAAATCTTTATTACCATTTGGTCAATTTATAATAATGCCTCCATTTTGCAGTTTTAGGAGGCTTTACTAGTGCCTCTTATTGCATGACTTGAAATTTCTACTGAATCTTTTCAGCTTGGTTTGGTGATCGATCTTACCAATTCAAGTAGATATTATAATATGAATGAATGGAGGAAAGAAGGTATCAAGCATGTCAAGGTGTGTTATTTCTACTCTCTATCTCCTTTAACTATTACTTCTTGTTTCCTGTACTTTCCGACTTGTGATTCTTCAGCTCCTGATTATTTGCCTTCTAATTCAGATTGCGTGCAAGGGGCGTGATTCTGTGCCTGAGAATGAGGCTGTAAATAAGTTTTTTTACGAGGTATATATTTTTGTACATCCATTGCTCTACAGAATCTGCATAATCTTTTCTAGCGTTGGTTCTCATTTCTGTGTAACAAGAAAGTATAAGATGGTTATTGGGTAACATTGTTGAAAAGGGACATTCTTTTGCCTCCATGATAATTGCAATATTAAGGTAATGTTGTGTTTGATGTCAGACATGGTCTTTAACCTTTGATGCGGATTTTATGCCTGAACCCATTTGTTCCTTACCGTAGCAAGTCCTTGTGAGATAACTGGTGTGAAGAAAAGAAGTATATGAAAAGTGCATTTTCTTGAGGCAGCATGGAGCACAGAGAGGTGTATGTCCGCACAGGCTTATGTATGTAGGGGCTGTAAAAAGTTTTCAGTTTAATTTATACAACAGATTGCAGACTGCTGGTGCTCTATTTTGTTGATTCCTTATTCCTAGCAGTGATATTCTTTTAGTGCAAAGAAGAAAGTTTGGAACTTCCCAACAAATTAGAACAAATATCTACATGGTAATTAGTTAGCTCAAAAAGCTTTTCCAAGCTTATTTTGAACACAATAGGCCATAAAAAATATGCATTTCCTTGGTTGCTTAGAGCCTCTTGATAAATTGAAAGAAAGAGTTCAGTCTTACAAATATTGAAGTAGCAGGTCAGAAGCACAAAATATATTTACTATTGTAGCTGAATTCAAGTTTTGCTGCTTTAAAATGAGATAGTTGTAGGTACTAATCGGTTGAACCAACACACGGTTGGCAATTGTCTCTTATTGGCAAATCACACAAATATTGAAGTAGCAGGTCAGAAGCACAAAATATATATACTATTGTAGCTGAATTCAAGTTTTGCTGCTTTAAAATGAGATAGTTGTAGGTACTAATCGGTTGAACCAACACACGGTTGGCAATTGTCTCTTATTGGCAAATCACCGTATTGAGCCAACCTGGTAGGTGATTTGAGGGAGGTGGTCAGAGATTTGAGGGAAGCTTTACCTTTGAAGTATCTCTTTTCCATATCTGAGCTAAAAGCTTGCTATGCTATCTACTCCATATGATTGTGTTTAAGTGTCTTTGGTTTGTCACTATCAAATGTTTCTTTCTCATAAAAAATCTTGTGCTTCTAGATATCCTAAGATATGGAATTTATGAGTGGTGTATATGTTTTATCAGGTCTCACAATTTCTGACCCGGCAAAAGCAACCAAAAAAATATATTCTTGTTCATTGCACACATGGGCATAATCGTACAGGATATATGATTGTCCACTATCTCATGCGTACGCTGCCTATATCTGTCACTCAGGTCAGCTGGCTGTCATTATATCTTAATTTTTTCGAAGTTAGACAATGGTATGTCTCAATTTTGTTGCTTTCTTTGCAGGCAATCAAGATATTTGCTGATGCACGTCCACCGGGGATATACAAACCAGACTACATTGATGCCTTGTACAATTTCTATCATGAGAAGAAGCCGGATATGGTTGTTTGCCCTCCGACTCCGGAGTGGAAAAGATCTTCTGATCTTGATCTGAATGGTGATGCAGTGCCAGATGACGACGATGATGATGGAGATTCTGCAGCTCCCGTAGATGTATGTATTTTTTTTATTTTCTAAGAAGAAAAAATATATTTTCCTGTACTGGGGTGCACATTAATAGATGAAAGTGTGGAAGTTGAAACTGCCACTCTGAAAAGCTAACTTAGTGCCTTAAGATTCTGTGGTTGATTCATCCTACTTGAATTTTGTTGCTGAGGTCATAGTCATCAATGGCACCCCCCCTTAACCTTGGAATGTGTTAACATTTCAGGAGAGTCATGAGACACAGTTGGTCATGACAAATGATGATATTTTGGGAGATAAAATCCCTAGTGACCAAGAAATAGCAATGCGACAGTTCTGCTATCAATCGATGAAGTTGCCTGGAGGGGTAGGTTCTCTGGGAGTATCTCATTTTGATTTGTCAAGTGGTCTGACACATTTTATCTGAAAATATGTGCTCTTTGTAGGGCCGCTGCATCCAATTCTGCTGATTCCCTGTTGCTTATGTCAAGTTTAATTAGTTTATTTTATTAATCTACAGGTTAGAGGACCTCAGCATTTTCCTGGCTCACATCCAGTTTCTCTTAACAGGTCTCATCAACTTCTTCCTAATTTGTGAAAATGGGTGTCTTGGTTATTGATATTTAATTGTTTGGTTCTGGACATGGCGTGTTCTACATATGTTTGAGATCTTTTTATAATCTTGTTCAAGCTGTTTATGTAGTCAAACAAAATCCCATGTATCACAATTATGAAATTGTGTAGGAAGCGCTAATAACTCTTAATAATGTGTCAAATTCTCATTTTCATTTCTTGCCAACTTCCATTAGTCGTCATTGAAATAACTGCAGTACATCATGTTTCTGGTGGTTCATTTTTTCTAATGTATATGATATTACATATTGGTTGGAGACATGGAACTGAAGATGGAAATGCAATAGAAACAGAAAAGCTCGTGGACTGTGTAAACTTTTGACTGTATGTATGAATGGAATGTGCCACTTTTAATTGACAGTGGATCTCATACCAAGTACATAAAACTCCAGACAGAGTTGATGGTGTTATGTCACTCATATGTTGTCGGTGGTTCATGCTGCTGGTTTAGGCTTTTTTTGATGTAGGTTTGCATCCCCTTCAATGTAGAATTTTATATATATATATATATATATATATATAGATGAAGGAATGGAGGGTGGGAGCCAATTCTTAAAGATAAGAGGAGGCCTTCTTGAGTTCATAATGAGCCTGAGCTGGGGAGATAGTGGAAGGAAGCTAATCAGTAATATTTTCATACTTGTTTTCAATCAGTTTATGCTTTAGTTACAGGGCTTCTTTTTGTGTGGGTCTCCATCCCACTTGATGCAATATCAGGGAGCCAGGGGTGGGTTGGAAGGGAGTATGTGCACATCTCAAGTGCTCAAATTTTTGTTCATATTAATTGTCTTAGATTACTTCATCATACACCTTTTTGGGAGAATAAGGGGTCGAATACTTGAATATGCAAGAGATTACTTTTGGATGGCAAGGTCTTTTTAGGGGTGGGGGGTGGGGGGTGGGGGAAGGATATTTATATGTATGCAACGTTGTGGATATTTCTTACCTTGTTATGCTAAGATATTATATATTTTACGGGATTTCTATTTTTGTATGTTTCTATTTAAATATGGGACATCGTCATGGATATTTCTTACCTTGTTATGCTAAGATATTATAAGTGATCTAGATGAGTTTCAGTAATTCGAGTTTTGTTCAGTGAAGATTAGAGTCAACCTGGGAGAACTGGGGTGATCTGGGGCTTTTGAACGAATCCTGCACATAAGGCCCAATAAGTGATCTAGATGAGTTGCAGTAATTCAAGTTTTGTTCAGTGAAGATTAGAGTCAACCTGGGGCATTTGAACGAATCCTGCACATAAAGCACAATGAAGCTCTTGATCATTTTTGACATCCATTCTAGTGAATTGGATAGTGAAGTTTTTCAGAAGCATGTTATTGCATTGTGGTCACCCTTTTTTTGCCTGGTTGTGTTTCTCTTTTGTTTCAAGAGGCTTGAAGATGCCTGCGCTTTGTTTTTGTTGAGCAAATAATCCAAACCCTTCTTAAGTCGTGATATAAGTTCATCCACATGCTCTTGCTTCCAATCTTGATTCTCTCTTCCAGAATGATGGTTCCAGGCCACCTTACGTTCAAGTATCATTACACTTCTCATAGTTGTGTACTTGTTCACAAAACTCTAGGAAATTGTGCAAAGCAATTAAGAGCCAAATCCTTGGGCCATAATTCAAAGATTTTTTTCCATAGTGGTTCCCACTACTGAGGAACCTATGAAATTGGAGAGTTTGCCCAGGCATGGACTGCACCTCACTAGAGTATTATAGCTCATAACATTTTGCAGTGACAACATAATCTTAAACTTTTTGACTAGGTGGTTAGAGTGAACATAGAAGCAAAGTTTATAGTTGATGGCTCCATTTATTTTGTGAGGCTCATTTTTGCCTGAAGACAAGTTAATCATTTGTATGATAGTAACATCGATGACAATATCGGAAATAAAATGCTTTTGTATCTCAATTGAAGAAATTGACATTTACAAATTTACCTTGAATTTGATTTTTGCTAGCTTGAAGGTCGTTATTTATTTTGTACAAAAATAAGATTAGTGTTTTAATAATTCTTAATTGTCAATGACTTAGCAATTCAATTATCCATCCAGGGACAACTTACAGTTGTTAAGGCAACGTTACTATTATGCCACATGGAAAGCTGATGGAACAAGATATATGATGCTAATAACTGTGGATGGTTGTTACTTGATAGATAGGCATTTTAATTTTCGGAGGGTCCAGATGAGATTTCCTTGCAGGCATGCTAATGAAGTATGTACCCCCTATTCCCTATTTGGAATATCTGGATATCTTGAGCTTTTGATAGCATTGCAAATGAATTGTTCTTTCCCATGATTTTGAATCTGTGAAATTTATTTATCCAGAAGGGCATGACTGAGAAAATGTATCATCATTTTACTTTACTTGATGGGGAGATGATAATTGATACCATGCCTGATTCACAGAAGCAAGAAAGAAGATATCTGATCTATGATATGATGGCCATTAATCAGGTGTCCATCGTAGAGGTAATATATGAAAAATTTACTTGAGTTCCACCTCCCTTGATGGCCATTATCCTTGAGTTGTCAGCACTTCAATTTTCTTATATTCTTGATCCTATGTTTTCGGTACAATTTGGGAGTAGGCATGTCATATTTTCCGGTAGTAGCGTGGTTCATTGCATTGCATTGTTAACAATTTGGGCCTCTTCTGGTTTCTAGTGGTCCAGCTTTAATTTAAACATTGAACAGAAATGGTAACATAAAAATCGAATTTAGGTATGCTTCTTCAATCCTTCATTATCATTGTTATTATTATTATTTTTTGTTTAATTTGGTATTACTATTTGCTTGATCAATGGTTGGTACCTTATATATTTTGTTCTTATGTTGGAATTTATTGAACTCAATTGAATGGGAATATTTTTTACATGTGCTGACTTGGATTAATACAAGGGATTGCTAGAGACTCGTTACAACACAGTTTGCAGTGATGTATATGTGCTTTATTATTAATTTAGTTTTTTCTCTTTCTGCATGTTTTTCTTTTAAAGAGAATTAGTTACCGATATCATGTTTTCTTTTCTTTTCGTTTTAGCCTCAGAGGACCTTTTTTATACCCCCAATATGGGTGCATTTGTTTTATTAATGGAGTATAAAATCATCAAATTAAGCAGTGCTGTTAGTGAATACAAAAGTTGATAGCTTCTTTTTCAACTATAGCTAATTGATCTTTGACACTGAAAAAGTGTATCACTAGAAATAACTTTCCTGCCTGCCCGTGTCACCTGGGTGACTTGACAAGGTTATAATTGAGCAACTTGAACATAGAAGACTTAAGGGTTATAATCATGTAGTGTTTCTTTCTACAATTGGAGTTTTCAGCTATGTTTGGTTTCTGCTTGAAGAAATGAGCTGTATTCAAGATGTGGCAATGGATTGTAGAGGAATATTTGTTATTTTTGCAACATGGAATTCTTATTTTCCAATATGGAAACTTGTAAAGGGACACTTGAAGTAATTCTGTGACATTTTTAATCTAATAGAAATATCTTGCACTCTGTGGAAAGCTTTTGTATCGTTTCTCCAGTTATCCCTGCTGGCAGTGCAAGCTATTTGTCTTAATCAGTTAACAGTATTATCCCTTTATGTAGTCTTACTATGTCTTTGTATTCCATTAGTTGAACATTCAGAATCTAGAAATTATAAAATTTGTTTGATTTTTTCCAGAATTAATAGCTCTTCTTTGATTATGCTGATTTTGTCCTGATTTTTTTTGGTTCTAGATGAATATACTTCTCTTTAACACAAACCTGCTTGCATGCAGCGGCCATTTTATGAACGTTGGAAAATGCTCGAGAAGGAAGTGATTGAACCTCGGAATATCGAAAGACAACATATATATCAGAGCCAAAATCCTTATTATAGATATGACCTGGAACCATTCAGGGTTTGCAATCATCGCACCTCAATATGTTTTCCTCTCTCCCTCCCTCCCTCTTATCCGCTATCTCCCTCTCTGTTTCTGTCTGTATTATCTGTCTATCTATCTATCTATGCTGGAGTTCTTATGATACTATCTAAATTTGATAGGTAAGGAGGAAAGACTTTTGGCTGCTTTCTACCGTTACAAAACTTTTGAAGGGATTTATTCCAAAGCTTTCACATGCGGCTGATGGTCTTATTTTTCAGGTAAATTGGAGTTAATACTTATATCCCACTGTTGGTCCTCGTTTTTGTATTACAATTTTGTCTATCTTGATTAGCATTTACCGTGCCAAAACTATAGGACTACCATGCAAAAACTATAGGACTTAACGTCGCGCAGATTTGGATTTTGTTTACATTGACTGTCTATTCCCATTGAACTAAAAAATGAAGAGGAAAAATTTTCATTGTGAAGGATGAGTGGATGAATAGTATATAGTTAATGAATATTTAACTGCTAATGTCTTATGTACCGATTTACTATCACTAGCTATGTTTCAGTTATTATTCAGAACTTTCTCAGAGGTGCCGTGTAAAGAATGTGGGATGTTCTATTTGATGGTAAATTGGAGTTTGCTCATTAATCTCTATAATAACAGTTATCTGTTGTCTTTGTATGCCAGGGTTGGGATGATCCCTATGTTCCTAGAACGCATGAGGGCCTCTTGAAGTGGAAATACCCAGAAATGAATTCAGTGGATTTTCTGTTTGAGGTTGCTGCCGCTATTAGGACTTTTCTCTTCTTTCTCCTTTCCTGTGCAAAATTAATTGGCTGCCAGTTTCTTTGTTTGTGTATCCTATTTGTTTTACTCATTGTCAATTATGTTTGATGTGTATCTGTTGTTTGCTCTATGCTAACAGATGGTTGACAATCACCAATCACTTTATCTGTTCGAGCGAGGGAAGAAGAAATTGATGGACGGGAATAGGGTTGTTTTCCCTGGTTAGTAAGTTGTTCATTGATTGATTTCAAACACTAATATAGTTTCATAGCTTGTTTGGGGTCGAAACTCCTGCTTCCTTCCATTGATTAGCAAGTGACTCTACGGTAGGTGCAAAACAAAAATTGTGCTGTATACTATTGCTTTTATGTTCACTTAGAAGATGATCTGGTTAAATATCAAACTGTAGAGTTGATACAGGTTTTCAGAGCCTTTGATTTAGATCCTACTCCCCATGTCACGCAAAGAATGTTCAGATTTCTATTTTTATTTGTCCAAAATCCTTGTCTTTTACCTTTAATAGAAACACCTTTGTTTAAAGTGCCATTTATATGCTTCAATTTTAATTTAATGAGCTGGAAATTAAATCTTTTATGTCATGATGTATTAGACGAATAAATTTTCAAATCCACAGGATGGTTAAAGCTTCTCCAACCAACAATAAAGCTCAATAAAGATGTCCTCTGTTTATGAGTTAATCATGTAGTATTTAAGAATCCTTTTGTTCAAAAGATAAGTCTTATGTAGAAATTAGAGTTTAAACTATTTTTCTATTTTTTTTCTTGGTGGTAACAATGAAAGGGTGATTTTGGAAGAAATGGATATAAAGTTGACTTCTCTTGGTTCCTAGAAAAAGTCAAACATGACGGTCTTAGGGAGTTTTGTATTTTCTGGACTAAGTTCCTCTCATACTTCGCTATCATATATGAGTCTTGGTGTGTCCTTGTCTGAATCATACTGAATTTTGGTATTTGTTGCTTGGAGGTTCAGATTCAAATGTTTGTTTCTAAATGCTTGAGAAATCATTTCATGCTACATGCTTATATCCCGAATGCTTAATGTACTTTGTATCTCTTACTTAGATGTGGCCTTTGATAGAGCAAGTTGGAATCTAATTACTCTAGCATCCTGCTGGAATACAAATGGGTAGTAATGAAAAGACTGCCCTGTATTTGTATGCCAATCTGCACTGTGATATTAACTGATACTGAGCTCTTTTTAACTTTTTATTAGTCTTGTTGAGTTTTCTGTCAAGTCTCTTTCTCTACCATTTGTGCAAATCACATGTTTAAACTGAATAATTGAAGGCATGCAGAAATCTTGCTTTCTATGTGGTGCTCATTTTTCTGTATATCATTTTTAGATCTGGTGGCACCACAAGTGGTACTTACCATTAAAAGAAATGAAAGCTAGTGTTTCTTTGGTGATGATAGAACCTTTTTTTTTACAGACTACTCTTAATGGAAAGTTAGTTCTCCGATTAATTATGTCTGAACCAAAGGGCCTGGAAGGATTTAGCAGGATTCTTTGCGTCTTGTGACTAAGTTTGTAGCATGTAAAATCTTCCTGCTTTTGGCTAAATGTGGAGAAAAGAATTTAGCTTCTGCTTAGTATGTCGATTGTTTCTTCTTTTCATCTTTTTAATCCTAAAGAGAAGGATTAACCAATCCATATTGGATAAGTGGGTTGGAAACCCATTTTCTGTGAATATTCATGTTAACACAAGCAAAACAAGAATATGTATTTCTTGGAGACTTCCATTGGTGTCTGATTTGCTATTAGTTTCCAATTCCTGAGAGCTACACATGCATTTTATTTCTAGTTGGAGAATGGTGCTAAATGTGGAAAATCAAAGGATGAATATGTATTTCATTAATTTGATTATACATGCCTACCCTTCTCATACATGCGTACCCTAAATAAAAAAAAGAAAAAAAATTGATTGCCTATCAAATCCCTTGAAATTAGGGATCCATAATTAACTCTCCTTTATTATAGGAAACTAAATAATACAAAATATACAATTTCCTAAAGTAAATGATCACTAACAAATAGATTTTTTCCAACACTCCCCCTCAAGCTGGTGAATAGACATTGTCCATTCCCAGCTTGGTAACAATTACTTTAAACACTGGATTATTGAGTCCCTTGGTGAGCACATCTGCTAATTGTGAATTAGTGGCCACATAAGGTGTGCAAATCAAGCCGCTATCTAACTTTTCCTTTATAAAGTGTTTGTCAACTTCAATATGTTTTGTCCTATCATGTTGGACTGCATTATGTGCAATGCTGATTGCAGACTTATTGTCACAATATAGTCTCATAGGACCATCCCACTTAATATTCAAGTCTTCTAAGATGGTTTTTAACAATAATAACTCACATACTCCTTGTTCTCTAAATTGTGATTCCGCACTTGATCTGGCAACTACATTTTGTTTTTTATTTCTCCATGTTACTAAATTCCCACCAAGGAAAGTACAATATCCAGAAGTGGACCTTCTGTCTATCATCGATCCAGCATAGTCTGCATCCGTGTATGCTTCAAGTATTACTCCACCAACACTCCTTTTAAATAATGTCTTTTCCCTGGTGCTCTTTTAAGGTAGTGCAACACTCTGTAGACATCCTGCAAATGGACTTCTTTTGGGTTGTGCTTAAATTGGCTTACTATGCTCACAACATAAGCAATATCAGGCCTTATGTGAGAAAAATAAATAAGTTTCCCAACTAGTCTCTGATATATCTCTGTCCACGGCAACATCTTTCCCTGCTTCTGAGAGCTTTTGATTAGGATCTATTAGTGTGCTTGCGGGCTTGCATGCTAATTTTCTAGTATCTCTCAAGAGATCAATAAAGTACACTTTTGCTGAGAGATGAAGATTCTCTGTCTTGAGTGTGCCAATGCAATACCTAGGAAGTATTTTAATCTCCCTAAATCTTTTATCTCAAGCTCATTTGCCAAACATTGTCTCAAAGATTGTCTGTCATTTTCATCATTTCCTGTTACTATTGTATCATCGACATATACTAGGAGATTTGTAACCCCCCTGAACTTGAATGTCTAATGAATAGTGTATGGTCCCCTTAGCTCTGTTTATATCCCATATCCAGCATCACTTTAGTAAATCTTCCAAACCAAGCTCTCGGGGATTGTTTCAACACATGCAAAACTTTTCTCAATCTGCATACCTTGTTAGCTACCAAATTCCTTCCAAATCCAGGCGGGATCTTTATATATATATATATATATCTCCTCTTCAAGGTCTCCATGTAAGAGGGCATTTTTTCACATCAAACTGCTACAAGGACCAATTATAGTTGGCTGCTAAAGACGGTAAAATTCTGATTGTATTCATCTTGGCCACAGGGGCAAAGGTTTTTTGGTAGTCAACGCCATAAGTTTGAGTATAACCTTTAGCCACTAGCCTAGCCTTATACCTTTCAAGGGAGCCCTCCGTTTTATACTTCACAGTAAACACCCATTTGCATCCTACTGGCTTTTTTCCTTTAGGTAAATCGACCACCTCCCAATTCTTGTTTTTCTGCAAAGCCTGCATCTCAACATTCATGGTATGTTTCCAGTTTTCACAAGCTAAAGCCTCGGATAGTGTAGTAGGGATAGATATAGTGTTAAGGCTCATGAGAAGTTTTATGAGATGGTGAACATTTTTCAAATGACACAAAGTGTGAGTGGATATAATGGATTTTTAGTACTCTTTGGTTTCTTTTCTAATAACAATAGGTAAATCACTATCAACTATCAGATATGGGTTTAGTTTGCATGGAAGGACTAGAAGGTGTTACCTCATTTCCAGAATTAGAGTTAGATGCTTGGACTTGCGTTGGTGTAGAGTTTGAAGCTATCTTCCTCGAGTACACTTGAGAATATCTTGTGTTACCATGAGTTTCATAACCTTTAGTCACATGTTCAGAGATATGGCTTGGTGAAATTAAGGGCTCTAACTGAGATTGTCAAGGTTCGTATTCGGGTTGAATTGGGTGCACTGGTTGAATGGAAGGCATAGGTATAGGTTTAGGCTGAGCTTGTGGAGGCTCATGCATGGGTATAGGTTCAGGTTGAGTTTGTGGAGGCTTAGATTCAGAAAGTTGAGTTGAGGTTGTGAAGGCTTGGGTTCGAGTGGAATGGAAGAAACACGTACTAATGAAGAAGTTGATAGGTAAAGTAAGAACAAGTCTCTATCCTTATCTTCCACAAATGTAGGTTCTCCCTAAAGATAAAGGTTTGGTGAAATAAGATGCATTTTCATCAAATGTAACATCTGCATTGACATAAAATTTTCTGGCATTTGTAGCCTTTTTGGGTTTAGAAATACCCTAAAAAGACACATCTTATAGCTCTTGGATCTAATTTTCCTCTGTGTTGACTGTGAACATCAACGAATGAGACAAACAAATACTCTGGGAACAAGGTTACTTGTAGTGCTAAAATTTGGGTAAAAATGTGAGAGGACGTCTATAGGACTTTTCAAACCCAAAACTCTAGAAGGTAATCTATTTATAAGGTGTGTGGCTGTAAGAACGGCTTCCCCCAGTAGGCTTTTGGTACATCTTTTTGAAACAAAAAGGCTTGAGTTGTGGCAAGCAGGTGTCCATTTCTCTCGGCTATGCCATTTTGTTGTGGGGTGTTGACACATGATGATTCATGGATGATCCCCTCATGTTGAAAATATGGAGATAGAATTTGATTGAAATAGTCTCGCATTATCTGACCTAAATCTTTTGATTTGAACCCCAAACTGAGTTTTGATCATGTTGTGGAAATTTGGCTATGAAGGCCAAATGTTGTAATTCCCAGAAAAGAGCTTAAGCTCTGATACCATGTGGAAAATCAGAGGATGAATATATGTATTTCATTAATTTGATTTTACCTGCCTACCCTAAATATAAAAAAGGAAAAAAAACTGATTGCCTATCAAATCCCTTGAAATCAAGGATCCATAATTAACTCTCCTGTATTTTGGGAAACTAAATAACACAAAATATACTATTTTCTAAAGTAAATGATCACTAACAAATAGATTTTTTCCAACACTAGGTAATATCTTTCTTGATTAACTATGCAAACTAAATAAATCCATTGTAATTCAGCTTTACTTGGTGAAATATGCTGCAGAGGTCTCTTTGTACTCTTCTCTCTGTTTCTTTGGATAAAATTTTCACTTTTACACCTTTGATTTTGTTTTGTGGCTCACTTTCTCGTTTATGTCATCTCGCATGTTTCTAATCTTGAGATGCTGTTGCTGGCATGGTTGTTTTCTTCTTACTCTGATAATTGTTGCCTTACATTATTTTATGAGCTTGCAGATGGGCCTGATGCCACAACTTATTCGGGTAAGATTATTGAGTGTTCCTGGGACTCTGAGGAAGACGTATGGGTGTGTATGAGGGTCAGGACAGACAAAGGGACCCCTAATGAATTTAGCACCTACAAGAAGGTAATATTGCGTATCTCATTTGTCATCCTATATTTTGTCCTGATTACTTTAAAGTGCTATATGCCAAATATTCTTGTTCCAAAACTGAAAATAGGTTATGAGAAGTATAAGGGACAATATCACGGAGGACGTATTGTTGAACGAGATCAATGAGATCATCCGCCTGCCGATGTATGCAGATAGAATACAGAACGAGAGCAAAGCCCACCAACATAACTCATCACGTCGTAGGTGACGAATTGTCTCTTCAGAAGAAGGTAGTTGAAGCAGAGCCTACAATCCATTTCTGGATAGTAGTGACTATAGTCGGTATCAGTAAGATAAGCAGCTAGAGCATTGCATGTTACTGGTTTGTGCTGTGTGCCATGGCGTCTCGGCAAGATTCAATTGGCACACTTTTATAAGTGATCCCCCGAAGTCAGGCTCTCGTTCTTTCTCATAGTCTTCTAGATTATAGGAATAGTTATAGGATGTCCTTGTATATTATTGTTTTCAGCTGCAGTTCGTTTTTTGCTCTTAAATAGTTGGTAAATTTGTCGAAAAGTGTAGTTTTAGGAGGATAATTTAAATTTTATATCAATCTGTTATTGTGAATATAGACTATAGTTTAAACTTAGGTCATCTAATGTCAGCTTGTTTGCGGCGTGAGAGTGGACGGGTTTCTTTCTGTCTTGTTAACATTTTTTGACTGGACAAAGGCTGGTCGCTGTGTTATCTTCTGTACATATTTGGCATCAATTACAGGGAACCCCGGTTGTTATTTGCAGAGACGCCGGTAACATAGGGATGAAAGAGAACCGATTTCAGAAGTTTAGCATGGCGTTCAAGTGGGCGCTTAAATTATTTCATTTTTGTTGAAAACCCTATTTTGCTTATGACAAACCTAGTATTGAATGAGGTCTCAAATTCGACTATTTGGGTTTATATAATCAAATTCAACCCACCACCTTCCCAACACTAGCATCAACCATGTTTCAATGCTGGCAGAAACTTCGAAATTCCTCGCCCTAAAGGGATGTCCTCAGAGTCGAGGAGCATGTACTAGGGTGAATGTGCGAGTTGTTTAGATCATGAGCTGACACAAAAATAATCCCAGTATGAATGATCAGTAGAGTTGTGAAGACATTTAAGATGGCAGTTCATGCCTCATTGACACTGAAGAGGCAATGGCAAAAGTTAACTCTGGGATGCGAAAGAGTTGTCAGAACTACATTCGAACCATGTCACCGTTGCATCCAAGAAACCAAGCAATGAGCAAGTAAAATGCCTACAAGTAGAAAAGTATGCAAGCTCTCTTTTTCTAATCCAGTTGAAGTGCAAAATCCATTGAGTTTCTAGTGGAATATAATAGTCTTGTATATATATATATATGTTAATATGCTGAGAACATCATCATATACATTGAAACATGCATAAATTCTCATACAATGACAAGGCAAATGTTCAAACAGAACACAACCATCTCTCAAAGTTCCTTAAAAGTGTTTTGAGAGACGAAGACAGCCAAAGAAAAAACTATACAGTATTATGTCTTTGCAAAATGACAAGTTAAACTAAAGTTTTCTCTTGTGGAAGGGAAGGAAAGGAATAAGATCACACTGCAAACTAAAATCACATAAAAATCAAACAAAGATTAAAATTTCTTAATTCGTACAAAAATTTCTCAGACAGTTGTTTCAGTGCAGCACATAGTTTGCAGAAAATTGTCACCCCAACAACACAGAAAAGAACAGATACACAGAACTCAAACATCAGCAAATGCGTGTACAAAAAAAGCATTCATCTCAAAACCAATCGGTAGAGACTGGAGAGGCCCCCCAGGTTCATTTGGAAAATTTCAACGTTTAATAAGCTCCAATGGACAGGCGACTATTCATCAAGTTTACGCAGCCAAGAGTTCACTAAATGCTGCAAATGAAAGTTACATTAAGCAATCTAACTAACACAGATGGACAATTGGAAGCAATGTTATTCAACCAACAAAATTAAGGTCCAAACTAGATTAGAAAATGACTGAACTGAGTCGAATTCAAAGAATTACAAGGATAAACTATTTCTCTAACTTCAAGATTAAACACTGTGAAAAAAGAGAGAGATCCATTTTCCTATGTTTTCAGACACAGAATATATATGAAGCCAAAATCCACAAACAACTGTTTCCTAAAATAACTTGCATTAGAGGATGAGAAAGGCTTACTGCATTTGGACCAAATAATATATGACTCAGAGGTTGCTTCGAGAGATGACATAAAGTTTTAACCAGAAAACAGGTATATGTAGAAGCCCTCTGAAATGCTTCATTACAAACTAAAGAAAAATCCAAAAATAAAAACAATTAACTACAAGTAGACTTCCAGAAACAAAGAAATTGAAAACATGAAACACATTGGAAATCTAAAGGTCACATGTTATTACAACTATCTCTTCCAAAAACAGCAGATATTAATAAGAAAAGTTAAAAGCAAAAAGATTAATATGCTTGCAATACAGGCCTTTTACCAAGTCTCTTGATTTCTCTATCCATTTGACCAGAAAGCATCAATCCAAACAGCTTCAAATCACATAGCAGAGACCAAAAAGGGTTCCCAAAAGTTGCAGGGACATTTCCTTCAACAAAGAAATGACTATACCAAGCCAAGCCATACCCAAATAAAGGCACAAATATAATTAACCACCAATTGAAGAGCACTGAGTATACCAAGCACAAAATACTGCAAAGTGTCCCTGCAAAATGCCAACGCCTTGTAGCTGGTTTTGTGTGCTGGTTCATGTAAAACGGCCAAAACTCTTCCATGCTCCTGAAGTTCATATTTTTAAAGCAATCTGAAGTGATCCCAGATCCAGATTCTCGATAAAATTTGGTTCTTGATGGAAGAGAAGACAATTTCAAGAATAATCCGACATCAGAGAATCTTGATGAAAGATCTGATTTTTAAAAAGACCCAGAATAGCTAGTGGGCCTGATCAAATTTTTTGAATTAACAGATCAACACCGACTTCCGGCGTTCTGGGATAGATGAAAATCTTAAGTCTTGAAAACCAGGCCAAATCAAAAAATGGATAATTCTGCCAAATAAAAGTCCGAAGAAAAGAGAATCAAGTAAGAATCTCTTTAATTTGACTTGGAATTTACCTACAAAAGAAATACCGGAAGGTGGCACAATTAATGAAGGAGAAAAATGAAAATTTTCCGTGATTAAGGGTAAACTGTTGCTATCGAAACTTCAATCTGGGTCGTAAATAGAACGAAAATGGTTTTTGGCTCACAACTTTGGGATGTGTGATGGGAGGACCTTGCAGAAAATCAATTATTGGCCCCTCCGCTGTTGTTCCATTTACAAATCAATCTTTGTTATTTGTCCAATTGCCCCTTCGCGGCTGACATTTTTATCCGATTTTCTGGCCATTCGCTTCGGTCAATGATCAGCTGCAATGTGTATAGTTGGTTACTTTTTGCTTCAAGATAAAACAGAAACAAGAAAAAAAATGCATTCATTGTTGTTTTGTGGAATGTTCTTCTGTAACTTTTTTGGATCTTTTATTTTTTTGTAAGTTTCATTTTTAATGTAGCCTGTTGATATCTTCCCAACTGAAATTGATAAATTCGACCCCACATTATTCACAAAAATATCGGATTTTCTATTTCATCTCCTTTTACTTGATAGTTTCCACTAGCACAAAATACATTGTCATTTGTGTAGACTTTCTACCAAGACATGTGGCTATTGCCTTAAAAAAATTGGGATCCAATAAGTATGTGGATGCTTAAAGCAAGTGCATGGTGGGACAAGCTTCAAGTTACTGTCTGAGAATGTATTCCTGTCAGTGTTTTCTCACATGTTAAAAACCAGTTGTTATCATGTATGCTGAAAATGTAAGAAAGTTATTGGACTGTATATCCAACTTGACTTACTGATGTACTTGTAATTTGAATGCTAACATGCACAAATCTCAAGGGAGTGTGGAAAATGAGGAGTATTACCTAATTCTTGAGAAAATTCTACCACCTTGCAAGTTGCCAGTAGTTTGTAACAAGGAAAGGAAGAATCAAAAGTACATAGAATAGTCAATGATGGTAATAAGTTACATCATATGCAAGACTTTAGGTTTTTTGATGTTAGAATCACAAACTAATTTCTCTATCAGAATATACAATTCAGTTTGAGTCTTGATTCTAGAACTTGCCAAAGATTGAGACTCTTCCTGCTCCCAAACGAGACTTACCATTAACGTAAAAGACATTTCTTATATCTTCAAGGTTTCGATTCAAAACTAGTAGTAGACAGTAAATTATACCAGTAGCTTCTCACTCTTCAGAAATATAATCTTTGAAAAAATGCAAAAAAAAAAAGAAAAAAAAAAAAAGAAAGAGAATATTTTGGGACATGAAATGAATGAGTTGAAGATATATATGTATCTCATTTCCGTTGCCAACTCTATGTGTTCTTCTATTTTCTCAATCGAATGTAATATGATTCTATTACGCTGTCTAAAAGACTCTTTCTCCAGTAGCATAGAGATTCCAAAAGATAGTTGTAGCAAAATACAGACATGCAGTGAGAGTTAAGAATGCTTGGAAGGATCCTAGCCACTGTACAAAGAATCCTGTTCCGATTGTACTGATTATTGCTGCCAGTGTTCCAGCTGAATTTGAAATCCCTGCAACAAAAACTTGTCATTAATGTTATATTACTATGTAATTGCATGAACAACTGAAGAATAAGACCAATAAGGCATGATCATTTATCAGACAAGGATGCATCTCTGTAGTGAAATTAAGATTATACCATGAAGAAATCCTGCATATTGTGGTGCAATATCCTGATCAAACAATCAAAATAGACAAATTAATTTGACCCGCATTAAGCTTGTTGTAACTGCAGAACTAACTAGTTATTTGATTCAGATAGGCATCGAATCTAAATGTGATTTTAAACTATAATGAAGCAACAACTTACTTGCATATTCAGTAAAAAGCCTGCTTGACTGAAAGAGCTCAAACTCAGGGCTATTGTTATAAATATGGCTGCAACGGCAGGCGTCTTGGCATAGTTCAAGCAGAGCAATGCAACCCCAGGCCCAGTGAAACCAATTGACTGGGATAAGCACGGCATTTAACACATTAGTTTAGACATTCCACATGATTTGCAGTTCTCATTATGTTGTGGAACTAATATCCATTAGCATCATATGTAAAATAGAGTCAGTAGCAATTCATGATGACTATTTTCTAAAGCCTGTGTTCTTTAATTCTTTGGACTACTAAGAAATTTAGTAGATAAAAAGGAAAAAAAAAAAGGTATCAGATTACCTGCAAGATTTTCCTGGCTGATGTTATTGAGTAACCTGATTTGATTAAGTAATCTGATGCTGCCCCAGCAGCGTAGCCTGAGATTGCCATTGTTCCCCAGGGAACTGCACTAAACCAAGCTGCTTGCTTCAAGTTTACACCAAACACCTTATACATCGCCAGTAGATAAATATATTTAGCAACATCATGACCATGCATTAGCACTTTGCCATCATTAAGACAATGTATTTGAGGTTTGCATGATATACCAAAAAATCATTTGCTGAATAATTTTCATGAGAAAAAATAGTAAATAGCCCTTAAAATGAAATTATATGAATTTCTTGTATTACTTTTAAGATGTACAAATTTCAGGGACTTTTTCTTTTGTGCTCTTTTAATAGTCTCGTTGCTTATATGTGGAAAAGGTCAAACAAAAATCAAAACATAAAAGAAAATTGCATAAATATAATGCTACTCACAGTTCTAAAATAAACTGGCATCCATGATAGAAGAACAAAGTACCCCTGCATTGAAGAGCCTACATCAGATTTTTTAGTTTTACTCAGAAGAATACGAGTACCATGAAATTTTAACCTTCTGAATATGAGGCAAGAATATGATGACTGAAAAAGAAAGAAACCTAACCCAGTTATTAGTGAAATTAGCAAAGATTATTGCCCAGGTTGGCAATTTTGAGAAAAGGAGGGCTAGAGGTGGAAGCTTCCCCTTAATCACATGAGAATCCGATTTCCCAGCTTGGATTAACCGCAACTCTGCTTTACTGATAGAAGTGCTGTCTTGTGGGTCATCTGTGACCCTATATGTCCATGTCATTAACCAGAGAAATCCAAGAGAAGTAAAGAGAATGAAAGGGCCAGAAATTCCGATTGATGTCATTGCCAGGGGAGTTAAGACCAATCCCACAACATTTCCCAGCTGGAAACCTCCCATAGATATTCCAACAGCAGTAGCTCGTTCATTGGTTGGAAACCATCTAATAAGATGCACACACAAGAATACATTGCACATTTGTATTGATCTCAAATTGGTTTATTTTCTGTTTCGGCTTAGTAAAACTTGAATATCCGAAAGTATGAAATGCAGCACAAGACTACACCAACCACACAAAAAGCAAGTATATCTCAGTTAAAATATTCCAAGTATGCATTTTCTGAGCTAACAGGCAGAAAGTGCTACCTTGATAAAATGTTATTCATTGAGGGTAGAGCTACCCCTTCGGCCAGTCCGAAGAAAGCACGAACAGCCAAGAGGCTAGTTGTTGAGTGATTTGCAGCCCATGGAGTGAGGAGAGTAGCCAGAGACCACAAAGCTGCACCCCATGCAATCACTCTTTTTCCCCCATATTTATCCACCAACGCTCCTCCAATAACTGAGGAACACATATATCCCCATAGAAAGGATGACTATGTGTGAAACAATAGCATCTTATGATCAGCAATGTACTTAATCATCGACATGAACAAGAAATATGGCATTTATATAATTTACATATTGTTTCCATTTGAAAAAACTCAGTTGCTGAAGCATTCAAGTAAAAGTTACTGTAGAGTAAGTTTGTTTTGAGGACTGCATCACCTACTAATAAGACATGAGAAGCCTGATGCACTAAGAATTCAAAAAAGGTGAAAATAAACATTTGTTCATAACAATTGCATAAATTTGTAAAGAAACATTAGCATTTTAACACAGTAGTATATTCTCCAACAAAAATCAATGTCCCATATTAAGTGAGATATGTCATAACGTAGGTCACGCTATTAACACTTGTAATTTTTTCCGTAGTTCCTGCAAAAACATCTAGTTGAGCTGAGAATTATTCTAAGAAGCATATTGGCATTACTAACTCTTTGACTTAGTCCTGTCATAAACTAGTAAGTGGGCCCCAGACTTTAGGGTTTGGTACTACTATAATTCGTAGGTGGCGGCTACTTGATACCACTATCAGCCATCATTTCTCAACCACCACCAAAACACATAAAAGGTCATTTCCATCAGAAACACAACCAACCACCAACCCCCCCCCCCCCCCCCCAAAAAAAAAAAAAAGGAAAAACAAAGAAAGTTCCCATCAATAAGAACACACAAATCCAACTTTCCAAATGTACCGAAAATGCAAATAACTTTCCCACACATATTCAAGAAGAAGTATATAATCCAAGTTCTCTAAAAAAATTGAAAACAAAAAGGCACCTGGACAATGCCCAAGAAAGAACTGCTCCAGCCATGTTTCGCAGCAAGAGGAACTACGGCAACCGACATCACAACTCTATCTGCATTACATAAACACATGACAGCCGCCACTAGCGCCACCACCTTGAACCTCTCCGCCGCCATGAGTCCGCCTTCTCTTCTCCCCACAAACAGCCCCCTCTCTATTCCCTCAGCCGTGCACCTAACCACAGCCCGCCCCCTCTTCTTCTCATTCTCCACAAACCAACGTTCTCTCCTTCTTGCGTGCAGATTTTCTAAGTTTTGCCCACCAGCCAATGAAAAACTCTCCCATTTCTTTGGGACTTGTGCTATCAATAACAAATGAGATTTTCCATAACTGATCCAGCCCAAATGGAAAGTGGGCTGGCGTGAATGATTTGGAATATTGGATGAATGTAGCTGTAATTTCGTTGGTATAATGCATGCCATGAGAGAGAAGCTTTGTTTAGTATAGCGGAAACTAAGAGAGAGAGAGACAGAGAGATTGGAAAATTATTATGGCATAACGCCAGTGGAGCTCTATCATTTAAGGAGACATTAACGTGTTGCCTGATCGTGGAAAATGGAGTTTGTTGGTGAGGATAAGTGGAATTAGATTTACATTTTCCAAAGTTAAAAATAAGGTCTTTTCACTTAATTTAAAAAAATATTGATTGATTAAATATTTCCAAATGAATTAATTGAAATAATTGCTTATTAAAATTAAGAAATATGGATAGTAGCTTCTTTTTTTTTTTAATTACTGTGGCTGATTAAGTTTTTGAAAAAAGGTAATTAACTTGCATTGTTCGTTAACTATACAAAGATCTTGACCAATTAAATACAATGAAAAAGTATTATTAAAGCAAACAAATTACTGTTAAAACACCCAAACACCACCCATATATACATATATAATTAGAATTCAAACCCAAAACCTCCTGCATCATAAATTGTGACGGAGTTGGTAAGCATCAAACCTTTGATCATGCTAGTATTAATATTGGAGTCGTCGAGAGTAATTTAGTCCCTTTGTCCAGTACTCATGAGTCATGCCATATGATCGATGCCAACTTGGAATTGTGACATGGGTTGACAAGGAAATTCTTAAAAAGTTGTGGATAAAATTCATCTACAATCTTTAAATTATGTAGAATTCACACAAAATTTATATATGTCAGCATAATCTTTATGTGTCGAGGAACATAAACATAAAATGAATGTCTGTAGTTGGTAAGTGCCAACTACTCCCTATAAAATCAAAGAATCATCGTCAGCCACAAAAATTGTTAGCACGATTCACACAGTTGGTTTTTTATGGGCAAGGGGAGAAAAATACAATACCAGGGAAGGACGTTTTGAGGGAACAATGTTATGAGCCACTTATATACAAAAATTCCTGCTTCAGTGGCCACTCGAAACTAATTAATCCTCATTGATGGTGAGAAAATACTATTACTCCGATGTGTGACGTGATTTACCTTCTCAATCTGTGAGATTTTGTAGGATTAAATCATCAGCATAAAAGGATTTATTACCACATTCATTCGATAAAACCCAAATTTGAATTCTGATTAAATTCTCCACTATTTATATTTAATAATATAAGTGTGCGTTGCACGTTATTTATATTATTTTAATAAGTTAATTATATTATTTAATAATATATTTGAATAAAATTAATATATTATAAAATACTTTATAAATTAAAAAATATTAAATAAAATATAAAATATAAAAAATAAAAAATAAAATATTTTAAAATATTTTATAAATTAATTATTGATCGATATGACATTACAACAAAGTAAGAGATTATCTTCCAATTCATGCTTTGTAGACGATATTTGTTCTCTAAAAATTGAAGAAATTTGGACAATTTAAAAAAATCTAAATTTAGGATTAAAAATTAAGTAAAATGCATACCCAATATTTAAGAATTTATAAATTATTTGTTAATTTTTATATATTATTCGGTGTACATACGACCTATACATAATATTATCAAACTACTTTAATTGAGTATGATTATCATAAGTAATCTAATTATTTTTAACTGGTAAAAGTAGCACTCTAGGTATAAAGACAAGCTTTTTAGTATGTTACGTTATTCTTGATGAAGTCCTGCATACATTCTTGTACCATTACCTAATTCATATTATGGGTTCAATTCATCTAATGAGTTGAATGTGCATTTCTATTTAAAATTGATAAATTAACACTAAAAAGTCGTAATATTGAATTTTTTTTATTATCATATTCAATATTCATCTTTTCTAAAATTTTGATATTACCTTTAGTATAATTTGGTTTTTCCTTTTTCTAACTCTAAATAAAAATTCACTAAAGTTTGGATCATTTCTCGACTCATGTTTCTTGATAAAGTAATTTTTTATTTTAGGCCACAAATATGATTTCACTAAACTTGTAGAAATAATTTGATAGATTATTACCCTAAGAACAATTGTTAATGTTTGTCTAAAATCTTCACAAAAACTACCATTTTTCCACAAAAATTCTCATCATTTTTAATTACATATTTCAATTTATTAACATTCTTGATAGCTATCATTTTATCATTAGTGTTTCATCCCATAAAAATTGTTGTGCTTGACGTAAAAGCTCTACAACCCTACTTTGTTAGCATAGAGTGCATTGACTTGATTCAATTACATCTATTGGTATTTTGAAGTAAGAATATGCTGTTCTACACCTGACATTATTGTGAAAGCAACTCTAGATATTGCAGTTACAAGTGTTATTAAAATGAGCTAACAATGCCAAGATGGGCTAATAATGCATGGTGCAAAATATTTTTTCGTATTCCATGTGACTCATCAATAAAGAAACCATTGTCCTTTTATATGCACTATAAGATCATTAAAAAAGTTTTATGCTGTTTATGATTCAATTTTAGCTATGTTTTATAATTTTCTTGAGATAATTCTTTTGACATTTTATCTTGTATATCTCTTGAAAAATTATTATTCATGTTATCTATATCAATAGGAATGTTTGGAAAACCATATGAACTAATATTTTTTTTTGCATGTTCTCCAAAAAAAATAAAAAATCAGACTTTTCAAAATTTTGGTAATTTATATTCAACTCAGGTTTCTGATTCTTTTTTGAAATCTTTAAACATTGCTATGATTCTAAAAAACTCTCATATCTGTTGTGTACAATATATACCCTTGTCGACTCCATGATAGCTAGATTTCAGACAGCTCAATCAAATATTTGACAGTAAAAGTACATGTAGAGCTAGCAATATCATTACTCCAATCAGCAAACCTAAAATCTTGTTTGATGGTTGATTGTGTTTTATTTTTCATGATTTGTATATTGATGAATATTAATAATTTCGAAATCATGCGATTAGTGTATATAAATGATAATATTTTTAATTTTTATAATTTTATTTGTTGTAATTTATCAATTAAAAGTATATATAAACTCGAGAAAAAAAAGATAAATCAAAATTAATATAAAAAAATTAAGTATTTTAAAAAAATATAAAATAAGGTATTATAAAAAAAAATTACAGCTGACAAGGAAACAAAGTTATGAATTCTCTTTCAGCTCATAATTTATAAGCGATATTTGTTCCTTAGAGATTAAAAAAATTTAGCAAATCAAAACTGAGAATTTTGTATGTATCATGTTAATAAAAAAAAATCAATTTGATATTTATTTTTTTATAAAAAAATTAATATTCAGTCGTTTTTGGAGAGTGTTCTGAAAAGTGAGTTAGGAGAACATATATAGAATAAAAAATGTGTATGTTATGTTGGAATAAATGATATAATGTATTTTAAAAGATATTTTATCAATTATAAATATATTATTAATATTATTTTGTTGTAGTTAATGAAAGATATTTTCAATTATAAATATCTTGTTAATGTTATTGTATTATAATTAGTGATAGTATAGGGTATAGAATTATCTAAATAGGGTAATAAATAATTTTGTATTGTGGGGAAAATACGATTCTCAAAAAATATAAGTGAAAAACACATTTTTGTATCCAAAAAAGAAAAATAATATTTGGAAGAAAAATAGAAAGAGAAAGCCAATAAAAACTATAATGTTTAAACTAACAATAAAATAATATAAATAAAATTTATTAGATTAAATGATTAACCCAAAAGTCCTGTTTTTTCCATGAACTGACTCCAATAGTGATTTAGCATAAATTTCCAATGTCAAAAAAATTGAGTAAATCAAATATTATATACAACTGCAATCAGGATACTATGATTGTGATGACAAAAGATAAGTCAAATGATTAAATTAGATTTTGAATTTTGTGCATTAAATATGTGAAATATAAGGGATAACATCGCTTTTGAAACATAATCTTATAATTGATAAATATGATATAAAATTTAGATGTGGTTGATTTGACAATAAATATTAAAGAAATCAAATACTCCATCAATTAATGTAATTATTTTTGAATAGTCTCATGATTAAGAAAAAATTGAATTTTAGTCATGAATACACTCTAAGTTTTGCTGTATTTTTTTTTTTTTTCAGAAAGTGTAATAACAAAACATTATAAATATGATAGTGGAATATGCGTTTGAATTGATATAAAAAATAGATGTTATTTTCACATTGATTTTATTGAATCTAATTAAACTGGATACAATAAGGTATATTTTCATATAAAATTGGTATTCGATTTGATTTAAATTTTTATTTTAATTCATTGAATCGTATAGAATATTGAATTTTAATTTTTAAAATTTTATAAATAGTTGTTATATCTTATTTTATAAAAATTAATTCGATAAACCGATGTAATCAAATCAAAATTAAAAATTTGGTATTTATCAAAGTTGAACAAAAAATTTAAATTTGGTATTTAATTTTTATTTTCATAAGAAATAGTATTCAATTTAATTTTGGTGTTTTATTTCAGTTTATCAAATCATTTCACAATATCAAAATTTAATTTTTATAATTTTATAAATATTTTTTATATCTTAGTTTATATTTATTAATTAATTCAAAATACAATTAAATTTTGTTATTTAAATTTGAACTTTTTATTTTTTTTATTTTTTTTTAAAATATTTAATAAAATAATTGAATCAAAATATGAAAACATAAATAGACAAAAAAGAAAACAAAAATTAAAATACTTATGTATATAGTTTTCACAAATATTTTCAAACTATCAAACAAATAAAAATAGAGTTTGATTTGAACTTTTGATGTTTTCTTATTGTATTATCCTATAACTTCATGGATCAATTAAAAAAATAAATACTATTTATTTCAAAATTACGTAATTATTAAATTACATACTACCATTAAAACTAATAATATTAAAATGATATTTTAATCGGATCAAAAATTAGAAGAAACATTCTTATAATAGTATAGATAAGTATGTGAAAGATGAACTTAGATAGTTGATGCATATTATTTATCAAATTTTTGTTATATTTAGGTAGTACTCCTTTTATTTATTTTGAATCAAGTTCATGATGAACATGCACTCAACTTACTCAATTTTCTTTTTTCTTTTTTTTAATGAAGCAATTTATACATCAAGATATTAATAATTAATTTAATACAATCATCAATAAACAATAATTATAGTAAATAGTGAGATAATAATGTTGATATCTATATAGAATAAAATAATTACTCATATTTTTTGCAAAATTTGAACTCAAAATCTCATATTCTATAGTCTTGTGAAATTTATTACGATTATTTCAATGAATTTGGGGAGGCAGATCCACTCACTCCTGTTGGGTGGTGCATGTAAAGTAACAAATTGCAAAACTTTTGGCGTAAGAAACTTTGCATTTTCCATATCATATTTTCTTATTCAACCGTCCCGATTGATTTCTTTTAACGGGCCTCCCTATTGGGCTTGTTTGGGATCAGAACCCGATGGAAAAAACATTTTGGGGCTTTGTTGATGTTCATTTGTTTGGCTTCCATCAATACAAAGTAAAATTCATGCAGTAGCCAAACTACCTCGGCCTGACAGCAATTTCCAATGAGAAAACTCAGGTGGAAATGTTGTTCAGCTAGCAAACATTTATTAAGAACTTCTTATTGGGTATTGTCACAAAACCATAATGGAAAAACATACAAACCCAGAAAACCCTAGTATCCTCAGGCACAATATATATATATATATATGACTAGCATATAGTATAGCAAGCATTAGACGAGCCAAGGTAGTTTGTCCTTAACCTTTTTGTAATTACGATTTTATTGGTTTGAATTATTTAAAAGGAAATTGAAAAATTAATCAATATCTTTTTTTAAAATATATATATATATATATATATGTCTAGTATAGCAAGCACAACAACTACATGATGTAAGATACATACATACATATATATGTGCATAATAAGAATATTACAATGAAAAATGCTGCTATGCGTAACTTTGATTAATTAATTGTATTTTCTATGTTGTTTTTTAAATTATGAAGTGTTTGTACTGATTGAGTATCTCATCCTATTTCAATTCTATGATTCTCAATATTCATGGGGCCAAAAATTGTTAGGAGACCTCAAAGAATTAATCATCATCCTCAAATACACCTCTAAAGTCCGCCTAGAAATCATATTATATTTTCTTGTTCCTGAAAAATTGTTGTGGAAACGAGTAGGATTTTCTATAAATATGCAACCCAAACTGAGATCTCTGGTATCTGATTAGAGGCGTTGGAATCATTAGCTTTCTGGGCCAGCTTTATTATATGTTGGCACTGAATTTAATACGTGGACAAACTTCTGTACATTTTTTCAAAGTTGGGGTCTAAATGTGGGCTTAAAGTTGGTCTATTTCAGTCTCTGAAACATGGAATACGTACCCAGCCTGTAAAGCTCTTGTTGGGTCCATTAATAATTCAATGCATCAATCGAACTTCACAAAATTCCTTCATAAAAAATTGAGTCTTTTCTATGTAGGGAAAAGAAAAGTGGGGGAAGAAAAGCAAATGGCCAGTCTTCGCTTTTCCTCATATACCTTCAACCTTTGAAAACTTAAATATATAAAGTGATGATTTTCATGCAATTCTTCTGTGTGTGTGTGTGTGTGTGTGTGTATATATATTGCATCAAAAGCACAGTAACGATCTAAAATCAGTCATACTGATCAGCTTTTGGAATATTAGTCAATCCCCAAGAGTGGTACGCCTGGAAATCTGCCTGTTGTATGGGTTTGTCTGGCTACAGTGACATGCCAAACTCTATATTCTTTCTTGGGATTCCTTCACTCAACCTGTACAATCATGTTATGGAGATTATAAAAACTGATATGAGTTTGTGGATGCTACTTTGCTGTAATATTTTATGGTTGTTAGGGTTAATTACTGCATGCTAACCTGATAGGCTAAAACTCAAACCTGAAATGGAGTATCATTACATTGAATCAGTTTAATCAGTAATCTATGCATGTGGAAGATTAGGATCTCGACCAGCATGAATTTGAGTTGCAGGCCTAAGGAATAAAATACACAAAATGGCACCCTTCATCGTGCAACGTTAGGCTCAAGGAAGAAACATATGCCCTTGTTTGGTAAAGGTTTTCGAGCTCGACTATTTTTTTCTTTTCCTAATAAAAATCAAGTATATATATGATCCTCAATAAATTAATTGTATATTCGTAAGTTGATTGTAATTATTTAATTTCTAGCCACTGTCATTCAATCGGCATAACATTTTCAAATGATTTTTCACATATTTTTTACATTTTTTGTGATTGGATCCTGAAAATCCAACAAAAACACTTCAATGTTTGAACTCGAACAATTAAAAAGTTTTCAAGCGATCGATTTAACTTGATTCTTCTATTCTACTTTTCTTTATCACAAGTTATATGATTTTACACTCTTATTCTTAAAGTGGTGGCGTCCAATCACCTAAAGAATGGAGTCACTACTGCCATGTTCACTTACATGTTTGGACCATAATGTAGTATATTCTTTAGTTTTTCCTTGTGCCTAAGGAACAGATAATGCTAGTCCAGATATCAGGCAACAAGATGATACATTTCCCTTTTTAGGGTTAGGGTAGGATGAAAAACAAGGTTGTGAATAGGCATTTTTGGGTCCAAAATGAGGGCTTCTTTTTATAGGTAGTGGGATATCATTTAACACAATGTTCTTTATTAGACAAAATGCATTTTTGTGGGGTAAAGGGGACCAAATGAAGGGTCCAATATTTCATTCAAATGATGGCCGAGGGCTCCTTTTTCTCCCCTCTAAATCACCATTCCACCTGTAATTGCACGTTCAACCCATCTTTTTTTTTTTAAAACTATATATATATATATATTATGATCCCAAGCAATGGAAATAATTGCTCCAATTAGAAGCACATAACAAGGAGAATAACTTTGCGATACGAATATTATGTTTGTGATTATTGACAATAATTATCGATCCCCTAATTTTAAGACAACATTATTTGATGTACAATGACTCCCGCGAAATTGGTGGAACCTATGGCGCACGCGTGCGTGTGCTTGATTTCTTGATTATTTCATTCGCGCATTATAACTTAAGTGTATACATTTCAATTTATTTTAAATTTTTGAAATTTGTACCATAATTTTATATTTGTATCTTGTATTGAATATCATAATATATAATAAATTTTTAATTATATTGTATATATTATATGCATTATAATATTGTAACAGAAAATTCGTTTTTTTTTTTTATCGGTGTAAGATTAGTACATGCATTAATTTATTTTATAACTTTGGAAGATTAGTCAACTAACCTCCCTCTTGTCCTGAGGCATATAAAACAAACTTGGCAATAAGTGAATTCTAAGTTAGGTCTAGTGGGGTTTGTGGACTATAAGCCATCAACAGTAGCTAATGTGGGAACACACATTTTTATTGAGAAACAACATCATTTTTGTGTGTATGTGTGTGTGCTTTATTAGTTCAAGTGGAAGGAAAATGGGAATGAGGCTAAGATGGGACCCACTACACTGAGAAGAGAATTTTTGTCTCAAATCTTTTATCCATGGTGAATTATTATAAACTACATAAAACAAACAAGAACATGAAAAGACAAACCCTAGAGGTAGAAAGACAAATACTAAAAATATACTTTATTTATTCTTTGATTTTTTTTTTTCTTGATTAGAAAAAGAAAAAAAGTAAAAGGCTAAGGACAGAGAATCACTTTACGTCTAATTCCCATGCACATTAACATATATACATCATACGCCATCCACATGGGGTGTCTTTGTGTGTATAGTTTTTTTTCCTTTATTTTTTTATTTCTTTATAAATGTGAATAAATGAGAGTTAATGGGCCCCGTGATATACAACCGAAAGAAAGTGGGCCCTACGGCCCGAACACGGTAGAATTTCGAACAGGAGGGCTTATGTTACTCGTGACTTAGCGGCGAGTCACGGCCCACAAATTACTGCTCATTCTTCTCACCAGAAAGTGTTATTTTTGTAGGTCAAATTGCATGTTCACAAATGTTAAATTAAGTTATAAAAACTATTATGTGGTAAAAATGATAGGTAGGCCAATAAATTATTCAAGTAAGCTTATTTTAATTTTTGGTTAATTAAGCTGCTTATTTTGTTTAAATATTTGACAATTATCCTTTTAAATTTATTCTTAGCTCAATTGATACGATTGACTAGTTAATTAGACTATATTTTTTATAATACTAAATAATATGATCACTTTTTTAATAAAAAAAATTAAATAACGTAGTAAATATTAAGATTTAAAAATTTAATGCCACCAAAATAGTAAATAATTATATGATAAATTAGTTAAAACAAAATGAACAATTACATTAAGAGAGCAGGAATATAAAATAAAAGGTAGAGTAGAAACATGAAATTTGAACCAATTGCTCGATGAATTTAGAGAGAAAGGACATGGAAGTAATTCAAAATGGAAAATCTTTAAATACAAATTTCTTGAAGAGAGTACATTGGTTGCACTGCGGTGACTCGTGAAAGATCAGTTATCTCCTGACAAACACACATTTACGTATGAATTTTGAACATTAATTTTATTACCACCATAAAATTATTTTTTTTTTAAAAAACCAACACACACACAGTGATACGGTCAGAAATTGGCAGCCAGAAGATCAGCAGACAATAATGAAATACGTGTGCTTCAACATATACACACGCAGCATGAGTATATATAACACACACAGACACACACTGACAAGTGACTTGCATACACAAAAAAAGTTGGTATATACATACATACATATATATATATACATACATATTTATATAAATACACGAGGGGCACTCATGCAGCAATTAGTAATTTTCAGTGTGTAGAGTACGGACCACCTCACTATTTAATTTAACTTTCATATTTTAGTTTGTATTTTTTTTTTATAATAATTGAATTGTCCTAGCTTTGTAGAGGCTGCGCGTTTTTAATGCATTAAATCGATGATAATTTAATGGATTTTGAAGTATGTATATTGTTGTAGTATATCATGAGTATATGTATTAATTTTACACTTCATTATCCTTCATGATAAGTCTTTATGGTCTTTTCTTGTTATACCAGCTTTATCGGTATTTAAATTTGATAATAATTTTGGACATAGGTCCTTGTTAATAATGCTCACCTAATTAAGAAAAAGGGTATATATCTACCTCAAAACGAAAGACTTTCAAACTAAAACAAAATAATTCCTTAAGATATAGCAATGTTTTTTCTAATTTTGATATTTTTGTATCACAAATAATCATTTATATATATATATATATGATACGTACCAAAATTTACACAAAACCAAGAAATCCAAACCAGCACCTTCAACCTCCAGATTCTTATTAGCAACACCTAAGAAAAAACAAACAATGAATAAGGGTGTTGGGGTTGTTTTGATAGGACTGCTGGTATTAATGCCTAGCAAAACAACAGTTAAGGGGATGCTAGTTACCTATTAAAAACCTTCAACTTTAGTAAGAAAATTAAATGCATGAAGTAAAATAGATATCCAATAAAGTCTTTATACAGTAAATAAGATAATAAAGTAATAGAATAAAAAAAATTATTTTTTAAAAATAAGACAAAAACCCAAATTTTATAAGATTTTTTTACTTAAATAGAATTGTTTTAAAACTCCATTCAAATGCTCGAACTCTACAAATAGGAGTTGAGCTAAATGTAAGAGTTGAGTTCGACAAAAATACTTATAAGCAGACCAAGTTAAAGGAGTTCAATCCCAACTTACTTATTCAATTTAGACTAACTCGATCGTAGTCTAAAACTATGTAATCCAAACCAAAATCTGATCGGATCAATCCTCTACCATCTCCAAAACAAAACAAGCCTAATTATCATGATAGCCTAAATCCCTCATGCCCGTTATTTAAGCCAAATTTAGGTTACCTCGATATATTACTTATTTGTACATTTTAGTGGGTTACTAGTGTACTTAAGTCCCTCTAAAGGTAGGTGAAACTCAAGATCATTGAGCATCTTCCTATTCCATAATTTTTTAATCAGAAAAATATTTTGACTGTTTTCTTTTTCTTTTTTTTTCTATTTTCTTCATAACTAATGAAGATCACAAACATTTCTGTTTCGATGAATGCAAAATCCAACTGATTTTTTTTTTTTATTTTTTTTTCTCTTATGGAATAAAAGAAAAAACTCAATGTTGTGAATGGCAGGGTCATTTCTTTTTCAGGGAGACTCCCCAGGAAACACAATTTGGACTCATTTGGACATGTCCCCACTTTCCTCCATTCCTTTGCTCATACTATTCACATCCCCACTCTCTTTTGTTTTTTTCTTTTTCTTTTTCTTTTTTAACAATCTAAAGAGCAAAATTAAAAAAATCCAGAATTTTATAAATATGGTTCACATATTAAAACTGGAAATGAAAAGGCATGAATTCCCCAACTTGATGCCTTTCCATTTATTTTTTAACCCAACTTTTTTACCACGGAATTTATATAAACTTTGAAGATCATTTTCACCTCTTTTTATAAAAGCATGCAATTATTTCCAACTCAAAAGTGCTTTGTTTTTACCTTTCTTAATGTTGGTTTCATGCATCATTCTATCTTCTTTTCGACAGCCGTTAATCTACCATGATAAGAGTAATCATCATAAGTTCATAGTATTTGGTCAATTTTGAGAGAAAAAGTTGATTTTTTTTTTTTTTTTTTTTCTCTTATGGAATAAAAGAAAAAACTCAATGTTGTGAATGGCAGGGTCATTTCTTTTTCAGGGAGACTCCCCAGGAAACACAATTTGGACTCATTTGGACATGTCCCCACTTTCCTCCATTCCTTTGCTCATACTATTCACATCCCCACTCTCTTTTGTTTTTTTCTTTTTCTTTTTCTTTTTTAACAATCTAAAGAGCAAAATTAAAAAAATCCAGAATTTTATAAATATGGTTCACATATTAAAACTGGAAATGAAAAGGCATGAATTCCCCAACTTGATGCCTTTCCATTTATTTTTTAACCCAACTTTTTTACCACGGAATTTATATAAACTTTGAAGATCATTTTCACCTCTTTTTATAAAAGCATGCAATTATTTCCAACTCAAAAGTGCTTTGTTTTTACCTTTCTTAATGTTGGTTTCATGCATCATTCTATCTTCTTTTCGACAGCCGTTAATCTACCATGATAAGAGTAATCATCATAAGTTCATAGTATTTGGTCAATTTTGAGAGAAAAAGTTGATTTTTTTTTATTTTTTTTTTGTTAAAGTTTCTGTTACCCCAAAACTTAAATAGTAATAAAGGAATCAGATAATTGATTAGGAAAATTAGTCTCAATGACATTTAATTATTAGAAAAAGAAACAAAACGGACTATTTATTAAATTGCCATCAAATTCTTCCAATTGCACAGATGATAATGTGACGGCCATTAATACTTCTTACTGCGTCTGCTATTATCAACATTGACCATTAATTTTAGTTGGCAGTCAGTCGGCACACTAGTAACCACAAAAAAATTCTATAATTTCATTCACGACTTTCTAATTTCAACAAAAATAAAAAGACACCTAACACCTTATTATTATTTGATGATCTATAGTACTTTTTTTTAATATATATATATATATATCCCACAATATAATGGAAGTTGTTAAAGAAATACAATGACTGTAAAAATTGAAACTTGGAGTATGCAAATGGGAATAATACTAAATTATTTTATTGAAATATTAAAATATTTGTGAATTATGGTAAGCAACACAACACACATTATTACTTATCAAGATTGTTAGAAAAATAAATAAAATTAAGGTTAATTTTAATGATCCATATGAAATAAACTCAATATGTTTAGTTCCCATATTTAGTGTAACATAGCAGTGTTCCCCTAGTTGGAACAGTGTTTGGCACCGGGTATATATATATATATATATATATAGACACATAAAAACCGAAATGGGAATGGGGAAAAGGAAAGCAAAATGGAGAACCCCACCCAGTGATGGAACTCAGTATTTTTAGGGGAAAATGCAAAAGGGACGGAAAAAGAAAGCCCAAAAACAAAAAGAAACCCCAAACTGAGAAAAGGAAAAGTAGAGGGACTGGGGAAAAAAGAAAAAGCAGAGAAAGGGATTTGAGAATGCAACACACATTCTCAGATTTCACAGATAGAGAGAGAGAGAGAGAGAGAGAGAGAGAGAGAGGTGATGGCGTGAGCTTTTGCTTTTTCTCTCCGACAGGAATCTTTGAAAATCGAAAGTGCCCTCCCAAACAAAAGGGAAAACTATAGACTGATGTAAAAAACAATATATAAATACATATATATTTAGAGAAAAAGATTGTACTTTGGAATTTTGATTTAGGAAAATAAAGGACACTTCTAGGGGCTTGTTTCCAATTTCTCACAAATGTTTGGCTCGGCATCCCTTTATTTTTTTTTTTTTTAACAATCCCTTTCTTGCTTTAATCTAGGATGTTGTCTTAATTGAATGCATATTAAAATTGAATCAAAAAATTTAATTTTATATTTTATTTTTTATTTTTGGTGAAATGAAAGGTTCAAAGTTGGATCAATAATTACAGTAATTAACAGTAAATGTGGGTATTAACATATTAATTAGAGAACAAAATGTAAATGAAATAAATAATCCAACGCAGAGTCGTGTCATATTGGTATTCAACTATGAAGGGCAAAACTGTACTTTCGAGGCGTAAAAGCATCCAACGGAAAAGTTGAAAGAGAAGTTAAAGATAGTAGTAGTAAAAACATTTTTCCTTGTTTAATTCTTTTCTCCTCGTTCTCTTCCCCTCTCTTTAATCCATCTTCCTCTCCTCCACGCTCATTCACCCGTTGAGAACCCAAAGCAAAACTTCTCTCTTTCTCTCATACACATTGCACTCTCTCCAGAACACGCTCCGATGCACACACATTGTGGAATGCAATGTTGTTGCACTTACTAACATGAGCAGGGGGCGCGGTGCAAATACTTACTTCTAACGGTTATGAATCCCACTTCTGCAGACCCAACAGCGCCGCCTCCGCAGCCGCCTCAGCCACCGAGATCCTCCTTCAGCTGCGATCGCCACCCCAACGAGCAGTTCACCGGCTTCTGCCCCTCTTGCCTCTGCGAACGCCTCACCACACTAGATCACTCCTCCTCCAACACTCCTTCCTCCTCCCGCCGACCCTCTTCCGCCTCCGCCGCAGCCGCCGCGGCCATAAAATCCCTCTTCTCCTCCAACTCAAAACCCAACAACTTTCCCCCTCCACCACCACTTCCGAAACCCTCAAAACCCGCTTCATTTTTCCCCGAACTACGTCGTACCAAGTCTTTTTCTGCTTCAAAGAACGAGGCTTTAGGCCAATTTTTTGAGCCCCAGAGAAAATCTTGCGATGTTAAGGTGAGGAATACTCTTTGGTCGCTCTTTACACTCGACGACGGGAGTAAAAGTGGTGCTACTAATAATAAACCCTCCTCTATTGCGGCTTCTGCTGCTTCTTCCTCTCATCAAAACCACCAAAATAGCAAAAAAATCGAATCCTCTGTAGCCAATAAGCCCGTTTTTGAGGAAACAGAAAATGAGGAAGATTTTAGAGACCCTGAAAATGTAGAGGATGATCTCGTTGTGTATGATGATGATAATGATGGTGATGGAGATGAAATAAGGTCTGTTCGAGATTCTCATTTGGAGAATTTGAGAAATGTGGTTGAAGTCGAGGTAAATAGTGGTGAGATAGTGGAAGAAGAGGTGGTGAGTGTTAGTAGTTTGAAGCCTATGAAGGACCATATTGATCTTGATACTCAGGAGAAGAAGAGTTCAGGAGGGGGGTTATGGGCTGCGGCATCAGTTTTTAGCAAGAAATGGCATAAGTGGAGGCGGAAGCAGAAGATGAAGAAGCAGAATAATGGGGATAACTTCGCTGCATTGCCTGTGGAGAAGCCGATTTCTAGGCAGTATAGGGAGACTCAGTCTGAGATTGCTGATTATGGGTTTGGGAGGAGGTCTTGCGACACAGATCCCAGGTTTTCACTTGATGCAGGGAGAATCAGCTTTGATGATCCAAGATATTCTTTTGATGAGCCTCGAGCTTCTTGGGATGGTTATTTGATAGGGAGGAGTTTTCCAAGAATGGCGCCTATGGTTTCTGTTATGGAGGATGCCCCAGCTGTGCATGTCTCTCGCTCTGATATGCAAATTCCAGTGGAGGAACCAACAATGAACTGTATTAATGACGGTGAGGGTGTGCCTGGAGGGTCGGCACAGACTAAGGAGTATTACACAGATTCTTCTTCAAGGAGGAGGAAGAGTCTTGATAGGTCTAGTTCGATTAGGAAGACTGCAGCTGCAGTGGTGGCTGAGATTGATGAACTAAAGATGGTGTCTAATGCTAAGGTTTCGCCCACAACCGCAGATTGTTTTCATGGGGCAAAAGTGATGGTGGGGGAAAGAGACTTGAGGGATTCTAATTCGCAGTCTTTGAGGGATGATTGTTCTGAGACTTTTGAGTTGGGTAGTGGATTTAGGGATAGTAGTAATTCTTTGATAGGCAGTGGAGAGAGAAAGGAGACAAAAAAGTCTAGGAGGTGGAGCTGGAGAATATGGGATTTTATACAGCGGCGTAACGGTGGGAATAAAGATGAGGATGAGGAGGAGAAAGACAGTAGAGTAAATGGGGTAGAGAGGTCGTTATCTGAATCTTGGCAGGACTTGAGGAACGAAGGGAATGGAGGTCGATTTAACAGAAATATGTTTCGAAGCAACAGTAGTGTGAGCTGGAGAAATGCCAATCACATTGGGGGATCATTTGGGAATATAAAGAAATCAGGTGTCGAAATGAATGGGCATGGGAAGAAGAGGAGGGATGAGTTTGTGTTGGAGAAGAATCGGAGTGCAAGGTATTCTCCTAACCATGTTGATAATGGCCTCTTGCGATTCTACTTGACGCCAATGAGGAACAGCCGGAGAGGGGGACTGGGTAAAATCAAGCCCAATAACTCGCACTCAATTGCAAGAAGTGTCCTGAGGCTGTATTGAGATTCAAGGTCCTCTAGTTGTTTGTTTGGTTAATGTTAACTTTGCTGCATTTGTTGTGTAATCACTTCTGCCAACTGGATCTTCTTGTTTGCAATGCATTTGAATCTTTGATCAGGATACTGTTATGGGTATTTTAATAATGAGAAAAATCTGATGTTTCTTTGTCTCTGGCCCTGTTATGGAGGTAGTTCCTTCGTCTGTCTCGAATAATATGTTTGCTGTCATTGTAGCACTTGCTTGATTGCCGATCAAATTGCTTATTAGGTATTTTATATTTTTTTTTCATTGTCATCATAAAATTCATCACTGACTTTATCTGTGTCAAGTTCTCATTCTTTTTAAGGTGCCTGCTTTAAACATGTATCTGCTTTTCTGATTTGATTTCTACAAAGGCAAAATTATCGGAACACAACATAATTATACTATCAGAATGGTGAGGGACACACCAGGCCCCAGTTAAGAGTTCAACTTTCCTTTAGCCAGGATCCTATGTGACGAATAAACTTCAATACCCAGTAAAACTCAGTTAGGCGGAAGACTTTACCATGGTATCATATATATCTATCTCATTTTTGTTGAAAGTTGAAATTCATGTTGTATTTTTAGTCCCTCATAACTTAGGTGTTAATAGACTTTTGGGAAGTGATTTTCATGATTGTTTGCTTGTCAGCAATGATTGTTGCTCTAGTTTGTGTTGGAGAGCTCATTGTTTTCAGTCCTTATCATTGAAACAAAGCAAAGTGGATCATCCACCAGAAAAAGGGAAAACAATAATGTGGTCGATGAAAAATTGAAAATGGACAGATTTGTCTCCCAAATTGATAATGTGACTTGGTTCAAAGGGAATGTTACTTCAAGGCTTGTTTAAGCTGTCCCTTTATATATGTACTTTTGTGCTTGCACACACATGCTTGTCTACTTGCTTTTTTCTCTACATACTGTTTGCCATTGCCCAGATTTTTTGTTTGGCCTAATAAAAGAGGTACTCAGGTTGTTTTACTCCACTTTGGGTGTGTAATTCTTAGATTATCCCTTGGTGGTTTGGGAATCATGGGTTATTAGATCATCGTGTATTCACGATGACCCTTGTAACCAATTGGGTTTGGGTCTGCAGGAACTGGGATATGGCAAGCGTTAATTCTCAAGGCTTCAGAGCTGTGACTCCCTGCTCGAACAGGGCATAAACTGCTAAAGTTCATTCAAGACCATTGAATAACATGGGGTGGGTGTTTTCACCATCCAGTCCCCTATCACCCAACGGTTTTGGATGAACCGGGTGTGTCGCACAATCTGTTCCCGAAATACCTGTATTAAAGGGCTAGTGAACCACAATTTGTATGGTAGCCATCAGTTAGAAGACAAACAGTATTTGCCAGATTTTTCATTATTTATATTACTATTGATGTATTCAAAGACAATATGATGTAAACTCAACTGATATATTGGAGAGCCATATAATATTTAATGTCTCAAATAAGTGGGAAAGTGATGGCTTTGTTTAATATCAAATGGATAACATAATCTTTTATTAGTAGTTAATTAGTTTATTACTAATATTATTGTTAACATCGTCGCCCTGCTGTCAACTGATATTTCTTGGGGTTTTTTTTACATTGATTTACACTTGTTTCCACATTTTCTGCATTTGTCAAATTTATTGCTAATATAAGTATAAATGACATTGTTGTTGAGACTTGGTTAAATCCAAGGACGGCTTAGACTAATTAATATCCTAGTCCGATTTTAGTGTTATTAAGATTGAGTTTATACTTTGGTCGATGATACATGTAAAAGCTCGGCATTAGAGAAATATAAAGAAATTAAAGTCAAAAAGTAGCATGAATAACATCCCAACATGCTAGTTGGTGAGTGGGTATAGATTAAAAAAAAGGCAGGTTGGCAAGAAAAGACGAACAGAGGAGAGGCTCTTAATCCAAAAGCAAGTCAAGCTCTTGGCGTTGGCATTAGCCATTAAGCATCATAAATAAATGAAGCAATCATCTCTCTCTTTTCTTCTTTCCAAGTGGCGTCTTTGTCAAAAAGATCATGCACTTGGTGCCTCAAGATAACCATTTCTTCTATCCACGTCTGGGCTAAACGCTTTAATTTGGTACATAATAAGAAGGGTGAGTTTGAAAATGTGTTGAAAATTTGAACATGAAAGAATATAGATTTCTAAAAAATAAACAAAAAGCAGAAATAACTGCCAAAATGCTTTTCTTAACCTTCATTAGTCCCAAAATTGATGCATCTATGTCTGACACATCAAGCCCATCTTTGTTTGTTGGAACTCATCAGAAGCAGACTGGATTCAACACGAAGAATAGACGAACTTTATATTTTCCAGATACTTGTTTAACGCTCGACTAATCTTGAAATGTGGAACGGCTCAAGACTCGATTACGATTGACTCGTTTCCTTCTTACCTGTATGGCACAAAGTATGAAAGTAAGAAGTTAAGCTAATCACAAGAAACAGAAAATATCTTTGGCCAAAGGCATTAATTTTAAAATGCCTGTTCAAAGTTTAAATTCTTGCCACTGAGCAATTACAAACTAAGTCTAAAACCAATTAGCACTGAATCGAATTCCCGCTGAACAAGGGAGGTAGACTAGTCTACTGTCATGAATTTGTTTGGAAAGATGCTATTTATCAATGTTAGACAAACTCTAATCCCATACAGTGCAAAGAACCCCACTTGCACTTGGTGTGCAAAACAAAGAGCAAATATGACAACTAATAACACCACTTAACAATACCCTTCACAGGCTCAATTTCAATTCCTAGTCAAAAAAGCCATCTCAACACCGAGTAGTGAGTGGAAAAGATATTAAATTCACATACTGGTTTAGCATATGAAATTTGAGACAAGCTCCTCTATTACATATATAGGGATAACAAAACCCCCAGCATAAAACTCAAGAAATAATTGGTGGATTAGGTTATATTTCTCATGCGAAAGAAACTCAAAGACAGGTGTACAACACAGGTATTAACGAAAAACTCAAAGGGAAAACAGAAAAAAAACCTACAGAAACAGAAAACCATTCAACAAGTCAAGACAATCAAAGTCGTTTCCCATAGAACTATTAACTAAATGGAAAACTAGTTGATTGCTAAGATACAAGTAATATTCTCATAACATTTGGTAACCATATTCTTAAGAACTAATATGTTGTTAGATACTAGAGATTAATAGTTATAAGCTTCATAAATATCTAATGAACTCCTTTAATCTATAATGACAAGATTAACTTTCCCAATTAACAAAAAATAAGAGCTTATCTTATCAAAACTAATTGAGTACTCTAATTTAATGATAGATATAGCAATTCATAAGCCCAACAAGCCTATAAGAATGTTTTTTTTAATCTTAACCAAACACCCTCAAGTTACTGTCATAAATTCAGTCAAAGTCCAAAGCAAACTCATTTTCAACTAAGCAAGCAAGAAAAATATTTTATGTCAGATGGTGTCTGAATAATTATCCCAGAGAAAGAAAAAAGCAACACGCACAAGAATCACCATGCACACCAAAATGGATGGAGCGAACATTAAACTTTAAAGGAGAACAAGAAATTTTTTTATCAACTTTGATAAGAATCATGGTAACTAATGCTCTCTCATCACTGCTTTTAGGACTAACATACAAATTCTTTTGGATGTTCTTTTGCCAGATACCATACACTAAGTTATGGTTATGTTTTAAAATGAAACATGAAATAGAATGGCAACCCAATGCATGAAATTGTACATGTAATTCAAATTATCAAAATTAAGAGAGTATGACGTTGATGTATTTGAGGTGGAATCCAATAAAACTTCTGTGAGATTTCCCAGGAAATGAAGATTAATACACGTGTGAGGTAAATTCTGGCCAAGAAACAAACCTTCTAATGTGACTCATGCAATGTTGTTAGTGTCAGGCAAACCAAACTACTAAAAAGCCCGAGAAAAATATCGAGCCTTTACCTCTTTTAAATTGCTAATGAGAGACCTCCCTTCAGATCTTTTCCGCATACCCATGTAACTAAAATCTTCTTCATCATCATCATCAGTATCAATTTGGTTTGCAGACGACGACCTTGCCTGCAGGCTCATACGTTGCGGAATATAAACATTAAAGTAATAACTAATAATGTCATTCCAACATTTGTTGGAAAAACACTTCAAGGCATGCTTCAAAAAGTTCTTCCCATTGCATGATGGTTTCATCGTCACTAAAGACTCAAAAGTTTGTTGCTCCTTCAGTGTCCAAGACTTCAAAACTTGCTCACCCATCTCATCGAATTTCCAACTGAAGAAAGCAGGACCAAGATCACATTGCAGAAGTAGCCTTTCCTCAAGTATGTGTCGCCTAATGCAATCAACAGATCCTGGAGATAAACAGCAGCAAGAATTGGGTCTCCCCTTTCCAATTGTTCTCCTAGTAGTTTTCATATTTCCAATTTCAATTGGCCAAATTCGGGTCCCCAACCACTTGGAATTTTCAGAATCACTATTATACGTATCAATAAGAATACTTCTGTTCACTAGGCTACTCCACTCAGGAATGTCAACCTGGAATCGGGGCCCAACAGGAATAACCTTTCTTTGTAGATGATTGTCAATGACGTTCTGCAACCTGATTGACTGGAGAGGTGGCTTAAGGTGTCTCTTGTTTGGCCCATCCAATGTTGGCGAGCTCAAATGGTGAATTGCATTATTAAGTTCTAGGGATGCTCCCTTACTAGGAGTCAGGTTCTCTGGAATAAATGGGTTTGAACCATATACAGATTCATCAGAATCTACTATTGGAGATACATCTTTGCCGAGGCAATTCCAATGTATTATATCATCCATGAAGGAAAGTTCAGATACATGTTTCTCTGGCAAAGTGTCGTCAAATGTCAATAAACTGCTTGAACTACAAGAGTTGAAGGGAGTTCTCTCGTAATGACATTCGGTAGAGTCAACTGAATTGTGCAAGCATGACACTGATGAAGCATGGGATAATTGCCTCGTCAGTTTTATTCTATTTCGTTGGTTAGGCACAGCAAAGCCAGATGGAGCTCTCAGCTTATCTTTGACAAACTGCTCAAGCTTCCGCTTCCTCTGTGAGAAACCAAAAAAGAGACCCGTTGGGACATACAAGCTTTGGTTTAAGTTAGGAACACAAAGTACTTTAATCATAGAGCTACCAAGGTTCAAGATATGAAAATGGGCCTCTTAGAGGACAGAAAAAGCAAATAAGAAGACTGACAATGCAAGGTCTGGTGTATCAACACCTACAATAATAATGCAGTCCAGCTCCAATCAAATTCCGAATGAAACGTCCTAAGATGAAATATCAATCAAAACTACGCAGCAAAGGTGAATATTAAAGACCTTACCCAAGGAATGTGAGAATCTTCAAGGACCATAATTTTTCTAAGCCTAAGAATCTGATTCTGCAACGGCTGAATATTATCCCATGCAAACTGCGGCTTACAAGGATCCAGAGCAAGTCCTTTTAGCCAAGCTATCATTTCTGCCTCAGAATATCTTCCAAAAACTGAATTTTGTCTTGCATCCTCTATGCCTTCTCTCAGATAAGCTTTAACATTTTGCTTCCCCTTCACTCCCTGTTGTCTAGTCATCCTTCACTCCCAGAAAGCGCTAAAATACCAATGCTCAGTTCCGAAATTCAATTTCAAAACAATTCAAGAAGAGAAAACTATTAACTCACTGGCAATTTCGAAGCTCCTAAAACCCTGTCTCGAAACCAAAAATACATAAGATGTCAGATATCTAGATACTCAATTCAGAATTTATTTTTATTTCCAAATTATTTTTAAAATAAATAAATAAATTCAACAAGCCAGTAAAAACCATTAAAAAATCCACACAAAATTGGTTTCAAGGACAAAGAGAAGATTGGAGGGAGGTGGGAATGACAAAAAGGTAATTGAATCGGTTTTGGGCCTTTGTTAAGCTAACCCAGTTTGTTGGAAGCAAAACCCAGTGGCATTAGACTTGGCAATTAACAATAGTGTCATCAATTACCATGTAAAATGCCATTTAATTCAATCAGGGCTAATCCGGTCAATTCAGCCACTAGTATCACTAACAAATAGTTTGACAAAAAGCCATCCAAAATAATAATTGAGTAATCGAATAAAAAATTACAGTTTGAGATAACATGATGAGAAAAGACAAGGCAGGCCTAATTTGAAAATGAATATATAGTATTAGCTCAGAGCTTGATTCGTTGGCTTGCTTAAGATCGAGCGAAGTTTGAATTCAAGCAAACGGCACCACTGCTGGCGTGGATTCCGCTGGCACAGCCCAATACAAACTCACACCAGAATACATTATCACACACTCAGAGCTTAATAGACCACCACACGCAGTCATACACACGCATGGGCAGCGGCTGCCCCCACTTGCGTCCGCCATTTCACCCCATGCACCCGGAACACACAACTCATACACACTCGGCCATCCCCGCCACTCCAAACCCAAATCAAAATCGTCATCCTCAAGACCTCAAATCAGTCCAACTCAAACAAACCCAACAAACCCATTTCGAAATTGACACCAAAAAAAAGCCAATTAATTCAATTAAACTTCAATTCAACAGCAATATCCAGTTATGGTTGATTTACCTTGAATTAGGAAGGGAGGATAGAAAAGGGATGAAGAGGATCAGCCCAAGATTCTTTCACCGAAGCAGTCTCTGCCAGTTCTGTGGTGCTAGCGGCTGAAGGATGCGGTGGTGCTGGGCGGCTGCTGGACGCTGGAGGAGTCGGCGCGTGGGTTTTGGCCCTCTAGTGTTCATAGTTCACGAGTGAGGAATTTTGAGCGAGCAAGAAATATGAAATGATGCAATTATTGTTATTATTATTTATCACTATTTTTATTATTATTATTCGCAAAACCTTGGGATAATTCAAAAATCGCATTGAAATGAAAATCTTGATTTTGTATGGAGTTTGATGTATTTTTTTTTAAATTGATTAATTATACCAAGATATCAATATCTAATTAATTAATTATTATTAATTAATTAATTAATTATAAAGAATCATAAAATAACAATAATTTGACATACACATACTGAGAATAAGGACAATTGATTTTGAATAAGGATGCACGATTGAAGTTTTTATGGAGCCAGACTTCAATAGTGAGTCAATAATTCTGAAATGACTTTTACAACTATGAAAGTAATAATTAATTAACTTTTAAGATGTAAACTACATACTAATAATAAAATGAAGATATTACATGCTCATCCAAATAAAACCCTTGATGTTAAATCAAAAAACCTGCATTCTACTACTATCTATTAAAATCTATATAAAAACTTCAAAAGAAAAAATTAAAAATTTCTTCCTAGTCCCAAACAACCGCCGCGTCTTTGCTCAACACTCAGATGAGGAGCTGCCATTCCTCCGACTGTGTTGTTTGGAACAATTGATACATAGTATCTATCTTCTTTTGGGCTTTGGATTCATTTGTTGTCATCGTCTAAAATAAATAGATATGACCACCCCAGAATGGTGGTCAGACTGGTATGACAAAGATGGACAAAGAGAAAAATCCCCTTCATTCTCTCTGTTCCGTTTTTTCTGTTTCCGACAACATACTCTGTTCGTAGATGAGTTGAGCAAGCAAACCCGCCAGAATTACCCGAGAGCTGCAATCTTCCTCCAGTCGGATGCGGAAGAGATTGAGGCATCTGTAATTCCAATAACTACCAACCCAATCAGTGCAAGATAAATGTTCCGTCTGATTACTGAACCAGCATTTTTCTTTGTCAGCTCGGTATTTTCTGCCTCGTCCCTGGCTTCTGCTTTGTCAACTGGTGTTTTTTGCCTCAGGTTCTTAAAGAACAGCCCTTCGTTCCCGTCTTTTTCAATTTGGCCTTCAAAATCTGCTACCCTTTTCTCATTCTCTTCAATCTCCAGCTTGTTCAACCCCACAGATTCCTCAAAGGCTTGCATCCGGCCCTCTATGTTTTCCATTATCTGCTCAAGAAAATGAACAAAACCTGGTTATTGACAGACTGGGATTTCCTAATACAAACCCACCTTTTTGTACAGGAAAGAAGTTAAACACACCCTGGCACCGGCTTCATCCAATTCTCTGAGGGCATTTTCTCCAATCTGGTCGATTTCAGCGTTGGCTTCTTCAGCAAACTGGCTTAGATATGCTGATCTTTCGTCTAAGTAATCGGTGAGACGAACTTTTTGGGCTTGAAGCATTGCAATCCTGGCAAGGAGTTCCTGCTTCTGACTGTCTCCTTCGGGTGATGGAGCTTCTTGATCTGTATTATCAGAATTGTTGGACTTGCATAGGGAGAGGACAAACGTCCTCTTCCTGAAGGATTGTCTCTCATGAAATAAACCACGGTTGGGAGTGAAGGAGGTTTGAATTGCTTTGAGATAGATCATAGTCGGCTATAGTTCTAGGAGAAAGGGAGAAGGAAGAGGGAGAGTCTAGCCTGGAAATTGTGGCAGTAGAAATGCTTTGGACCTCTCATTATATTTGCTTTATCTCGTTCAAATATGGTATTTATATCGTTGAAAAGTGAACGAATTTTTGTTTTCTTTTGGGTCCATCGATAGTTACTCCCAAGTGATCTTATCCAAGGGGTATTTACCATGAGAAGTTCTACAGTCTCACTAAGCCCAGCTCCCAGCACGAGACAGCATCTGTAAATAGAAAATGATTGTGAAAAAGGCTCGAGTCTTCCAAGATTCAGTTCAGATTTGGGTCATACATAAGTAGTTCACAGTGCTCTTGATAGTAGAAACGGGCCACGAATTAACACAATTGTAAGCTCTCACGAACAAGAGCTGAGTTCAAACTTAGCTCAAGTGGTAAGAAAGCCAATCTTGGACAATTTTCAAGACTTGATATGAGCCCAAATTTGAACCACTTAACTGCTTCCTTGTGAGCATGGAAAAACTAATCTGGCCCGAAGTTTGCGGTTATTGGTCATTTGACTAGAAAATGAGAGATCTATTAAGTTCTTACAACTATCTTTCAGATTAGAAACAATTAGCAAGATAGAAGCACGATTGAGAAATTTACTTCGTTGACTTAAAATAAAAAAATTATGTTATCAACCAGCAGCATATAAAAGAATAGGAAACCCAGAGAGGCGAGGAAAGAGCAATCCAAATAATCTTCTGAAGAAAAGAAAAAAAGAAAGAAAATAAGACAAAGACAACTGTTTTTCTCGGTCCCCAGTTTCCCATCAGCAGTATTTACAAAAACCTTTATCTTCTAGACACAAGAACAGAGAGAAATGCTGTAACACGCGGACGTAGTCATCTTGCTCTGAATCATCTAGGTTCTCCCGCCACTTTCTTGTAAGTGTACCATTTTGAAATCAACAGATAGATAAAGAAGTTGATCAAACTAAGGATGGCTAGAAGCCAATAGAAGTAGTCAAGATGGCCCCTGTTCAGATTATCTGGAATCCAGCCTAGCTTCCCGTTTCTCGTGGTCACTTTAGTCACAATTGTTACCAGCAGTGTACTCAAGTAATTACCCAAAGCAGTAGTTGTGAGAGAAAGGGCTGAGCACAAGCTTCTCATGGCATCAGGCGCTTGGTCGTAAAAGAACTCCAGTTGTCCAATGAATGTAAATACTTCTGCACATCCAACCAGAAAGTATTGTGGAACTTGCCAAAAGATGGACATAGGGATGGTCTCTAGATCATAGTAGTTATTCCTCTTCACATAGTCAAGCCGAATAACCTCCAGTACACCAGCAACAATCATGGCAAAAATCGAGAGGACGAGCCCAATGCCCATTCTTTGGAGCTGTGTGAATCCCCTCTCATGTCCAGTGTACTTTCTTGCTAGGAGGATGATTACTTGGTCATATACAGGTGCCCAGAAGATAACACTTAGAGTATCAAAGAGTGATAGAGATGCAGATGGGATCTTGAAGTTGGAACCCATATGCTGGTCCATGGTGTTGCCTTGTAGAACAAACATTGTGCTCATTTGACTGTATACGGTAGAGAAAACTATCCCTGTAGCCCAAACAGGTAGTAGTCGGATGATGGATTTAAATTCCTCAACTTGGGTCACCGTGCAGAGCCTCCATGGATTAATTATCCCTTTGACATCATCAGCTTCTGTCTCTACTGAAGCTTTGTCAAGGAACCTAAAATTCAATATGTTGCAGTTGGTGACACCATTAAGAGTTCGAAAGTTGTAAGGACAATCAATTCTATTTGAAAAAGGGAAAAAACTAGATAAGCATAGCATAGGTTTAAATGTGAACTTTCCAGCCACCAAAAAGACTAATTCCATCTCTACAATCTGCTACTAGCTTCTTTGATAGTGCAAAGAAGTAGCTATTGTACTAGGACATGTTTCTTATATTCATAGAATAAACAATACCTTGTATATTGGTATTTCCATCTGGAAGTTGAGATAACATAAAATAGAGACAAAATGCATTTCAATTGATAAGGTAAGACCTGCATCTAGCTAATGAGAGATTTAGGGATCAAAACAAGTACCTGAATTTCTCTGTGTGCTCAAGCTTGCGGCTTCCTTGGATGTTAGATCCCATTTCAGCAGTTTCATAAAGAAGAGACTTATCAGCTGGAACTTTTACATGAAATTTTCTCATGGATGCAACCAACACCTGAACAATTCGTGTCAGGGGACTCCCTCCTGGTTTTTGGAGTCGATACAGATGACTCCCAAAGAAGAAAAATGCAACTGCAATGGCCATAGCAACTGCTGGAATTCCAAACCCCCAACTCCAGCCCACATTCATCTGTATCCACACCAGAACGGACGAAGCAATAAGAGCACCGATATTTATTGAGAGATAAAACCAGTTGAAGAAGGAGCTCTTCCTTTTCTTCTCTTTTTCATCACTTTCATCAAATTGGTCTGCGCCAAAGGAGGAGACACATGGTTTGATTCCACCAGTTCCAAGTGCAATCAAGTATAGTGCTACAAAGCAGATAGCGGTTTGTGATGTTGTTGGGTGACAACCATCCTTATCACAGTCAGGCTTTAGCCCATGGACTGAAGCAGATAATGTCAAGAGTGTCATTCCCTGCAACAGGAAGATATCTCCATGGATTATCCTATTGGTGTTCTATACAACTCTTAAGGAAATGGAAATCGTGATAAATGCTACTTCTTCAACACCATCAAGAATATTTTGGTATGATGTAGAACATAGAAAGAAAAGAAAGTTTTTCAACAAAGCAAATGCAATGCACATAATGAATTAGGACTATGAGGTCAAAAGAAAAGTACTTACAATAACATAGATTGTACAGAAAGTGGCAATGGTCCAATATCTTCCCAGGTAGGAATCAGCCAGAAACGCTCCAATCAGTGGTGTGATATAGCAGGTTCCTGACCAATTTGTGACATTGTTTGATGCAGCCACATTCTCTTGGTCAAGACGTATCTTAAGATAGTTTACCAAATTGGTGCCCATGCCATAGTATGCCAACCTCTCACAGCACTCGGTTACTGTTGAAAAAAATTTCAGTTGTACCATTGCTAATATAGATCAAAAGGAACAAAATTGCAGTGGGTGTAGACTAAAGATGGAATCCTCACCAAGAATGAAGCGGCATGCCTTCCAATTTCCAGTTTTCTCCTTATTAGCAGGTTTTTTGTGGATATCCACTGTCCCATCTCTGGTATAGATATCCTCTTCTTCCATAGCAGCAATTTTCGATTCTTAGTTCACTAGCTTTTCTGAATCTTTTCTCTAAAGGGCACACCTGTAATGCTAGAATAGACATACCATAACTAAAGCAAATGGTGGTCTGACATCAGCAACCAAACATATATTGCAGACTCTTGCGTTCAACAGTCATACTTATTCCTTTAATATATAAAACTCTAGTGCAAGTCATCTAAATGCAAAACACCGAATGACTTATCAAACCAACAAACTAAGCTAATAGAACTTTAGTACAAAATCGTTGCATCCAATACATACCTATAGAGCATTAAAACATCAACTTTATTGATTAGTACTAAATGATTCCTTAAGCAAACAGAATAAAAGTCTTAATCATTGATGGGAAGGCAAGTGAGCAAGACAAACTCCGTTTGCCAGTGGATTAGATGCACTTTTAAATAGTGTACAAGATAATTAAAGATCAGAGCATACTGAACTTTATAGCATTAGTTCTGTATGGATAATTCTCATATATGTATAAGCTCTAAAGAAAGCTTCACAAAAAGTGCAAGAAAGTACTCATTGAAAAAATAGTACGAGAATGTAAAACCGAATCCCCAATTCAACTTTCTTCATACGGTCAAGATCCATCACAATAATCAAAAGTTCTCATAATTAATCACTCAATCTGTCAGAAAAGTAAAATCCAAAAAGAAAAATGCAACTTTTTTAACACAACTAACAACAAATTTATACCGTCTACTCAAATATATAATCTAAAAATCACGCCCAGACCTCCATACTGATTTAAGCAAAACCATTAAAATATCAAAGCATAACAGAAACCCACAAAGAATAAGAAGAGAAGAAAACAAAATTCAGTTACCAAGAACCATAGTATAAAACAGAATATGCGCAGATCACGACAATCCTAGCAAAACTACCAACTTTTTACGAGAAAATAGTAACCAAAAAACCGAGAAATAACCATAAAGAAAAGAAAAACGAATAGGAACATAATAACATGTAGAATATGGGACTATGTGAAAAGCTAAAACGCCCCATTGATGTTCAAGATTTAAAAACATCATAGAAAAGAGAAAACAAACCTACAAGAAAATATGGGTTTTGAAGAAATTGCATGCAAGGAAAATCAGGACACTGAAAGCGTTCCTCAGTTCCCCCTCGTATAGCGTAAGACCAATTCACGGAGTGATCAACAATAAGATCTCAACAGAATACATAAACAAGTATGTAGACGCCTTTGTGCAAAAAGATAAAACAAAAACAAGAAAGAAGGAAAGAACAAATTGCACTGGTTATCATTGTGGACACTACTAGTTACTTTTGGTACGGCAGGAGTGTTTGGTTAAATAGTTTTTATTTTGAAAATAATAGTCACTTAGATATGTTCGTGAAGATGATATATATATATATTTTTTTTGTAAATAATAATAAGTATTTTAGACAATGTAATTAATATATTAAGGAAGTATTTAAATTACATTAAACAATAGAAAAAATACAATTGAAAGTTTTATAAAATTAAATACTATAGAGCAAATGAATGAAAGACACTTTATTTTGAATTGTAGAAACTAGGACGTTCATTTGGGAGTGATGGAATGTTTTGTTTTTATAATGTTTTTGGATGGTAGCAAAGTAAATGACTTTCATATTAGTTTTAAATGTACAAATTTCAAAAATAGGGTAATTATTTTTTAAAAGATATGTAGAAATTTTTTATGGCATTTTAATATTCAAGAGCTAGTTTATTCATATTTCAAATTCTCTATTTTAATTTGATGTTTTTGTAGAAAATTGAACATACATATTCATTATCATCAATAGTATAATGATTTCAAACTTTTAATCTTTCTATGTATAGTATTGTGATGTGGGTTATTTCTAAAACGAACAATTAGACTAGTATTTTCTTTTCATTTTCTCTAAAAAGCAATAGTGTCAGCATCACAAAATTAGTTGGGAAATCAGAACAAACAAAATAAAAGAAATAGTGTCGACACCCATGACATTTTCCTTTATCTTGCAAATTCATTTCCACAATGCATACACTTGTCCATTTTCTGTATAAAGCAAAGCATCCAATAAGTCTAGGGTCCTTTTATCCCCAAGTGTGTGCATATCTTATATACAATACAAGATTGTAATAAACGATTCAAATTTGTAGTATTCTTCCAAAAAAGAGAAAAAAAGAAAAGAATTAATTCTTAGCACTAAGTCTTGATATTGCATCATTCACACTCAGCACAGCCAAAAGTTAGCTAACCCTTGCAGCCCACCATGCATGCCTAGTGCTAATATCTGCCACCAACATGCATAATAGTCCAATTGCCATTCTTTGAAGCTGAGTGAATTCTTATTGCCAGTGAATTTTCGGGCGAAAGGCACTACAAATTAGTTCTTCGTAGAATAATTGGACACTTAAAGACTGTGGAATAAAGGGCTAGAGAAGCAGAAGGGAATTCAAATGGTTTTTTATCAGTTCAAGATCCATAGATTTGGCTTGAAGAAGTGTTATTTTAATGTCTTAAGTTTGTGGCCAGCAACTTGTCATCACTTGTGGGCTTTGTATTGCTTGGCAAATATCCAATTAACACACATAGTTCATTTTTGGAGCACTTCAAGCAAAGAGAGGCAGATTTCTTAGTTTTCAAATTGGCTGCGCAGTAAACCCATGGATTAGGTATACAATTTTGCATGGCTGCCTTTTGTTTCAAAAGCAAGCCACTTTAGCTACAAGGCATGAAAAAATTATGTCTGGCACCTCGTGGATGCATACATATATGGATTTCTTACATAGCAGATAGCACCTTAGTAAATTTGTTGCTTGTCCATGATCTATCCTGTATAAATATACTATGGCTCCATTTTTAGGAGGCAGAAAAATTGGGGAGAGCAAAATTAGAGCATTTTTGAGAGGCTAAGTCAAGGGTTCAGAGACATACTTTAGAGAATTGATATATTATGACGGAAAATTTCTTTGTATGGTATGGGATTACTCTCTTAAGGTTTTGAGTTTATATAGAGAATATATTCTTTCATGTTGTAAAGACTCAAATCATTTTTCATATAATATAATCGTTCTTCTCGCCACTGAAGCTTTTTGCTACGTAAATAATTATATTTTTTTATTTTTTTTATTTACTATTATTTTATATTTATCTACGTAAAGGAATATACTGTTAATCCTGATGTCTATGTAACAAAAACAAGTAATGTACCCACTTGATTAAAAAAAAAATCTGAAAAGGATTCCACCTGTGTCCCTGTGCAGAGTCTCCAGGGATTTCGACTCAACCATGTTTCCTTTTCCGGGCGTGACGGACTCAACCTTTTATGTTGCCTGGTGACGGCCTTGTCAAATAAAAGGAAATAGAATAGATAAAAAGGGTTTTACTATAGCTTTAATTTTATGTATTTATTCAAATTTTGATGAATGAATAAAAAATATAAAAATACTTACCTGAGAAGTGAAATCAATAAACCAAAATACGTATTAGAAACAGAAAAAGAAGACACTTTTAAGAAAAAGGGAGAGAAAAATAATGGTTGGAAAGAGACAAAAAAAAAAAAGCTACTCTTTGATCAAAGACACTAAAAGTTCTTCTTCAATTATAAATAATGTAGATGTAAATTCAAAATTCTTTATTTTTCTAGAACATGTTGACAGGAAAGTAGCAATAACGAGGATTTTATTTTTGCGACAATTTTCTTTTACTGTAGTTACTCCTTGGACTTGCAGTCTTGAGCCTTATATATGTTTGGGCCGAGGGCCCTTATTGAACTCCATTGATTAGGCGTTAAGCTTAATAAACTCATGGTATGTAACACATTAGAAAGTTGGGTGTTTTCATTTAGTTTTTGTAATTGCAAACCCTTGGTCCAAAGAACGAAGTTTGAGTTGAGTTCTAGAAGGCTCAAGGCATTATCACCACTACTATTTACACGAAGCAAACATAGGGTTTCTTGCCCAATTTTGCTACTTAATTCCTCAGGGTAACTATTGAAATACGTCAACTTTTCTTTTTTGTGATTTTGAGAGGGTAAATAACATTTTGACTTATCATTTCACCTTCAAAACATCAATTTAATCACAACATAAAAGTATATCTTTTATATCTTTTGTGTATATATCTATGTGTATGATGATTAATGCTTGTGTGTGTATATATTGATTACATAAATATAATTAATTATGCACGTACGTGCGCATGTACACACACAAATATATATATATATATATATATATATTCTAGCATAAGTCTCGTGTTATGTACAATATCAAATCAAAAAAAAAAAACATAGATTAAAGTGAATAGAATTTTTATTTGCTTTTTTTTGTTTTTTACATTGCAACATGTAATTTTAATATGTGTGTGTCCTTATAACACATGAATTAAATTGCCTTGCATTTTTGTCCAAGTTTCCAAAAAGTTCCCTAGAATCTAGAAAGTGTGATGCACCTTATTTCAACTATAAAGTTAAATTGGTTACAACTATCGTGAAAAATGGAACATATACAATCCACCAACTTAAAGTTCCAATCCACTTCCCAAGAAGATTAAGCTACTTTCTGGAATCTCATGGTTAAACCAGAAAAAAACTAAACATATAATATTAATTTTGTCATCATCAAGACAAAGACTCATTCCAAATTAGTTGACTACTATGTAATAATTTTTTCAATTTTAGATGAGTTGTTTGTTACCCAAAAAGGGCCACAGGTTGGCAAAATAGTGCTGTTATAGTCTTAGCTTTCAAACAATCCCATTATGGCTGGCTATTAGCTACTGATATATATGTACGTGAAAGGGCTCCTCCAACTACGATTTTTCTAAAGTAAACTTGAATAGTACTCTAAATAATAAAATTGTTATATTCATAACTATTTTCTTAAATATATTATTGCAAATAGTGTTTTTACCTAACAAAAAACGCTTTTCTTGAAAATCATTTACTTAAAAGTGAGTTAAGATGAAGTGGGGCTTTAGGAATGAAATATTCATAAACTTGATTAATAGCATCGAAATTTTTATTTATTTTTTTGGAATCATGTTTTAGAAATTGTTATTATATATTAAAAGTTGTATAATTACTCGTATTTAGGGGAATAAAATGCAAAAATGGTTTTCCCTTTCTCTGTGCATGTTGGTTGAGATTGTTGAACAAGACTCCTTTAACCATGGTTAAAAAAATTCACTTCTTTCTCATTAATCAATAAACCCATTTTCTTGCTCGTAGCCCTTTTTTTATTCTCTATTTTTAAAAGAATATATCTACCCTTATTTAATTTCGTGGACTAGTTTCAAATTTTTAAATATAATTTCAAAAAATTCTAACCCAAATCGTATTTGATTGAACTCAAACAATCATATCTCAAATACATATACTTCTGTCCCTTATATAATTTAACTTGAGTTGAGTTTGGATTAGAATTTTGCATTTCCAATGCTGAATCTTGGCTTCACTAGAATAACTCACGAACAAAATAAATGAAACTTCCAAAAATTAACTTTTAAAAATCATTCACAAGTTTTGACTAGCTACATGGAATCAGGTCCCATCCACTGAATATGGACACCAGTTAATCCATAATTAAACACCAGAATAGTCTTTGATTTAACCATGTACCACTGTCATAATCATCATAATTATTTCTACTTAATCACAAAAAATCCCATTATTAAAATCTCCACATTTTGATCATCTATACTAATTGAGTATTTCAGGAAACCATATATATCAATAAAGTGTAATATATTAAATTAAAATAAAAAATTCGAATACTATACTTGAGCCTATACAAAGTTCCCTAGGATCTAGGGCATTTCTCATTAGGTCTTGTGCCTCCACCAACGGTAGCCCCCACCCCCCAGCATAAACAAGCCAATTTGTGCGCAGTTACTTGTACGTAAAAAACCCATGTCAATTAATTAGCTAGCCCATTTTCTAACCATTTCAGTGGAACTAACTGAATCAACTAATGACTACGATTAGTAATTCCTTTTGGCACTTGGCGACTCAATAGATAATAAAAATAACTTTAGTGCATATGTAAACGAGACTATTACAAGGAGTTTAATTAATTAATTAGGTCTCCCGAATTATAATATTTCATACGAAAATAGACAAAAAAGAAAAAAGGTAAAGAAGATATACTTTATGTAACAAGTAAGAAACGAAGTAGAAGACCTTAGTTTTTGCCTAAGAAGGCTTATGTCTGAAGGATCTATGGTTTCACCTAACGGAGGAAAAACGACGTCATGGCAGCAATTGGCACTTATCAGCTATATAATTTGCAGTGGCCCGTCATTCCTGAGAGTGCAACAAGCCAGAAATACTTATCAAGTAAAGAACAAAAACTGAGTTTTCACACTTTAAAAAAGACGCACAAAAGAGAGATGGATTCTTGGGTTCGGGTTTTCATCCTCGTAGCATGCTTGTTTCCGTTGTTGGTCGAATGCAGAGTTCGCCATTACAAATTTAATGTGAGTTTACAAGCCCTTTTCTCTAATATTTCACATTCTAGAACTTTGACTTAATTTGTTTCACACTTTCACTTGCGCGGCATTAGTTCCTTCTATGCATTCACGGTAATATTACTGAAGGTGTAATGAGTCAGTTTTAGAAGAACTTTAATAGAATTCAAGTTTGATTATATGATAGTTTTGTGTGTAATATATATATATATATATATATATTATATTAATTATTTCATTTATTGAGTTGAGAGTGGAACCTCCAACTTTTAAGTGTTCGTTGATTTGTTAAGTGAATAAACCAAATTCAAACAATTTTTAATAATTGATCTTGATTCAAACTCAAGTAGTTTGGCCCATTTTTGTCCCATGAAGTGTTATTTAATATTTCAGCAAAAATTTACTCATACTATAACCTGTAAATTTTTTCTTTTTGCATATGACATGCATGACTGCAAATTCTTTAACCCCCAGGAAGTTTGTTTTGGTTTTGATTTTGTGGAATTTTTTTCACTGTTTTTGATAAGTTAGTTCCAACTTCAAACGTTAGTCCATACCAAGATGTTTTGCTATAATGGTAAAGTTAAGGTCTTAAAATTTTGAGATTTTAAATTTGAATATCATAAAAAATATAGGTGCTTATCTATTTATGTAATAATTGCTTGTTGTAAATTATTGATTGATAATTTTAAATCCATTGTTATTTAACAACTTCACTAAAAAAAATGTTAGCCCATTTGCTAATCATAACGAGTTGTTATATATTGTCTAAATGCATTGGCTGGCAAATGCTAATTCCGACGGTGATTTCAAAACTAATGCTAGATAAATTAGTATAAGCTATTCCAATTAGCTGAGTTTGTTGGCCTAAAATGCAAGCAAATTGTGGTAATAAGTCAAAATTATAAACACGTGGAAGGTACAACCATATATCTATTTCACGTTTTTCTTTCCGCTCAAAGATAATGACTAACAACATGCACATTTTCGACATTCCTAGAGTCTAATTTACAACTAATGTTGAGAATTTGTTTGCTTTTTGCAGGTGGTGATGAAAAATACTACTCTATTATGCTCAACCAAACCTATTGTCACTGTCAATGGAAAATTTCCAGGTCCCACTATTTATGCCAGAGAAGACGATACAGTGCTCATCAAAGTCGTTAACCATGTCAAGTACAATGTCTCCATCCACTGGTAAGCAACTTTAAAAACTTGAGAGAAACACATGAGCCTTGTAATACATGTTTAGTTGCTCCAAAATTGTTTTACTATGATTAATGTGTCTAATTCTCACTTTTTTTAAAAAATATTTCCCTACCTTTGGTAAGAAATCATTACAATTAATTCCATATGTATGTAAACATATATGTTATATCATAGAGTGTGAGACTTTGCTTCATGGCAAGAAAATTTACGAGTTTAATTTTGATGATGAATACAGGCATGGAATCAGGCAACTTCGAACAGGGTGGGCAGATGGACCAGCATATATCACACAATGCCCCATTCAGCCAGGGCAAAACTATGTGTACAACTTCACCATTACTGGTCAACGGGGCACACTCCTCTGGCACGCACATATTCTATGGTTAAGGGCCACCCTCCATGGTGCCCTCGTCATCTTGCCTAAGCTTGGTGTCCCATACCCTTTTCCGAAACCTGACCACGAAAGAGTTGTCATCCTAGGTGAGCCAGTAATAGAATATATTATGCTAGCCTTGCCTGTCTAATAAATGACCACGCATATCAATGTAGTAATCTTCAAATGTTAAGTCAAATTGTGTGGAAAGGTGCTATTATAACTTATAGGGGGGTCGGTTTTCTCAAATAATTGATTTTCAATCAGGCGAATGGTGGAAATCAGACACTGAAGCTGTCATCAACGAGGCTATGAAATCCGGTCTGGCACCAAATGTGTCCGACGCTCACACAATCAATGGCTACCCGGGGCCTGTCCCAAATTGTCCTTCCACAAGTAAAACTCAATTCAACTAAGAAAAGTCTTATCAAATTTGTCGAGGATATATCATTCCATGGCGCCAATTATCAAACATTTGATTTATGTATACTGCAGGTGGCTTCACATTAAGTGTTGCACCCGGAAAAACCTACTTGCTCCGCCTGATCAATGCTGCACTCAATGAAGAACTCTTCTTCAAGATTGCAGGCCACAAATTGACTGTGGTGGAAGTGGATGCCACATATGTAAAACCCTTCAAAACGGACACAATCCTGATCGCCCCAGGGCAAACAACCACCGCAATCTTGACGACAAAACAAGGCGTCGGCAAGTACATGATGGCGGCGTCTACCTTCATGGACACTCCGGTGGTTACGGTGGACAACATGACAGCCACCGCCACATTGCATTACACAGGCACACTTTCAAGTTCTCCTACAACTTTCACTAGCCCACCAGCCAAAAATGCTACCCCAGTTGCCAACAATTTCATCAGCTCCCTCAGGAGTTTAAATTCAAAGAAGTATCCTGCAAAAGTCCCAAAGAAAGTTGATCATTCTCTGTTTTTCACTATTGGGCTGGGGATCAGTCCATGCCCGACGTGCAAGGCTGGAAATGGAAGCCGTGTCGTGGCAGATATAAACAATGTCACATTTGTGATGCCTACCATTGCTCTTTTGCAAGCACATTTTTTCAAGATTAAAGGAGTTTTCACCACTGATTTTCCAGGGAACCCGCCATTTTCTTTCAATTATACAGGTAGCCCGCCATCGAATTTAGGGACTACAAATGGGACAAAGCTTTACAGGCTACCTTATAATTCCACAGTTCAAGTGGTTTTGCAAGATACTGGGATAATTGCTCCTGAAAACCATCCTGTTCATCTGCATGGATTCAATTTCTTCGCAGTTGGCACAGGACTAGGAAATTTCAACCCAAAAACAGATCCTAAGAACTTTAATCTTGTTGATCCTGTGGAGAGGAACACAATTGGAGTGCCAACCGGTGGATGGGTAGCCATACGATTCCTGGCAGATAATCCAGGTAAACATTTAATGCTGTGACCTTAAACACGAGTTTCACCCATTTTATGTGACGAAATTAAGAAACACCAAAAGTTTTGTGTCTATCCCTCACATCTTGCTGTGTGAGAGAGCACCATGCAAATATGTTTAAGAGAAACACGTGAAAAACAGACCAGCAACATCGGACTCGATATTGCTTCTGCTCATTTTCTTGTTAATTTGTACTCCCACTTTTTCTGATTGCATTTGAATGAAATTTCAAATTTTCAGGTGTTTGGTTTATGCATTGCCATTTGGAAGTGCACACAACATGGGGGCTAAAAATGGCTTTCTTGGTGGACAATGGAAAGGGCCCTAATGAGTCTGTTTTGCCACCTCCTAAAGATCTGCCTAAATGTTGAATGTGAATACAGATTATTTCTGAGTTTCAGCTACAAATTGGAGAACAATTTTAAGGCCAAGGAAGGAGAGGCAAACGATTGAATCATGGACTTGAAGAAGCAAACAAGAAAGAAAGAGAGTCGTCCCACATAAAAAAAAAAAAGGAGAAAAATAGTTAGCATGAGTGCTCAGGCAAAGCTCAATTTGTTGCTTGAGTAAAGAAAATTTTTGCTCAAGCTGACATCAATAATTATACATTGTATGTGTTATTTTTTGTGGATTTATATAAATATTCTGCAAGATTTTACCCAGAAATATTCACTTACAATGATTCAAGTTATCGGATGCGTGTGTGCATACATGTGAGGTTGAACAATTTAATTAATTATTAAACCTTGAAAGTTGGATAATTGGAAAAATCAATTCCACATTACACGAAATTACCAAGATAGATGTAATTGTTCACGCAAGTTACTCTTTGCTGCAACTATTTAATTAAATATAATCTTCAAATATTCAGTCACAGAAATTGGAGCTTATATACTGCAAATTCACTTTAGCAAATGCCCGTTCTCTTGGGGCTTTCAATGGACTAAGAGGCAGCAGAAATAGTAACAGTTTTGGGCTCCTAGGCTTCTCATTTGTTACTGGACTGAATCCAGCTAGTTTTGCCAACTAGGTCAAAAATAATAATAATAAAAAGAATCCCAGAAGAGAAGAAAAAGGTCTGTGGTAAGATCATATAATTCTACTGAAACTAGTTCTAAATTTACTAATATTTCTTATGAGAAACAATCACTAATATTTTTGTGAAACGTTTTCCTAAACAAAAAAAAAAAAGAATTTGTATTATTTACTAAGTTTATAAGTTTTTGAAAAAAAAAAATGGTAGAAGAAATGGTGATTAAAAAATAAAAAGTGTACTAACATTAGTTAATTCCAGAAATAGTCGTGAACTTATATATTAGAGTACCAATTAGCTTGTGTATTTAGACCATGTCTAACATATCAATTTCAAAAGTTATATATTGACATATACTGTCAAGTAAAAATATATTTCTTTGAAGAAAAAACACATGCACGAACTTGCACTAACCTTTTAATATTTAAGTGAGGAAATTTTACAATTAATGTATAGATGAAATTGTTGCTTTGAGTTATATTATAAAAAAATTATATACCTTTGGCCAGAGAGAAGCATGAAATAATACATATTTGTTATGTTAGACAAGTGAATACTTCGTAAAATGGAACAATTAACATTTTAGTGATGCCAATTAGTTCAACTTCTCATATTTATTTTTCAAATTACATTTATGCCCTTTCAAATATATATTGAATAGACTCAAAAAAAAAAAAGAATGAATTACTCTTAATTATTTTTATTTTTGCTATTGCTTTTTCTATTTCTTAATGGTAAGACAGAAAAGCCGTTGTAGAACAAGAGGGAAATACATGTTAAGAAATTAGAGCAACAAAAGCCAAAATAGACGATGATGAATTTTGTTGGTTACTAGGTAGATAAATGATAAAATAAAACTAATTTAATGTATTCCATAATTCCTTCCAACCTGTAATAATAGCCCATATGCGTGCACCAACTCAATAACATTGTACTCTTTTTTTTGGAAATGTGGAATCTTTCCACTTGTGGAAAGTCCAGCTTTCTTTTATACTATACCACTAACTTTCATTTCCACACGGTTTCACTTAAGAAATCATTTCTCCATCACATAGGAATGGGCAAAAGCCCTTTTCTTTTTTTCTTTTTTTCTTTTTTTTCACCTTTATTTGGTGGAATAAGATATACTGCAACAATTTTCTAATGTTTAGAAGGTTGTTTGATAAAAAAAAAAAAAAAGAAATCAAAATATTATAATATGTAAAATTCAACTATGAATTTTAATATTGAGATATGCTTTCCACAGAAGGACCAACCTACAGTCCCAAATTTTAACAGCTAAATATAAATATTCAAATATAGCAACCACTGTATAGTTATTTGTTTTTGTCAATACATACATCCAATAATTGGAAGCAAACCTTTTTCTTGGCCAATAATGTCCTTATACACAAACATACACTAATTTAAATATTACAATTTATCCGTATTCTGCTGAATTCTACTCTTCCGTATTAATGCTTGAATATTTGTACTTTTAGTTGAGGTTTACACTAATCACCACCTTCAAAGTGAATAATGACAATTTATTGTCATAAAAGCAGAAATTTTTCCTGGAAAAAAAATGGAAATTTCTAATGATTCCTTGAAGTTTGGACCTCATTCAAGTAAAATTGACCATAATGAAAGAGGATGCAATTCCTTTTCTTAAACATTTTTAGTGTACTAATCATCAATCCATATTATCATGAGCAGGGCCCTACTTCTTAAATTCAATGATAAGACGATTCTGTTTCTTATTCTAACGAACACAATGTCATTATAATGGACTTTGTTCTTTTGTAGTTGAACTCCTTTGCTTATCTTTAAAATCCCATGTGTATAATTGAAACTTCATTAAACCAAAACTAGGATGCTTTTTAACTTAGACAGAATAATTATATGGGAAATTAAAAATTTAGATGGATAAACACCAGTCATGAATTTGGATTTCATTAACATTAATCCCTTGTGTTAAAAGTAAGAAAAAGACTTGTAAGATTATTCCCAAAACGAAGGTTTTGTGCATATTACATGCACAGAGAAGAAACTAAATGAAAAGAAAAAATGAGCCTAATAATAATAGAAAGCCATTGCCAGAAGTTTTCAGGATCAAAATGTGCCCAAGATTCCTCATCTTGTTAATGCAATTACATTTATCCACATAAACAAAGCACAGTAATGGCAGTTTGTCCTTTTTCTGCATTTGATCAGGCAGCTCCCCTCTTTTTCTCTCTCCATAATAAAAGTTTTAGTCAGCTGCAGCCCCCACAGAGGCCTTCCAACCAATCTTTCACCAACACCATTGATCTGTCTGGCTCTCTTACTTTCTCTAATGTGTTTTCTGCTCTGAAGATCCTTCCCTCTAACAATCAAGTACAATTAACTTGAAGGCATAGATTTGCTTCTACAAACTCAGTAACTCAATTTTTCGCTTATGAGTTTTGTCTTTAAACTTCTCTCCTTTGGGCTTTAGCACTAGCAATAAAGGAAAAAGGAGATCTTTATTTCTTAGTTTTATTTCAACCCCTTGTAGATTCAACTGTGTCAAATTTACTTAACTGTTCCATCTTTTTCCTCTATAGTGTTCTTCATCAAGACTGCAGTTCTATCAACTTTTTTGACAGCTTTGTTTTGTTTTTATGTTATTGGCATAGGTCCTCTCAGTCTTTCTATACTTTTACTTTGTCCTCTGTGTTCATCTGCATTTAGTTCTGCAGTTTGAAGAATTCCAATTTCCATCATTCCCAAGCAAGATCCACTTTTTTCAGCAGTTTCTTGAATTTTCCTTGGGTTTAGGAAAGGTAGGAAGCCTTTCCTAGATTCCTCTCCATGTGTCCAAAAGTATTCAGATTCCCCTCAAGTGCTTGCTTGACTTAATGCTCATCTGATCATAACTTATCTCTACTTCTCTGTATCTCCTCCCCTGTATCAATTTTGACTCTTTTCATGAACTTGAGGAAATGAACACAGAAATGGGACTTCTGACTCCTGCATCATGTCTCAGGACTTCAAATTGGTTGTTTGAGGAGAATAAGGTGACCCAATGGACTGCTGAGGAGAATAAGAGATTTGAAAATGCTCTTGCATTATTCGACCAGGATACTCCGGATCGGTGGCACAATGTGGCCGCCATGATCCCTGGAAAGACGGTAAGCGATGTGATCAAACAGTACAGGGAATTGGTAGAAGATGTCAGTGATATAGAAGCAGGGCTGATACCAATACCAGGGTACACTAATAATCCATTCACTTTGGAGTGGGTGAGTAATCAAGGCTATGAGGGCTTGAAACAACTTTATGGTCCAGGTGGGAAACGGAACTCCTCAACTCGGTGTTCTGATCAGGAAAGGAAGAAAGGAGTGCCTTGGACTGAGGAAGAGCACAGGTAAAAAAATTTTAATAATGTTGTAATGAATTTAAGTTTGTTATACTTTATAAAAATGTTTTTGTTCAAATGTTAAGAACGTATTGCATGTTGAAGGGTAATCAATCATACTCTGGGATAAGATTTTTTTTCATGTGATGTTCTTTTGTCATTTCCCTTTTCCCCTGCTAGTGGTGATGCTATATTATATACTGATGTTGAACCCTCAGGCAATTTCTGTTGGGGCTGAAAAAGTACGGAAAAGGAGATTGGCGAAATATCTCCCGCAATTTTGTAACCACGAGGACTCCAACTCAGGTTGCTAGTCACGCCCAGAAGTACTTTATCAGGCAGCTTTCTGGAGGGAAAGATAAGAGAAGATCAAGTATACATGATATCACAACTGTAGATCTTAACGAAACTAAATCTCCTTCACCAGACAAAGATAGGCCTCATTCACAAGACAAATCAAACTCAGTACAAAATTCGGATATAGATGGTTTGGTCGGAGCAACATACAATTTGAACCAGACAAATCCAGGAGCAATGATGGGGTTCAGCCCACCAAATAGCGGCTTAATGATCACTCATCTTCAAGGGACTTCTTCATTTGGGCTACATCTGATTAATCCACATGAAGTCCTGTTAGAACTTCATGGTACAAATTTCCAGATGCATCCCACCAGACATAGTTAAATTCAGAATCCCCTGGCACATGTCGATATGTTAATGAATGCTCTCAAGTTAGTAAATTTCACTCAAGAACTTGTAATAGATACACTTGACATTATCAAGTGATACACCAAGTCCATTTCCTAAACCTTGAACCTTAGTTGCCAACTTTTTGTCAAGGGCTTCTTGATTAATCATATGACATTTTGCAGATGAAGCTAGTGTGCCTCAATACCATTTTTTTGTTTTTTGTTTTTTTGTGGAAAAGTTTCTCATGGGACACAAAAAACTGTGCTATGGTTAAACGACAGTGACGCGACATATTTTCAAGAAAAATATCGTACTTCCAAGTTCACACAAGGTAATAAGGTTCTTTGGAAATGGAAGGTGCTTCACTAGAAAGCTTTAACTAGTGTCTGTAAATATTACTATTGTTCATCACAGATAGCTAATAATTGAACTACCATTTGTCCAGATAGGTCACTGTAGTTCCTCCATTTGAACATGCAGTTCTTTATGAGCATCTGCCATTTGTTATAAAACCATTTAAGCATTTTGGGTTTACCATAATATGATATGCCCTTCCTCGACAGAAAATAATAAAGAGTAACTTCTAGGTTGGATGAGGGTGTTTTGACCACTCAATACATGTATAATTTTTGTGTTTTCAGGGAATTTGTAGATAGAAGAGAAAACCCTGACTTGGATAACATGGCCTATGTTTCTGATTCTGAATCCAAATTTGCTGAACTAAAACGCATCTTGGAGACAATATCTTGCAGTCTGCTTGCTTATTATTCCAACCTGGTAGATTGTTACGATTTTTAGCTATTTGACGACTAACCAACACAATCATCTAATGTTTAGATCTATTTTTCTTTTTCTTCTCTCTGAGATGATTGTTCCTCCAATTTTCGTCATTGTTACTTTCTAACTTGGAGACTTGCAATATATTATCTTAAAAATATTCTTGTTGTTTTGATTAACAGTTACTCGATGGAAGTCTAAGATAGCATATCCAAATCTTCCGTAAAGCTTTTTATGAAGAAAGGTTTCCAGGGTGTTACTAAAAATACCATAGAAATTACCATTCTTGAATATCTCTAAACAGTTGCTGAGATTCTCATTTCTGAGTGGGTTAGAATAGTTGTAACCTCAGATTTTCCTTAAAGTGCATCTAAAGTTAGAATCGACCCCCTAATCAAGTAGAATATGGAACTTAAGTCGAATAATTGAATCATTTGACAATCTCTCTGTGAGATAATGCTATTGTTAACATGTCTTGTTTGTAAAGTAAGTAAAAATATACTTTGACCTTTCGGCATGAATCTAAAGAGAACCATCGCCAACTCTATTTAGTGGAAAACAAGCATTACAAGCATGATTTTTGCCCACAAGTTTTCTGGTTCAAACCCAATATGTTTTCCAGCAACAACTACAAAAATGCATTCATTCACTCGAATTCAAAATTTCTCCATATTACTCTTCAATCTAAAGGACTTGAACCAACAATTCACCTTTCCTGTCATGCCACTCTCTGGTTGATCGCTAACTGGTGGTACTATTTCCATTACTGTTGCAACAGAATGAATCTTGAAAAGCCAATTGTCCACCCACATCTCAGGTCCCACCCACTAGCCAAAGAATTTAAGACAACAAGAGCAGCATAACCATTTCCACAAGCTCTTTTGGTAAATGACAAACTAACCCCCCTCTTTCTTTTTCCAATGGAGCAACTTTTTTGCAAGTTGTACCACTAAAAGAACTTTACTAGTTTGTTCTGATGTGATATTCCCCACGTATATTTAGACCATATACCTAATCTCACATCCCAAAAAGATTTTATGTTTGTGTTCTTTATTCTTGTTGCCGTTGTACTCGGATACCTTGCTTCAAAATGATCATAAAATGGTGCAACACTATTCATTGTGAAAAAGGAGAGAGAAAGCACAGGCGACTAGATCCTTGTAGCATGAAGCAATAGTACTTCTCTTGATGTCTTTATGGGTCCAAACCCAAATATGCACAAGAACAAATTTGGTGGGAGGTTAATACTTGTCATCAAAATGTTGCAATTAATGCCATGAAAAAATAGTAAATTTGGAGTCACATCATTTTTAATTATTGCAATTAATAAACAGTAAATGTGGACTCAATATATCATATTTTTGTTGAAAATATTTTATCCTATGTAATAATAGGTTGTGTTATAAGTTATATTAATTGATGTCCATCACTTCTAACTTAATAATATTTCTACATTTCCAAAGACTTTTGTCTTTATTTTGTCAAAATATGTAGTATGCTCGTATATTAATTATGGTTGTATAAATAAAAAAGAGAAGAGTGTATCAATACAAAAAATTACATTTTGCTCTTCATTTTTACTTTCTATTTTTCAGCTCAAAAATATATTTTAGTTGTTGAAAATTTGCAACCATTATCCTCCATAACTAAACCTTACTTTCAACATAACAAGCTTTTAAAAATGATCCAACAAAGTGGTATCATAGTTTGGTTATAAAAGCCAGGTTTTTTGAGGAAAAAAACACAAGAAGAAGGTGGTGTAAAGAGAAAAAAGTATTGTTGTTAAAGTAAGTTGCAGCAGAAAAATTTCATGACAAACTCAAGCAATTTGCAGCAAGTTACTCTTCCAATTTTTGGAGGAAAAAATTATGAATTTTGGTATAAGAAAATGAAAACATTGATGGCATCTTTAAACTTATGGGAGCTTGTACAAGATGACTATGAAAATGAAGAAAAATGAGTAGATCTCACAGTAGCTCAAATAAAATAGTTGGAGAAAACAAAACAATGAGATGATGCAGCTTTATCCAAAATCCAACAAGTTATTGCAGATTCAATTTTTCCACGAATAATGAGAGCTAAAAACTCTAAAGAAGCATGGAATATTCTTCAAAAGAAATTTAGTGGAGATGAGAAAATAAGAACTATCAAACTTCAAACTCTTAGATGAGAGTTAGAAAATCTGAAAATGAAAGAGAAAGAAAACTTGAATGAGTTTCATTCAAAGTTTGTAAAATTAACTAATCAAATGAAAACTTATGGTAAAAAACCCTCAAACCAAAGAATGATTGAAAAAAATTGATATGTCTACCGAAGAGATTTAATTCTACTGTGACTGTTATAGAACAAACTAAGAATATTTCTCAAATGAATATTCTTGAATTGATGGGAGCATTAAAATCTTATGAAAAAAGGTTAGTTAGACAATTTAAAAAATCGATTGAAAATGCATTTTAATAAAAAATTAATGTGAATTTTAAGAGTCATGGAGAATCATTAAGTGATGAACAAAATAGATGACAACCATTTAGAGATGGAAGAATTGGTAAAGTAAAAGGAAGAGGAAAAAACTTTAGAGTTAAAGAAAGAGGAAGAGATTCTTATGATAAAAACCAAAATAACAATGAGAAGAAATGCACACATTATGAAAAAACTAGTCATAAGTATAAGGATTGTTGGTTCAAAGACAAGCATAAATGTCATAATTGTTATAAGTTTGGTTATGTCCAAAAAGATTATTATGTAAATAATCAACAACAAGCTAATTTTTTGGAAGAGAAAGAATGTGGAGAAAATATGTTTTATGCTTGTCAACCTGCCACCAATAGAAAGAATGGCATATGGTATATTGATAGTGGTTGTAATAACCACATGATAGGTGATAAATCAATTTTCTTGAATATAGATACCTATTTAAATTCACAAGTGAAAATGGGGAATAGTGTTCTTGTCGTGCCACAAGAAAAAGGAACAATTTGTGTTGAAACAAAGAGATGAACTAAATATATTCGTGTTGTACTTTTTATGTCGGAATTAAAGTAAAATTTATTGAGTGTTGGGTAACTTGCACGACATGGTTATGCAGTATATTTTGAAGGAAATAATTGCATCATTTTTGACACAAATGAACCAAAATAGATTTTGGCAATTCAAATGAAAAAAAAAACGAAGTTTTCCACTTACTGTCAACTATGCTAAAAATGTGGCAATTAAGGATCAAGTGACAGATGATTCATGGTTATGGCATTGGAGACTTGATCACTTGAATTTCCAAAGTTTTAAGCTACTTCAACACAAATATATGGTGCATGGACTCCCAAAAATTAAAGAAATGCAGTATGTTTGTGAAGGATGTGCCCTTAAAAAGCATCATTGACAATCTTTTCCTGAAAGAATTACTTGGAGAGCAAAGCAACCTCTAGAACTTGTGCACTATGTGGACCTATGTCTACACTTTCTCATAGATAAAACATGTACTTCATCCTCTTTATTGATGATTTTACTCATATGATATAAGTTTATTTCATGAAGTAAAAATCTGAAGTTTTTGGCATTTTTCGAAAGTTCAAAAGTTTTATTGAAAATCAAAGTGGTTACTCCAATAAAGTTCTTAGAAGTGATAATGAGTTCAATAAGTTTCGTAAAGAAGAAGGCTTTGAAAAACAACTCACAATTGGATATACTCCACAACAAAATAGAGTATCGGAGAGAAAAAATCAAACGGTGATGAAGATGGCAAAATCAATGTTGCATGCCAAAGGATTTTTTAGAAGTTTTTGGGCAGGGGCAGTTTATACGGTTGTTTATTTGTTGAGTAGATGTACAACCAAAGCCGTAATGTATAAAACACCTCTTAAAGAATGAAGTGGTAGAAAACCTTTGGTGAAGCACTTAAAATTTTTTGAATCAGTTTGTTGTGCTCAAATTTCGAAAGAAAAGAGGCAAAAACTAAATGAAACAAGTGAGAAATGCATTTTCATTACCTGTAGCAATAAGTCGAAGGGTTATTGCCTCTACAACTTGAAAAATAAAAGTATAATGAGAAGTCGGGATGTCATATTTGATGAGAATGCATCATGGAATTAAGAGACAAGTAAAATTGAGAAAGGAGCAGCCCTCTTTTTTAACAAAAAAAAAACACCTGATCACGGGTGGGGGGTTAAGGCAACGACCCCCAACCTGTATATATAACTAAGAAAATAGGTAGTACACAAAGTTTTACAATAATACGTGCATGTGTATAGAATCTATGACATTAGACTCTATGAAAGTAACTCGAGTTGTTCAACTCTAATTTGTCCCAATAACACTTCTAAGATCTATTGAGGTGTGAAAGTCTTTGAGGTATAAGTGTTGCAAGCTTCATTTGCCAAAAAATCAGCCACTTTATTTTCTTCTCTGTAAATGTGTGTGATGATGATGTTCATTTGACTCATGATATACTTTCTCTTTGCTAACATCTCTTGAAGTCTCCAATGTCCGTGTGATATGGAGAAAATGTGGTGAATGACTGTCTATGCATCTAGTTCCATCCAAAGATTAAAAATCCTTGTTCTTTAGTGTGTCCAAATCATCTATTTAGTGCAAAGACTTCAGCAAATATGTTATTCTGAATCCCAATAAAATGTTGAAATGCTATAATAACATTGCCCAAGTGATTTTTGATAACTCCACCTGCTCCTGCATGTCATGTTTGTTCTTTAGCTGCTCCATCGGTGTTGAGTTTAAACCATCCCATATTTGGTTGTTTCCATACTACCTGTTGAACCCTATTTAGATTCTCTAGTGAGAAGGTAAACTCAAAGTGTCTAGCAATTTTCATGTCTCTACGCCAAAGTTTCTTATTAAGCTTCTTGCATTTGAAAAGATAGTAAATGTGATTATAAACTTTCCAAATAATTCTATGAGTATGGAATCCTTTGTTTATGTATTTGGCATCATTTCTCTCTGTCCACAAGAACCAAATGATAAGGAGAGGAATTAAGATATGGATGTGTGAGGATTTAGTGTAGGGTGATGAAAATTTCCAATAATGGAAGAGTAGGATAGGGCTTTCTGTTTGTGGGTGTTGAATGTTAAAGAGGTTAGCAAAGTGTCTCCAAACAACTCTCGCTTGATCGCCCGAGATGAAAAGGTATGGCACTGACTCTAATGAAGAGTCACAACAAAAGCATTTAGAAGCAAATGCAAAGCCTTTTTTCTGAAGTCTGGTGTCCACAGGGATCCAGTTGTGTGTAAGTCTCCATAGAAAGATAGATATGGTGGGTATGAGACAAAGACTCCATAAATTTCCAAGTAGCTATCTTTTAGTTTTGCTGATCCTGATGAAGTTCCAAGTAGATGAAATTGAAAAGTCACCATGATGAGTTAATTTCCATCTCAAGATATTCTTAAATCCTCCAAAAATAAGTATTTTTAAAATCATATTAGCAATTGTTCTTGGGACATGATGTTTGAGTCTGTTTTCATTCTATGTTCCATTTCGCCAATAAAAATTCACTAAACTATAACCAGCTGCATTTTTGTGAAGAGTTGTTGCCAATGGTGCAACGCCTATCCAGTGATCAAACCAAAATGAGCAGCCTTCTTTGATGAGAAAAATCAAACTTCAGTAAGTGAGCTTGAAGAAAATGAAGAATTTGTGCCAAATATTTGAGGGGCAGATTTTTCATCTTCTAATGGCTCATCTTCAAGTTCAAGTTCAAGTTCTACTCCACTAAAAATGAGAAGGCTAAGTGATGTTTATACAATGGGCAATTTTTGTACAATTGAACCTAAAATTTTTGATGATGCAATCAAGGAAGAAGTTCGGAGAAAAGCAATGTAAGAAGAAATAAATATCATTGAGAAAAACAAGACATGAGAGCTAGTTGAAAAACTAACCAACAAAGAAGTTGTGGGTGTGAAGTGGATTTATAAGGTGAAATTGAATGGGAATGGTTCTTACCAAAGAAGCAAGGTAAGACTTGTAGCATAGGGATACACACCATAGCCTGAAATTGATTTTCAATAGACTTTCACTCTAGTTGCTCGTTTAGACACAATCTGAATGCTCATTGTATTTGCAGTCCAAGAAGGATGGTCATTGTATCAATTTGATATAAAATCCGTCTTCTTGAATAGAGAATTGAAAGAGAAAATTTTCATAGAACAACCACAAGATTTTGTGATCAAAGAAGAAGAAGATAAAGTCTACCAATTGAAAAAAGCTTTATATGGGCTGAAACAAGCTCCAAAAGATTGGTATAGCCAAATTAATTCATACTTTAATCATCAACATTTCAAAAAGAGCAAAAGTGAACCAAACTTGTATGTGAAAACTCAAGATAAGTTCACTCTCATTATTGCTTTACATATTGATGATTTATTATTTTGTGGTGATAATAAGAACATGATATATGATTTTAAGAATAAGATGATGAAAAAAAATAAATTAAATGATATGGAGATGCTCCATCACTTCTTGGGTATAGAGATTTATTAAAAAAATGATAGTGTATTTATTTGTCAAAGAACATATGCCAAAAATATTTTGAAAAAATTTGATATGAGTGATTGTAATTCAACTTTTATACCATTAGTTGTGAACGAAAAATTAAAGAAGGAAGATAGTGAGAAAAAGATTGATGCTATTTTGTATAGAAGTTTGATTGGCAATTTGTTGTATCTCACTGCCACAAGACCGGATATCATATTTGCCACAAGTTTGTTGTCAAGATTCATAAACAATCCTAGTCAAACTCATTTTGGAGTTGGAAAAAGAGTGTTAAGGTATATCAGAAGTACTTTGGTATCAAATATTGAAAAGGTTCCAAAATGAAGTTAGAAGGTTATTGTGATAGTGATTGGGCATGTTGTTTAGATGATATGAAGAGTACTTCTGATTACATTTTTTTTCTTGGTTCAAGTGTGTTTTCTTAGGCCATAAAGAAGCAATAATCTATTGTTCAATCCTCTACAAAAGTTGAATATGTTTCAGCAGCAACAACAACATCTCAAGTCATTTAGTTGAAAAAAATCCTTGAAGATGTTGGGAGAAAACAAAGTGTTGCAACTAAATTATTTTGTGACAACAAATCAACAATTGCAATGGGAAAGAATCCAATTTTTCACAGCCGACAAGACACATATCTATCAAGTATCATTTCATTCGAGAAGCAATTGAAGATGGTGAAGTGCAGCTCACATTTTGCAAGTTTGAAAATCAAGCTGCAGACATTTTTACCAAGACTATTCCTCAGGATAAATGAGAGAACTTCTTGGAGTAATGGATCAACACGTTAAGGGGGAGAAATGTTGCAATTACCTTAAATGTTGCAATTATTAATGAGTAGTCTAGCTTAATAATGCTTCTAAATTTCCAAAGATTTTTGTCTTCACCATATATTCATGTATTAATTATGGTTATATGAATGAAAAAGAGAATGGTGTATCAATACAAAAAATTATATTTTGCTTTTTATTTTTACTTTCTATTTTTCAACTCAAAAACACATTTTACTTACTGAAAATTTGTAACCATTATCATCAATAATTAAACCCTACTTTCAACATAACAAGTTCAAAAAAACGATCCAAAACAAGAAAGGTAAAATGAAGAAAGTGAGCCCTTAATGTGTATTATCATTACCTGACAAAGATTTTCGTAGTTGAATTAAAGATTCATAAACAATTGTAAACAGGGGAAATCTGAACTTGTTAATGGTGAAAGTTCATATTTCATAGCTCCTATCTATGCAGTAGTACATGCTAATGGTGAAAGATTCATATGGTTTGTTCATCTTTCTTTCCTTGTATATGGAAATCTTAGGTCAACAAGAGTGATCCTTTAAAATCTCTGGTACCAATTATTGCATTAGTTCCATGATTCATAGATGAACAATCATTGCTGATACTGATTGAACTAATAGTATAAGAGCAACCGCGAATGCATTGTTTACAACTAGTTGAGAATGTGCAGGACCAGAACAATAATACATCTTCTGCAGTCCCAGTTGTCAGCAACGTCAAGCTATAAGACAAAGGTATGAGAGCGACCGACATGACTTACATGGTATCACTGCTGGAAAACATTCCAAGTTGTCATTTCAACTTCCTTTAGCTAAGAAGAACAACAACTTCATATATAACTGGTAAACTTGGAAAGAAAGCTGGCATTAAGCCATTCTCTGCAGTACTGTATCTAGTATAATCAAGTTATCCAATGTATATCAAAACTTACTCTGTCTTGATTCTTTTGAGCCAAAAACCAGAACCAACTACAAGTTTGGTGACAATTTTCCCTCAGCGGATGGATATGACAAACAGTCAGAACGAACTTTCTAGTCAAAACTCCAACAAACCACAGAGCTACTACTAAAATTTGAGTTTCCCTCCTAATAACCAAGACATTAGTTGAACTGAGATCACGGCAGCAGGATCTGAATTCTTTTAGTACTTTTTTTTTTATCATTTTTTTATTTTTTTTGCTTTTTCGTAAATATTAGGATGATATCATTAAATGCTCATATGTGGAACATATATTTATTAACAATGTATATATTATTTTGAAGGATCTGGAAAGAAAAATTGTTAACATTCTTGTTATTTTATTCCAGATAATTTGAATCACTAAACAAAAAAAAAAATGTTATAAACTTTAAATTGTTATCTCATTTGACATCATGTTGAGAAAATTGTCTATTACTCAAGCATATTGAACTTTAATATGCTAACTTATTTAGCTTTTATATTAAATAAAAGGAATAAAACATAATTAAAGAATACATATATTACTTAAAAATGCCATGAACATGTAAACTTAAAAATGGAAGTAAAAATATACTATTGAAAATTGAAATAGCGCCTGAAATTTCCACTTTGAGTCTACACAAACATTCAAGATCCTACACTAAGTACAGGGAGCATCAAGTTGATTCCACAGTGCTCAAGAGGAAAACTTATACACAAAAGAAATAACCCAACCAAACCTATAGTCCTTTCTTTTCTGTTTTCCTGTTACACCAAAAATAATCTAAATCAATACAATGAATCAATGAGAATACAACCAACCATATTTCAGGTCAATATTCCGCAATGTGGCATATATTCGAGTAACCTACAATGCAGATACCTTGGAGGTCTTAATATCACACAGGCTTTCCAGAATCCTGATGCTCAAAATCAAACACATAATGTAGCATTACATTTCAATTGCAGGGGCCTGGAACAGACGCTGAAATAACCATTGGAATGGTCGCATGAACTCTGCTCTCTTCTTCCTCCAGAACCAAATGGCGGCATTATATTGTTCGTTCCGTATCTTCCGAGTAGCTGCCCTCCAATCATACTTCTCCATTTCTACACGTGCAGCTTTGCCAATTGTTTCTCTTAGTTCTCGGTTGTGCAGAAGAGGTTTCAGTTTGCTCAAACAGTCATCAAGATCCCCAGGGTTAAACAGATAGCCTGTTTTTCCCTGCTGATCTTCAGGAATGATGTCTGGGATTCCTCCAGCACGAGCAGCGATCACCGGAAGTCCAGATGACATAGCCTCCAAAACGACAAGCCCTAGTGTCTCAGACTCCGAAGGCATGACAAAAACATCTCCACTAGCATATGCCTGTGAAAGCTCTTCTCCTTGTAGCATCCCTGTGAATACTGCAGGCATGCCAGAGAACATCCGCTCCAGCTCCTCCCTACCAGAAACAACGATGCCCAATTAATATATAAGTTCATATTACACTAGAAGATCAATACTAGGACACTACCAGTCTGCGCATGCATATTTCTCCTTAGTTGCCATGTATTACAAGTGTAAGCAAGAATAGATGCAGTTGGGGATTCAATGTCCTTTTACTCCACCCTCCCCTAGAATCAACTACATGGTTAACTTAGCTGCTACCAATAGATGAATCCCTTCTTCTACTCATGAGTAATGATAGATGAAAATCTTGACCTTAGTTAATCATCTAAGCCGACAACCATATGACATACAGGTTACAGAAGCTTTAATGACTATTTTTACAGCATACAGGTTACAGAAGCTTTAATGACTATTTTTACAGCATACAGGTTACAGACAATTAATGACAAAGTAATATCCATTGAGGCCAGAATTAAAAATATGAATTGAAGGCAACATTGTGAAAATATATAAAGTGTTATTCCAACTTACCTGTATGGCCCATCCCCAATGAAAGCTATTCGAGCTTCTGGAAGCCTATCCATGACCCTGTTTCAAGTATGATATCTCCGTAGTCAATGCTAAAAGGACTATCACTCTCGAGGGAAGAATTTACAAGTTTAGCAATTTGACATTAACTTCTTCAAACAAAATAGAACAATACCTTTTGAGAAAATCCAAACTCTTCTCAACTCCAAGACGTCCTACATGAACTATCAATGGTCTGTTGGGTTCTCCATTGCTAATTTAGGAAGAAATTTTGTTAATGAAAAATTGATCGTCATAATTCAAGTTGATTGAAATCACAGAGATAAACAGTGTTTCACACCTCAATCTTAATCTCATTTCCTGGGAGCGAAACCGTGGATGGAAGCTCTCAGAATCAACACCCTTGTTCCAGAGGCGTATCCTGTTAGCTGAAAAATTGCAGAGAGAAAGAGAGAGACATAGTTGCACGTCAATACAGTTCCCATCTACATGAAAAAATGTGATATACAAGTAGCACAACATGTGAGAAATATGAAGAGATAGAGTGCTAAATGATTTGATATCTTCTAAAGAATGAAGACTACGTAAAAAAAATTCTTCACACATCAGTGAGATCTGTTCGTAGAATAATTAAATAGATTTAGACGTTAAATTTCACCTGCAGTCACCCTAGCTGCTTCTAGATCCTTTCCAATGGCAGCAGAAGGCACCAGTGTAAGATCAGCAGCTCCATGCAGAAATTCTGGCAAAAGATTATTCAATCTTTGTTATAATCCACAACAAGAAAATCCGCAGAATTAGGATAGGAGATAAGCCTCACACACTTATAATTAACCACATTGGTTTGACCAGCCAACTGAAGGTGTATCTGGGGATATATCTGTAAAATACAAACTTAAATCAGCACAAAATCCCAATTGGATGTATTTAAGAAAAAGTGAAACCAAGCAATATGTTGGAACTTTATTGCCAGAAACTATTTGGCTGTTACATATAACTGGACTGGTGTTTATAGTTTACTCACTCCATATTGTAAAATTCCACTTTATTTTGTAAAAATCAATATTATGTAGTATTATGACACTGACATATGGATAGTTTTTATTTGTAGCCCTAATTAAGTTCAAAATCAATCACCATGAGAAATTGTTCTTTGTTTCCTTGTTTCTTTTCCTTTTTCTTTTTTTCCCTTCTTCTTCTTCTTTCTTTTTCTTCTTCTTGTTTTTTCTCTTTTGGGTGCAGGTATACAGTGGAAGCATAATTCAAAGTTAAACTTTTAAGTGAAGCAAATCTTCAAGAAGTCCAAAGAGGCAAAGTCTAGTAATAATTCAAGACTGGAGTGAGTTTCATAGTAAGTTACTGAATATTGACATAAAACGCAGAGAAATAAATCTGAAAGCAATCGAAAGATTTAACATACACAGGAACATGGGTGTGATATGACATCACGATTGGTACAGATAGTAATTTCGCAATAGCAAGAGCGCCAAAGACCTGCATACATGTAGAAACAATCAATGAAGCAACACAAGCCAATTCTTCTTTCTTAAGATGTTCCGACAGCAAAGACAAGATCTTACTCTATGAAAGAAGCAGTAAAAGAAGCAGATCATGAAATATACCATAATGCCAGGAGATGATGCATGTATGATGTCAGGCTTGAATTGGGCAACTGCTGAGATTATTCTTGGGCTGAGTGCTAGTGACAGGGGTACCTTTTGGTACAAGGGACAAGGGAAGCTGCCAATGCATTTTTTCATCAGATAAAGGTATTCAAAATCCAGAAAAAGATATATATATATATATAATTAAAAAAAGATCAGACCAAGGTAGTGTTTACTGACAAGTAGCTGACAGAAAGTCACATCAATTGATATCATATCATTTTACCATCAGTTGATTTGATCAAGAATAAAGAATGAATAATATCATGTCATCTTGACCAGACAAGAACTCAAAAAACTAACCTTCTTGATCCAATCAATTGAGCTCCATAAAATTCCTGAGGCACTCCTTCATGCGTTGTCACAACCATGACCTGTACCCAACAACCAAAACGACAATTAAAATTGATTTCATGGAATTATCTAATCACATATCAATTCCTGTCTACATTCTTGCTGATTTAGAAACATCATTTCATATATAGACAGATAAAACTAATTATCTCAGCCTAATTATGTAAGGTAAAGGAACCTAGGAATGGAAGCCAAGAAAGGGAGAGATATAGTGTATGGCACAAGCCTGAGAGCTCGTTGGATGCAAGAATTGTCCCCAAAACCAACAAGCGCAACCAAAACTTGGACTCTAAATTCCACTTTCCTTAAAGGAATATTCAATGGTTGCACATGAATTTTTTTTTCCAAATAAGTTGTTCACTTTTCCATTCTAATTCCATGCAGGAACGTGGCATCACAATCAGCCTTCCATAGAAGGCGACATCATCTATACGCGAGATTGCCTCCAAACCCACCTAGTGCAACATGAAAATGGGGCTATAAACCACTTGCCAAAAGGTAATCCAATGGTTGCACATTGCTCACTAGCATATAGTTATTAAGTTGTTTACTCTTTTCATACTTTTTCCATTTTGGATGGGGTATTGCATACAGAATATCATGAGTGGGAGAAGTAAAAATGAGGTCTGGTTCTGTGAACTTATGAATGAAGAAATAGTTTCATGTGTGAATCACCTTTTCTCCACAGAAAATGTGAAGGTAAATAAACTCACTAGGATATTTAGTTCAGTCTAACAAAACTAGATATGAACGGGTGCTAACATCTCTAATTAATGAGTTAAAAAGAGCACAAACAATAGAACATACCTCATCCCCCATTTCACGTAAATATTTAATGAAATTCTGGAACCTGTTTTTATATCCGGAGACATAACTGCATACAAATTTAAAATATTTTAAGTACCCAAAAAAATTTTCCGTTCTAAAAAAATACGATAATGCAGGAAAAACCAAGGCATAATTGCTCAGTAAATCTAGAATAGATATTGAATGGAGCATGCATTCAAAGCATAAAATAGGAAAATGATGATAAATAAGTAGTAGAAGTAATGAAGGGCAGTAAGTTTAGTGACTTAGCCACTTACAAAGAATCAATCTTTCATTAAGCTGATTGATGTGGATTGCAAATCATAGGTTAAACGAAGAACAAACAGAAGATAGAGCGGCACAAACATATTTAGTGGTGATCAAAACAAATTATATCCAACATATGCAAGGGACAGCACAGAGTAAGATTATAAAGCATACATATATTATCTTCATTAAATTGCATATCATAAAAGTTCAACAACAGCTAGTTTAATTGTCAAAGATGGATGAAAGAGAATAAATAACTCAGATGAACAGATACTTTTGCAGCATGAACATTACTTATCCAGCAGGGACAAGAACCTAATGAAGATTAATATGTGGGCATTAAGTTGCAAACAAAACTACAAAAATGCATTCTGCTAGTGAATAAGAAGGATATCTTAAGCTTATGGAATGCTAAAATAGCAAGCAAAAAGAGAAAATTGAGAACTGTCCGGCAAAGTTAAACAAAATAACATCACACTATTGGGCAGATAACCAGGATCCATAGTGGAGCTGAATATCTAGCCTAGAGTAGGAAAAAGGGCAAGCAGCTGGTCACAAAATTAAGGAGTCAATGAAGGTTCACACTTCACAGCCGATATCTACAATGAGATGTGAAGCCATTACGTTGAAAACTAACAAGTTTTTATGGACATCAATTCATTATAGCAAAGCATAATACCTTACTAATGACAAACAATTAACTAAATCATGTATTTTATGAAATTACTCCAATAAGGAGCAAGATCTTCCTTCACCATCAGTGTCAGTGTGTCACGATCAAATTAAAGACAATAAAATCCTTAATTTCACTAAACTACAAAGTCATTTCATCAAACAGAAAGAACCATCCGCTACCAGAAACTCAAAGTCAACAGGGCCAAAAAACTTGCCAGCAAAAACATCATAAATGGCCTCAAAGTCACAAGAAATGCACCCATGAAACACTAATACATGGCCAAAATGAAAGACTCACGAAAAAGGAGATGGCTCAACAAAGAGAGCAATACGCCTAGGCCTAGAAATCATCTCAGATTCAAGAAAAGGAGGAGGGTTCTCATCTTCCTCTTCTTCCCTATACTCCGTAATAGTCATGTTGCTCCTAGTGCTAGCTGCGATAAAGGGTCTCTCACTAGAGGATCTTACTTCGAAGGCTCTCAATTCTTTACTCCTTTTGGACCTCTTACACCGCGAAGACTGATTCTTTTCACAAATTAGACTAATGGGTTTTCTTAATCTTGATGTAGAAAAGCAAGAAACTTTGGAAGCAAAGAATGTAGGAGTATATGTATAAGAGCAAGAAGAAGAAGAAGAAGAAGGGGAAGTAGAGGCAGAACAGGGAGGAGGAGAGAGAGCACGATTTATAGAGAGAGAATAAGTGGACATCATGATGGTTTGGGTTGATGGTGTTAAATACTAGTACTACTGTGTTAAATTGTTGGATTGGGTTTTGTTTTTTTTATTCATGAATTCTATAGGGGGTAGTATTTGAGTTTGTTGATGCAAGTGATGTTAGGATAGAGATAAAGGAATGCGAGGGGCCACGGAAAGGGGACTCTCCCAAATCCTAATGGATATTCTTTTTCGGGAAGGGAGTGAGGGGGACGGCCTGGCGGGAGCTCGGGAATAATTGGAAGATCAGAGAGGATATGCTCTGCCTCCAATCAATGGAGGAAGATGCAGTATTTGCGTATTGCATTTTTGTGGGGTCATTTTGATAATACAGAAGACTTTGGGAATATTTTATAAATTGGCAACTAACCGCTCATGCTTCCTCAAAATAACCAAGGCTGCGATCTGGCTATTCCATCCCATAAAATAATATTTTATTATTTTTTTAAGAAACTAATATTTGTTTGATATTTAAAAAATCTGAAAAATTATATATCTCTACCTATCTAAAAAAAAATTTCCATTAAAGAATCATCCAACCAAAAAACATATCATATCAAATATTATCATTATATTTTTTCTTAAAAAAAAATCAAAACCCATTAACAAATTTATTTTTTTAATATTTTTTTATGAAACAACAAGTCAACCGAACACCATCTTAAAAGTTATATCACATCAAAATCATTATTACACTTTTTCTCGAAAAATAAAATCCATCCAAATACATATTTAATTTTACTTCTCATGCCTCACAAATTACTTTTCTCACTTCTTTTTAAAAAATAAAATCAACACTTAGAAATGGATGTTCCATTAAATTCCTTTTGTTGTCAACTTATGTACTCAAGTTTAACTATTTCTAAATTTTGGTTGCCATTCTCCCGAAATTAGGAAAGTATAAAATGGAGACATTATACTCTAATTTAGTTTAGTTGGAACCAACTCCTTGTAAAACTTTCACCATATTCTTAAAATATTAACAAATTATTATGATAAGTACTTAAAAAAATTTAATCAATAACTTCTCATCTAGTCAAAGACAACTAAAAAATAAATAAAAATTATATTCTGTATAGCAATAATGATCATTTTTATTTGAATTAGTTTTTATTATCTGTATAGTTGATTTAGTACTTGTAATATAAAAAAAAAGAGAAATTTCACAAAATCCACTATATCGAAATGAATTTTATTGTGATTGACGAGGTTTATAATATTTATAAGAGTTCAAATTGTCAAATATATCTAGTTCAAATAGTTCAAAAGTATAAAAATCTTATCAATACATTCACTCTAGTATATTACTATAGTAGAATTGTAGCCCGACTTTATTCAAATATTTATATATCAAGTTTTTCTTCCAATTTTGCTAAGTGTATCATTCATTACGTCTTTTTATACTTTTAGTTCTATTTAAACATTCTTTTATTTTAGTTCTAACTTATAATTCTCTAATTCTAGTTCTAATTTAGAATATTCTATTTTATTCACATTAAAAATTTATTATTCAATCAGATATTATAAAGGAGTTAGACGGTAATATTCTCATCACTCATAAAATCACCACCTCAACCATGAATTGCTATGAAATTATTTTTTAAATAATTGAACCAAACTTAACCTAAGGTACCTGGAGTTATAGATGAATAAACAACATAAATTAAAAGACATGGGAAATTATGGTAGCCAAAATTACTATGAAAAGAAAAGTTGACAGCAGATACGGTGAACTAAAAACGTGGAGTGAGATGTCCGCACGTGATTATGGGACAAGCTACTTCGTATTGTCCTTGACATTGATCTCACTTGAGCCCCTGTCTATTTGTTTGTTTCACGTTAATTATTTTTTTTAAGAAAAAAAAAATATTAAGTACTTATATTTAAATAGTTATCTTCATGAGGTCAAATTTTAAATAAATAAACTTGCTGCTTTCAACACTTTTTGTTTGGACTTTTTTTTAGCCTCATGTAGCTTATTTTTATTTATAATTTGCTTCTTTTAGGAAAAAACAAATTCTAATATGGAGCCATCAGAATCTTTTTAAATTATATCTGCATTAATAATAAATCAAAAGAAGCAGTTAAATTCCGGATGTGTATATGTCCATACAAATTAAATAGAAATAGGAAATCCAACACAGGGAATTAAACTGAAATAAAATGTTTGGGATTAAAAAAAATCAAAAATTTTGAAATAATGATTGGAACTCAAATAATTCTATTAATGAGATAATTTGTTAAAAAGTCACGAGTCACATTTTATATGTCAAAATCCCATTCTTTTTTTTTTTTTGAATAAATTTTTATAGTCTTATCAAACATGTTGATTGATTTAACCAATTAATTTTTTAAATAATATCATAAGATTTATGAGATTGTAGGTTTCAAATTTATTTATTTTTAGTGTTGATGTTATTTTATTTTTATAATAGTTTCATATGCTAGTATTAATTTTTTTAATATAATTATTTATTTCATGAATTTAAAATTTAAATATAACGAATGATGCATATTATATAATCTCTTGCGAAAGAGAATAAAGAACTTTAATGCCTATGTCAAAATGTTTTATTTTTCTCATCTAAAACCATATATTCAATGTAGCTTCCAATAATATTTATTTGTCATTAGCTCAATTATTGTGGTTCAATCAGCAAAATGGCATGATTAAATAGAGAAATTGCGTGTGAAAATGCCAACTTGAAAAGGGCATAAGTGGCATTACATCACGATATATTCTTTTGAATATCCTCTCCTTTCTCATGTATTTCTTAATCATACGCATCCATACATTGTACATTGGCCAACTATATAATAGTATAAGGTTTGACTTTTTGCGTAATTTATTATTGAAGAGTGTAGTAATATTTTTGTCCATACTCACTGATTAAGTATTTTGTTGGGATTAATTTATAAATATGGAAATTAGGTGGTTTTGATCATAATAATGGTCTTTAGTTGCTTGCATCGTTTGCCACCTTTTGGACCCTACCCAGGTTGTCAGCTTCCAACTTTAAAATTCATGATTTACTTAAGGATGTCGTAAAGTGATGTTAATATGTTATCAAGTGTTACATGAAACTTTTTGTCGTATATTTGCTACTTTCATATATTACTAAGTTTAATGGTTAATATGTTATCAAGTGTTACATGAAACTTTTTGTCGTATATTTGCTACTTTCATATATTACTAAGTTTAATGGTGTTGTAAATTCTACATTTGAGCTATATACCCCCCCCTCCCCACACCCTATATAATATAATTAGGTACATATTCAATACATATCATCAAATATATTTATATATATATAATATATGATTATATATATATATTCAATACATATAATTGAGTATAGTTTATTTTATTTCAAGTTTAACATATAATCTATTGATTTGTCTTATTTTATGTCTCTCTTTCTTACTTAAACTTTTTAAGAATTTTTTACATCAAGCCAATGACGTCCGGCTCAAGCGCTAAATATTGAGTTGGATTAAAATTTGGATATTTATCTAATTAAATATTGTTAATTTCACCCTAATTATTTCTAAAAACTAAAGATATTTCATTGAATTTCTAGTGGTGAGTTATGAAATATGAACAAGGGACTATAAGAGAACAAGAAGTCTTTTTTTTTTTTTAAATTCTAATCCTATGGCTTTATTTGTTTACAAGAACATGATGCAATTAATTAAGTCAAATTAGTTGATTACAAATGGAAATTGTTACTCAAATCATGAATCTCATTGTTACCAAAACACATTCTATGAGACTCTTTTCTTTTATTTAGATAATCAACTACTAGATATTCATGAAAAAAAAGATACAACTTTAGTTTTTCTTTTGTTTATCCGTTCAAAAAATGAGCAAAATTATCAATTAACTTATGATTACCAAATTGAAAATGTTCATTGGCATTGCCCAGCGACAATATGGATTACGGTTATCAACTTGGAGTGAGCATGTTTGGGTCAAGATGACCCAATCTCTTCTTGAAACAACACTTTGAATTTTGGGTGCACTCAACCAACCCAAACTTATTACAAACAAAAAATCCTAACGACCTATCTATTTATATGAGCCCAATCCTTTTGTTCCTTAGCAAGTTTTTACACATTTGAGATGTGTAAAAGTAAAAACTCATGTACCGGGCCTCCTATAGTTTAGCATATCATGTCCTAACATAATCCTGTACTTAGGATAGCCTTTCTTGTATTCCAAACTCACTGTAATATTCTCAAGAATGTGATAACTCTATTTACTGTAGTTTAAATTTTAAATCTCATACTAATAATTAAAAATTTAAAAGATATACTTTTCGCTCATTTTTTAATTCGAACCCGTTAAAGATATTAATGAATCGAATCGAGTTGAAAATATTATTATTCAAGTTGTTTGAAAAATTTATACGATTTCAAAAATTTGTGTTCGAGTTTTGTTTGATTGTTAAGCGAGTTGAGATTGGATAAGTTGTAATCAAGTCGAATATGAATTAAAATCGAATATTTTGATTTTTTTTATATATTTTTTTTTATTTTTTACTAATCGAGTCAAGTTCGAACCAAATTTTTAATTTTATCAACAAAAAATATATTTAAACTTAATTTACTAAGTTATGGAATCGAGTTCAAATGAATTTTTAATGATTAATTTTAAAAGAAATATATAATAATTTAATTCATTTTTAGCTCTAATTACCGGCCCAAGTAGGTTGAGGATGCAGCTGACCAAACCCATTAGAATCCCTAATTTGTCTGCCTTACTTAGCTAATGAGTCCAGTAAAATACATGTGTAACACTAACCACAATTGAGCTACTGGTGCAGTACGAAAATGCTGCATGTTCGTAGAAAAGAGTCACGATTTTAGTAAGAAAACGGTTCAATACTGTAAATGGGGCTCCGTGTCGTTTTATCCAAAACCCAGGGGGGAAAGCAAAATATTAATACGGGCCCAAAAAGAAAGAACGAAAGAAACAAGAAAGAAAAGTCTTGATTTGAGAAATTGAGAAAAGATAGAATTGAAGGGGATGACGATGTTGATGAAGCAAGGACTTCTAACATGGAGCCCTTGTGAACCTCACTTCCTCGCAAGATTTTCTCAATCATCTCTTAAGGCACAGAAATCTCTCAAACCCAGTTCATCTTTGACTATCTTTGCTAGAATCAACGGCACACACCGCATTGCCAGTAGTTTCATCAGTCATCTGAGAAAAGACAGTGAAGATGGAGGCTTTCAGCAAGAGATGCTCACCAGTTTTGATTTCAAGGTTCTTTTAAAAAGTTTTCACTTTTCTTGTTGGTAGAAGGGTCTACTTCAAAATTGAACCTTTGGTGAATGGTGGTAGTTTATATTTATTTTCTTGACACGGTAGGAATATTTCTTCTAAAGAAGATTCATAGCTGCAATTTGTTTCACTTGGTTTTGGACCTTCATTTTAAGGCTCTGGTGCAAAACCCAAGCTCTGATGAGTTCTTGTATTGTTGTATTTGCCGTCATTAGTATTGTCCATAAAGTGATGACATGCTTATCACTATAATTTATTTGTGTTCTGAAATTTTGTAAACTATTGTGGAGAAATAGGTTTAGTTGGGTAATATCCAATTTGTGATGTTTTCTTTTGCTTGGGTTGAATTTAGCTATTGAGGTAGCTAATGGTTGGAAATTCAGAAAATAAACATGCAAGATTCAGTTAAATATAACTTTTATTGCCTTGTGGTTCTACTATTGTTTTAATGGAATGGATTCATACTAAATTTTAGAAAGCTCGGATAAATAAAAATAAGATCACCTGGATCATGGTGCCCCATCGCACATTGATTGAGGGGAAATTGTTTGAGTACTTGATAAGGATTTGGGTTTTTAGTATGGATTCATACTAAATTTTAGAAAGCTCGGATAAATAAAAATAAGGTCACCTGCATCATGGTGCCCCATCCCACATTGATTGAGGGGAAATTGTTTGAGTACTTGATAAGGATTTGGGTTGTTAGTATGGATTCATACTAAATTTTAGAAAGATCGGATAAATAAAAATAAGGTCACCTGCATCATGGTGCCCCATCACACATTGATTGAGGGGAAATTGTTTGAGTACTTGATAAGGATTTGGGTTGTTAGTATGGATTCATACTAAATTTTAGAAAGCTCGGATAAATAAAAATAAGATCACCTGGATCATGGTGCCCCATCCCACATTGATTGAGGGGAAATTTTTTGAGTACTTGATAAAGATTTGGGTTGCTACTGCTGATAAATTTTGCATAAACCTTTTGGGCTAGTAGGTTTGGCTCCATGAAGTTGTCGAGCCTTTTCGTATGCCTCAGTTCATTAGCTGATCTCAGACTCGTGCCAATGTGGTGTGGAAGTCATAGCTCGCGGGTAAGGCCACTGGTATGTGACAAGGATATCATGAATTCGACTTGGGAGTGTTGTAACTTTCTGCTCCACACTAGTAGCACTGGGTTAATTTGTTTAGTAATTGATGAAAACTAAAGTAACTACTACTTCACAAATTTGCTTAGATTTCATTTGGATTGATGGATTTGAAGGTAAGAATTTCAAATTTATAATAACAAATCCATCGAACTTCTTTCAAATCCTTAAATTCCTATTTTGAGTTATTTTTTAAGTTATTGTGGTGGATTTCAAATCCATCTTATACGGAGTTATTTTAAATTCTTCCCCCAAATCTTCCCCTTAAATTCAAATCCTTTCATATAAATGCAACCTTAAACTTCATTTGGATTGATGGATTTGAAATTAAGAATTTTAAATCCATAATAACAAATCTATTGAATTTGTTAGAATAATCTCATGATTCAATAGATTTCAAATTCTTAAACTCCTATTTTGAACTTTTTTACGAGTCATTGTGGTGGATTTCAAATCCATCTTAGGAGTCGTTTGAAATCCTTTCAAATCCAAATCCTTTCATCCAAATGCAATTTTAAAGAATTTGGCCTGCAGCTTTCAAGATTAGTTGTTTAACCTGAATGCTACATTGCAGAATAAAGCTCTTACTATTCTTATATGCTCCAGAAGTTAAATTAGTATTTTTGTGTAGAAAAGATGATATAGAAAAGTGATTGTAAATCTTATTCTCTTGGATACCATACACGGTTGTTTATCTATATCACTGTTGCCATAAGTTGTATTCCAGTATATTAAAGACATGCTTGGAAGGGGATCTAAGATTAATTGGCTGAGTATATTCCAAATGTAACCATTATATTTCTTCAAAATTTATGGTTAGGCAACTGCCAAATGTAGTTTACTTCAAGTTAAATTGGTGAAGTCTAATTGCATCAGCTTCCTTTCCCCTGCGCAGATCACATTTCATGTAGTAATCCATTATCAAGTATGCTCACCAATTTGTGTGGTTTGTATCGAAGCTCATCTGAACCTATGATGCTCCGTTTTCATTAGAGGTGCATATAGTTTGTTAGCCAGAAATCATATTTAATTTTTTTGGCAAGATGCATAATATTCCAGGGAAGAGGGTTTTTCATCATGAGGGGAAAAACTGGATGTGGATGCTAAATAATTAATCTTAAGAGTTACCCCTGAATGTTGCACTTACATTTCCTTTTCATTGTCTCACTCTGGCAGGAAAGAATGCTTTCCAGACTCCCAGCAGCTCTCATTGTCGCCAATGCAATAATGTTTGATAAACCTCTGGAAGTACTTGCAGAAACATGTGAAGCTGATAATTCTGTTTTCAATATGAATATGCCATTGTTGCTTTTTGTTGCCCTTATAGGGGCCACAGTTGGAGGTAAGGTACTAGCAAATTCACGCAATTCTTCAGATCCTGTTCTCACTATAAGTTGATGCTGTTGGATGCAAACATAAGAGCATACAAGTTGATAATAAAAAATGATAGAATCATATTTTATCCCATCCATTTTACAACATTTCACTTCACAAGTTTTTTGATTCATCTGTAAACCCCATCCCCCACCCCTTATCCCCCTCTCCACAAACCCCCCCCCCCCCCCCCCCCACAAGAAAAAAGCACCTTCAATCTAAAGTTTAGTTTAGCCTGCGTCGATATAATTGAGGTTTAAAATTTGGGGCAGCATCCTTTAATGTTTCTCTTTTGTATAAAAACTCTATATCAAATTTATAAAATGTCAAAGACTAAATTTAAGTTAGAGGCTAGCCTTTATTTGCAACGGGTTAACTGTTCTGCAGTTACTGATTACCTTATGACAAGTACTAAATCCAGGACTGGACATTAAATTTACTGAAGAAGTTTTATTTTGTTTCTTTCAAATGTCCAGCTTGTTCATGACATGTTTTTGCTCCCCTTGGTTATTCTGATAGGACCTGTTGTGCTGTGTCCAGGCGCATGCCTGATTGTTACGGTTTTAATTTTTGTTAATCCCATGCTTTTTGGTGCTTTTGTCCATTTCATTTGTTTAATTTTCAATAATGCAGGACTACTTGCACGACAGAGGAGAGGAGAAATGCAGCGACTAAATGAACAGCTGCGCCAGATCAACACAGCTCTGAGAAGGCAAGCTAAGATTGAATCTTATGCACCCAGTTTGAGTTATGCTCCTGTTAGTGGAAGGATTGCAGAGGATGAAGTAATTGTTGATCCAAGGAAACCAGATTTAATATCTCGTCTGAAAAATGGAAAAAACTTCCTAAGAAATCAAGAACCAGAGAAGGCATTTTCTGAGTTCAAGACAGCGCTTGAGCTTGCCCAGAATCTAGAAGATCCAATTGAGGAGAAGAAGGCTGCAAGGGGCTTAGGTACCATTCTTTTTGAGTAGATTTTTTTTTTCCCTTTAGATTCCTCAATAATATGTTTTTTTCCCTTTAGATTCCTCAATAATATGGCTTTTCTGGAAATTGGAGTCCAAGTTATACACAATTTATTATTGCAAATATTTCACCTTTACTTGAGATTGCTTCACACCATTAAGTTATGTAAGCAAATGTTTTCTCCTCCCTTAGTGGGAGCTTTTTAAGGCTTCACCTATTAGGAATTGAAATGGTAACTACTTCTTAGTTTGTCATATTTTTTCAAGTAATGCATTTTGCTCGGATGACCAACTGACTGACCTAATTGTAGCAAGCATCAGTTTCTACCTCTCTGTCATTACCTCTCACACGAAACTAAAAAAGGGAATGTATCTGGTATTCTCTTATGCATGTTTTATTCACTTACTGGTTGGATTGTTTATCAAATCCTCTTAATAGCCCTCCAAGTAAAGGGCCTGAATGAGTTATGGAGACTGTTCTGTAGGCTTTTTCTTTAATGAAATTTTTTATTTTCTGAGTAAGATCATCTTTTTTCTTGTTTGTTGGAGATTACTGCTTAAGTTCTGTATACCGTAATATCTTCTGGTCAGTTGGTTCTGAGAAATCATTATCGATTTTTAGGGGCATCCCTACAAAGACAGGGCAAATTTCGGGAAGCCATTAAATACCACTCTATGGTTCTGGAAATTTCACAAAGGGAAGGAGAGGAGTCTGGAAATGCAGAAGCCTATGGAGCAATAGCTGATTGTTATACCGAACTTGGAGATCTGGAACGTGCTGCGAAATACTATGACCAGTATATCTCAAGGTTACAATCAGACTGATCTTCCTACTTCCATAATCTCTGTATTATGTTCGCTTGAGGTTGCAATTATTTAGTAGAGTTTGTCACATTGTTTGCAAATAACATATTTTTTGTAGGGCTAACATTTTGCTTCCATTTCACCTCCTTGTGAGTAAATTCAAATTCTTTCTTATAGGACCTTCAAAAATTCAGTAAGTCATACAGTTGGCTGCATCCATGCAACTAGTTAGATTAAGTACTTAAAGATATGGATATTGTGCAATTGCCTGTGTAGCAAGATCAGGTAAAATCAAATGATTAAATATTGGTATTGGTGGTGTAGATGTTACATATGGTGATATACACCATACCACACATTCACATACGAACACACACCCATATGCATATGGGTGAATGTGTGGGAGATGTATATCCTGTGTATAATATCGAGTGTAGCATAGATCCAGAAGTAATTGGTAAAACTATATGGTATTTATTGTTGAGGCTGCGCATTTGCATTTGTACCTACACATATAGGCATAGCAATAATGTCCACCGGCCAGATGTAGCTGTGACTGCTAAAAGTTATTTACATTCAAATAGCTCACATGAATGATGATAATTTGCAACACATTTTTTTAATTGTTAATTCGTTCCATTAATGGAAGTTGGTGGAATATGCAAAAATTTATATTATATTCGTATAATATATATATATATATATATATATGTATGAATTATTAAAAAATATTTTTATTCTCTGTGCATATTTTAAATAGTAATACTCTATAATTTTGAAGTGAAATGTTTAGTATTTATATTATATATATTTGTATAATACTTAACTAATACTATTCTATTTCATTTAATATTTATAATATTTAAATATAATTTAAAAATTATTTGTAAATATTAACAGAATATTATATAAATAAAAAAATTAATAATTTATAAATATACTATTTATTATTAAATAGTTATCTTTAAATTAGGTTATAATTATAAATTAAATAATATAAAAATATTTATAAAATAATTTTTACTTAAAAAATATAATTCATATAAAAATGATATTAGAATAAGTCTTATTTTTGTTATCGAATAATTCTTTTATATTCATATTTGTTGTCTATAAATTTATATATTAATCACTTTCATATTTTTTATTTATTTATTTTTATCATATTTTTTAATAAAAAAATATAATATATTCAACATATTAAAAGATCATTTGTTTTTTCGTATTTAACTAACTACTGCCATTCTTCAAACTTCGTTCGACACTGGCATGGTTCAAAATAGCATGAATTTGACAGGTGAGAGTACCTGTTGAGGTCAAATTTTCGTCCTCTGCAATTCTCGATTCTTAAAAAGCGAACTTCTTCGGGACTTTGGAACTGGAGTAAGGATTGCCAATGAGTTCATATTGTTTTATTTGGGGTGGATTTGAGAAGATATAAATAAGTATGGGATGGGTTTTGATTTTTAATTTTCAAATTCGTCCGTCCTGTTTAATTTTTTTTTTAATATATATATATATATATTTATATAATATTATATTTTAAAAAATATATTTTTAAAAAAATTTAGTAGTATTAATTTTTAAAAAATATTTTTTTAATATTTTTAAAATTATAAAACAAATCCGACCGGTCTAACCCGGACCCGATGAGTTTGGAACGGGCGGGCGGGTCTTGGATTTTGGCAAATTCGGTCCAAACTCGCCCCCTTGACATCCCTACGTGAGAAGTTAGACTAAGGGCTATGCTTGCGTACGAGGTTGGGTTTGGGCGGTTTCATCATGAATTCACAAAGGAATAAATCATAAACATATAATTATCTTTCCAAATTGGGTGGTTTCGTTTTTTTTTGTGGTCGGATTGGCGGATTATACTTGTATTCTTTCACAATTCAGTTTAATAAAGTTGCAATTCAAATACAATGAAAATGAAAGAATATAATTGTTGTTTCAACTCAAATAAATAATAAAAATTCAAATTGAATAGACAGGAATGAGAGAGTCAATGGGGCTTATTAAATAAAAATTAAATTTTCATGATTGGTGGGGAATGATATTTTTGAGTATTCACAAAATTTAAATTGTAGTAAAAGAGAACAAATACATCATGTGTACATGCATCTATTATATATATATATATATATATAGCAGTTAGGTTGTGGGTGATGCTGTTCATAACACTTAAGCTGCCATAAATCTTGCTTCATATGCTTATGTTCAGTGGTAGATATAACAGTTATGTTTCTTCAGAGCCGTCATCCATATTTAAATTCAAAATATTTTACTATGAAGACTGATTATTTATTCGAAGGCAGTCTGAGAATTAGATCTCTTTCTTTTTCACAACCTGGTCTGAAAACTATATAAATGGAGCCGCAGTTGTCCTCCTGTTTTAAGTGAGCGTGGTCCAATTCTGGCGGGCATTCCAGTCAAAAGCATTTCCCATTCAAACTAAACATTAATTTCAATGCACGTCTTTCTTTAATGTTTGTGGTACAACGTAAATAAAGGTAAAAATTGAATGCGCACACAGAAAGAAGCTCAGACTGGTACAAAATGATGGTCAAAAATGGGGCCATGATTAGAAATTCTGATTCCTGAGAAGAATAAAAGGTGGGCTGCAAAAGAAGGATGCTGTAGTTGTTGTAGGGCATTAGCCATGAAAAAAGTGTAAAAAAGTCTGATGAGAAGGGTATCTCTTGGTCTCCTCCTCCCAACTCCTCTTCCTCTCTTTTGCCCTTTTGTGTTGGTAATTTGTGAATTAAAGATGGCATAGTATCTGTACTGTTCCTCTCAAGGGCCCCTCCCAACTTCTCTTTCCTTTTTGACCAACAAATCTTTGCCTTTGGATTTTGTTTACAAGACGCAGATTTCCATTTTCTTGTTTGATTTTTTGTCGTTGGAGTATGTGGAATTCAATCAGACATTCTAGGTAGGAATCAAGTCATACGAGAAAACCTAGCAACAACGGACAAGCAAAACGTACAAAGAGTGTGGGATTTAACTTGGAGTTACTTCTACTCTAATCTTAATCATGTGCTAATGACCAGCTTAAAAAGCCTTTTGATATTTTTACATCATGAAATTACTGAGGCACTAGGCTGTGGCCCCTTGTGACATGGGCTTAAACGAGAGAGCAAAATACTTAGCACTAAAATCAAAGCAGTAGATAGAACTTTGAAAATTGTGTTAATTTGGTCAGCAATCAACCTCGTCCAATTAAATAGGGGGCATGGACGAATGCTTTTTTTTCTTACAAGATAGCTATGATAATTAAGAAGCTTAAACCTCCTTTTGTCTTTTTTTTCTTCAATCTACTTTGCCTTTTTTTCTTCAATCTACTTTGCCTTTTTTTCTTTTTCCATCCCTTCAATTCTTCCTAATAAATACCTCCCACAATGTCACCAACTGCCTCTTCTTCTCCATCTCTCTCTCTCTCTCTCTCTCTAAGACACACACACACACACACACATAAACAAGGTGATGCCATAGAAATTGAAATGAGTAGAAGAGTGAGTTTCAGCCCTGAACCAACCATCTATCCCAAGCATGGCGGTCCCATTAAAGTTGGTGGAAACAAGAAGAGAGTGATGTTGAAAATATGGATTTTTAAACTCCCAAAAGGGTCAAGATTTTCACTGGGGAGTTTCTTTAGGAACATAGGAGCAAAGGTGGTGGGAGCCCTGCCGTTGGTGTCGACTCGGAGGAGATGTTCGGGTAAAGTTTCTTCTGCTAGTTTGGCAAGGTCGCGTTCGTATGCAGAAACACTTGATTCTCAGAGGGCTGAAGCCATAGAGGATTGCATCGAGTTCTTGAACTCTTCTTCTTCTTTGCAAAGATCAAATTCAGTCTCCAGCTCTAGCTAGAAAACATGTGGTGTAAATGGAATAGAAAACCGTGTAGGTTGTAATAAGATATTAATGAAGTTTTGTTTCTGTAAGAATTCATACTAAGACAACTGTATTTTAATGAGGAAATATCCAGTTTGCTTCCTGCAAAAGATTTGCATATGGAGTATGGGCAAACTCTGTATTTTCCAGGGACCAGGATCTTAGAGCAAGGAGCTCAAAAAAGCTTTGGTAAAAAAAAAATTATTATGTAATTTTCAAATTGAATTAAGTAAAAGATTAAAAGTTAAAGTTTTCAAATAAAATAGAGATAATACTTTCAAACATTTTCAATTTCTGGGAGGGAGCGGCTGCCCTGTCCTTCCTAATTCGATCTGTCCTGTTATTCTCCAACAATCCATCTCACGAAAACACAAGAAAAATCACACCATTGATCCCCATATGAAAAAAATATCTTTTCAGTTTGGTTAGATCCACCTAATTATATGATAAATATTATTGTATTTATCATGCGATTAATCATTATAATTGAATTGTATGTTAATCAACTATAATTGATTTCAATTCGTTGAAATATAATCAGGGCTACAATTAGATTATCACCGGCTCCAATCTTTTACCACACTAGGTAGCTTTCTTTTTTTTTTTTTTTTTGGTTTTTCTGTCATCTTCCATATTTCCTTCCATATCAATCTTGATTTTTCATTACTACGGATATTATTAGTCTATTTACATAGAAATTTCTTCATTTAATATTTAATATCTTAATATAATTAACAATACAATTATTTGTACTTAATTAATGAATGATACACCACTCATTAAAAAAATAAAAAATAAAATATTCTTCACCTCAGTAAACCCAATGAGTTTAGTGATCTATGTGGGCCTAGAGAGGCCCATAAATACCTCCGAGGTATTTCCTTCGAACTACCCTTCCCCCACCCCCAACCCAAATAAAATAATACTAGTACTAATACAAAATAATAAATAAATGAATAATAAAATTGTCCAACACGAAGTATATGGCTAAGTTTATTAAAAAAATTTATAACATATTTTTTTTAACTTATAATATATTAAATGTTATTGTAAAAGTAAATTATTAAAATATTTAAATAAAATAAATACAATATTAGTAATAATAATTTTAATTATAAAATTATTAAAATTAAAAAAACATTGTTAAGATAAAATTTTATTTTTAAAAAAAAATTAGAATGTACTCACTTTTTCAAAACAGCTTATAATTATTATTTTATAATAGCTTATAATTAACATTTTATTTTGAGAGCTTATAATTTTTTTTTTTTTTTTAAATTTACCAAACACTTTAAAAAATCATATAATCTCTTAAATAAAGACATATTTTAAAAAACTTATAAACTCAACCAATCAACCAAACACCCTCCTAGTTGAAAAAATACCACCTACCAATTTATAGAACATCACCAATCAATTCCAATTTTAAGTCGAACAATGTCCTTAAAGATGATACTGCAACTGCAATCTTGATGTATCCAGTTATACATTTATTTGGAAAAATGTCAGCCCATTTCATTTCATTTCATTTATGCAAACCACATAAAGGGATGGACAAGTGATTTTCAAATATCAAATAGATGAAGCATCCTTTATCCTGTCTAGAATGATTTAAAATCTACCTTCTGTGTTCTGTCGGGCATATAAGTCACACTGGAAAATGTATCAAGCTTAACAATAATGACTAAATATAACCAAGATCTCCATGCAAAAATTTGAACAATATCCAAGTGGTATTGACAAAATAAATTACTTCATCACCATGGCTCAGGGATCAAGGGAGAGTTTTTCAAAACCTTGAATTCCATGACTTGAAGCTTTCTTCATTTCTAAAGCTCGCTTGTAAGGTGGTGCAATAGGAGGTTGTACAGGATCTAAGCTTTGGTAAGATCCATCTGCAAGCTTAGGAAGCGGATATGAACGATCTGAATCATACCCACTGAGGTCACCGCAGGCCAAAAATGGAATATACACCTTGTTAGGCCCTTCTAGCCACCCACTGCTGCAATCTGTCGCAATGGACGTGTTTAGTAAAATCAATATTCTAGAAGAAGACTCACTGTAGCTATTGAGGCAAAAACATGAGAATTTTTCACAGGTAAAAAAGATTTCACTATTGTTGCTTCAAAACAAGTACCACGGGTATCAAAATTACCTAGATCATCTGCGCCAGAAGGACTTCCAATTTTCTCCAGGAGGCGGTGCAGATCTTTTTCATTAAAGCCTTCAGGGGGTGAGTAATTCTCACAGACTACAAAAGCCTCTGTGTAGGAAATAATGGTTATAAACAAAATTGAAGGTTTAAAAAGCATCCTGCATGTCGGAGGCTTTAAATTCTATTAATATACATAAAAAAGGAAAACGTCATTAAATCATAACTTCTTAATAATTCTTTACTTTTCATCAAAAATCAAATTCGAAAAAATAATTTTATCATCTAGATAAGGTTAGGTGGAAAGACTTGCTTAGTTGCATTAGGAAAAACATGATGAATAATGCTTTAAATATAACTGTTTTTTTCATCTCGAAAATAATATTTGCCGCAGAACATGACGATTTCAAGCATCTGCTCCTACAAGTCTTCCTAAGATTTTTTCCCCTTAGAAGCATGTGAATTGTAAAAATCTGTTCCTGGTACTCAGTATAATATCTCCAATTCTCCATCAATTTATTTAAAAAGTGCAAAAAGAATACAAATTATTATTGCATCTGGGGAAGGGACAAGCAATTTGTTTTCACGTTAAACTACTTTAGCATGGAGGAGAACTGTCAGCAATTATCTTTCGCATCATTTGATTTTTTCATAACGTGGCTCCGGCTACATCATGATGCAGGAACAAAAAAAAAAAAAAGGGCAGGCACTTCATCAACAAAAATATTGACATGAGATGGAGTTGCATTTGATGACTAGAACAATTGAATGCCCTCTAAACTGAATGGAGTGTCTAACATCAAAAATAGTTTTTGGAGAAGGGGAAAAAAAAAGAAGAGGATGACTTACAATGTATCTAGAGAAGAAATGCAAAAGTCAGTTAATTACCTATGCTTGAATTACGACTGCTTTTCGGTTTAGCAAATGTTACTTCCGTGAAAAATAATTTTAGCTGCAACAAATAGACGATCAGAATTCATTAGTTCCATCTTACCTTGCTACATATTAATTGATGCTTTAAAAGGATGCTAAACTGCTTGACTACAATAGATATAATTTTTGATCACATACAAATTCATAAATCTGTAAAACCAGCCACCAAAAGATTCCAAAATGACAATACACAGAAAGGACAGATTAATGTTAACGCGTATAAAAGGAGTAAATCATTTAGTATGCACTGTGGTTTATTGTTTTGGCAATATTCAGAAAGAAAAGAACAAAAAAGAAATGAGAACCAGACTCAAAAACCTATATATAAATTACAGGTTCTACAAATACAAAATAATTAGTCGTTTGCAATTCCAGCACCAAAGTAAAATTTTAATTCTTACGAAAATCCCCTCAACATATCAATTATAGTAATTCTACAGAAATGAGTGTATCATCTTAACTCCAACTCATCTCATTAAAAAAACTACTTTCTAAACATGTGACTCTACAATAGCTCATGGCGTTTCTTAAAATCAAAGAATGATACATGAACATCAGTCCCATAATCAAAAGCTCGGAGATTAATAACCCTGGTATTAAGAAAGAGACATGCTGATTACAAACCATAACCATGGCAAAGCAGCATTAACTTGATGAACTTCAAAATTGTGCGGCCAAATAATTTGATACAAAAAGTTTTTACCTTACTAGATTCAGCATTCATAAATTTGCAATTTTCCTATTATTTACCTCTATAACAAGCATGATTCCATTTAGAACTTTTCTTGTCTGAACTCTGCAACCTAAGTTGCTAAAAATTATATCCGGCAGTATCAGTTCAATAACTTTTTACCCTCATTTCCCAAGGGAAAAGGTGGCTTCCACATATTGTTCTAATTGAAAGCTGCTACATAAGATAGAATTTTTGCAGAGACTTTCATGTTTAGTATTCAGCAGAGACTTTCATGCTGAGGATTCACAGCCAAATAAAAGCTGAATTCTGTACTATCACAATTAGGTCTGAAAAGGCATCACATTCCATGAATGAAACGAGACTTTAAGAATTACTGTGGGCGAAAGCACATGATAAAATTATGAGGAAAGGCTGGCTATGCAAGTATAACAAACCTGACAGTAAAGGAGACTAGTGTCTTTTCCTCGAAATATTTTTGCAATAAACTTTCCACCTCTTTTTAGTATGTGTGTAACTATTGTTAACGCCTGCAAGCATGTTTGGCCATCCTCTGACATCAGTGTGTGACATTACAAGAAATATCTTACATAAATAAGACTTTGTATGCAAGGATATATTGAGTGCAATAGGTAACAAGACAGTCATAATGAAACACTTGGAAACAATCTAATGCCCATTACCTATCTTTTGCCATGAATTCAAAAGCAACGGGTCATAGCGGTAATATGGTAGGTAAAAGAAATAGAGAAATTTTGTTAGTGAGGGAGATTAAACAGTGGCATTTGTTCCATTCTTTTCGCAGTTGCTATCAGATTTTACTAGCTTTCCTTCCAAAACATTTTTTTATTTTTTAGCAACAACAGAATTCCTAGACGCCAAAATTTTGTTCAAAAAAGATAGCATGGCAAAAGAAAACAGCATATATGTGATGCAAATGGACGTAAATAATGCTACCGTAGTAATTAGCACCTTCCCAAAAACCTCCATTATTAGCAATCAAAGAATAAGAATACTCACAGCCAATATGAGTTGGGATTGAACAAATTCATCCATGTCATGTAGGCCAGTTACTGAAATATGCAGAGAAAGGATATTAATACACGGATAATATACAGCCATATGTATGGTAGAGAAGGTCATGTAATTTAACAATCATTTCACTAACCATCAGGTGCACCATCACATACAACAAGATCAGCCTTGCCTCCATCAAAATGTCGAATGACCTGCGAAACAAGGAAATGTTAGAAGCAGGTAGTAAATGCATAATGTGAGAGAAGAAACTAATAAACTAAAAGGGTGGAAAAAAGTTGAAGACTATTAACATGAGAATGATACATACAAAGTAACACTAAATTGGATAAATATTGATAGACATAGAATTTCAGACTCTGGACCTCAGACCCCTAAAAATGGACCAGTAGGTTCTTATCCTTCTAATGATTACGAAAATGAGCCAGAAAGCAACAGATAGGTGCATTAATTTTTGAACCATCTCAAGGACTAGGCAGGCTGATAGTCTGTTCAAGAATGATGGTTTCATAACAAGTTCAGGCGAGATAAGCAGAAATCACTGAGAAAACAACTACATGGAAATATGGACCAGAGATTAAGAATGAAGGAAATAAGATTTATCAGTTGAGATAGGCAAAAGTCTACTGCATAAGACTGTCATATGGTGTTTCATCTTGTTGCTCCTATCTAGCTAGAATTAGCTCATGTAAACATTTTGGTTTTCCAAAGTATCACTTCTAGTTTGTAACCTAGGGATGAAGCTTTAATGAGTTGTTTTAGATAGATTCCTCATTGGTCCAACCGTTATGAACCAAAGGATCACCTTTTGACACTGCAAGGCTGATAGATTAATGCAGTTTCACCCACATATCCGGCAAGCAAGAAGCATAGTTTTCCTTCAAGTTGAAGTGGAAAAGAGCTATTGTTCTGGCTATTACATATTATAAAATCATTGGTACAAAATACACATACAGACAGGCAGAACAATTAAAAACACACGTGTGTTTATAGGTTAATAGATAGATGGACCAGGAAGAAAGTCCACACCGTTTCAGCTGTCCGGGCATTTGTTATATCCCCTTGAACTTGAATAACACCTTCTATAGGAGCCATGGGCTGCAAATCAATGGCCACGATAAGTGGTAGATCACTATCCCTGCAAAGTTGTGATGAAGACAATCTTGGTTCTCAGACATTATACCATTGATTACACAAAGGATGAGTCATATGAGCATGTGCTCTTAACACTGAAATGGGATGGGTAAAAATCATCAGCTAAACAAAAATAAGATGCAAGAATATGAAAATTCACCAAGCAAACATACTTGGAATCAGGTGACAGCTTTGCTGGGAGATAAAGTTTTCGACTCAAAACCTGAATGGAAGATATGGCAAGCCAAATGTTCAGTGAAATGTATCACCTTGAAGAATTTAAAGAAATGTAAGTAAAATTATGACCTACAACTGAGAAGGAAAAACAAACATGTATTTCCAAATTCAGTCATTCTCTGTAGTTATAAAATGTATTTTATACGCTTGTGGTATTACTTTATAGCCTTGAAAAGAAGGGGAAACGACAAAAATTTCCACATTTGAAAGAAATGAGAAATAACACATTTGAGTAACTTAAAGACCTAGAAAGAGGAAAAAAAATGAGAGAATAGCAAAGAATTGACAAATTGTATAGTATAAATAAAATGGAAAAATAAATGCACATGTTGTCAAATTCTAATTAAAAACGTAGCCATTGGGAGTAAACTCACACGTATCAATTCTGCCAAAGTCACATGTGAAATGATATTTATGAAGATCTGAAGTTATGTTGTTTCAGCACAGAAATTGTTACAAAATTTACCTTTCATTTAGACAATTTTTCACAATTCATACAACAATGCCAAAAGATATGATGACCATTGTCTTTTTCCTTTTTACCTCTGTGAGTGCAAACCTGCATATTTGTTAAAGGGTCCCTAGAAAACTCATTTGTTCCATTATAATCTGAAATTTAATATAGTAATCATAGAATTGCAGATACCTGGCTCCAGCTTCCAGGTGCTGCGCATAAATCTACCACACGCTTTACCCCTATATATTATTGGCATAACATTATCAGTTATCTGAAGATAACATTTTACGAAATTGTACCCCATCAATAAATTAGAGATAAAGGATAAAAAATTATTCCCTTAAATCAGCTCAAAATACAATACAAGAAACAGAAACCAAAAAAACAATAACAAGAGTCATAATTAATACACGTGAAACTTATTCAAACAATAAATCAGTCTCTGCAAACCTTCAAATATGTTGAATTCCTCATCAATCTGAAGCAATTTGAAGGCACTTCGGGCGCGCCATCCTTCCTCTTTGGCTTTCCTATAGTAGATGTCCTGCAACATCAATCAATCCATCAAACAACATACCAAAAAGAGTAAAATCCATAAGAAAATAAAAGAAGTTTTAGCAAGAAAAGGGAGCAGAGCAGAGGTTACCCGTTTATCCCTCGATGCTTTTCCCATTGGTTTTGAGTTGAACTATTTGTTACCCGGCTAATTTTCAGAAAAATGGCGAAAAACCTTTTTTTCTGAAATTGGGAATTCTTGAATTGATCACCGCTACCAAAAGCAAAGCACAAAAATGAAAATTAACTCCCAACTGCATGTCAATTGGATGGATAGTTAAAAGACACAGTTTTAATTTCTTAAGTCAGTAATTACTTGTTATGATCCAAGCTAGGATCATAAACTTCACAGTCCATTTCACAATTCATTTCAGAGATATTAAGAGATAAACTGAAGGAGAAAGGATTAGAGAGGAAGAGAAACAAAGAAAACTAATTTCATTCACATCCAGACCGATTCATTTTCCTCTTTCACAGCCTTTTATTCTTCATTTCTTATCAGTTAAGATAACTGCTAACTGACTATTGCTAACTAACTCTACTGCTAACTGACTAAACTAACAAACTTAAAAGTTGCAATTCTAACAATACTTCAAACAGCTTATGTGCATGTTAAGGTCTCCACATTTCATACATGTTTAGTTGTGTCACTTGAAACTCAAAAGCATATCTTTCTCACTTCCACCCACCCACCCTCACTTCCTTACTGAAACTTCAACACTGCTATAACAAAATACAATTGCCACTCACAAATAGATAAAAGACAGAAAAATGTTCGAGCATCCAGGTAAAAAAAAAAGGTACCCTTCTCAAACTGAGTCGTCAAAATGATAGAATCGCAGAGAAATTTAAAGATTCCAATGGCTGCGGGGTCAAACGGGAAGCATGAAATCTTCCGCAACGGAGATGGTCGAGAGTCGAGAAACGATTAACGACTAGTATTATTATTAAAGACAAACAAAAAGAAAAAAATAAGGGTTTTTAAACTGAAGTGTACAAGGGCCCAACTGCAAATGATCCATGGTTCAGGCCTAATGTATCGTAAACAACTTATGACTGAACTTGGTTAGGCTCGCTAAGGGTACAATCCAAATTGAAAAAATATGTTGATGGGCCCATCATAATTATTCAAAGACTAGTCAATTCTAGTGAAAATTGGAGGCCCATCATAATTATTCAATTTGGGTTGAGTTTTCGGCCTACTATTCATTAACTTGCTAAAACAAATTATAGATTTTCAACTTCATTAACTTAACTAACATAGCTCGAACATAATTTTTTTGCTAGATAAAATCTAAAGGTGGGCTTGAGCTCACTAGATTAATAAAAAAATAAAAATATGTGTACAAAAATTAAATTATTCAAACTCATTTCCTGTTCGCCTCAATTAAAGTTCATTTAAATTCAACTTCATTAACTATTAAACCAAATTCAAATTCAAATTTTGAAATTTGATAAAAAAATCAAACAAATTTTAAAAAATAACGTATTTAACTCGACTCCATTCGTTTACATATCTATTCCCAACTTCCATTTCAACATAATCAAGTTAATTAATTATAATTTACACTTAATTTCTAAGAAAAAAAATCAATCATCATAAGTCTTATGCAATAAAAGCATTTGGCACTACAAACTAATTAATCACACGATAGAAATTAATCTAAGCCAGATTGAAATTAATCAATCTAGTTTTCAAACATGTTCCCTTAGGAGCCGAAAATTTCAAACTAGTCTAGGCTTGAAAGTACAGGGCCAACAAAGATTAATTATGATTTTGTACTTAACTTCCAAAATCAAATTTAGAGAAATAGATTGTAGAAAAAGTTATGTTATAATGCCAATATTAGCATGGACAAAACCTAAATTTATTACCATCTTAAAATAGATATTGATATCCCATAATAAATTTTGGGTAATCAAATGAATTCAAGGTTTTTTATTTAATGCAAAAGGCTTTTTGGGCTGGAAAGTTGGCATTGCAGATTGGAGAAAGGAAAAAGTTGTGGCTGAAATATAACAATCAATAAATCGATGCAGCTGGCATACCACATGGGCTTCATCAATAGCCTTGAAGTTAATCCATCTTGATTGAGATTTTAGATTTAGTGAGCTGGCAAAGGTCCCCTCACCCCTCACCCCCCAACCCACCAACTCTACTGTCTGAGAAAGAGAACATGTTAAGTAAAAACTACAAATTAAACAGATTATTTTATTATAATAATAATTTTATAAGTTTATTAATGATAAGAATTGTATTTAGGTTTGTCAAGATTAATAATTAATATTAATATATTTATAATAACAACAAAAATACGTGTCCTTATTGATAATTTTTATCGTCACTAAATTATCATTATACGAGTTTAATTAAATTTTGATAGTGATAATCTAATCACAATGCCTGTCAGATTATTATTATTAAACTTTTGAAAGTCATTCTTCTCATAAATAATTTTTTTATCGCTTAATATAAATTAACCATATTATCACTTGATATTTTATAATTAATATTAATTTATCTTTGCTATAGTGACATAAAAATCCTAACCCAGAATTGTTTATAGCTTACACTTTAATCCTATCAACTCTTGAAAAGAAAAATAAAAAAATATTTCATTAATTCACTTAAATGAATTAATACATTCATTAAATCAAGAGGGGATGGCAATAACATGGCATTGCTCTTAGTATAGTAATATATCTATTATGCCTACTTTTCCTGAAAAAACACAAAAAGAAACGGAACAGTTTTATTGGGAGAGTATATTAATGCGTCTCCATCGGTTTAATTAAGGAGACTAATTAATTAGCAATTATGTAAGTTTTGGCCTGGCAACTGGGCGACTGGAACAGACAAAAGGTACCACACTGAATGTACTTTGCTTAATTAATCAGGATTAAAGACTCACGGAGATCGGCCACTTTTACACAATTAAACCAAACCTGACGGCGTGACAGCTTAGTTTTGTTAACCTATAAAAGGATCGTAGCAACTGTACGTGGTTTAATTAACCGAACATGTTAGAGGGAGCAATTAATAAGCTGTCTGAAACCATGATGTTTTCGCAGATGGTACAAAGTAGGTTGCACTTATTCAATAGTTACTTATTAGAGCAAGATACTAAGAGTGGGTCTATGTCATTTTCAGTAAATCTTTTGTAATGCAGATTATCTTTTATGTAGGGGTCGTACAGAAAAATAAATTATACAGTATTATAAGAATCCAATATAATTTACAATAGAAAATTACGTAACAGATTAGTAGCCAATAGGGATGAATTTAAGGTGCAAAGAGTTTAAAATATATATGATGTTTTACCTTAAAATATTTCACAATTCAGACAGTATATATCAATTATTAAAGAAAAATATACAAACCATGAGGCACATCACCCATTATCACAACCCACAAATTTAATTTCTTCCTGGTTGTTTCTGCTTTAGTTTCTTTTTTTTTCTTAACCAATTTCTTTAATTGGAGGACTAAAAACTTGAAAATACTAGTTGCAAAAACAAGTAAAATTAAAACCATTGATTCAAATTCACTTCTTTTCTTCACAACCATTTTCCTTTTCCTTGTTGGGTTGAACACGTCCATCTGTTCCAGCCATCATCAAATACTTGTCCTTTCGGGTCAAGTTGGTGCACTCGAACCCTAGGGTTCCACCCACAACCCTCTGGATGTAATTGGCAACCTCAATTGCTGATTTTCCACCTCTAACTGTGAACTCCGGAGGCAGTTGGTCCAAGAACGTGATCTCATAGGTTGGTCTCGGGTTCATGAAAACAAAATACGGGTCCAACACTTTGTACCCCCTAGCCGTCGTCCCATAAAACACGCTTTGTTTGGTATGAATTGCCACGGGCACGATTCTATCACTCAATTCAGCAAAAAGGGCGCTGAACCTCAGCAAAAACGGCTCTCTACAAGTAGTCCCCTCGGGGCATATTACTAAGTCGCCTTCTTCGAGCAAGCACTTTATGTTTGCCGCATCTTTTTCTCTTTCCCTTGATAATGCAACAGCTTTTATAGGAGAAATTAATTCTGAAAACTTACTTATGCTGTAAGTAACACAACTGATTTTCCGGCCAAGTGCCACGGCGGTGACGACTGGGTCGAGGACTGTCCGGTGGTTGCAGACGAAGAGAACGCCACCGCGGCCCGGTCTAGGCGGTGGTGGAGGGGTGCCCTTGACAATGAGCTTGATTCCTAGAATCATGTAGGTGTAGCGTACAATTCTTTCAGGCAGAGGGATGTTGAGATAAACTCTAATGAGTGACAAAATAATGCCAATTGGCATCCACAAGAATGTGACCAATGCCACAAGGGGGGTGGGCCGTTGGACCAAACGACCCTCGTGGAAAATGATTGGGGATAGAAGCTTGTTTCTTGGCAGTGGTTCAGTTCCTGTTCTAGGCACCACGTATCCTTCCTGTAATAATTGAAATTCAAGAAATTAGAGATAGGTATACACGCAATTTTTCGTTAGAAGTTTTCCAGAGTGAGAGACGATCTTGTGACTGGAAATAAGTTGAAATATCATGTCCGGTAGATATTTTTTGACAATTTAAAAAGTCTCTCTCTTGTTATTTTTCATTTTGTATTATTCTCAAAGGAAATAGTTATTCTCTTAACAAGATGATAGTACTATTTTCCATTTGCGGGAAGCCTGAGATGTGGCTTTTACAGGGTGGTTTTGGAACTTTCTTGATCAAGAAACGTGAAAAAGTAAATTAACCTATGACTTTCATTCTTTTTCCCATTTCTCCTTTTGGTATATAGGATAGGGCAAAGGATAGGGCAAAAGTTATTATGTATTCCTACAACCTAAGACTTTAGACTTGAAAGTTGAAAGTTGAAAGTTGAAAGTTGTATTCTTGGGTGTTTACTAATTAGAGACTATCAAAAGAAATCATTGTCTACTTTACCACAAGGTACAAGTAATATTCAGAGCAAAGAAAAATACTACTAAGGGATTTTAAGCGAAATTATTTACCAAGTAATTATTCTAACTGCAAATTTAATTGTCATAACTCCTGTTGTTCTTACAATTCCATGGATGTCGAATAATTCTATCATATCTTCAATATTTAGTGAAAAGTTTAACTTCCTTTTGAAAATTGCAAGAATTTTTTTTTAAATTAAATATGTGGGGGTAATGAGTGAAAAGCATAGCAATTTTGATTAAATGTTGTGTACCGAACTCGAGAAAGTGAGAAGAGCCAAAAATAAAAAGATCATGAACAAAGCATTGTGGAGATAAAAGCTCTCAACCACTAGCATGAAATATGCATGGGGTCATATGATGGTTAAACTTAAATACCTTTCAAAAGGGTATGAGAAAATGTTAAAATCTCACCAACCCTACTTAAATTATTTATGTATTACTAATTATCGATCTAGTGGGATAGACCAAATCAAATTAACAACTCATAGATATAGTTTCGGTACTAGTCTTAAAGTTTCTCCTATTCTGACTATAGTCAATAATTTTATTTTTATTTTACACTAAAAAAAATGGTTTAGTTATTGAACTTACCTTGCATATGGACATGAAGTCATGATCAGTCTCTCTATCTCCAAGACCTAAATCAGGCACATTTGTGCCAAATTCTTTCACAATAGCCATTCTTTTATGTTCCCCAACAAGAACACCTGGTTTCTTAACAAACCCTGTCGCACGTCCTGATTTCGTCACTTCTAACTCTGTCCCAAGAACTTTATCTGCCCCCAAATAGTTGTTAGCAAAATGTTCCACCATAATCCTAGGGTTAGCTGTGATTATGTACCTCTTCCCAAAGGAATTAAACACTTTCCACGTCTCCGGGTTCACATCCTCGGAGTAAAACTTAGGCAAGACAGACCTGGAAACGAGCTCAATGTCACGAGTTTTGAGCCCAGCAAAGGATATGAAGATGAATGTTTGGATTGCCAGTGATTCTGAAACAAACAAGTAGACGAAATACACGTATGGAACAGATGCTAAAAGAAGAAATGCCCGAATTAGGCTGCCGGCTTCTAAAGCAACGAGCATGAAGTAAGGAAAAGCACTCCTAGACAACAAGATCGTGCCGTCTAGGTCAGCCGCCACGGTTTGATTAGAACGCCCCACGGTGCTGCATTTTGTTATCGGCTCAAAATGCCGACGAGCGCCCATTTTCAAGAATGAGAGAAAAAGGTTGAGGAATGGTATGTGTGGCTGAATGTGTGTGATGAGCTTGTTGTGTTCCAAAGGAAGGTGGAGGGGAGGGGGTTTAAAAAGAAATGAGCAACATGGTCATGAAGTTGCACAATGGAAATATTGTGTGGTTGAGAGAGAGAGAAATTAATTATTATTTATTTTTTATAATACGATTTCCTATTTCAAAGCTCAAAAATAAGGCAGCCGTGAAGAACTGGTCCAAGTTGTTGAATGCCTACGTTAACATTCAATTAGCCTACTTTTTAGATTTTGGATGCCGCCCTACATGCAACATAATGGCTTCCGCTTAGCCAACTCTCTCTTTCTCTCTCTCTATATGTACATATTAAAAGCATGAATTATTAACCAAGAAGAATAAAATCAACAATGAAAATATCTGCATTTTCACTTGCATGTACAGCCCGGGCCAAGTAAATAATTATGTTTTTGATTGGATATAGATCGACTATAATTTTCGTGATTGAATATTAAATATGTGATTTAATTATTTTACGGATCGAATCAACTCGAAATATATTTTTAATGTGTAATAAAGGACTCTGACAATTTGTCCATCTTTAACATACTATACCATATTGAAGTAAATAATTAATCGACAAAGCTGCAACAGAAATAATTTCTGCTGTCCAAGATTATAACTTTGCGACTAAATGCATGGCAGGGTTCCCCTGGGCATCATGGTCCAATACGTCCAACTTGATGTTTTCATTACGTAAATATAGCATAGAATTTTGTGCGTGAGCAACAGCAGCGACATTCAAAATTAGAAAAGTTAATTTGGAAGAAAATATTTTTAGAGCACCTACTTGAAAACGTTGTATAATTATATGTTTTTCGCTAAACAAAACGACATCTAATTTTTCTTTATTATCTCCACACTGCAATAAAAATATAATGCATCTTAAGGTTTAATTAGATAAATATAAGATAAAAACTCAATGTTACACTAATAAATAATTAGATGTTGCATAGAATATTTGCATAGTGATGCGTAAAACTTGAGTTTCACCATTTATATTTAGTCTTATTTATTAGTCTTATTTATCCAATAAGACAAGGTCCATGCATCTTTGATTTGGGTTGTGGTCTGATCTCAAAATTCGAGTCAAGATCTTCCATCATTAATTATGTTATATATTTCTAACCATGAATGTTCGAGATATAGTCATATATTTAACGACACGCGATTAATATCTATAAATACTTTTCAATTGTTATAGTAAATATGACTCTTAATTTTTTATTTATATATATATATATTTATTTAATTTTTTATTATTTTTTAAATTTAATCTACTTAAATAATAAAAAATTATAACTAGAACCATACCAATAAATTTAACGTGCCTTGAGTACCAATTAATATTAACTCGTCTGATTGGAACTCGACCAGACTTGGAGCCCGTTGCCGATCGATTTCGAACATGCTACATCACACAGCTACTTTTCTGTCCTGCATTGAATTAAGAGCTGCAAATATCAATTCTGACCACTCATTCCAATGTACAATTCGAACAAAAAATATAAAATAAAAGTTGAAACGGTTAGTCATGTCGAGATCAACTGCCATCTCAAGTCAGGCATTTCACCTCTTTTTCTCTTTCTTGTTAAGAAATAGTTAACTTGAAAGCAATTTAACCATGGAGAACTCAAATTGTGCGCAAGTTGCGAAATTTGTAGCTTGGTTTATGGCCGGATTGTCCACAATTTCACATTAAATATATGGCCCTTATTTTCAACAGCACTCACATGTGTAATTTTAATACCATGGACTTAGCTCAGTTCTTTACGATTGGTTGGTTGGTTGTTTTGAAGAAATTATTTTAAATTGATATAGTCAGTCAGTACGGAAATCTTCCTCAAATGTTGTAGAAGAGTTGATTGAGTTCAAAATCAATTAGAATAATTTGTAATAAAGACATGTTAGCCTTATTGAGTTTGTCCCAATTAAAAATTTTCGATGTCAAAGTCAATTCGAATTCGAATTCGAGAAAATATAAGAACTCAAAAGATAAAGTAAATTGTAAGTAAATCAAGTGATATTATCTTATATTATAACAATTGTGTTCTATTTGTAGCATGAGTTATGTGCGAAACACATGGAGATCTTGGACAAGTGACATAATCCAACTTTTTATTTCTATATATGTATCACAATATCATCAATGTATGATCATGTTGACCCACGATCCCTAATACAGTTCGGGTCACATCCATAAGAGAGCAGACTTTTCTTAATATAGGTAAATAAATTAATACTCAATGGTAAATAAGTAAAATCACATCTTTTATACATCATGAGACAATACATTTTAGCAGTGATATTGAAAAATGTGTGAAAAAGAAAATATATTTGAATATTTTATTAAAAAAATTTGATGTTATGTATTTTGAGTAATATTTTTTCATGTAGATATTTTATTAATATTATTTTATTATAATTAGCAGATATTATAATGAGTAAAGATATTATTAAGAAATGAATGACAAACACATTTTTATTTTTTGAGAAAAAAAAAACTTATAAAAATAAAACCAAGCAAAGCCGTAGTCTTGCTTGTAATAGTGTCACATTTTTGGGGTTAGCATTACAAATACAAAGCCCCGTTTGGAATATATACAAAAATATTATAATATTATTATAGTTTGAGTGGAGATTCTCGTCAAGAATAAAGAATATAAACTCCATAACAAAGAAAGAAGGTGAGAATATCCTTCAATTATCCTCATACTTATTCAATCTAAGTCTAACCAGAAACTTATTATTAAATGAAGAAATCTTGTGCACAAAGAATTGTCGGTAATGCATTTGGGTGAGGTCATATATCATCCAATCATATGAAAATAATCACTACAATAGAATCTGGGACCAAAAAACAAAATCCCAATATGTATTATATTGGAATGCGAAACGCTTAATGTAATTGTCGTATGTATTGATGTTGGCGATAAAAATTTGGGATACTTGTTTGAAAAGTATCTGTACTTTATTGGAACACTTATATATGTTTGATTTTCTTTTTTTTTTTTTTGTCGTGATCTTTTAACTCAAAATAAATATATTTTATGTGCTAATGAACATCGTCTAATTGGGACTTGAGGGCAAAAAGCAATTAATTCAAATCTAATGCACATGAAATCACACATACTGACTGAGGGGACTTTTATTGCACAAAAAGACTTATAATTATAAATGATTTCTTATTTTATGCTATAAATGCATGTCATATAAAATTATTTTTAATTTTATATTTAACGTGATACAAAATTAAAAGCTACATAAAAATAGAAGATCCAACTTTTTAATTATGAAAAATAAAGACAATACTTTTGTTGCATGGCTGTAAGAATTATTAATTAGAGGGCACCTCCCTAGAGTTGATACAAGGGCATATGGCATATTACGTGTATGTATGTATCTCCTTTGGTCTCGCCTGCTTAGACGGCTTCTTACTCAAAGTTTCCAAGAAAAATAGTTGATTATCACCAAACATTTCTGCCTTACCAACCTTAATTAACCAGCCGCAAATTGTAGACATAACATGACGCCTGGCTGCATTACTCTCCAACTTCATCCATATTACATATAGAAAGAAATATTTATGTGGAGTATAAATATAGTTTAATTTTGGTCTTTGTCAACAATGAAGATTATGATAATAGAGGGGTAGGGTATAGGGGGTGTGGGGCCATGATTCATCAAATTCTCTTGCAACTCTGTGGAGCAGCTATTAATCTTTGTGTATTTTGCTTCTTCTACTTTGTAGTTGCACAACGTTGGACAATTTCCTTTGTGTTAGAAATAGTGCAACAATTCTTTCTTTTTTACTGATTTACTGAGAAATTAGGATAATTCTTGTATTAACCGATTGAATACATCATTACATAAAATATTAATAATGGAACTCAAACCTCAAACCTAAAATCTGTACTTGTAAAATTCCAGGATTTCAATCTTGACTGTCCTAAAAAAAAAAAATTAAAATAATCAATGAAGAATATACTGGTAGGAGGAATCGAGGGATCAAAAATGATGGTAAAAAAAATTAGGAGGGCATACACCATATAGGTGTTATGAAGTTTTATAAACCCTACATGGATAGATAGAGAGAAGCCGGGAACATGGCCAACTTACGGGGCAGTCTCCGCCCTTATGTCAACCATATTGATTGTGTAGATAATAAAAAACTTTATAACCATTGTCTATTTCATAATATTATGCATATATTTGATAACAACAACATTAATCAATTTGTATCTATGTTTGTTCGTGATCAGTTAAAACAATTTCATTCTCAATTTATTCTCTCAACATATATTCAAATACATATCACATTTTCCAATTTTTTCTTCTTATATTACATCACATTTTTCAATGAATTCATCCTCTTAAAATACTTTTCCAAACACACATCCAAACATATCCCTATATTTTCGAATTTTGACTCCAAACAAAGGAATTCATCACTACTTATGTACTATCAATAAATGAAAAACACGCCCCCAGGGCACAAGTCAACTGATGGATCAATCAACATATTTTTCGCTTCCACCGGTAGGGTGGGGGTTCGAATTCTGGTAGGAACCTGCGGCTGAATTTCGGTATGGAGCAATCAATGTGTCTCCACTGGAACCATGCGATCGGAGTTTAGTATGGAGCAATCACTTTGAAGGCGGCTCCTTGTGCGCAGAAGTGTACAGTTATGAGGGAAACCTGTGATCCAATTTGAAATATATTCCGCGATTTACCTCCTTTTAGGTGTTTGGACAAGTGGTTAGCAGGTTCAGGACTGACTGGTGTAAGCCAGGAACATAGGTATAAAAAAAAAAAAATAAATAAATAAATAAATGAAAAACACAAAAAATAGAAGAAAAAAAAGAATACTTCAAAATGTAATTCACTCGTCAACAGAATCGAACTAAAGGCACAAACAATGTAAAAAACAGGCGCCGTAACTATTGAATGACTGCACCGAAAGATGATAGCATGTGATGAAGTTTAGGGGTACTTATATAGACCGTCAATGAGTCACTTTACGGCCAATAAATCACAGTTGTCTTGAATACTAACCTATCAAGTTTGTTTAATTATAGCTATAACTTAATCATATATCCCTGACTGATTATAATCTAAGTTACCCTTCATTTATTATTCCACATGTAATTATATTCGACATGAAAATTATCCACATATTGGCCAAATTTACTGGGTCGAGAGATTTTGTGATATTACTATCCCACATAATGGGTATTTTAAGGACTCCAGTGATTGTCCAAATTTCTGTCTCCAAACCCTGCGCAAATATGTTCCTTAGATTCACTTACACTACAAATATATATTCAAATTTTATCATGCTCTCTATCCCCCTATTATTAAAAATAAAAAGTAAAAAAAAAAAAAACTCTTAGGTTTCCATCATATTAAATTTGATAATTGATTTTCGATATATTTAAAAAAAAATCAAAATTGCATAGTTACATAAGAAGTGCAAGATTTGTTATAAGATAATTTACCTAGGATATTCACAATATCATGGGCTTTGAAATACGTGCACGGTGGGCTGAAACATTTAAGTATAAGTGGGCAAATCTGCATAGAAAAGTTGTCAGGGCTGACCCAATCAAATTATAGAGAAATTTTTCTTGCAAGAACAGAAATTGGGCCATGCTGATCAGTGTTGTGGATACAATAGTCCAACTGTCTTAAACTTAAGCCCACAATATGCAAGAAAAAAGCAGTGCCCAAAACGAGAGAATAAGAGCAGGCTAATGGCTAGTCACAAAAGAGAAGATTAGAGATTTTAAAAACAAATTGGGCTCTTACTCCCCGCATTTGGGCCTCATGTCTAATTATGAAATGGAGGTCGTTATTGATCAATGGAGAGGATTTCTGATGTTGTCAAGAATGTGTACATGAAAATATTGGATAGTGTCTTATTGGTTTTACAAAGTTTTAATATGGGTCCATTAAGATGTCTTGGTTGCATATATAACTTCATTTCCAATCAACACATATAGATGTAATCTAATTTACAAAATTTATTTATGAATTTTTAAGATATTTCAGTTGCATATATAACTTCATTTCCACTTAGACATATATAGTGCATGTTTGAAAACACTTTTGAAATAAAAATCCATCTATAAAATGAATTTTTTCAAAAAGTGTTTATAAGTATTATTAAGTATTTGGTTAAAATATATTTTAACGTCCATTTAATAGAAATACAAGAAAAGAAATTCAAAACCCATAATTTTACACTTTTTCAAAATAAACTTTTAGAAAAATGATTTATTTTAAAAATTCATTCAAAAATAATTATCAAACACATAACTTTTTTACAAATAAATTTTTATAATCTGGAATGGATTTACAAACACCCTAATATCAAAATCTCATTTGGGCGTAAGCATTTTTTTTCCCCCTTTTTTAAACTCTCAAAACTTTTGCCTCTCCATCTCAATACAATAGAAGAACAATTGTTGTCTCGACTATGCAACCAAAAACTCTAGGGAAGTACCTACAGCTTAATTAATTATACTTATAGCTAGCTCGTGTTCTTTTATTTTATTTTTATGTATAATGCTAGCTCATGTATTCCATAAACAACGTTAGCATAATTTCAAAATTTCTTTCAAGTGGAGAAAAGGAAAAGAAAACTATATATATATATATATATATATATATCAAAAGGAAAAGCAAGCAATTTTTTTCAATGCCGACAATGAGAGCACTCCGGTTTATTAGCTCGTGTGTGTGTGTGTTTTTGGGATCAAGATTCCAAGAGTTACAAAGTGCAATTTTGAGTGGGGGAATCCAATATCCACTAACCAAAATCTGTTGACTCTTGTCCCAATCTCTTGTTCATGCACACATATCTCAAATCAAAAGCTTCCCCCTTATTTCTTCATGTCTGCCACAATCTAATATACCAACTCAAACGTGGCCTTTCATTTCAAGATGAAATGACAACTTAAAGAATAAAACAAATTCAAGTCCTAGGAGAAAAAACCCTCTTTTTGATTAATCGAGTTTCATTTTCGAATACTATATATTATAAAAAAATTATGCCCTTTTCCTTAATATTAGAAACACCCTTTTTTTCACTTCAACCATTGCTTAAAAAAAAAAAAATATTTGAGCGATTTATTTTTACATTCATTCAATTTTTGAAATAAATTCGAGACAGAATCTTATAAACAAAGAAAGATATCCCATAATTAACTATAATATAAATTACAAGCTTTTTGAACCATATGATGACACTCAACAAAAAATAAAAAATAAAAGAGAATATTCGAGCTGAGTAGCACATGAATGAAGCAAGAAAATGACTGTGGACCAATGGAGAAATCCCACTTTTGTTTTATTTTCAATGTAAGAATAGAAGAAGAAGTTGAATGGCATGGGAGTGGTCTCCTTTGATGCCTACTATTTCACATGTTTATGCACCATCTAAAGTGATGGCTTCTACACTTTGTAGGCCATTAATGCTTTTGTTTTGATGTGTTGAGATTTCAAAGGGAATCAAATTTAATCAATCATGCACCACTCCCTTTTATTCTAAACCATATGATCAATAATCAAGGTAATAATGAGTAAATATCAAGACTAACTGCATTGTAAGATTGCCCGACAGAACGAAAACAAAGTTCGACATTGGTCTTATCGAGATTTAACACTTAAGTTTTTCGTTACTTAAAAATATCATATGAATTATTTTATTTTTTACGATAGAATTTTACAATATTATTTTAGGGTGAGTTTAATATAAAACCAACACCGGTTGAAAATTTTATTTTCTTTTATTAGCAAATTTCCAATCTTAGGAATTTAAATTATATCGATGGATTAGAATAATTTTAACAATTTTGTTTCTGTCAGCCATGCAACTTACCTAGGAAAACATGATGGGTTCCAATGTCTGGCTTAAAAGAAATAAAACTATTAAATGTTGGATTGGCTCAGTCGATTCGGGCCATAAAATCAATTTTCAATAGTTTAGTGATTAGGTTGTAATTTTCAAGTGACACAACAAGCAGTGAAATCAAAACTTTTTGTAATAGTTAATTTGCATAAAAGAGGTACTTGTAATATTCATGAACTAGGACTGAATCTTGTCCCATCCAATCCAAGAAAATCTTGAAACTTAGGCCGCTGGTATCAATCTTACGTCAAGTGCCTTTATATATCATTTCAAATTCTTTATTAAAATTTAATATTATATTTTATTTCGCATTTTACCGATATATAATAAATATTTAAAATAATATTATCAACATATACCTTCCATGACATATTGATAAATTACAATATATATTTATTCACTTTATTTTTTTTCATTTATTCACAAAATAAAATCACACACACATTAGGTGGGCTATGTTCGGATTCATTTTTTCACCCAATTTTCTTTTTTCATTTATTCTTTCAAAATATTAAAATACAACAAGTTTTTTAATATATTTTTTTCAAGTATATATATTCTCCAATATATTCCCCAGTAAATCACCTTCTCTTAATATGCTCAAAATAAAACCAAATATTCCCATTATCTTCTTTTAAGTTGTCTTCAGGGTGAAGGGCTTGAGGATTTGTTGGCAGCTGTCTGTTGTCTTAAAGAAGTAGGTCACGTGACATGCACGGGGGCCCCTCCCTCGGATGTCTGTCCTTTTAGTGCTGTCATCCAAAGCCTCAACCTGCCTGTTGCCCTTTTATCACAAGTCACTACATCACAATTAATGCTTGTCAACTTTTATGATAATTCAAATTTCGTATTAAATTATAAAAATAAAAATAAAAATAAAAATAAAAATCCAATATTTTCTTTCTATGGTACACAAAACTCCTATAAACCTAGGACTTTCGATCCAAACCACGTCAAGGCCAGGCTTATAAACTGTAGGTATAATTTAAGTGCTAGAATTAAAATGGGCCCTTGGATATGAGACTGGGCTGGTCCTTTACAGCTAAGCAACAAAACAACACGCTTTTGGGCTAAGAGAGGGAAGTTAAGTTTGTCGGGTTGGGGTTGGGGAGCATTGAATCCAAATCTTAATGGGCCCCATATGGCTTATCTTGTGGGCCCTAACAAATAACTACCATATGTTTGCAGCCTGCATGCCATTCTTAAGGCCCCTCATTCTTTGACTGCAAATTTCAAAATAAATTTCTCCTTTTAAAGTAATAAAATGTGATTTTTATTTTATTTTTTATTTTTGGAGGTTCCACCATCTCGGCACTTAATACACATCCATACTTGATGACTGAAAGTTTGTTGATGTGTCAAAGTTATAATTGTAGTGCAAAATTGAAATTTTCGAGCTTTGGAGTTGGTATGAAAAAATCTGGTTTAAGAAGTCTTTTGAAAGACGCCGGCAAGAGAGGGGTATGTCACGAGGATCGAGAATTTTTTTTTAAAATTATTATTTATCAAGTGTATAAAAGTTATTTAATATTTCAAATCGTATTAACAAATAGAGAACTACATGCAATAATTCCCACATCAACAATTGTCACTATTTTTTATTGAACCTAAAATATTGATCAATATTTTTATAATTGAATCGGTGATTAAATCGGTATTTTTAAAATTAGCGGTTCAACCGATCGAATCGGTTCAACCGGCGGTCGAACCGATTGAATAAAAATTAATTATATATTTTTATTTTATTATGTAAGATGATAATATAATAAATTAATTATTATGTAATATATTTTAAATATAAAAATAAATAATTAGGTACATAAAAACACATATAACAAAACACAAAATTCAAATAATCACATAAATATGAAAAAATATTAAATTTAAATTTTTATAAAAATTTAAAATATAAAATATAAAAAATATATATAAAAATCGATCAAAATTGATTTTGACCGGTTGTGGACGGTTTTGACCGGTCAAAATGATTTTTGGAGTGAACCGACTTCTGATTTTTAATTGAACCGACCGATCCGATTCATTTTTGAAAACACTGATCTTAACACCAATTATGTAATTGGTGTTAAAATTCAAAATTGGTAGTAAAAATATAAGTCAAATTTTTAACCTTCGCAGGACCTCAAATATGGTGTTTCGATTTTGACTCGATGTATAGACAGAGCAACATATACACCAAAATTTGTGATTATTAAAGATGTATCTCATTATTTCTAAATTAAGAGGAAAAATTTTAAAAGTTGTATTGTTACAGGCAAGATTCACGAGGCATGTGCAATATAAGGATCCGATGATTAACAAAGTAGTATTTCATCAAACATATGCCAACTCAAATGAGGTAACTCATCCAAACAGTAATATATTTAAATATCTGTAGAATTAATTTAACAGCGTTATGTCTAGAAGTATACTTGAATAATAAAAATGCCACCTTTTAGTGACTAGCTCATCATTAGTCTATAACATAGGCGTTTGTCTTAAACATGATTTGGTACATTAAAATTGTACCTCAAAGTTTGCTGGCACTTGTACCATGTAGTATTAAACTAATCACCTAAATGGTTTAGCCGTTAAGAGTGTTTAATTAATGACAAGTTCTGTACTAATACGACCTCAGATGGTCCAAACATAGTAACAAAATCATATTTCTTCTAAATGGTCATCCACATCTATCATATCATATATGCACCCTTCAAAATTTCTATATATTCGATAATTTATAAAGTGAAGAATAAAATAAAATATCAAATTACCTATATTAAAATGAAAAGTGCAAAATTTTTAAATCTTAAATATTGATTAAACTTAAAACTCCACTTCTAAAGGCAAAAATGGATGGATTAATTTACAGGAAATTTTGTGGCATTAATAATAAAGACAAGTGGGGTGGACACAACAAGAGGAAGAAACAGTAACAAAATAAAAAACCCAAGACAATATCTGATTAAAAATCCTTTGTTTCCACTTGGAAAATATGATCCTTGGAAAATTGTACTACTCCCCTCCCAAGTCTTTAAGATTTGATGTTGTGTTTGGCCAATTGGCAGCATCTTTTTCGGCGTGCATTGAGGATTCATATATAGATAGCTTACTCTAATTTACCCAAATCAATGGATCAATAATGAGTTTTTTTTTTTTTTTTTTCCTCTCTCGAATTAATTGTAATTCATGAATAATTTCTTATGGGGGCATTGCCACGCGAAACCCAAACATAATTCACATGCCATTGCATCCATAAAGTTGGGCATCTGACATGCATGTATCTAAATCTAATGCTCTTATTATATTACCTTTTATTCATGTAATAAAGATTCTTCACATGCTTATTCTTTTGGTACTTCTTGTTGAGGCATTTGTAGCTTCTTTCTCCTTATTAAAATTATTGGAAATTGGGATATAATGTGGTCTGAGTACTACTGTTGGTTGAAAGAAGTCAATTCTTTTTTTAAGTAGTGGGTTGAACGGGGTAGTACGAATAAATTGTTAGTAGCCTCCGAGCAAAGATAATTCTTAAAAAATACATAATTACTAAATAAATTCAACATATCATAAAATAAAATTTAGAAAGTATTTTCAATATTTTTTATTATAATTATGTTGGTAGAGCATGCATCACTAGAGTTTCTTGAACTTTGAGGTCTTCCCAAATATTAAGCTCAAATTATTAGATTGAGTTTGAATTATTATAATGCCCGTCGATATGTAATAATTTTGTAAGCCTTCAAATCATTATTCGGTTGGTTCCGCTTATAATGAAATTAATTTTTTGATTATGCAAATAAACGAAAACTTTACTTACAAATTACTCTCACCAAGTTGCTTGGCATATAATCATTAATAATTTGTTTCAGAGGGAGTTTTTGCTTTTATACAAAGTAAAAAAAAAAAAAAAAAAACCCTCAACAAAGACAGAAAACAAGATTTTGTTAAAATATACTATCCAACGTCAGTATCTCGTCAAACATATGACTCGTCAATGTAAGCATCAAGGGACCAAACAAATCAATCGCATTGAGTCTTCTAGTAGGGAGTGGGGACATTATCTTCCCCGACTAATTATCAACGTAGAGAGGATACTTGAAACCCTAATTCTTGATCACAAAATTAAGACACCAATATTAGAATTCTGGCATGCAATCTGAAGGGTCATATTGCCCCATCCTCGTGCCTACAGGAACAATTGGCCCACAATAATATGCTTGGTCCAAAATCTTCATAGCATCAAATCGGAATTGCACCTCAAACAATTGGTTTAAGTTTACTTTATACCTCTTAGAAATTATTTTTGAAATTTTAAGATATTAAATCTTATTATAAAAATAAACTCCACAGAGTTTATAAGATTTTTGTAATTTAAATAGTTATATCAGAAAAGTTGATTAAGATTTAAAAGAAAAAAATTTGAGGTTTTTGATAAAATTTTTTGTATATTTTATCAACTTTCAAACATTTTATAATATATTTTAGAAATTTCAGTACACCTCTCTCGATGCAATGTTAAATCAAATGCTAACCGGACCAACATGCAGGCAAATCCTCAATAATACACGCGATGATTGAGTTGAATAGTTTTCTGTGGCCCCTGTTTGTACATCAATTTCTGTAATTTTACTAATTAAAATATGGTGGATAGAGTTGAATAGTTTTCAACTCATTTGCAGACATTATTTTTCATCAGATAGGGATGGCCTCCAAATGAATTTATTGACGGCAACACATACATTTCATATCAATTAGGCATCCATGTCTATTTTCCTTAATATATTTCATTGGGTCACAATGCAAGACTTTGTACATAGAAAATTTTCAATGAACAAAATTACAAACATATGACTGTAGAAAAAAATATTTACTTCTTGGAATATATTAAATTCTTATTCAAATGAAGCTTGACTATAATCTTTCACTTAATTTGACACATGCATTTTTTTTAATGTTTTTTCAAATTGGAATTTTGAGTGTTAATTTTCGCTACTTTACCAGCAATTAGAGTGAAATATGTAGTAATGATGGTCAGTAATCATGTCATGCCCCGAGCCCCGTTAGATGTCCAAATCTATTGGTTCCACGTCGTGACACTATTCATAATTCAAGAAGTACCTCCACATCCACTAAGTGCAACTTAGAATTGGAGCGCGACAACTGGAGGAAATGATTATTTAGTGGATGTAAAGATAGCAAAGTTTATAAGGTATTCATTTTTCTAATTTTTATTTCATATGAAAAGGACATCACAAATATATTTTAAAGTACTAATCAACCAATCAAAAATCTCCCAATGAAAGATCTTCAATGTTTAAATTAATAAAAAAGGAGCAAAAAAGGATTTCTTCGGACAGTAATTGAGATTATTGCAAGCAAAACTCATTGCTCAAGTATTTATACTGGTTTTTGGCAGTTGTTTCAGCTCTTTTTATTCATCCATGTAAAAAATTATTGATAATTCGGGCAGGTGCGAATTCCCAGCAGATGAAGAAATTAAAAATCCAAGAACAGCAGCAGGTTCCACCAACTCAGAGACAAGTTAAAGAAAAAAAAAACTGGAAGTTATTATTCTGATCTTATTCCAACTGGGATTATTAGGTATTCTTGAAATATTAAAATTGCATAAGAAATGGGGTTGCGTTTCGAATTAGTGAAATACGGAACAGGTATGGTCGGTCAGGTTCTCCGTGAAGGGGAATTTCGTGGCTTGTAGCGACAGAATATGTGGCGCCGCCGCCGCCGCCGTTGGTGGTTTTTGAAACATTGGAATCGTCGGTGGCGGCATTAATATTCACTGTTTTGAAATAATTACTAGGCTCTCTTTTACCCGAAAAAAAAAAAGAAAAGAAAAGAAAAACCATGAACAAGTTGTGTAAGTGTGACAACATTGATCAAGTTTGTGTTCTTTATGGCAGTAGATGCAAAGTGGTTGCAATTTGGGAACTGTCCGAAACAGCGACAGGAATTCAGAATCATCAGTGCAGTTATATATATATATATATATAAATATTCACCACAATCCAATTTTTTCTAAAGAAGATTGACCGTTGTAATTCATAATGGTGATTGAAAGATGATTCTCCATGATTTGGATAAGTACATAGGGGTCAAATTTTCTACAATGATGTAAATAAAATTACATATCTGCCAAATACTCCATGATTTATCTGAAGAACTAGACGACAAGTTGTCGAACCAAACTTCCCTAATATTCAAGCCCCCTTAAAATTATTAACGTAAGACTAGTTTCAAAGGAAAACCATATTTATTCAATTTCTTGCAAGTCTAAAATGAAAATTAAAAGTTATATAAATCCCAATTTGTAGTCAAATATAGATTAAAAGTTATTTCACCAATTTAATTACAAATTAATTTAGGTTGCGTTTGGACGTAAGAATTTGAATTTGAAGGAATAATTCGAAGAAGATTTTCAAATAACTTTATATTAAGTGAATTTTAAATTCAATTTAAAAAATGCTTAAAATTAGAGTTTAAAAATTTAAAATATATTATAACGTAAAATTATCCAAACAAACTCATGAATATGTTATTATAAATTTAAAATTCTTAACTCTAAATCCATCTATCTACATATCGTTTAGATATTCATGATTAATAATTGTTCATCTTTTTTTTGTTGAGTGTAGCGTTTGTTTGATATTTTCTAAAAGTCACTCAAATATTTTCATAAAAAAATAGTATCCTTATTTTATTTCGAGTCTTGCTTTGGCTACTTAATGTAAAATATTGTGTAATGCTAGTTGAATGATATATATAGATTGGGAACATTGTTTCAATCCCCACTTCTTATATGATATTTTTCCTTTAAAAAAAACTTATCAACCCTAACACAACTTTAAATTTCCTAATATTGCATTAGAAATCTAATGCTATAATGGTTCCCTGTTATTATAATAAACAAGGCTCTATTTCTTAGATTTCTTCCTATCCCACAAACAATGAGTGAGATTATAAGGAGTGGCCAAAAGAAAAAGAGATGGAAAAAGGTGGCAAGTTAAAAGGGTAAGAGAAGATTATCCGCTTCACGTTTTCTTTTTAATATTTATCTCATCACTTATCCAAACATTGTATTACGATTGTTTATTCTAATTCTAATTCCAATTGATGCAACTTAATATGTATTTTAAAGATTTGAAAGCCCTCAATTTTCACCTTTTCCCATTCCACTGAACAACTGTAGAATTCTTAGCCAGTTGCTTGTAGGCATGATCATAACTTTCTGCGTCCTTTTTTTATTATTATTATTATTTTTCCCGTTTTTATAAAATAATTATACTAATTGAGAATATAATTAATTGATCATCATTATGGAAATGAGCCCCCTTTTCTTTTTCGTTTTATTATTATTACTTTTTTTTTGTTTGGCTACGGTCATGCTGATGCCATCATGATGAGTACTTAAGCTGAGACATTATGGAAATTAGTTTGGACAAAATTGGGATAATTTGGACAGACTTTAAAAAAGTTTCCTTCTAATTGAAGACCACCAACATTTGAATCCTCATATTGAATCTCTTGTCTCTGGTCCATTGTTCCATTTGCAATTATTATTTCTATCATATCAAAGAATTGAATAATTTCAATCCTGGATTGATCTCTGTTAAGACTTTCCTAAGTATTCTAAATTAATGCAACAAAAGAATTCTAAATTAATATTGTGCATTTGTTCAATTATCTTGTTATTGCTTGCATTTAAATATTTCCAAGTGAGATTTACATAATTAAATTTGATTTTTCATCCCGGCTGGTATCTCTTTTAAATTACTTTTTCTTGTTTGTAAAATTTTCACAAAAAAATTATTCTATTAAAGTAATAATTCATGTATATATATATATGTATATATATGTGTGTGTGTGCGCGCGCATGCGCGCAAGTATTTGCTGCTGATACCGTCAGAATGTGTACAATCTGTAAAATAGTTTTTAAATTTGAATTGATTTGTTTAATAAGTTGAAATTTGTTTGTGATCATGGTTTTTCAACATATCAGCAAAGTGCTAATAAGAGTCCACTAGATGAAAATCATCCAATCATGTGCTTAATTCAGATTTTGGTTATTATTTGATGCTTTGTTTTCTTACCAGCAGAGATTAATTAATAAATCTCCTTAATAATGTGAACTTAGCTGTCTCATGTGAAATTTATGCCATAATTAATTACTAGATAGACTGTCTAAACATTGTCTACTATTTATTAGTTTGAGAGATCAAGATTTAGAATTGAAATTGACCATTATTTAGATGCTATAGTGAAATATATACATATATATATATATATATATTCAAGTACGTATAATTAAGTCTAATTTTATCAAATTAATATCAAATACTGCTAATAACTACATAACAATTTTTTTTACAATTATACAACAAAATTAGTATTTTAGGATAATAGATACTAAACGAGATCAAATAGATGGTGTAAACTTCTAAAATAAATCAACGACTCTATCTAAATGGAGCATCCAAACTCAAATTCGATTCAATCAACAAGATGGAATAATATTAAAGATGACAATCAAAGTGGGAATTTCCCCCATCAAAGTATGAAAGGTCATATGCCTAACACTGAAAAATTAGTGGTACCAACTTGGTATGTAGCAATTTATTGCTTGATGGTAAGGGTCCTATGGAGTAGGGTCCTGGACTTGACAGTTTGGTACAAATAATATTCGGACTCTCTTGGAAGGTCCATTTCCATCTGCGGGGGTCCAAATCCACCACTGCTGCTTCGTCACTTATCCGAATTCACTTTATCTGACTAGTCATTTATCACCAATAATCGAACTGTAATATTCTTTGCTAAAATCCAACTTTTATTTTAAAAAAAAAAAAAAAAAAAAAGTTGACTGCGTTTGTATTGATTCTCATTTTGGATTTTCTTGTTTACAAAAATTGAACGGTAGTGTTTGTTTTATGGTTTGTAGAGTATTTTCGAAGTAGAAAAATACTTTAAAAGGTTTAAAGAAGAAAAAAAACACTTAGAAGTAACTTGAGTTCCAAGATTTTTTCATTACCACACTGAAGTTCCAAGATTTGGAGGTTTTGGAATTTAAGACTGCTTATGTAGTAATTGTTGTTCGTATTTCTTGATGAAATTAATTGTTTTTAATGAATTTAAAACTTAAATATAATGGATGATAATCACTCAATAAAAAAAAATATTTTTTGATGATCACCAATATCGATCCTGTAAAAATGGGTCATTAAACTAAGACTACAGAACTATGCATCCAGCATCCGAGGAAAAGTCATTCTCTACATCTCTATTAATTGTGAAAATTGTCGACATTAAAAAAAAAAAAAAAAAAAAGGAACCCCAAGTACATAATTATATGATGCAATATATTTATTTTTCTTTATTTAATCGATGTTCCAAAAAAGACTTTTCAATGATTAATAGACACAAATAATTTTCCTTAAACAAGAGACTTATTTCATAAAAAAATTAGAAATAACACATCCAATATTCTTCATGGATTCCATTTATGCTTCCACATTAAATAATTAATTTTTTAAAATTTTGAGCCAGGAACCTGCGTAAAAAAAAAAAAAAAAATGAAGGGGGAAAAAATCTGAAGATAGTGACGCACTACTCAAAAGCCATCCAATTCCTTTTTTTTTTTTCACTTTTTTCTTTAAATAATAACTTTTTTAAGTTAATTTGCAGATGCCTTTGAAAGTTTTAGGGACATTGTCTGAATATGGACACCCATTACAGTGAAAGTAAGGCATAGGCAAACATTTTAAGTGCACTCACACAAACCCCAAAAGCCATTTTCCGTCTTTGGAGAGACACTCTTTTTTTCCAACCCCTATTAAATCCTAGTCCAACATAGGCTACCTATTTAAATTCGATATTTATTTATTTTAAAGATTCCTTATTTATAATTGTGCACGTTGATGCTAAAAAAGCAATCCCCATAAAAACCATTTTCGTATAGTTTTTTAATGGTTAATCATTGGTTTTAATGATTGCACGAGCTTGTTTAGATGCTGGTAATCAAGTAATCATACTATTAAGCTTCAAATAGAAAAAATGAAATATCATGGAGTTTGAGGTGAAAATGTATTTGTACTTTGATTTATATTTTGTATATTAATTTATTTTCAAAATTCAGATTAAAATTTAAAAAGAAAAATAAAAACAGAAAAGTTGGATGAAGCTAGAAAAATAATTAAAAGGTTGTGAATGATTAAAATAAAAAAAAATGGTTACTTAGAGCTAAATTTAACAATGGTTTTGTGTCTTCAGCTTTGGATGCTTCAATAATGGTAGTGGCTGAATTATTGGCCTATCAGACCTAACCATGAAATCTTTAGTCATAAGAAGTTGGTAAATTGATGCCTTCCTTATTGACTTATGAGTGACCATCACAACGGTGCCACCCCATAAACCGTCCAACGTGACAGTCATTTTCCTTTCTATTAATAGTTAAATAAATACAAGAGAAACAATAGAAATACATTAATTGGATTAGAGATTATTGTTGAAAAAGAAGATTTAATTAGTTTGCACAAAATTAACCTTTCTACTTGAGATTTATCTCCTATTAGAAAATTAAATTAAATTTTTCTATAGTTTAAGATATTCACACGAAACTTCTGATAAATAATTCATTTATCTAAATAATAAACCTTGTATAAAGAGAAAAAGATCAATGTGATATCGAATAAGCATCAAATACTCTTTTTGACTATACTTGCACTTCCTAAGTTTAAGTGTGCTCTTGTCAATTTTATAAAAGCTGTACTTCAAAATCATAAGCACATATAGCACCCAAAGCTAATTCTCTTTACTTTGGTTTGGCTTATTGAGAACCAAAATTGTTCCATTTAAGATGAGCATCATGTTAAGTTGTTGTCCAATGACACTTCAATTTATTCTCTAACCACAAATTCTAGAACTCTTGGATTTGGCCAAAAGTAAAAGAAGCATTATCTTGTGTTGGAATAGGGATAGTTTCAACTTTGGTCATCCAAGTATACTTTTGATACCTAGCGTTCCGACCTCATTAATTTTAATCTTAATATTTTAATTTTTCATTAAAATTGATCTTATCCGTTGAGTTTACCATGACTCTAGCACAACTAGAATAAGTTTTAAGGATGTGTTGTGTTAGAGTTGAGCTAAACTCAAGTTCTCCTAAACTAAGCAGGTAAGATGAGGTTTCAAAAAGAATAAAACGTACAATACACATAAAATAATTATGTTATCTTATGAGTTATAAAGTAGAGTTACTACTCGAATTATCTCAAATGTCTAACAATCCTCTTAATAAAGCTAAAAACACACTAATTGTGTCCAAGCTGATTAGCATAATATGCAACAAAATTTCAAAATAAGGATAATTATAGAAATTTTGCAGAATGGCAAGCACGGCACACACACACACACACACACACGTATATATATATATATATACGTGTGTGTGTGTGTGTGCCGTGCTTGCCATATATATATATATATATATATAGGGTTGATGAAGTGAAAGTGAAGATCGAGAGTAAGTTGAAGAGCTAATTGGGGGGACCCATGAGAGGAGCAACTAAGGAAACACAATTCCGAAGTTTGATCCACCCTCGTGCCCTAAATTCCATTTCCTTAATCATTACTTCCCCCACTAATCCCATTCAAATATCCCATAAAATATATATATATTTTTTTTGTGGGCTGACGAAATCTAAAACGCCTCTTTTTTTATGGTTTACAACATGATCTGCACCTCACTTTACCAGTCAAAACACAATTCAGTGGAGTCACTATCAATAAATAGGATTAAAATTAAAACATAAAGTTAGAATTCAACCTTTTTTCCCCCTAAAATTAGGGATATTTTTTTATTTTTATTTTTTTTTTAAAAAAAAATTAAAAATGAAATAACAAAAAATTTCAAAAAAAATCTCCATTGATTTAACGGAAAAACTTGCATGAAATATTTGTCAAATTATCCATTTATTTCTACTTTGATATTGTTCAAGTCTATTAAAAAAATTTAAAATTAATACTTACTTTTTTTAAATAAAATTGTCATTGAAGTTTGATTTCACTGATTTTGTTTTCTTCACTTTCGTTGGTTAACTTGTTGGTCCAAATAGAAAACATAAAAAAATATTTAATAAAACAAAATAATGAGAACACTCATAACTTATTAATCATTTCGTTTCTTTTTAATGATATCTGATCTTATTTAAATCCTTTGGAACTAATACTTATTCCTCCCAAAAAAAATTGTAGTGACAATCCATCTATTGACTTTCAATGCCACTTTTCTTTTACTAAATTATGGATTAATAAAGAGGATACTATAAGAAATTAAAAAATAGGGATTTGTAATGAGTGGAATGAGAAGTGCTGGGCTGTTGGGCCGTCCGGGGTGGGGGGAGGGACATTCCGGCCGACAGATCCCGTTTGAACGGGGGCAACGTGGGTGTTTTGTAAGGATTATATTTGGCACATTTCCCCTCTATTTTTTTCTGTCCCAAAATCCAACATGCAACCCATTCGTGCCACACCATGCCTCCAAGGTGGCGGCGGTAGCCGCCACTATCACCACCAGAGGTTGCCGGTGGTGTCATCACATTAGAAATTTTCATTCGCCTCGTACATGTGACTTCATAATCTAGTTTGCTCCAATTTTTACCTAGAATGTCATTTTTAGATAATATTTGATGTGACATATAATAGAACAATTTCTCTCCTCTAAAAAGCATTTTATCAATATAAAATTATGAATTTCCAATCAAAATGTACAATAGTTTTTGGAAGGATACTTTTCCACTTGGTGTCACATTAGTGTTATAAATGAATTTGAAGAATGAAAATAGTATTATAATTTATTGTTCAACTTGTTAAAGAAAAAAGAAAAAGGAAGGGAGAAAATTAAAACTTTTGGCAATTTGTGCCATCATATGTTGTTTTACCTCTTTCATATTTATTGCAAAAAACAGTAAACTCCCAAGCGTTGTTTCTTTAATTAACATTCTTTATTTAGCTTTAAAGTTAATTCACAAAAGCAGAAGGTTAAAATTTTAAATTCAAGCCTTCAGGCAGCGGCGGGCTTCAATGGGTGGGACCTAACGCCGTTACTGGCCACACCCCGAAAAAAATGTTTGTATATTTGAGCCGATGGTGAAGTGGGGTTGGGCCTTGATTGTGCGCGTGTTTTATGTTCAGGCTTTTGGGGCGTGAACGTGTAGCTGCTCAAAACCCATTTTTACGGCTTGAGCCGCTTCAAACTGGCGAAATCCCTTAACGGCGCTGCAGCTGAACGTTAATCGGCTGGCTGGCAAAAAAGAATAAAGTTAAAAAAAATATTTCCTTAAAAGTGAATAATGGGCCTGAAAGTGTAAATATGCTGGTTCGGCTGGAAGCCCTACACGTGATAATTACATTCTTTCACGTTTGCACTTTGTAGCTCTTATACATTTTCATCTTTTCTTTTTTGCACCCTTTACTTTTACTATATTATCATGAAGATATAAACTATGATCATGAAAAGTACCAGTAGCAATTTTTCAAATTGAAACGTTAACTGAATTCAAAAATTCAAAGTTAATAATTTTATCATCAATATTGAAAATCTCAATATACAATGAATTTATGCATAAATAATATTTACAATATCTCTTGTATACTCGAACAAATTTGTTTGAGTATATGAATTGAATGAAAAATATATTGTATTAATAGAGTTTAAGAATGATATTTTAATTAATTGAGTTTGAAATTCACTTTTTGAACAGCCCTTTATCAATCAGTATTGCAGTGAATAAACGAATATCTTAATATTTTTTAAAATAAAAGAAAATAAATTTTTCTCATCAATATATTTTTTTTTCTTATGGGTAAATTTTGAAGTGTTTATTTAAATTTTGCTACAAATTCAAAGAACAAATCACACACCACTAATTTATAAATCTCTATATGTAGCCAACAGTCACTATAAATATAATGAGACTCTTTCAAGTTGGCAAAAAAGTAAAATCATTTTCCCTACGACAAGAAAATTACTGAATGACGAGGATTGCAATAAACGACATCAAGGCTTTTTTTCCTTGTGCCTTTTCACCCTTGATACTATTGCCTCCCTACATTTACGACAACTCAAGTAACTTGATAATCATTTGTCAAATTCAATCATAATGAAGGCATGTATGTTCCTCTTTGAGGAAAATTAAATGAGAAATAAAAACTTTTGACCATTCATGACTTCCAATTGTCTCGTCTTTATTCATTTGTTTTTTTTATTCCAATTAATAGTTATTTATTCATTTGTTTTTGTTTTTTTTTTTGGAAATATTCCACAAATTTTTACAATTTTTGGGGGGTTGGGGGTGAAGGGAAAATTATAGTCAGAATCTTAATCTAATCACACGATAAATGAATTATAATAATTTTTTGATTTTGGTGAACATTTTAAGTAATCAATTATATAATAAATAAATAAATATTTATATGATTAATTGAGTGTCACCAACCTTAATTTCAATCAAAAAAATTTTGGAAGGCAATGAAGGGGATTGTTAGACATTAATGTTGTCGCATTCTTATGGTTAGAAGAATAACAAGTAAAGATAAGAGTAATTATTGTTTTAGTGTATTGAATTCACTCCAATGACAGACGTTACAGAGACTCAAGCAAATCAATTAAAGACAAACCTTTCTAAAATAATATTAGTGAACCTATCCACAATGGTAAACATTATAATAAACCTTTACAATTAAGTATAAACATTATAATCATAAAGACGATATACAATATTCAAAATAAAGAAAAAAAACCATATTTTTACACTAACACTTTATTTATTCAATAGAGAAGAAAAAAAAAATGAAATATGTTTGCAATATTTACTTTTTTTCCCATTAACTCTCCATCTCATTAAATATTGGAGCCTTTTTCTTTTTTTTTTTAAAGATATAAAGAGGGTGTCTGTTTAAGTTTATAAACTTCTTAAAATATCAAGATTTTTAAGAGCTTTGTGGGAGATGAACTAATGAGATATAAAAAATAAGATGTTATGATGTTGTAATATAATTTTTTTTAAAAAAGAGTTTCAAACTTATTTTTAAAAATTTAATCAAACTTCTTTAATTGTAATCATATGAATTACAGAAATATTATTATTATCTTATAAGCTATATAATTTTATTTTATTTAAATACTTTAAAATTTTATTTTTTAAATAAAATTTAACATCATATAAAATTTAAAATATGTTATAAGATGTAAAAATTTATACTTTTTTAAAAAGAAATTTAACCAAACACGGTCTACAAAAATTACACTTACACAACAGCGTATATATGGTTAGGGTCCTATAAAAAGCAGCCGAGCCCATGAATCGAGTGAAAACCCAAAATCTCTCGATTCTCACTCTACCAAACGAAGACCGAGAATCGAATCATTAGTGGAATACAGTGGAGAAAAATAAGAGAATTTCAAACACAAAAGAAAAAGAAAAAAAGAAAAAAGTTCACATACACAAAAATTAATCATTAATTCCCCACAGACTGACACAATCCCCCAGCAGCAGTTGTTTAGTGTTTATATATATGTGCTTCTTTAATAGTAGCAGAAAGTCCTCTTTTTCATTTTCTTACTCACTAGCTCCAGTAGCTCGTCTGGAATAAAACTCTCTCTCTCTCTCTCTCTCTCTCTCTCTCTCTCTCTGCAAAACACTGTAAAGAAAGAAAAAATTATCTGTTTTTCTCAGCTGGAACTTTGCTGCTTTTGAGGTCACTCTCGCCGCCTCAGCCGCTGCAGAAAATTTGAAGAAGCGCATTTGGTTTTGTGGCTACAGGGATTTTGCTACTATATAGCTAGACTGAGTGCAATAATTTCTGGGCTGGCATTAATTATGAGTCGTTTCCTTGTTAAGCTCTTTATGTGTCAATTCTTCGAATGAAGAATTCTTGAACTGTCACTCTTCCTTCGTGTTATAGAAACCTTCCGTTCTGTTTTTTGTAATCATTCTTGTTTTGATAAAAAAAAGTGGGGGCTCATATACTTGGACTTGGTTCAATCAAAGGGGAGTGCTTTCGTGCTCTTTATTTTATTATCTGAGAGATCTGGGTTCAAGAAAAAGACTCATCAAAACAACAAGGTATTTTTTGTTCTTGGGGTTTTTCCTTTTCTTTTTGTTTTTCCTGTTTGTTGGGAGTAGTTTTTTTTTTTTTCTTTTTGGTTTTGGATTTGGGGAATTTTACTTGGCTATCGTTTTCTTGGAAGAAGGGTCCTGGTGCATTTCTTTTGTCTCATTGAGCGTCTGATTTTTTTGTGTTTATAGATCTGCCCGAATTCCTTTTAGTGGAGAAAATCGAAGACAATGTTGGCTCAAAAGCAAGCAGAGGAAGCTATTGTCTCCACCTTCAATGAAACTGAAAATGACGGCGGCGGCAAGGAGGAGGAGAAAGTGGAGGAGCAGCACATTTTCAGCGTCAAGAACGTCCTCTGGCACGGTGGTTCCGCCTGGGATGCCTGGTTCAGTTGTGCTTCCAATCAAGTATGTATATTTAATTCCTTTTACCAATATCCCACTTTCATACACTTCTCTCATTACCAAGATTCTGTCAAGCTCATTTTTTTTCTCAACTTTATGAACAAAGTAAAAGTCTTTGTTTTTGGTTTACTTATATGATGTTCTATCATTTTTTGCTGTAGGTTGCACAAGTGTTGTTGACACTTCCATACTCTTTTTCTCAACTCGGAATGGTATCTGGAATCGTTTTTCAAGTGTTCTATGGTTTGGTTGGTAGCTGGACAGCTTATCTTATCAGTGTTTTATACATCGAGTATCGAAGCAGAAAGGAAAAAGAAGGTGTTAGCTACAAAAACCATGTCATTCAGGTTCGTTAACTTCTCAAAGAAAGCGTTCAAGAAAAAAAGAAGAAGAGAAAACCAATTTCAGGTTTTTAATTTAATTTATCAAATGCAGTGGTTTGAAGTGCTAGATGGATTACTCGGTCCATACTGGAAAGCAGCTGGTTTAGCCTTTAACTGCACTTTCCTTCTCTTTGGATCTGTCATCCAACTCATAGCCTGTGCAAGGTAATCGATACTTTGTTTTCTTTTCATATTGGGAAATACTTGTTGTATAATCTTGAATTTGATAATTAATGTTCCCTTTTCTTTAAAAAGATTGATTCTTGATGAAGAAAATTTACATTTTGCACAGTAACATATACTACATAAATGACCACCTGGACAAGAGAACGTGGACTTATATATTTGGAGCTTGCTGTGCCACCACTGTCTTCATTCCCTCTTTTCATAACTACCGGATTTGGTCCTTTTTAGGACTTGGGATGACCACTTATACGGCCTGGTACTTGGCTATAGCAGCCCTAGTTCATGGCCAGGTAAAAAACAAAAAAGAAAAAGAAAATTTCTATGCCCTATAATAAGCACTCATTACTTGTAATTCAGTAGTTAACTTTGATTGTTTGTTTATTTTTGTCTAAATGGGATCATTAAATACAGCTTTTTGTACTTTAATGTGGATATTTAACAGGCTGAAGATGTGCAACACTCGGGTCCAAAAAAACTAGTCCTGTACTTCACCGGCGCCACCAACATACTGTACACATTTGGTGGACATGCTGTCACTGTGTAAGCTATTCTTTCCTGCTTTTCAAATTTTCTTGTTTCTTCTTTCATTTGCTGCTCAATTATCTATATACATGTATATATATACATACATATATATGTGCCGAAATATTATCTTTTTCTACTTCTTCTCGGCTTCTATTTGCAGCTTTTGCCGGCCACCTCGTGGACTGTGAGAACAGACATAATTATAGAAACTACTTTTTCTTTGTTTACTAGGAAAAAAAAGAAAAAAATAAAAGTAAAGAAAACTTTAACATTATCCCCACTGCCTTTCCCTTCGACCTAAAACAACAGTAAATTCAAATTCAGCCACTACAAGTTCCTGCAGCCACCTGATCTTGAGTTCATCCTGTTTAAAGTTTCTGTATATCAGACATTTTTGTAATCTGTAAATATTTTTATTACTTGTTGTACCCTGAGGGTAGTTTGGACATTAAACTTATAACATTTAGAAGTCCAATGCCCATCATCCGAAAGTGCCTTTGCATCACACAATAATTGCCCAATATTTCCTGTTGTAAAAGGAATACTGTACCAGTTAGATTCTTGTCTCTATGATACAATTGGATTTACACAGCATATTACTTTGTTTACTTTATTAGCCTAACTTAAATTAAGGTAGTCTAACTCCGGTAATCTCTTTTCTGCTGGTAAAAAAATTTTAACAGGGAAATCATGCATGCAATGTGGAAACCCCAGAAGTTCAAGTACATTTACTTGTTGGCCACACTGTATGTTTTCACTCTAACGATCCCGTCGGCTTCAGCCATGTATTGGGCATTTGGCGATCAGCTCCTCAACCACTCCAACGCATTTTCCCTCCTCCCAAAGTCCGGCTGGCGCGATGCTGCTGTTATCCTTATGCTCATCCACCAGGTCTTCTCGTCACTTTTCATGTGTTTGGGGTTGGACAATTTTGTACTAGGAAGAGAATACTCAATAGTACTAGTGGTTCTTCTTGTGTTTTGTGCACATATTTCACACAATTGTTCTTTGTAGATAAACAGAGACAGACATGAAATGCACACTTGGACCATTGTCCTGATGCAACACATAATATTCGTGTCATTATGAATATGGTTTTTTTAGAAGTGACGGTAACTAATTAGTGTGGTAATTTTCACATGGTACAGTTTATCACATTTGGGTTTGCATGTACACCACTCTACTTTGTGTGGGAGAAGGTGATTGGAATGCATGACACCAGAAGCATATGTTTAAGGGCACTTGCCAGGCTGCCAGTGGTGATACCAATATGGTTCTTGGCCATTATCTTCCCATTCTTTGGCCCCATCAACTCCGCAGTTGGGGCCCTTTTAGTGAGTTTCACCGTCTATATCATCCCAGCCCTCGCTCATATGCTCACTTACAGAAAAGCCACTGCTCGTCAGGTAATTAAAATTTAACTTCACACTTTTTCACTGTCTTAAATTTACCTTGCAACTATCAATGTACATAAATTTTATTCACCTTTTTAGTTACCCCATATGATAGGTTATGTGGACGAAAAAGATTATGATATACTGCAGAACATAGTATATAACATCATATTATGATAGAAAGATCGAGAATAGAACAAGGACTGGAGCCGAAATTTAAAAAAAATTCATATAAATCACCTAATTTATTCGTAAAGATTTGCCCGACTTTTAACCTGTTCTCTCGGAGTCCTTCCTTAACTAACACCTAATTGTACTAAACACATAATCATTTATTAATTAAAGGTAATGATCTTAGTTTAAAACATAAACTTAGTTACTTTATCAATGGCTAGGGAAGAGGAGTGAGTAAGGCATGGCCAGAGAGAGAGCAATAAAGCATACTACTTGTTGCGGGGAGAACAGAATAGAGAGGAGAAGCACACGGCAGTGGCATTAAATGCATGGATTTGGAAATTTGGCTAAGGCCAGAATATATAGGTGGCAAGTCATTTTCAATTTAGTTATATGCTACAGTCTCGACGTTGTTTTATGTCCGATATGAGCTGGCTTCTAGTTGCGTCCCTTTTCGCCAAAATTTGGACCCATTTTCTACACCAACTCCAACGTTAAAATTTTGTCCAGAAACCAAATTTACTGGCTTCACTTGTAAATCTTGACCCTACCCAACCAACCCAATGGACCACTCCTTCAGAAAGATTTAAATGTATTTCTTACCATAAGAATAAAACAAAAAATATAGTTTGGAATTAGTTAGAATATGTAACTTGAATTTTTTTTTGGTAATTATTGCAGAATGCTGCCGAGAAGCCTCCACCCTTCATGCCAAGCTGGACAGCCATGTACGCCGTCAACACCTTCATTGTGATTTGGGTATTTGTGGTGGGTTTCGGGTTCGGAGGATGGGCTAGCGTGACCAATTTCGTCAAACAAGTCGACACATTTGGGCTCTTTGCTAAGTGTTATCAGTGCAAGCCTCCAATACCCGCCCATCAAACGCCTCCGCTACCACCCACCATTGATCAAGGGCTCACATTCTCTCAAATTAAGCGAAGATAATTCACTAATCAACATGTGGCCCTTTTTCTCTGTCTCTCTTAATATTTTGTAATATACATGGGGGAGATTGCAATATTTTCCTACATGTGATGTGTGCCCTATCATTTTATTTTTCCTTTTTTTTATAAATATTTTTATTTTTATTTAAAATGTTAGGTGAGAGGTAGTGTGTTGAATTGTGATGATTGCTTGTCAAAGCATAGGCTAATTAAGTAAAGTCTATATAAGTTTAGACTTTTTTTTTTTTAATTTTTCCCTTTTTCGATTGCCACTTTTGTTGGATTATAATATAAAATATAAATACATATGTAATTTGTTATTATAGCTGGCGAATTCCAAGCGCATTATAAGTGCAAAAGGGTATGGGTTGAGTGAGTTTTTTAATCAAATCTGGGCTTTGATTTTGAAGGCAACTGCATTCGTTTCTTAAATCAGTAGTTTTGACCAAGATTCCCTTCGAGGGAGGAAGTGGGCCGTGGGCCCAATCCACTCACATGGCTTGCACGTTTGTTTCTTTCTTTGTCACGTGCCTTCTTTTTCTCTCCTCTATATATTGATATTTATATGTATATATACAGACACTGCGACGAAGTCACATGCATTTGTGAACCATGAACATGCACGAACCTATTCCCTGTCTTCAATCAACATTATGCCACTTATCACGAGATAAAATAGTTTCTTAGTAATTATTTTGTATTTATAATTTAATTAATTATAAGCTCAAGTCATTCTAAGGAGAGTTGAAAAATTAGTCAATAAATAAATAAATACCACTTATTTATAATGCATGGGGAAATTTCAGGTGGTTTATAAATTTAAATAATCAAATTTATAGATAATAACACCATAAAGTCAAATTTGAATATCATTTTACATATTGAATAATTAAAAATTCATTAGAATTGTACAGGACCTTAAGGGTTATTTATTAATTAATAAATGAGTGCAAGTGTTGCAAGAATAATTTTCAATCGTGTTGAATTTCAATTTAATTTGAGTCCAAATTCATAAAGAGACTGGACAATAAGGGGAAGTGATTTCCATCACTCACGCATTGTATAGAACTTTATATTTCCACTTTTATGTGTCACTCAATCTAGTACGTACGTCCCCATGGTTGTAGACTTGGCATATGTGCAATGCGCGTTGATTAATGACTCAAATTGATTTCCTTGTTGGGTAGCTAACATACATGCTTAATCCACAATTGAATTCCATTCCAATCAATACGTACTACATGTTCACTAGTAAACATAAATTCAAGACAAAAATCAGTGTCACATATTAAATGATTGCACCAAAAAAAGTCGAGGTATTAAATGACAAAAAAAATGACTGAATAATTTGAACTGTTTTTCTATGTTATATTTTGGTTGAATGCACTCAGTGCATATGGACTATGTGTCAAGCGTAGATTATTTTATTTTATTTTTATAGATAGTTGATAGGATACATGCGCTTAGTACATGTATATTAGTCAAATATAATGATATATTTAAATATTTTACTTAAAAAAAAGTAAAAATATTTAAAATATCTAAATATATTATTATATAGGATTAAAAAATGTTAATCATTGATTTGCAAGTACGAGACTATCAACAAGTAACTATTATAAGAATAGAGTTCAAACCTTCAATGCTTAAAATAGACTTCTGCGACTCTTTTTTTTTTTTTTTTTAAATGATTGACTTATAAAAAGAAAACTTTTGTGCCTCAAATTTCCAATGTTGATTTTTTCTTAATTAATATGATATATATATTTGGTATAAAGGCATCACACTATTAGTGATCCATAAATTCCACTATAATTATTGCATCATTTTCTGAAATAGCCCATAATTTAAGGAATTAAATTTGATAGATTCTGTGGTGGTAGAAGCACCCTAACCAACAAGAAAACATAGAACAAGGAGATAATTTTGGTACTTCATCTTTTTCGAATTATGATCTTATATATTGTTTATTTAATATATGTAGATCATATCTAGTCCTAGTCCAGTAGATTGGTGGTCACTTGTAGGAACATACCGAATATTTATATTCTTCAAGTAACAATTTCCAGACACAATTAATTTAGGAAAAAGGTAACGCCTAAATTATGGAAAGATTAAATTAAATATCTGTCTATTTCGCTTGGCTACGAAGATTCCTGTGGTCGGCCAACATTTACTGGTTAATTACTTGTAACCTAGATTAAAGTAACTCTACAAATTTAAGAAGTAAAAGCTATGATCACTTCGTTTCCACTTTGCTGACGTTTATGCCAAATTTTGAAAGGTATTATTCCATTAATGTGCCTAACGTGCTTGATGGAAATTCACTCCTCTTATAATTACACAGTGAGTTAAGATAATGGAACCATCAACATCCAACTGAAAATGAAACGCATATAAAAATTTAGAACTTCTTTGAGACGTAAAGAATTATGTACATTTGGGTCTGGTATTGGATGATTGCATGTCAAGTGTCGTATTTTTATATTAAATATTATAAATAAAGAAATACATTGCCAATGGGTATATTTGAGAGAAAAAAAAAAAAAAAAAAGAAGCTTGGGTAATTCCAAGGGTCAATTCCATTCTTCAAAATATTGCCAGAAGCTGATATTGGAAAAAATAAATAAAAATAAAAAGGGATTTGAGAAACGATAATAATGACAATATGAAGGAAACATAATTGAAAGTTATTGAATTACAAGTGCATGCATCTGGCTGGGTTTTGAACGCGAAATACATGTTGCTGAAATTAGATTCAAATCTTGTCCCGAGGTCTTGGGATTATATTTTAGTATATGGTGGATTACTGTAATAATGATCAATATAGCAAGTATTGGCTATTATTAAAATAAGAAAATATTTGGAGCTGGGGATTTTTAATTCAACGGTCATTCTTATGGGCTTTGGATTTGTTTTTGGATTCTCCCCATCTCTGTTTTTTTCTTCTTCTCTCTCTATTTTTTTTTTCTCAATTTACAGTCTTTTTTTTCTTATTTAAATTTTCAACATTTGAAAAAAAATTCAATCTTCTTATATATATATATATATATTTAAAATGATATTTCATACATTTACCCCGATTACAAAGTTAGAACAATATCGAGTCCCTGATATCCAACAAAAAAAGGGAAAGGAAGAAAAAGAGAAGAATCTTAGTTCAGCATCGGCTAATAATGGGCTCATCAACATTGTATTGAGAAAAGCCCGGTAGTTTTGTAAATAGGCAGTCAGCAGGGCTGCAACTAAATACACAAAAGCCCAGATCCAGATGGAATCTGTTAACTTGTTGTACTATATGAATCATTAATTGTGGGCTCAGCATGTTATGACCAATGATGGGCTTCATTTGTCCACCATTCCTCCAAAATGGGTTTAGTCCATTTACTTTCAACATCATTTTAAAGGAGGAAAGCCATTAATAGAATGATGGGCTTAACTCATGAAACTATTTTATAGTTTCTTTCAGATGGCCTAATATAGACTCGGCCCATCTTGGATCAGCGTCTATTGGACGGTAAAATTCTATTTGCGTTTCCTTTTTATATATATTTTTTAACTATGAAATTAATAAATATACAATTGGTAATTTGTTTCCAAATCAAAGTTTATTTTAAACCTTAAAAACAATCACATAACATCGTTTAATTTATCGTATAATTTCAACTCGTAAAGGTACTAGTAAATGAAAGTTAGCATGGCGGATGTAGATGATGAGTGAAATTTGGAAGTCACAGTCAGTTAATAATGTAACTAATATTTAAATAAAATAAAACAACACGAGATTTAGAATAATTAATCCTAATAAGTAATTTGATACATTCATTTTCACAGAATAGCTTGTCCTAAGAATTTGATTCCCACGCCTCCCATCATAGACCTGAATCTATCATAAAAGACTCGAAATATATACACGACTTAGGAAATTAATTCTGGAATTAAAAACTAGTACATTGCCAGACTTTAATTAATGAGCTATTGTTAAGGTCATAACTCAGAAAATTACTGCAGTGCCAAACTTAGGTACTTTAATATACTGACTAGCTTTGATGTTTGACTTCGTTACAGTTCAAATCCTCTATATTAAATTAAATTGGTGTTCTGTTCAATGTAATAATACCTTGCAATTGGATATTTGTAACATCGTCAAATGCTGGTCAGTAGGTGCTGTAGACTTGATTAATGAGAAAACAAAGCAACTTTCATTATCCAGGAGAAAAATAGGCCACATAATTCTAAGTTGTAAAGCCTTAAAACTCTCTTTTGTGACTGTAAGATAGTGAAAAATATTGGAATAATATGAGGGGTCAAGGTCATATCCTGTTACTATCAAATTATACAATAAAAAGAATTGAATTTGCTGATGCCCACAAGCCAGCCTTGTCATCATCTATTAAAATAATTCAATTACCATCTTTAAGCAATCTGAAATTAAACTATTTTTCTATTGCCGGCTTTTCCATTTCTTATGGTGTTGGAATTCCAAGTTTCTTAGATTCTTTAATGTTCATCCATAAAAATAAGCTTCTTTCCATCCATAGGCCATGACCTTGAATATTTTAGACCAAAATGGCATCAGAGATAACAGAAGAGGAAGATGAGAATCCATCTTGCTTTCAAGACAAGGAAGCAGAAAAAATAAGGATAAGGCAGATTATAGATTACCAGAAATCCCTCTATGTTTCATCATCTTCATCAGCAATTTGTTCTTCCTTTTCCTCTGCAGCAGCTTCAACTTCTTGGTCCAAAAGCAGTAGCTTGTTGGACTTGATGAAAGAAGGAAGCACGTCGTTGGGAAGATTGTTCGACATGGAGCACACTAGTTTGGGCAATTATTTTAAGGATTATAGTGTTTCACACATTATTAAACCCATTCTTTTGTGGGGCAGTGACACTGATAATGATATTCATGATGATCCATGGGCAGACATGAAGCAAATTGGAGGTGCTTTTGGTTCAAGAATTGGAGGTCAGGATAGGGTATTTTCTTCACAGGGAAGTTTTAATAATGAAGACTTTTTGCAGCATAGCAAAAGGGAAAAGATACGCAAGCGAAAATTGATCAGAACTAAGTCTTACAAGAGATTACCAAGATTTAGTTTGTGGAGATGTGGGGGGTTCAAATTTAGGCTAAGGTTGATCAGAAAGCTGAGAGTTATGATTAAGGGAAGAATATTTTGAAATCACATTGTACACTTCTTTACAAAAGTCATTTATAAGAACCATTTACATCAGAATAGAAGATCATGAATTGTATGACAATTCATCTAATGTTGTCAATGCCAAAAAAAAAAAACAGAGGAAAGAATCTTTGCCTCTACATTTATAAAAAAAGAAACGCCAAAAGGAGCAGCAAAGTAGAAATGTACCAAAACAATCATAGAAAATATGGAAACAGAAGTTGCAGTTTCCTTGAGTCCTGAGCTTATTTATGTGTGAAAAAGAATCCTAAAAATCCATTCACAATCTACACGTTTGGAGGTCATATATGCAGCTTCATATAAGCTCTACCAATTAAGCTGATTTCCGCTCCTTAAGAACTTGAAACATGCCTGTTGCAAATGACACAATGATCAGATATCAATCTCCTTATAATGCTTCCTTCTTCAATCTTGAATCTGCTGGTTTGCCTGTTCCACAAATGCACCGCATATGTTGACCTGCTAAGCTGCCGGATCTTAGCCTCAACCCATTTTGCACCGGCATGGTCATTAGGCCGGATGAAAAAACCGGAAATCCGGGTCCAATCCACTGGGTAGAAGGCCACTGGGGGCAAGACTGTAAAGTTGAACTCTCCTGTCTTTGCCACCCTATCAACCACTCTGGAGACCAAGTATGGTCCATTATGACCCCATCTATTCCCATCAAAAGTGAATGCAAATTCCTCCATGAACTTGTAAACAAGTGGATGGTTCTTGTCAAAAACAAGAACTGCATTATTCAACCTTGTCCAGTTCCCATTGACATCGATGCTTTGTGCTCCAATTGAATTCCTTAAACCTGAAAAGTCTTTCAGGACTATAAAATCTGTGTCCAAATAAACCCCTCCATACTTATACAAAACTGCAAGCCTTATCAAATTTGACAAATTCTGTGCCAGGGGAATGTCCCCTGGATCCTTGTTTCCATTCTTGATATCACTGAACCAACCCTCAGCTGGAGTGTTCTTGACTAGAGCCCACAAGTCAGGAGAGAGTGCTCGAACATGAAAGCCGCGAGCAATCAAAGGCTCCAAAATCTTGTGACCCTCTCTAGAATCCATAGTGTTTGACAAGATGATCAAACAACTCGTGGGATTGGTTTGGAATAAGCTGTCCAACCCGAAAAACTCCCTTTCTCCAAACGACTCTGCGGGTGAAATCCACGTCATGAAGAACTGAACTTTGCATTGATTGCTGCCAAAAAACTCTATGACTCCAGAATCAAATTTTCTTGCCTCATGAGATGTCTCAAATAATCTCAAATCCTCGGGCTTAAGCTTGTATTCAGGCTGAACAATTCTTTCCTCTGTAACATCAAAAGGAGGCACCAAATATCCATGATCATCATCTGTTGATGTTATTCGCAGTACTTGTGATGTCTGGTGAGTCTGCAGCTGATCATGATGGCTACTTCCATGTTCAACAGCATCTGAATGGAGTGAAACATTGGATATGATACTGTCGGCGAAAATGATCACTAAGATGATCAATGCAAAACTGATGGTAGAAAATATGTTCAATTTCACAGGGGTTAATCTCAAAGAATCAAACATCCCCACAGAAAGGCAAAAGAATCAAAAAATTGTTACTAAGTTTTCAGAATATCGGATGTTCATAGAGATAAGAAGAATTTGAGACGAGGGTTTTAGATAAGTTTTCATGGCGGCCGATTAGGAATAACGAATAAAAAGATAAAGATTAGCATGTTGGATATATAAGAAATATATATGCGGTTAGACAAGACTAAGTTGTTCGCTTTTCAAGACTTTTAGCTGAGACAGGAGACTTTTGTACAAGTCTAATAGTACTTGTGTTGCATGCGACCTCGGAGACTTGAAATGATGTTGTACATTCTCTCTCGCTTCAAGCTCCTCCCTCCACTGTCTATGACTGAATATATGCTGCACTGGATTTAAAAGACGGCTTTAAAAGAATAACAACATTTCTCATTTGATAATTGAGGAATTTCATTATAATTTTTCCACAATATCAATTAATAACAAAGGTTAAATGTTGGACATAACCAAACATCAGGGAAAGGCAAATATAATTTAAAAATAATCTCAAGGAAGGTATTGTAATTTGCGCTTTAAAAATATTAGGTCACTAGTCCTCACCATAGACAAGAAATTAGTTATTGAAATTTCCTCTCTACAACGGCAGATTTGAAAGTTCAACACGGATGGGAAGCGAAAAGACGCTCGCTGCTTGAGACTTGGAGAGGCTTTTTTTACCTATTAACAAGTATTAAACGGATTACAACATTGTCAGTTATCATCGTTAGTCTTGTCGATGGGAGGTTTGCAAGTTCTAAAGTGATTTTGGCCTTTTTTGTGGGGTTGGGGGTGGGGGAGTGGAAGATAGTATAGAAAATTAGGGAAGTCACTAGGTCTGATGTTATCTAAATTCATTACAAATTCGTCTCATTTAAGGTGGATTTGAGTTTAATAAACAAGTAACGGTTCATTTGATTTAGACTTGTTGGGTCCGACGCGGGTAATGGGCCCATATGCCGTTACAATTATATTATATTTGGGAATAATTATTTATTTTTTAATTATTTTTTTGTTTTATTTTTTTCAAAAATAAAGCAATTATTTGACGAGTTAGACCTGTCGAGTACGAGTTCGAGACGGGCCGGTCCGAAACTAAATGAAAACAAGGTGAGATATGTTTCGACTTTATATTTTTTTTATGAAACTGGTATCAAATCCAATTAAATCCATTCCAAATTCATCCCTTTAATATTCTAGAGCAAATAGACTATTATTTCCTTGTTTTGAACATTGCAAAATTATTGAACATATAATGATTAATGATGGGCCACTAATTGATGGCCGGAAATAGAATTGTCGGGAATCCTTTCATTATATTAATGTCTTGATGGTTGATCCCCTTTAAAATTTAAGGATCCGATTCAATGGAAAGTCAATTTTAAAAAATAATTTTTAAGAATTAAAAAAACAAGTTTATAAAAATAAAAATAATATTTTGAGTATGTATTTGGATGAGTTGTTTTATAGAAATACATGAATTTGATATTCTTGAACATATATATTTTTTGTGAGAATGAATGAATAATTTATATTGAAAAAATCTTTCGAAAGAGATTCTAGATGTGAAAAAATCTCTTATTTTTTTATTTCTATAGATGATAAGTGAGAAGTAATTTTTTTTTTAGACTTTTTTCAAGGATGCAACCAAATTCATATTTGAAAAATTGTAAATAATAAAAATTGTTTTTAAAATTTAGCTTGATTACGAAAAACTTCAATTATATTTGGAAATTACAAATATTCTTTTGAAACATTATAAATATCCTCTTCATTTTTTTATAAATATTATCAATATAATTTATAATTTAAAAATAAATATTATGAAAGTATTTGTAACTCATAAATTTAAATGAATGTAATATTTTTGAAATACATTTTTCACAAAATAAAGGTCGATGTGATCGCAGCCCAATTGCTGTCCGTTCTTGGGCTTATCCGTATTTGTACTTTATTCTTTAAAAATGTAATTTGGATGGTGATAGAAAGGACGCGCTGTATTCGATTTAATTAAATATGTTACACGTTAATTATCTTTTTAGTTTACTGATGGAGATATTTTAAGTTAATAATTTCTTTTTGTTGTAGGATAATGCTAATTAATATAATAAACTTTAATCATGTTACTTGAATTGAATTTGAGTTATATATATATATATATATAAAGGAAGTCAACCTAATTTCTTAAGACAAATGTATAAGTTTGAGATGAGCTCGGCCACCTAATACTCCACTTAATTAATTAACGTGGAAACATGTACTTTTGTTAATGACATAGATAATGATACTTAAGTAATCTCTAAAGATGTGTATTCAATAAAATAATATTAAGATGCACTAAGTGCAAAGGAAAAAAATTATATGGGTTTTAAGTTAAAACATGTTTTTCTAGAGTGGCTTTCAATTTCTGTATTAATTTGTTAATAATAAATTTTGGGACAAAACATACATAAGAAAATGCAAAAAATTAAAAATGTTTGTCATCAGTCAAATTGCGGGCCAAAAGTCGCAAAGATTTGGTGGCCTGTTTGGGAATTTTAAAACCCAATTTCATTTTAGGCTGGCCTGACATTTTTGTGGGCCCTTGGTGAAATTAGGTCCAATAATCGGCGGGCTTTCCCAGCAAATATAGCATTTTGCAAGAACCTAAAAGTACATTCCGAAAAAATAGAACTACATTTTTTGTGTCTTTGCCAAAAGAGTCCAAAATATGTAAATGATAGGTTAATTGTTATATATTAAATTTTAAATAGTAAAAAATAGATAAATAATTAATAAAAATATATCTAATAAAATTTAAAATTCAAATAATCACGTACATATAATTAAATATTAAGTTTAAACTTTAAATTTTCTCAAAATAAAATTAAAAAAAATGCTAGTTTTTTTTCTTGTTATTTATAGTCAAACGAATCGAATCGACTACTGATTTTTGTTGAACTGATTGAACTAATTGGTTCGGTGCAATTTGAAAACATTAGCTGTTAAGAGAAGAGTCAGTTAATGTTTAGGGGATAATTGATATATAAGAATGTAATTGAAAGTTAAATGATTATATGAAATGAATAATATGAATATTGATTTTTTTTTGTATTTGGTAGGTACAAAGAATAATAAAAGGAATTAATCATCATTTTTTGCTTAATTGATAATTAAAAAATGAATAGCAAGTATAAAATAAAATTATTTTTAATAATAAAAAAAAGTAGGTATGGAAAGTTACTTTTTAGTAAAAAGATTTAAAATAAATTTATTATTTACCAAATTACACTTTAATAAAAAAAATTAAAATAGAATTATTATTCAATATGCAATTCATGTGGATAAATGGGTCTCTTTTGGAAAGAACCTTCAATCACTACTAATACCATTGAGGAAGAGGAGGAAAGGAATAATTTTATTTCTATCTTGTTTTCTCAAGAAAACATCATCGGATTTTAATAAAAACTAGAAACCATTCTAAACCCTGTACAGTACTTCCTTTGTCATAAAACTAACAAGCTCTCACAACAACAGTTGGTTAATGAATTAACCAAGTTTTACCCTCTTCGTTAAGCCCTGATTCGTGGAAAATGCAGAATGTTTTTTTTCAGTTGCAGTTCCTTCAAGACATCTGCAATATTCATCCGTTCTTTAGGCGATGCAGCTGAACAAGCAACTCCAATTCTCATGATGGAGATCAAACACTCTCGCTCTTCATCTACCTTATCTTGTGCTGCAATATCACATTCTATGGCAGTTCTCTCCTCTTCACCTGTTTCACTAGTTAGAACTATCATGGGGTCTAAAATTTCTTTAACTCTTTCAGGCAATGCCATTTTAACAAAATTGTGGAGGTCCAATCCATTCTCAAAGGCACTGTCGGTCGGCCTCTTGCCAGTAAACATCTCCAGCAAAAGAATCCCAAAGCTATAGACATCGCCATCAGGTGAATAGTTGCTTCCCATACCATACTCTGCCCAAAAGGAAAAAAGAAAAAGAAAAATTTCTGGAGTTTTCTAAACACTCCAACATTTAGAATGAGTAATACATATATGTTTGCTATAAGAAAACCATAATTCTTGCTTTAGACGTCTACCAACAGGTGAATTAGATGATTGAGAAAGTATAATTTTTTGCTAATTTCAGCCTAAAAGCATATTGTAGTTGTAGATTTTGTATAAAACGATTTGACAACTAGCATTACCTGGTGGAGCATAACCAATGGTTCCCCTCACTCCAACTGAACTGCTTAGAGGATGGGATTTGCTGATGAATTCAGGAATGAACTTTGACAAGCCAAAATCTCCCAGGTGGGCAACCATGTCATCATCCAGAAGAATGTTACTTGGCTTCAGATCACAATGAATTATTGTTCTCTGGCAATGATTATGAAGATAATCGAGTGCAGATGCCACATCAATGGCTATGCTTAGTCTTTGTACAAGGCCTAAAATCCTCAGACCCTCAATTGAATTTTGTTCTTTCGAATTACCATGAAGCCAGCTCTCCAAACTCCCACTTGGCATGAACTCATAAACTAATGCTTTAAATTCATTGCCTGAATAATCATTCGCTGAGCAGGCAGTGTAGATCTTGACAAGATTCCGATGCCTGGTGTTTCTTAAGGTTCTACATTCAGCCATGAAGCTCTTGATATTCCCTCGATTATGGACATGAAACACCTTCACAGCAACAACCTTTCGATCTGATTCCATTATTCCTTTATACACAGATCCAAAGCCACCAGCACCAATCAAATTAGCTGAAGAAAAGCCGTCTGTTGCTTTATATAGAGAATCATAAGTGACCCTTGAAAACAAACTTATTTCTGATGGAGATGATATGGAAGGCTCCTCATGTGTTTTCCTTAGACGGCGTATTATGAGAAGAGAAATGATCAAAACCAATGCCAGAAGTCCACAAAGTAAGGAGATCATAAGCTCAAGACCATGATGAGATTTTCCTTTTCCCAACCCATTCTTTGGGCACATGGCTAGTCGCAAATCTGGCATACCCCCACAAAGCTTACTGTTACCAATAATGGAGAATGCAGAAGCATTTCCAAAAATTCCTTCACTTGGTATCTGACCCTCGAATTGATTGAAAGACAAATTCAAATACTTCAAAGATAATCTTTGGAAAAATCCTGGAATGTGTCCAGATAAGTTGTTGCGCGAAAGATTCAAGTACTCTAGACCTCTCAGAGAACTAAATGATGAAGGTATAGGACCCTCAAAAGAATTTCCTGCCATATTAAGCCGCTCCAAACTCAAACAACTACCTAAGCTAATAGGAATTTCACCAGACAACCAGTTTTCAGAAACATCCAAGTATTCAAGATTTTTTAGTACACCCACCTCAGACGGTAGAGAACCAGATAATTGGTTGTCGGCTAGATTCAAGGAAAGAGTTAGAGACGAAAGCCTCATAAGACTTTTGGGTATGGTACCACTAATATTATTCTGGGAAAGGTCTAGGTTTTGTAAGTAATGAAAATCTCCAAAACTAAGAGGAATACTTCCATTCAAGTGATTCTTATTGAGATGGAGCAAATACAATTGACTTAGCTTAGACAGAGATGGTGGAATATGTCCTAAAAGCTCATTTTCTGACAAATCCAGCAACTGAAGCTTTGAAAGACTGCCTAGAACGGCAGGAATGCTACCTGTGAATTTATTCTTTTGCAATTGCAATTCAGTCAAGTTAACCAGGTTCTCAATTCCTACGCTTATGGTACCTGATAGTTCATTCTCTCCCAATCTTAGTGACAAAAGATTTGTTGATAAGTTTGCTACAGAAAAAGGTAATGTACCTCTAAACCCGCAATTGCTCAAATGAAGCACTTTTAAGTTCCTGCAATTTGTCAGGGAATCCATAAACTGTAAATCACCTGATTCCCCTATCCCAAGAGGATTAGAAGCAAGAACCAACCACCAAAGATTTGGCAAACCTCCAAAATCAATTGAAATTCTCCCGGTAAAATTACTCCCTGTAATGTCAAGTTCAACTAGATTTGAAGCATTAGATAATGAAGCAGGGAGTGGCCCAGTCAGCAAATTATGACCAACATTCAGTACTTGCAAGTTAGGGAGAGTAAAACCCAAGTCCGATGGCAGAGTACCTTCAAACTGATTGTAAGGTACAGTGAATGCTACAAGAGATGAAAGATTAAAAATTGCTGGAGGAATCATACCAGAAAATTGATTCACACCCAAACCAAGAAAATTCAGGGTATTCAACCGGCCAAGCACAGCAGGAATAGTGCCCTGGAAGTTGTTGACGGCAAATGAAAAAGACCTGATTGAAGAAAGATTGCCCAAACTTTCTGGGATAGTTCCAGAGAGGTTGTTGAAATGAAGCTGAATTCTCTCAAGCTTTTGAAGTTTGCCAAGCTGAAATGGTATGCTCCCAGTTAACCTATTCCACCCTAACCTGATAAGCACAAGACTAGAGCACCCGGAAAGATTAGCTGGTATCTCCCCGGAAAATGAGTTATTGGTTAAATTCAGGTGCCTGAGCCTAAACAAACCACCTATTTCTGGTGGGATTTTGCCATGGAAAGTGTTGAGTTCAATATTGAGACCTTTCAGGAATGTAAGATTACTTAGATAAGGTGACAGAGTACCAACTAAGCCAAGTGATGCTAAATTCAGGCTGGTAAGTCTTTGGTGAAGATGGCCACAAGTTACACCAGGCCACCTGCAGAAATGCACTGAATCATTCCATGATGTCAAAATTCCATAAGGGTCATGAGTTATTTGTGCTTTAATGGCAAGTAATGCAAGCCTGTCGGTCTCATTGCTTCTCTGGATTGCAGATATTAAATATGGTGAATGCAATAGGATGATGAAGAATAGTAGAAGGATTGAGTATGAAAAAGTGAATGAGGAAGCCATGAATGGCAGGAAATAGGTTTATATTAGATAGGCTACTTTCTGCTTGTGGGAGAGAAATCTCATGTACTATATATAAAGAATCACTGGTTCTTCACACGTCTGATATTAACTTCACTTCAACATTGCTATTTGCTTGACTTGGAAACTTTCATCACAAGCCCATTCTATCAAATTACGCAAAATTTGATATTTTGATATAATTTATCTCAAATTACTATACTAAATTGTATATTAAATTTATATTTTATTCTTATTTTTTTTATTTATCAATTATCAATTATTTATTTTTTATAAAATTATTTAATTATCTATATTTTATTACTACTAATTTTATTAAATAAAAAATTACATATAATTAATATTACATTTATTGATTATATTACAAAAATAAATATTATAATTAATATCATAATAAAGAAAAATACTACATTGCACATTATGTAGAACAATTTTTTTTTCACAAAACAAATATAAAAATCAATGCATTTTGGTTATTTAATTCTCAAAATTAGAATATTCATTCCACAAATAATCAAATAATACATCTCGAAATCTAAAGTGAGCATCTTTATTCTTGATTTATCTATATCGAGCATTTTTATGTAATATTTTTTTTTGAATTTTAGTTTTTAATATTTTTATTGTATTTTATTTTTAAATTTTATGCAAATAATATTATTTTAATATATTTATTTATTTATTTATTAAATTATAAAATATTAATTACTTGTTAATTATGACAATTAATCACTACAAATATTATTGCAAAATAATAGAAAAATTAAAATTTAATAAATAAAATTAAATTATTAATTAATTAAATATATAATATATGATATAAATGTAATTAAAATTGAGAGTAGAATAATTTTGGGGATAAATTAAAAATATATATATTACATCAAATTTGGTTAAATGAATACTATGGTACTAAATTTGGTGCAATGTTATTTATTACATCAAATTTGATATTTTATTGAAAATAAAATTATATTAAATTTAATATGTTGGTGTAAAATTTAAGGTTGGACCATAAATGCGCTTATTCTTTTTGACTCTTGAGGATCCATTCTTTTAAGTACACGTGGTCCCAAAATGTGCTCAAGCAATGATGAATTTGCGTTTTAATAATAAGGATAAGCACTAAAAGAGCCCGTTGACCATTTGATTTTTGGAATCAATGGCTTCTTATCACGATTATGTCGCAAATTCATCCAGTCACAAACTTTCTTCGTCTTCCACCAATTCTTGACTGACTTGAAGATAATGGAATTGAAAATCAAAGAGTCTGGTTTCATGTCCACGAAGAATATTTTTTATTTTTTTTACTATTTAAAAATAAAAAATTATATTTATTTTATTTATTTTTTAAAAAATATATTATTTATTTTTTAAAAAAAATTATTTTCAAACCTGCTAATATTTTATGATTATACTAATTTTATTTTCAAAACTATTCACTTATCACATCTTTTTATATAAAAAAATTATAAAATAAATATATTTTAATTTCTAAACTTATATAGTTACACAAAACATATCTAATTTAAATATATTCTCATTTTTATATGAAAATTTAATAAAAATATTTTTAACCCTAAAAATATTAACAATGTGAAAATTAATTTGAAAATGAAATCAATCGGGCACATAATTTTTTGAGAATTTTGCATCAAATATTGTCTTTCCCGTGTCAAACGAAATGCTTTAATACTTAATACAACTGAAAACTCTGTCCTGATTCTTGACCACCATGCTTGGGTAGCTAACATAGGCCTATTGCCACATTTACTTGAACGAAAACTCACATCATTTGGCCCGAATACCATCAATAGGTTCCCTAGGAATCATGACTTTAATTTGCATATCCATTCATGCGAATTTTGAAGAATTATGACGAAAGACATAGCAATTCAAGGGTTTTGTAAATGTGACATTATATTAATTTTACCATACATTCACACACACATATATAGAATGCATTTTTATGAGTGTGTATAAAATATACATTAGAATGTATTTTTTATATATAGTATTAGATTAAGCATATCTTCTGAAATAAGAATCCACTACTCGCAAGCTCTTATGCAGTCATTGATGTGGTATAAGTAAGGGTATATCTGCATAGCTGATATAGTATAGGTTGGAACAGACTTATATAGTTGATGTACTATAGGTCGGGACGAACCTACATAACTGATACAGTATAAGTCCGGACGAACCTACGTAGGTCGGATCATGAGTAAGAAGTTAATATGGTATAGGACATGTCGGAGTTGAAATAATTTGGACTATTAGGAATGAATTAATGTGAAGTAGGTAAGGTCGGAATGGAAAATTGAATGGATAGAAAACTCTCATATATAATATGGAAGATGGATGAACAGATATATTAGCTCAGCACACAGGTTCTGAAAATGGAATAACCTGTTAAATATTTTGTATCTAGCATTGGAAAGCTTACCGACCTTTAGGTCGGACAAGTTTACGTAAAAAATTAAGATAAAATGGTTATGGTTGGAAATAGATAGAAAATCTTTTAAAGGGTAAATTAGAAAATATGGATACATATACAATAATCCGTTATAATAAATTGAGATTTGAAATCTTTCTTTTACCCTTTTTTAACATCTATAAATAAAAAAATGCATAACATATCACAAGTTACACTTTTTATATATGAAATATATATATTTATCTGTGTTTTTCATCCTCTCAAAAAGAATAGCTACTGATTTAAGCGTTGGAGTTTTTATGCCGGGTCACGCCGCCGTCTTGTGCAGATAATCCAATTAGAGAAGGAGAGCAAAAACTACAAAAAGATACTTGGGGTGCATCTTTCTCAATCGGTGCATTACAATCATTTTCTCATTAGATTCACTATTTGATTTTTAAATCTAAAAAGAATTCTCCTTGCAGTATTTTGTGTTATGTGAGATGATGAAATTCTGCTTGGCTACAAGCTAAGCAATTAACAGAAATTAGATTAAGAATTGAACAAGGTAATTCATGAGTATTTCTTTCTAAGTAAATCTTCTCTAAAATATTAAAAAAAGGGCTCTCATATTCAAGTAATAACTAACAACTTACACAATCAATCTTATTTTTACTGCCACAATGTAAAAACTGAAAACTTCTATGGCATAAATTATTCTTGAGTGAGAGTGGTAAAAGTTAAAGAAGATTATAATTAAACTCAGACAAAAGATTATAATTAAAAGTTGAAATACCAAATGTTTCATTTAGGGTCAAATAAAATACTTAACAAAAGATAGAGCCAGTGCACTAATATATGTGTCTTCTAATATACTTTGATGTATGAAGTGGGATTAGGTTAGCATTATCCATCAAATAAATTGAGATTAATCTAAACTTGGTGTTAGTGGGCTAAAATGTCTAAATTGTATTTCAACCAATTAGGTTTCACAAAGCTGTCTTATGATCCAATGCCACCGGTGATTTCCCAATTGGCTTAGCTAACAGGCTATATATAATTCAAATCTCTCTAACTCGTATTAATTATTTTTACCTTCAACCATCAATTTATGAGTATTTTCCAAATTATATTTAAAGAATTTTACTACTCAGTGATTTTTTGATCATACGAAAAACATAGATAAATTCTGTCCATTGGGCCTATACGCGTATTCTAAGACTCCCTTGGGAATTAAGAGTGCCCATTAGGCCCAAAAAGTGTAGTCAACAGTTGCTAGGCTGTTTGCAAAAAGCAAGCCCTGGAAAAGAACAATGTAAAAAAAAAAAAGAAAAGTTATTTACTCTTTTTGTATTTTCAAAAAAGGGAAAAAAATATCCAACCTTAATCGTTATCATTTACTAAAATAGATATGATCAACATACCCTCGTGCATACAATAATGAATTTTTTGCTATATTTATAATCGTTCCTAATCATTTAAAGTAATAGTTATTAAATATACATGTAGTATACATATTTACTAGTAACATATATGTTATTTTAAAGTATATAGTATAAACAATATATTGTTTAATTGTAGAATTTATTACTTGTATTTAAAATAAAAACCAATATGTATAATAATTTATAATGAACTTTAATGTGCTTGTGAATGGATATTTGAGAATTTTCTTAATTAATCAGGTCATATAATATAAAATCTCAGCATTATATTATTTCATTTCAGTATTTGATAGTATTAAATGAATCTTATTATTCTATATTATTTTGATTAAATTAATAAAAATAAATCTTATTTCACATCATCTGCACATAGAGATTATTAATAAATTTATACGCATGTTTATTTATTGATACTACTCTAAATGGTTATTAAAGGCCAAAAATGATAAATAAAGCAGAAAAATTCACATCATATACATACAAGGGTAAGTTTCTTATTTTATACTTTAATAAATGATAAAACTAAAGTTACCATTTTTTTTTATAAACATAAGAGGATAATTCATTCACATAGGTTATTTACCATTTTACAATTTTTACAGATAAAATGCCATTTAACCCCAAATAAACAACCATTGTTTCACTTATTATTTTCTTCTTTTTCTGTCCCCCCTTTCTAGGAAGAAAATGTCCCAGAAAAAGTAACTGCCATCTTATATTTATATTTCATAAGAACTCGTCTTATTATCTTTATATCTATGAGAACTCCTTTTTTTTTCCCCTTTTTTTTTTTTTGGGTGGGGGGTGTTTTGTCCATTCAATGCAAGCTTCAAAATGTGCGGCGGGGAGTGCGAGCCTGTGAGCACCACCTTATTCAACCTTTACAAACGAGACCCAGAACCCCCCCCCCCCCCTCCCCCCCCCCCCCCCACGTCTTTTTTTCTTCTTTTCTTACATTGAAAATCTGACAGTCGGTTGAACTCCTGGTTATGATATGAGCAGCAACTGCAAGCCACCTGGTTCAAGATCAGTGCCTCAACCTGGGCCCATAACCCCCCTAAACAGCTTCCCTATAAATTGCCATTGTTTCTTCCACCCAATTGTAGCCACCAGTCTCATCTTTTGTCATACTTACAAAAAAATAAAAAAATACTATACTGTAAAAGCAAGTTAACAAAATGTGCATCACATCCACTCACACACACACAGAAATCCTTCTGTAGCCCCATTCTGGAATCACCATATCCATAACATTTCCTGTCTTATACTTTGAAGGGAGGAGGGATGAAAACCTTGGGGGGCTCGTATTTGAAGTTCTTTACGTGCAAACAGAGAGGGAAAGAGAGAGTGGTTTGGTGCTCAAGAGAAATTGCTCTGAGTAGACAAGAAATCGGTTTTCTTGGGCATCAAAAGCGTGCTAGAGAGGGTTTTTCACTGGCAATCTCCTTCCAGCACAAGTATATTCATTCCATTTCTGCAGCTTCTTCTGCTCAGGTGATGATAAATTAGGAATTTTGCTTCTCTTCTGCTTACTGAGTGGAGGAACACATTTCCCTTTTATCGGGTTGATCTAAAGACATTTATGTCCAAGGAAAACATGGAAGCGCTGTGGAGTTAACTTGAGCACTTGATATGACCCATAAATCTCTTTAACTTTTCACATTTTTTTATTCTTTTTTATCTTCTTTTTTTTTATTATTATTATTTTTTAAAATGTAGGTTGGGGCTTTCTTGTTTGTTCCAGCTTCCTGTTGTTCACTCTAGAAAACTTAAAGCTTTTATTTTTTTCATTTTCCTTGGCCAATTGATCACATGAATTTCTCAAGCTTGATCAACTTTCTTATGTGGAACCAGTATACAGGAGTTGAACATATTCAACTTAAAAAGAAGATTCTTCAGCTCATCGCCATATATAAAATTTAAAAGCATTTAGGTGTTAAATCTTGAATTTGGTAGTGCAGATGATTCAGCACAGTGAACATTTGAACGCTATGGTTCTGGTTAAGCTAATATTTTACTAAACTGAAGCATCCCTTGATAACACAAAAATAAGATTGAACAAAAGAGCTACAAATTTCAGCCAAGAACTCAGTAATCGTCTTAAAGACGAGTAAACAACAATAAATAGCTACAAACAATTTGATTCTGATCATGCTGTGTGTTACATTTCTTGCAGACAAATGTTGAAAGTGAAGAAATCCAGACAATTTACTCAGGTAATTTTCTTTTTATGGGTTTTATGGTATAAACCTATTTATTACATTCATTTGTCATCTAAGTATGGCTTGATTTGTCATGCAGACCAGCCTAAAACTGTCCATGTCAGATTCAAATTACACAAGGAATGTGCATTTGGCCAGCAATTTCTAATAGTAGGAGATGATCCGATTGTTGGATTATGGGATCCATCTGATGGGGTGCCATTAAATTGGTCTGATGGGCATGTATGGACTGCAGAAATGGTAAAGATCTTAGAATGTGGCATGTGAATAACATTGATTCTTTATTTAGTCAAAAATCAGGATTCTGATAATTTCTGTTTCTTAATGACTAATAGCATATGCCCAGTGGCAAAGTGATCAAGTATAAGTTCATACTGAAGGGAGATACTGGATATATATTATGGCAGCCTGGCCCTGACAGAATTCTTGAAACATGGGACACCAAAAAGACAATAACTGTTCTTGAAGATTGGGATAACCCGGAGCTCCAGAGCATATTTGAAGAGGAACTTGTAGCTGATCTCAACGATGAGTCTTTGATCAATTCAGATTTGTTGATTGTTGCTGAGAATTTGAACCAACCACATGAGGAGTCGTTGATCAGTTCGGATTTGTTGATTGTTGCTGAGAATTTGAACCAACCACATGAGGAGTCGTTGATCAGTTCGGATTTGTTGATTGTTGCTGAGAACTTGAACCAACCACATGAGGAGTCGTTGATCAATTCGGATTTGTTGATTGTTTCTGAGAACTTGAACCAACCACATGATGAAGGGACTGATGTGATCAAGGAACTTGCCAATGCTAATGGCCATATAAATCAAGCAGAGAAGCCATCCACACCTATGGTTGCAGAAAATATCACTGAGGAATTGGGGGAACAAGATTTGAGTTCAAGTGACAGAGGGTCTTTTCTAGTGAGTGAAACTAACCAGAAAAAGGAAGAAACGATTTTGGGAAATGATGGTAAGGCGGCGGACAGAAGTAATTTGCTGAGGTCGAAAGAGGAAACTAGGCTAGTCTCAGATGAAGGGGTTCCTGTTCTAGTGCCAGGCTTACTTCCAATGCCACCAGAAGAGATTGAAGCAGCAGAGCTAAACCAGGTGGGGAATAACAGTGTTGAAAACACTATTGATGAAATTGAGGATTCAAGTGTGCCTGAGGTAATTAATTGATAATTGCCTAGTCTTTCGTCTTAGTAGAAGATCTCTTGCACCAGAATTGGAAAGTGAAAAAGAATATCAAAAATTAATAAATGCCATAGATCAAAGGGAATACTGACAGGAAAGAAATGTTTTTCTACCTGGACAAGTTAGTCTTGCCAATAACATTATGGGGTATCTCTTCTGTTAAAGCCGTGTTGGAAAACTTTTTTATCCTGGCAAATGCTTTTATCATCCTTGTACGAAATGATCTCTTATCCAGTTTTCTAGTATTTCACAAGCATTGCATTTCATTTTATGTTTCTCATTTTCTGTGAACTACTACTATTACACAGTTAAAAGACGAACATGTCTCTGCATCACTGCATTCTACAGGAAACCAGTGAGACGATGATTGATCAGAAGCAGCAACTGTATGGCGCCGAGCAGCTGGAAAGCAGCAACATCTTGGAAACCAATTTGCAATGGGGTCGACGAACTCTTCAGAAATTTCTTGCCAATTTGGGATTCCAATAACATTATAGTTGTTTTAGCAAGCAATTCTCATGTTTTTGCCGACTGGAATAATATGTTATCGATGCATAGAAATTGACTGGCAGCTGAAATATACATGCATATTTCAACTTATTCGATGCTACTTTTGTACGAATATCAGAGAGTGCCACTTTATTTTGTTTGATGGGGTTTTGGATATGTGATTTCTTATGTATCAAATGACACTGGTCTCATTTTTTTCTTTCTTTCCATAGTCAATGTATGAAGTGATCAATGCTACATTTTCAGTTTTATACCTTTTGGCTCTACATCTCTATGTATTGCCTCATAGACTGAGAGATCTTTAAAGATGATTAGCTTCTCTCAAGTTGGAGGTACCAATTTGGATTTTCTGTTGCATTTTTTATTTTTTATTTTTTATTTTATATAATACACACACATCATGTGAAAAAAAATTATTTTTTTTAAAATATATTTAAAATTAATTATATATATAGATGCATGATAAAATTATAATAAATGATTTGAAGTGGATATTATTACATACATCAGTGGCATTTAATTTTGTAACAATCCTATATATCATCGTTAGGGTCTTTCATTTTTTCTCACCACCCATAATTTTGTTAACAAATCATAGTAATCAATTCACTTGAATAAATTTAATGAACAAATAAATTAAGGAAAAAAATTACCTAATTATGTACACTCTCTCTCTTAATTTTAAATTTGTATTATAATTTTGTTACATCGTGGGACATTATGATTGCGCTGATTATTACATAATGGAACTTGATAAATAAATGCCATTGGGAGTCCCCAAATGAATATTGTCATGAATACTAATGATTTATGAATTTCAAGACGCGCAGCGTGCGGCAAACGTTGTTCATGATTCCTCATGCTTCCAATTAATATTTTAAACTTTTTACTTAAACAACAGCATACCCAATAAAAATTAGCGGAGGCCCTGCTACCAAGAAATTTTGGGTTGAAGTTTCATTAGTATTAGTTTATTTATATAATAATTTTTTTATTTATATTTTTTATCTTTATATAAAATGTAATTATGAATGTGATCGTTCCATTAAATTTTTAAAAAATATTTATTATATCCCAATGCGCATATATAATAAATTACTCTTATAATTATGGACCGTTACTTTGAAATAAATAAAACTTAGGACCTGCAAAACCCACATTGCCTTTTGCCAAATATGCAATTTCTAGATTCACATGAAAGGATTACTAGTAAAGATGAGAGAACAAGACGATTAAATCCATAATCTCCATCTTTGGCTTCATCTATGCAAACTTATTGTTGATATTATGAATTTAAAATTTTTATTTTTAACATATTTAATTTCAAATTCAAAATGCAACCTAACCTAAATGATGTGGGTAGTTGGTTAATCATACACACACCTCACACCTCATGTGAGAAGTCACAATCACAACTTCGCAACAACAGATCTGTCTGCTCTGATCCAATAATCAGCAAATGTATTTAATAAAACAGAGAATGCCCTTTATGAAATTTCAAATTAGGACATTATGTTGAAACAAAGGCAGTTCATTTATTGGAAAGAAAAAAAGTAGGTCCTCTAATATTTTCATTTCTTTTCAAATTTAAAAGAATTTGTTTCATACTTAAACTAAAATTTGAAATTTCAAACAGGAACCTGCAAAATACTTTAGTTTGTAACATAAAATTATACAAAACGGTTTAATAAATTTGTTATGATTTAAAATTTTTAGTTTTAAATCCATGAATGCAAATATTAAAAAAAACACTGATGCTTTATACAGTCCATGTGTAGATCTGGGAGTATTTATCCCAAACTCAAAGTCGATTCAAGTAATGCATTCGTATTTGAAAAATAAATGTCATTAAAATGCGTAACAAAATATTTGGTAATTGGTTTTGGATACATGTAAAATGTATATGCACATGCATAAATTTCCTTTTGTAACCCCACAAGAATCCCTTTTCTTAGTCCATGTTCTGAGCATAGATAACATGTTCAATCGCAAAACTCATAGTTAGAATTGTCTTTTTCATTTTGATATTTCATCAAGTATTTCATTGTAGAAATATATGTCAAGTGTATATAATTCACGTCAAATATATATTTAAGAAAATATCTGGTACACGTGACGTATATTTATGAAGTGAAATAGGAGATGAAACACCAAATTGAAATAGAAGATCTGAACTATAACAGTTAGTTACATTGTGTAATTATAAGCAAGAGAATGAGGAGTCCTTCAATTCTTTTTACACTAGTTACACATCAGACACAGTTTAATCATAAACAAAGTAGTGCTGTAGTAAGACTAATAATATTGCAAAGGATCATCACAAAAAATAACATGTCCAAATGCAATATTTCAGTACACTAGTTCTTTCCATTCTCTCTGAAATGCATTGCATGTTAGTTCATCTTTGAGAGTTAAATTCAGCATTTCATATTTGAGCACTCCCTCAAGCCACTGGTTGGAGGCAGGTGAGTGTTTACTCTAGCCGAAAATTCAGTCATCCATCTCAGCTCCATTGAGAAAATGGGAGTTAATGAAGATGCTGGACTTGGAACTACCACAGTTTGATGTGTGAGGAGATTCTAAAACACCAACTGTACTGCTCTTAGAACAGCCAGATTGAATGCCACAGTCAGAAGATAAAACATCTGTTGCTACTGGGCGTAATTTGTCAGGAATGCTTTGTCTAATATCCTGTCCGAAGGAAACTGGTTAGTTAACAAATGGAAAGAATTATATACACCAGGATACTGCTCCAGCATGTAATGTGAACATCATAGTTTATTGTTTCATCATTATTCTGAATTCAGTTTGATTGTTCAATCTATTTCTCTTTGTATTTTGTGCCTACTATGCATTCAACTTGTAACTTTTTCACTTTTCTGTGGCAATGATATATGTTGTAAATGAAATAAAGGGTGTAAAAGATGCATACCATATGCCTTATAGCCATGTCTAGCGACTTTTTTGAGAGTGATCTCCCAAAGCCCGAATTCTCCTGGGAAGATTTCCTGGGATTTTCTTGAGAAACGTATTCATCTTGTTTGGGTGGAGCTAGTTTCCTCATGTTTACTACTCTGTCAACCATTTTTGTACCCATCAATACAGGGTTAACATCATCTCCATCGATGCTGCATCCTCGAATTCTTGATAGCATCTTGCTCCCTGTTTTATGAGCAGTACTAATAGGAGCTCGCACTTTGGCAGGCGAGCATGATTTTTTTCTTGGTTTCTCATTGGAAAAAGACGAATGAGTAGCAGGTGCACTCAGCCTTCCTCTAGATGCAGAAGCAGGCCTTTTAGGCATGGATACTTTTGGATTTTGAGGGGCATCATGAGATAAAGAGAGGATATCTGATGGTTTTGATGGCCTAGACTTCACAGTTGGAGAAGTTCCACGAGATGGCACTGAACTTTTCAACATTGTGGAGCTTGTTTTTCTCCCTGATGCAGATCGATCAGAAGCAGATACGCTGGACATGGTTGATGGAGTGACTGGTTTACTTGTAGGTGTAGCAGACCTTGGTGCAGACTTTGAAATGACTGGTATAGAGGGTCTGGAAGCAGGAGTAGAAGAACGTGACGTAGCTCTCGCTGGAGTGGAGGATCTCGCTTGCGCAGCCATGGGTTTGGACGAAGGTAATGTAGCTCTTGAAGTCGGTGTGGAAGCACGAGGGGGCTTTGATTTTGCAGGCAAGGCTGGTCGTCCAGTAGGTGTTGCTACTCTAGAAGTTGATTTTCGGTCCCCTGATGATAAAGGCCTTCTGTTCTTCGCATTAGAAGAGTCTGCACTAGTGGATGTCGCTAGCTGCAAAGGACTGTCACTCAGGGAAGCAGATTCTTCACAGGTGTTTTCCAGCTGCAGCAACAGAGAATTATACAAATTATTGTGTCTAAAAACCACCATTGTGTCCGAAAATTGCAAACACGTTAATATGTTCAAAGCTCAAAGACAATGTGAGGAAAGATACATTCAATATCTTGTGATTGTAACAAACTAAATATTGTCATACTATATTACACCACCTTTCAAAATTTTGAAAATGCTAAACTTGCCTCAGATTTCAAAGAAATGCCTTCACCATTTGAAACTTTAGTCTGACTCGCTGCAGAATCTTGCACGTCCGCCTCTACTGAAGGAAGTAAAGATGAATCCGGTTGCGTGAGAAGCCTAAGAAAAAGATTCTAGTATTAAAAACAGGTAAATTGCTCATCTTAGGAGTTAGGACAATCAAGGCCATCATGCATGTCTAAATATTCAGCTATGCAGCTCTAGGTAAGCAATAGCTGAATACGTCTCAGAACAGCAGAACATGATATCACCCATATCTTTTTCAAAATTTTGAACAATTGTAAAGATATCAGTTTCTCTGGAAAATTCACTTTGAAACAATTTAGTATAATAATCCAGCAAGAAACAACAAACAGAAAAAAAAGTTCTAAGAATTTGATTCTATCATTCATTGACACCATTGATTGTCATGTTTCAGATGCTCATCTAAAAAATATTTAAAGAGACAAACTTCCATGAAAATTAAGAATGAAGGGATGTGCTAGAGCGAAAAATATTGTTGATGGATACGCCAGACGATAGCTTGAACGAAATTGAAAAGTACTATCAGTTTGTAAATAAAGTGAAATATGGAATTTGTACGATGAGACTTACTTGGAAAATCTAACAAATTGTATAGGGATCACCAAATAAGATGCATCATAAAGCAGAAAATTAATTAGAACATCCAAACTTTACCAACTATAATCACTCCTTTCAATCTCCAAATTGAGGAGATTATCATCAGCCACAATCGGAACAATCTCTGCCTGAGAGGCATTCAAGATCAAGAAGCTATCAGGTTTTGGCTCTGCACCTACAAATTAGTCCAATCCGTGAATACAAATTGAAGCACAGTATGCCACGAATCTGGATAATGTTTTAACGCCATAAACACACAGAGAAAAAGAAAAAAAAAGATGATTAACATGTAACTGGCATTGAACTGAATGTCCAGGAGAAATGCTGAGATAAATAAAGAAATCAACAAAATAAGAGAACAAAAAAGAACCAAGAAAGACGTACCTTTTGAGTCGTCAAACGCATCAGATTCGTCAAGAAGAAGATGGTCATTCCTCTCCTTTTCACCATTCCGCACCCCCAAGAAAATAGCCAGATCTTCGTCTACTTCCCTCATTACCATCCCAAGATCTCTGTTTTGTGGTCTAAACTGTACTGACGCCTGCATTGCCCAGAGAAATGGCATCATGATACATGCCAATCATCCTTAGAATCTAATTGTTAGTGGCCATATTCATACTACAGAAATTCACACACCGATGGAAACAACCAAAAAGCCTAAGAAATACAACTAAACAAGCTTAGATGGAGCAAAATCCAGAAAACTAGAAGCCTAATCAAGAATCCCATATTATCCATTCACATGCATTTTCTTCACCACGAAAAGAAGGGTCTGGTTCCATCGGATCCAAATCAAAGACATAGTAAAATGAAAAACATTCACCAAGCAAACCACCTACAAGCTAAAATCTCTCTGCAAAAAAATCAATAGTTCTTTCAAAAAACAGAAATAACTAGACCAAACAAAAAAAAAACATGACTAATCAAACCCCACAAAAATCCATTGTATAAACTAACTAAAGTTTACATCTTTATCACTGGTTGCCACCTCAAGAAAGCTCCCACTCACAAAGGAACACCACCGGAATAGAGATAAAGAGAAAGAAAGCATGGGCGTGTACAAGAATGGATCAAAAAAATTGAAGCACTTACCGCCATTGTTATTCAAACAGAATTAACAGGTATAAAAAATTGCGGAGAGATACAGAGAGTACAAGAAGATTGTGATTGGAGTAGCAGTTTAATGCTATATCTTTATTGTAATACAGAAATCTTATTCTGCTTTTCTTGAGTTATATTGTCTGAGACAGACAAATTGGGACTCGAGAACTGTGGGAAAACAAGAACGGGAAGTTCATGAATCAGGGTAGTCTTTTTGTTTGATTCCTTTGACAAGGGACACACACTGTTTTGAAATGTCTTTGGTTTTTTTGAAAGAAAACACAGCTCAACTGAGGCTTTGAAATCAGTAATGATCTGTAAAATGTTTTTTTGAATATAACAAAAGTGGCCCTTGGGGAAAACCAGAAAACTACCTAGATGCTATTTTTGATCTTTAATTGGTGACCTTTTACTTTCTCAGTTTATACATCATTCAAAATCATTGCCATTTGATTAATGGCGGTGGTCATTTATGGGGGTTGTTTGGTTACTTAAACTTATCTTGTACCAATTTCTTTTGGGTTTTAATGTTTAAAATAATATAGTATGAATTGACATGAAATTCTAAATTATGGAATACAACAGCCTTATCAATTCTAAAATTTCAATTCAATACTTTATTTTAATTTAATGTTTGATATACTTTATTTTAATTTAATGTTTCATCAAATGAATAAAATATTTTTTAAAAATAAATATATTTTGGCATGTATCTTGAATTATAGTATGACATAAAACATTAAAATAAAATAAAATATTCTAAGTACTAAGATCTATCATGAATTTGCAGTTACTGCTTTTAATGTGTTTTAATACATCTTAGGCAATGAATGATTATTTATCAGCAACAATTTTGTAGTACAAGATTTAAAGTAATTGTTAGTTGCAAATGCCAATTTATGATTCTACTTAATTTAATTATAATTTGAAAGCAGGCGGTGAGATGCTTCCTTTTCTTTAAAAATGCTTCTGGTATTTTTGTAAATATATAAAAATTTATTTTAATATTTTTACTCTCAAATTTTTGCATAATTCAAGTAGTATTTCTGATATTTTTGTTATTTTATTAAAAAACTCATATGAAATTGTTTTTTTACCAAACATTCTAATTTTATTTGTTTTAATTTTTAATTTTTTTTTAAAATAGTAACCAATTTTACATCTTTCTCACTTTTCAATAATTCTTAAATTTAATTGTTCCTTTAAAAGTAGAAACGTTTGCAAACACTCCCTTAATGATAGGCGCAATTCCGTATTTCAAACTTCAAAAGGGACTAATTTCGAATTTTTAGGAAAAGAGGAGGGGAAAGACATTCTAAATCCAGGCACATGCTAAAAGATCACGGAAAAGAGTGATTACAAAAAAATATAAAAAAAGAAAAAAGAAACTGTCAAAAAATTCGAAATTGGGTTTAAAAGTTAACATGGGCTGTTTGATTCCTGGAGATCTACGAAAAATATTTCATCTGACGGCTACAACTAAATGGACTTATCATTTGGGCCCATATTGTGGGCCTCGAGAGTAGTGTGGTTTAAAGAAATTAAATTGTGGGCCCTTTTATATTTCCCATAAATTGAACGTTTGCACTTTCATAGTCAACTTTTTAGTTGAGATTGCCTTTGACCTCCTTTCATGTGGCAAATAATTAGGGGCGGACACAGTGCACTGGTACAGGAAATAAAAAAAAAAGAAAATAAAAATTATGAGTTCAAATTCATCTTATAATATGTCCATCGCCCCTTTGAGAGTTCGTCCTTATTTAAAGTAGATCCACTATTAGGGAATAATTTATAAAAAAGTTCGATTTAAATGTTCAGAAGCTCGCTTATTGAATTTAATCGGAGGCCAAACTAGGGGAAGACCGGCCTCTTTTAAAATTAGTCCAGGCAATACGATCGAAAATCTGAATTATAAAAATAATAATATTAATAATAATAATTAGGTCCATAATATATATATTTGAAGTGGCATAATGGTAAAGTGTTTGGAGTATCATACGGAGGATCGGTGGTTTAAATAAATTAAATTATGAGCCCTTTTATATTTCCCATAGTCAACTTTTTAGTTAAGATTGCCTTTGACCTCCTTTCATGTGGCAAATAATTAGGGGCGGACACAGTGCACTAGTACGGCCAAAAATAAAAAATAAAAAAAAATAAGAATTGTGAGTTCAGATTCATTTTATAGTATGTCTGTTTTTGTACCTTTGAGAGTCTCGTTCGCATTTAGAGTGGATTCAGAAGAAGGGAATAACTTATAAAAAAGTTCAACCCGAATGTTAGTCGAAGGCCGAATCAGAGGAAGACCGGCATCTTTCAGGATTAGTCCAAGTAATACCATAGGGAACCTGAGTTATAATAATAATAATAATTAGGTCCATAATATATATTTGAAGTGACGTAGTGGTAAAACGTTTAAAATATCATACGAAGGATCGATCGTTTAAATAAATTAAATTATGGACCCTTTAATATTTCCCATAAATTGAACGTTTGTAGTGTCATAGTCAACTTTTTAGTTGAGATTGCCTTTGACCTTCTTTCATGTGACAAATAACCAGGCGTGGTCATAGCGCACTAGTACGACATAAAGGGAAAAAATGTAAAAATTATGAATTAGAATCCATCAGGAGCATCACGTGTCTATTTTCGTCCCTTTAGAAGTCCAATCCGCACTTAAAGTGCGTCCAGAAGAAAGAAATAACTTATGCAAAAGTTCAACCCGAGTGTTCAGAAATTCGTTTACCAAATTTAGTTGGAGGTCGAACCAAGGGAAAGACCGACCTCTTCCAGGATTAGTTTAGATAATGCCACCAAAAACCTAAGTTATAAAAAATAAAATAATAATAATAATAATTAGGTTCACAATATATTTGTTTAAAGTGGCGTAGTGGTTATTTGGGACCCATATGAGGTGTGCGATTGTTCTCTGATAAAATTAACGTATCGTATGTTCATTTTAAATGTGTATAAGCTGTTATCATATTAATATTTATTCACTGATCGAATCAAGAAGAAAATGGACCACCCCAAAATTAATCATGTCAAATGTGTGCACTTGAATTATCAATAATAATAATAATAATAATAATAATAATTAGGTCCACAATCTTTTGGTTGATAGTTAATACAATTCGGATTAAATAGAATGAGGTTATTCGATGTAATTTTCTGTTTTCACTTTGATGTACAAATTTTGGGATACTATTGAGTCTTCAACAACTATCAAGCATGCTTACTTTTACAATAGAGCTGCATTGAATTTTGACCATTATGTGAAAGTGTCGAATTAATATCTTTTATTTTAATTTAATATTATAATTCATATTGTATTATAAATACATATTAAGTGAAGTTGATGTGGATTAGATATACTTTATAAATATATTACAAATACATATTAAGTGTATTTGGTATGAATTCAATACACTTAATAAATATTTATAAGTTTAATACGATATACAATATTAAATTAAAATAAAAAATTTAAAATTAATTAATATCAATAGTTGCTTTGACATAATTATTCCTTCTTTTTTTATCATAATTGTTTAAATATATATTTAATATGAATTAGATACATTTCACATGTATTTATGAAATAAAATATAAAATGTAATATTGAATTAAACTAAAAATTTCAAAATGAATTAATACCGATAGCTGCATGCCATAATTATTCCTTCTGCTTTTAGACCCTATTCCAGCGAACTCCCACCCCCAATCCCCCCACAACAGTAAATAGAAAATCACAAAAATGCGGATTAAAGATTTTAAAATAAAGAAATAAAACCCTACCACCTGAAAAGTGCCCGCGCCAGATGTTCTTGAATCTTCACAAAACTCATGCCATATTATCATAATTAAATGGCTCCTTTTTCAGATGTACTAAAAGCACAAAATCATATCTTATGATGCAAAATATATGTAGGTTTGCGTCAAATTTCTTGATGATTTAATTTATAACATCTACCTTGCATAAGATTTAAATTTTAGTTTAATAACTCGCACTCATTTGAAAATCATCACTTTATCCCCTCCGTTTGTTCAATATATTTTGATATCACTATTTTATAGTAAATGACATTTCAGTTTTTAAATTTGCCGTTATATAAAAAATAAAGACCTCCCAAAAAAATCAAGAAAACACCCCTAAAAATTGAAGAGAAAATAAAGAAGGGAAAAGTTGGCAATTTTACTTTAAAACCTAAGAATTTTCTCCATAAATATACTATACCTTTTTAATTGTTATACAGATAGTTACAACAAGAAGGGGATGTGCACATTTTTTGCTTTTATTTTTTATTTTCCTTTTGTTTTTTGGACTAGTTTTGGACAAGGGCCAAATTAGGTGGAACGTGTTATCTTATGACATGTTTTAATTAAAGCACATCAAACAATTAGAGTGGGCAAAACGACCCCATAAAAAAATGAATGAAACAGTCTCTAAATGTGGGTTAGTTCAAGAGGGCAAAATAAAATTAACCCTTAATTTTTTGCAAAAACATGCCATCTGGAACAATTTGGTTAAAAGCATCTCCTCAACCACATCCAGAGTACCAAAGGTTGCATCAAGCATAGCAATTTCAAAGAGTACAACGAGATCCAAATTTTTAGAGCATGTTTAATTAGGTTCTAGAAATGATGGGCATTCAAAAATCATATGGCAAAACTGGTCTCTAGTTAACTATATTCACCTGTACTAGACTTAAATTGAAATTAGCAGGCAAGAACAAAGACATGTAGTCTGAGGATGCACAGTTCAAAACAGATGATTGATCCTGAGAACTCCAGAAATTAATCACACGTCATCAGCATCACTTCCAGCCATCTGGGTGTCTTGAGTGATCGAATAGTTGCTTCCATCCGGACCCAACACTTTAAACCTGCTCAACCACAAGAAACAAGGTTCAGAAGCTAATATGAAATGTGTTGCACAGCACAAACACCATTTGTATACCTCTCAAGGATAAATTTTCCTACTTTGTATTTTTGGCCCTTCTCATGAGCGGCTTCCTAACATCAATAAAAAAAACACAAAAATATTTGAGTATTAAGAACAGAAACATGATAAGAAACAAACATGCAAGCAGTCAAGGATCTCACATATTTCCATCCCACAATTGAGCCACATCCCACGCAGAATATGTCAACGACAATGTGCATTCCAGTCATCATCATACGCTCTTCTTTCTCCCCAACAGTAACATTCACACTGTCATCGAGTATCATGTTATCAGGTATATATCAAGTATGAAATCATACCAAAGTATGTAACTCTTTAAGGCCAATTAATTTACTGCTCTTAAAAATTAGGGAAACAATTGTAAGCATTAAGCACTAATTCATTTCTCAATGGTCACCAAAAGGTAGGAGAAATGATAATAATCTCCCAACTGGCGTAAAACCACAGGGATCATATACTGCCACCTCTCAACAATTGACAAAAATCTCAATCAAAGATGAAATATTGAAGGACTGAGCCAGAAAGCAAGTTCATCCAAAAATGAAAAAAAAAAAAAACATTTAAACTATCAAAAAAATGTAAAAACACAAGATATGTGTTTATGAACTTGCATAAACTATACGAGCTTAATTTTAAACGAAATCATAAGTAGGGTCTTTAGAGATGAACTCCAAAATTTATGTCCGCCAAAAATGAACATAATTATCCAAGAGCACTTACACTTTATCAAAGAGATAAGCCTTCCCATGCCTGCAGTGGAAAGACTGAAAAAAGGTAAAACAATGGATCAGGATTCATGCAAACAAATCCATGCTTGTACCAGGTGAAAAGAGAAAAAAAATTAGAACAAAAATAGATAGAACTGTGCAACAAGCACTTTATAAAGTTTTTAACTGCCAAAAGTAGAAAAGATATCAAACTCCAAGTAGCAGTGACCCACTAAGTATTCCAGATATACAAGTAAAGAAGAGAAAGAGAAAGTCACAACAAATTTGAGCAAGCCTTGTAAGTGAACTTTATTGCACACAAATAAAGAAGTTCTATGTCATTCATCCAAAGTGAAATATCTCGACATGTCAAATTATATAGACACGCATATGCATAAAGTAGGGCAAAAGATTGCTTTATGTTTCTTAGTTCTAGTAAGCTTTGGGGCAAATAAAGGGAAAGGCTTCAAGATGGATTCTCATAGAGTGTTTGGTGATGAGAAGTTGGTTTGAGATGATGTGGTTGCAATAAAGAGGAAAATGGCTACACTTATCACAGATGGTAGAAGCTGCAAATCAATAGGCCAAAATAATTGGGGAATGTGAAAATTATCTTCGAACTGAATCCTTATTTTGAGTTTTTTGTATTGGGAAACTAGAAAAGTTCAGAACTCAATGTGAGAGGTATACCTATTTCAGTCCTTTTCTCATGAAGTTCTACCAATCTATGGTTTTAATCAAGGCCCTAATAAAATCCCCTTATCCTCACGAGGCTCAATACTTCCACTTCTAGCCCTGTCAAACTCAAATATAATGCAGGGAGCAGCATCATACCAAATACTACTATTTACAATGATCAATTATTAGAAGACTAGAAATCATCCACACATATAGAACAAGCCAACCTACAAGACAACAACACAATTTGCATATAAATCCTCACTGCCAGATTTCCTGCCCCAATTAATCAGATGAGCAGATTCCACGATATACCAGTTACAAATTTTCCTATACAAGCACTCTGGAAAGAAAAAGAAAAAGAAATGGAAACAACAATCATTTTTAACTTAATAGATTATAAAAAAAGAGAAAATCATTGTGCGGATGGGCGAATGGACAAGTTTTAAAAAATGAAGTAGGACAATATGCTGCTATATCTTTTCCATAATCCTCTGAAAAGAAAAGTAAATCAGTAGGTTTGATTACACAGAAATAAGATCCCCTTTGTCAATCGTCCATAGTGACTGATTAATAAAATTCAGCAATATCAACAATTGTGTAGATAAAAGGTATATTACGTTGTTATAAAAGTATCAATCTCCCCTTCTATTTTACTCCTCTTACAAACTAAGAGTCAACAACCACCAAATTTGCACGACCATTAAAATCATTATTAGTAAATGCCCAAAGCGCAAGGCGCGAGGCAAGGAGTGCACCTTATCAAAGTGAGGCGCAAATATACATGTTTTTCCACGTTATTAATAATATTAATAGCTTGTTAGATATAAGATTCAAACAGATGAATTCCAAGAATTTCAACATTTAACTACAATTCGAATAGTTTCAGCACTTAATCACAAAATAAATAAATAAATCTTTAATTTGAGCAAATTTAAAGCATTTTTCAGGAACTTTCAGTTAGTCATATTAATTTCAAGGAAATTCATTAACTACAGAAAAACCATTGATTTCAACACTTAAATATAGAATATCTTATGAATTTTAAAATATTTTGAAAGCTGTTGAGATGTTTAAAATGTTGTGTTTAACTTTAGAAAGAAAAAAAAAAAGCTAGACAAAATCGAATAAAGAAAAAAGAGAAGAGGATGAGGAAAGAATTTTAAACATTTTTTTAGACATTAATTATGGATCAATTTTGATCCATATATTTGTTCATTCTTTTTAAACTACGTGATTAAAATTCACAAGTTTTCTTATTGTGTATGCCACCCGAAGAAAAAGCTTATGGAGCCAATAAGTTCACTTATGTTGTTTTGTACATAAAACTATTTAAAAAATCACCTTCAATGAACTTTTTATAAACTGTGTCCCATTCACTAATAACAAAAGCTCAGTTGTCTCCTACATAAATACAAAAAGTCGCCACAATATTTTTTTCAGCCTCATGCATGAGCACAATAAGTGTCAAACATGAAAAAAGGAAATATCAATGTGATATATGCAATACCGATATATTATGAAAGATTCATGCGTCACTCTTCTATAAATAACTTCATTAAGACTCTCAGCAGCTTTGTTATGTCGCAAGTATTGACGACAAAATTGTTGACTCAATGAAATACACAACCAAGCAATCAAATTTTGACAACAGCTGATGCTCGCAAATTGGATATTAAATCTCACTAATCAAGGATCAACCAGATGTCCTCTTCCCTTCAAATCAATAAAGAGGCATTTATTCACAAGCCAAGGGGAAGAATTTCTATAAATAGATATGCGCCAACACCACCCAATCAGGAGGCTCGTAAACAATGCAAACAGGATGCCACGTAAGAGTCTAATTGAGATTTCAGGCAAAGAATATCAACTTAGAAAGTACTTGACCAAGGTCAACAAATCAAAAGCACTTTGCTATCTTCATAGCAAATTGAAGCACAATGTTCTCGCTTCGAAAAACACTTCACCTTATATGATGAACTCAACCCTTAAATTTAACTTAACAAAAAACTTGAGACTTGAGACAGTCTTTCTCTATGTTACAACCACGAGTATTGATAAATATTCTGCAAAAAATGTTTAAGAACTAAAGAAGCACTCCAAATTCCTGTCGCCATGAAACAAATAGCTTAAATACTTCAATCAAGATCAACCTATGCAATGGCAGGCAAAAACTGTTTCTAGCATTCAAGACTGAACAAGACAACGTTTCTAGTTCACTAATTTTCACCAAAAACAAGATCATCAATCAAATTATAATAACTAAAACCCAACTTCAAATATCCAGATACTATTAAAATTTAAAAATCAGCACACACATTCAACACAAAATATTAGTATATAAAATAAACTCAAAGATGGTAAAAAAAGGAAAAAAAGAGAGAAACCTTAGACATAATGTCATCGGAGAGAGCGAGATGCGTTTGGCAATGCTTGCAAGTATACTTGTTCCCTTCTAAATAAATCAGAAATAGCCTTCCCATGATACTAATCCAATCCTTTCTTCTTTATCACGTTCAAAATCCAAACACCTTAATTCTTCTTTCACCTAAACTACACAACAGACAGGACATGTAAATTCAAAAAAAAAAAAAACTATAAAAAGAGAAAATTACCAAAAAAAATAATACAGAATGCAGAACAGAAATACAAGGTGATATCCATGAATATGCATTAACAAAAAAAATAAAAAAAATGGAAAAGGCTAGATGAAGAAGAAGACAACGATGATCTCACCTTAGCGGCAGCGGTTAGGGGAAAAGAAAGCAGAAAGAGAGCAAAACCATCACACCAATTGGGACGTGTGTGTTTCCCGTATTTATACGAGTGTGCGAGGAGAGAGAAAATAACAGAGTACCTTTATTTATTTATTTATATATATATATATTAAAGAGGGGGGCTTTTTTGCTTTTCACCACAATTTATTCTAAAAATAAATTAATATGACACTTGTGCATTAATAAAAAAAAAATTTACTTTATCCTCCATTATTTTTCACTGTTTAGTATATTTCTTTGATTTGCCAATAAATTATTTAAATATATATATGGATTGTGATAAAAGAGAGCAGGAGTGAGCTCGTATACTATAAGCTTATTTATTAATAGTTTTTTTATTGATATTTATTTGCTATAAAACTGCATGATATGGAGTGAATTTGCATAAGGTTGGAGTTATCAAGACATAAAACAGGGAAAGCAAAGGATGAGAATAAAAGAAAAAGAAAACTAGGAAGCTAGTTGCTGCCCAGGGCCCTCGTAATAGTACTCAAATAAGATTGTGAATTGTTAAATATATAGTGTCACATCTAATTTTATTTATAATATTATTATGTATGAATTTAATGATCGAAAAATTCATGTAAATATAAATATAGCATGAATTTTCCAAGAAAACCTAGAAAACCTAATACTACTACATTCGAAGCAGAAACGATCATAAAGGTTTGCACCAACTACATCGGACGGCTAGTAGATCATGTGGGACTTTTGGTTAGTGGTTCCATATGACTTATCCCCAATAATTTTTCACATGTAAATTTTATTTGTTGTTTTTACTTTGGGGGTGGGGGTAGGTTGAATTTGCAACTAAAAAGTTTTAAAAAAAATATTAAAGAAAAATCTCCATTAATTCCAGGATTAAATTGGTTGTTGCAATTATGAGGAGATCCGATAGGATATTAGGATTTATGTACATCCACGCGTGCAGTTAAGGCGTCTATCTTACCTAGAATCTCAGTGGGAGTGGGAGATCAGTACAATTAAATTTTGCAATACGTTTATAGCACATTTTGAAATATGTTTCTTAGGCACAGGTTCGATTATTCTTTTGGGAATGAGTTTTTCATACATATGATTTGTATATCATTTCACAAATAAATATAAAAATTTAAATTAATAATTTCCTAAAACAATAAGCAACTTGATTGGGCCAGGCTTTATTTAACCTTCATATTGGGCTACAATGTCGACACCGTTTAAAAACCCAGGCCGAAGGTAAAAGGTCTGGGCCCACATTTGATGATCCACTCCATATCAGATAAAGCAATATTATGGATTCTTAAGCCCAATATGTTAAATCTTTTCTGAGCCCAACTCTTCACGAAAGGAAATGAGGTCGAATAAATAAAGAGTAGGATAAAAAGGAACAATAGCATAACAATTTCGATCTTATAACGACTGCCAAACAACAGGAAAAATCATGAATCCTGTGTCAAAATTTTACATTTCGGCACAAAAAATGTAATCCAGCCGCCACAAACTGTATCAAAGAACCAATAAGATATAGGGGTAAATGAAGAAAAATCTGAAGAAAGACAAGTCACAGTTGCCCAGATGCAGCATTTAGAACTTGGCTTACTGGTCTGTCAACCATGAAATAATCAGTCTCTGTGTTAATCTGAAACATGAACTTGCACTTCAGGCAAAATGCCGATTTTTCTATTAACTCTACCTATTCTTTGAGGTGGCCAGACAACATGGGTAACTCGTCCACATATCAAACCGAGAGGAATCTGCCAATGACAGCATTTTAAGTCAAACAAGTTGCAAAAGTATCACATTTAGAACAACCTCAGAATGACTACACCGAATGCAGCAATAGTCAAATCCTGTTGGCTCAGCCCTTACATTTAACAAGGCAACATGCCAATTGAAAGAACAAGTGCTCAAAAGCGTCTTGACTAAACAAATAAAAGCATGCATCTTGAATGTGCTGGGAATAATAGGTTTTTTGCAACTTTACATGAACAAGTCAGCTGATGCAGGTGATTTGGTTCAATTTCTGGTTGGTGTAAGAGTGGAGAAAAGATAATCTTATGACGGAATTACTGCTAAATTAATAAAGCAGCAGCACATCTTAAGCAACTATAGAATAGACATTATTGGCACCAAAGAATGGCCAACAACGTGATTTGACGTGTGCACATACTTTAATTCAAATTTCATCCGACTGGAAACTGGATTTCAGCACAGCATAGCTAACTCAATATAGAGACAAATAAAACAATGAAATAAGTTTTAGCTGGCTTATCTTCTACTTTTGCTTGACAAAAGAAGCACAATTAACCTTGAATGGGGTAAAACCAGAGTAAAATACCAAGAGAGCCAAAATTATGTAAGCAGCAGTTCAGAAAGTTTTTGTGCCTAACTCTACCAAAATTATGACCAATGGCCTACACCAGCATGAACTACAAAACCATTACTATGCAAACTAAATGTAATTTTTAGACATCACATGCACTTGCATAACTACAGCATTTGGGTCATACCGGACCAAGTGATCTTGAGTCTATGCTACAAGCTGCATTGTCTCCCACAACCCAACAATGCCCTTCAGGAACCCTCACAGTGTCAAGTGAAGGGAGATGGATCCAGTCACCAGGCAAGGCAGCAATTCTCTTCACGTTTTTCTCCTTATAATTACTCGGGGAACTGCAAAATAAGATGAATACAATATTATCAGCACATCCCATTAGGTCAGTGCAATTAAGTTAGTTTTGAGCAGAGAAACAGTAAATCATGTGATGCAGCATATGTAAATGATAATCATTCATAAGGAGGAAAAAATTCAGTAGGACTAGATTCACATAACCCCCAACCTCAACAACGGGACTCTGTAGATTGCCTCTCAGTGAGAGATGGACAATTCACACAGGTACCATGAAATCTCACATGCATATTTCAAGATACAGATCTAAACATTTCTAGTATGAATCAAAAACTGAAGTTTCTTTCTCATCACAAGGATGAAAGTTGACGTGATTCAATATGTAAAACACATAAACCCTGCTTGTGTTGTGCCATGTACTCTCCATCAAGCTAGCTGGTCTAAAATCCAGCTTTAGGAAAGATTCCTTAAAAAACATACTCGCAACATCTAAACCTTGGGGAATTCTTGAAAGCAGTAAATTTGTTGAATTACCACATTTTCTGCTCAAATCTAGCAGGCATCATTCTTTACTTACATCTGCTTTCATAAACAGCAGGAGGCAAATATAGAAGAGTAGCAGATTTTATAATTTAATTTCTCCTGCATCTATAATCTTAAGCATGGGAGCGTAAAACTTGACGGACAGGAATAGGATCAAGGACCAGTAATCGACCAGTTGAGAGGATGAAATTGCGGTGATTAAGGACAAATGGAGAATGACAGATAGGGAAACTAATCCTGACAATAAGAAAAAAGGCTCAGTCTAGTAATGCGGCCAGAAACCAGAGAATCCATAAAAAGTGACTCTGTTCCAATATCATATTAAAACCTGAATCTCTAAATAGAAGGGTTTTTTTAGGTAGTTTATGGTGTTACGTCACCTTCTAAATGTATACCAGATACCAAGTTCAACCATAATGCTTCGGTTGAGCTTCAACATTGTTATCTGACTGCCTGAATCGATAGTCTGATTAAAGGTTGGTTAGGTTAAACGAACTTTCCCAGTAAATCTCAAGCATTCAATCAAATTTACACTAATTTGATTAAGCGAGAAAGTTCCTGCCAATAATTAACATTAAATCAGTATGTTGTCTTGAGCTTAAAGGAGGCTCAACAATATCATTACTCTGAAAAACCAAATAATTCAACAACATCAATATTCCTCACTCAGCCTAGCATAACTCATCAGCACTTAACCTCGACAAAGAAAAAAGAAAGCTCTAAAAAAAATCTAATTGCAGAATCGCAACTAAAAAGACAATGTACTTCATAAAAAGGAAAAAAAATGCTGAGTGAGGTGAAAACATCTTTTAAGAGTAACACCAAGAAGAACGAAAATTACCGAAAAACCACGACGTCACCCCGCGAGAACTTGTATTTTTCGAGGCATAATTTCTCAACCAATACGTAGTCATCTGCAGCCAAACACACAATCAAGCAAAAACGGTTACTAAAGACAACTAAAAGAGGAAAAAAACGCTACAAGTAAAATAGCAAATTTACCAAACACAAATCCAGTGGAGTTTTTGTTATGGGGATTCAAAGTAGCAGACATGGATGAACCGCGAACAGCCATAAAGCTGGCATATCGGTCAGAAATTGTGAGGCCTATGAGACCTGCGGTGAAATATTTTTTAGCTAAATTCCATAGGAAATTTTGAGTGGCCATTTCTGTATAAGGCAAGCGAAAATTCCAGTTTTGTAATTCGCTTCTACATTAAAGCTTCACGGAAAGATCAGCCGTTGTCGGAGGTGGGAGGCGGGTTTTCACGCCGGTGAAGGGGAGGAGCTGCGTATTAGTTATTTGGTTGTGGATGAATTCTCAATTTGAAGTGAAATCGCTCAAACTGATTAGCGATTTACGTCTAAAGTGACAGAGGAGATGTTTTATTGTGTGCGCCTGGGAGGAAAATCTCTTATTTTCTTTTTCTTTTTCTTCTCTTTTCTTTTTATTTTTTTGGCAAAAGTGTAGGAAAATCTCTTCGTACAATTAGAATTATCTTTTCAATATTTTTTCATTTAACCAAATACTATTTTTAGTTTTCCTTTATCCATATATAGGGAAAATCTCTTTACTTATATGGAGGACTGAAAAATTAGTTAAGCTATTGGAGCCCAACTTGAAATTGATTGTCAAAACTTGACGGACCTCGGTTTCTTAATAAGTAAATTCGATTTCTTAATAAGTAAATTCGAACATCTTTTGTGAATTGTTTCTCTACTGTTTACTTGGCTATGGTTCAATAAACTAAGGAATATAAAAATTGAAAAAAAAAAATTATTCTGATTTTTGGCATGCTGATTTAAAATAAAAATATTTAACCCTAAATCTAATTTAATTATAATTTTATGTTCAATATAAATAAAGGACCAAACTTTGTCTAATGATATATTTGTACCACAGATTTTAGTGAACAAAAAAGTAAAAGAAATGCAAAATGTCTAACAAGAAGTATCAAGTTACATAATTTGAAAAGAGAATTTTTTTTTTTTTCTCAAGATCCAAATATAAAATAAAATCAAAAGCGAAGAAGTTTGTTTGACTTGGTGAATCAATTGGTTCACTCATAATAGTAAACCAACTAGCCTTGCTAATACTCATGCCCAATTTCAGACCTGCCGGGTGCTTTCTTCTACGGACCAATAGGGTAACAGTTCAACTGTTCAAGCCATAAGAGCAAAAGTAACTTGTAATTTGTGCTTGTATTTCTCAGAAAATACATATGATTATACAAAATACAGCTCAATCATGTTTAAAAATACACACGTCGTTTCTCGTGCAAACTTATGGCACAGAATTTCATATATAGTATACCAATAACAATGTTATAAAGATGTAGCATTTTATTTAATTAACAATGTAAAATAATATAGTAGTATTCCAGTTTTTACAAGACGATGAGAACTCACGAAATTCATTTCGTACATAGTAGGCACTAATACGTTCTCAACTAGAGAAAAGGATGAACTTTTATATATATATGCTTAAGAGAAAAAGCCGAAGGTGTCCAAAATGGTTGTGTGGAGCGGGTCGCTCAAGTGGGTAGCCCAGTTGTTGAGTGGGCCTTTGCCGGTGGCCGCAGCCTGGACTGCAAAGCCCAAGAACGCCACCATGGCGAGGCGGGCGTGCTTGATCTCAGCCAGCTGAAGGGTGGCTTTCTTTTCAGGGTCTGCTGCTAGGCCCAATGGGTCGAAGTACGACCCACCCGGGTAAAGCCTCTTCTCCGGGTCGAGTTCTGCGTTCCTCTGGAACTCGATGTACCCGATCACTAGCACCTCGATCCAGATCAATGTGGTTATGGAGAATGGAAGTGGTTGGCCAAGGTATGATGATCCCTCCACCAGCTCAACCTGTCGAAAGTAATCAGCTGGGATTCTGCGGCTAAAAACCGATCATAATTCAATCAAGGAACTGCGAAATCAAGAAAGTAAATCCATGTACCTTTCCAGCATCTTGCCAGGTGACGCCAGTGAGCCACTCAACAGTCAAGGCGCCAAGAGTAGCGAGCATAGCCCACCTGCCATGGATGAGCTCGCATTCCCTGAACCTCTGCAGGCCGAAAACTTCGCTGTAAGGCTGGAATGGCGTGGATTTAACGTCGCTACTCTCAGTCCTGGTTCCGATAATATCACCGGCCAAGTTCTTGGCCAGGTTCTGGTCAAGCGAGTCCAAATCGTACTGCAAGTACTCAACGGGCTTGCCCAACCCAAATGGGTCGAAGCCGTAGTCACCAACGAGGGAGCCATCCAGATATTCAGGCGCCTTGGCTCCTGGGAACCACAATGGGCGGTCTGAAACTATCTTTGATGAGGTTTTCTTGGGAGGAGATTTCTTGGTTCCAAACCCAAACCTGGCATGGACGCGGCCCGACCCGGAGTGGACATCGGGGAGGCGGGTGCCGATGAATGAGGAAGCAGTGGTGGCGGCGGCGGCCATGGCGAATGTGGGCTGAGGGAGGAGTGTGGGGAGCGAAGTGTGTTTTGTGATGAGGTAAGCTTGGTTGGGTTATAGAGCATGGGATTATGGTGATGGAGATAGAGATTTTTAAGGGTGGAGGGATGGTGGGCGTTGGATGGAGAGAATAAATCGATCTGAGGGTGGTGGGAGCCTCGGCCCTTATCTGTTTCTTATCAGTGGGTGATTTCAACTGGTGGTGCTGAAAGGGCACGTAGGATGGTTTTCTGTGGTTGACAGGAATGCTGGAGATTGGACTATTTCAGAATATCTCTCTTTCTATTCCAAATGGATGTGAAGTATATTTTTTAATAAAATTCCTCTTACTTATTTGCTCATTCCCCTCATATACATTTAATTGTGTTTGATTCAAGAATTTTAATGTGAAAGGAAAAAAAAACTAGAATAAAGAAAAATAAAAAAAAAAAAAATAGTAGTCCAATCCTTTATTACAATATTTATTCTAGACGAAGAAAATAATGAGCAAATAATCTCTTTTCTCTCGTTTTTCTCACTTTATTTGTAAGAAAAATAAGTTCTCACCACTTGCATGAATTTTTGCCTCAAGTTCTCTTTTCCTTGCACCCTATTTGGTATAAGAATTTTGGTGAGGAAAATAAAGAAAATTATAAAGAACAATAATTTGATTATTTAGTTGCAATTGTTAATATTAAATATAAACATGGACATATACATACAATATATATATATATATGTATGTATTTACGTGGAATTTCTCATGCTAATAGCATCAAGTTATTGCACACAAGTTCTGTCCTAAGGAGAAGAATTAGTAGTTTTTTTTTTTTTATCAATTAACAAGTGTTTTATATTCCGCTAATCAGATAGGGTAGAGTAATGTTTTTTTTTTTCAATCAATTGACATTGCTATAAATGTGTTATAGGAGAGGTATACTTTAACCGCACTTGAATTTTTTTTTAACTGAATTCTAATTAAATTATTGAGTCCTCATTGACTGCTTCGACTAACATAATTTATGCCATTTGATTACATATTCATGTTTAGATTTATCATTCTAGATTATTTTTTAATTGCACCATCCTTCGGATTCCCTAATTTAACCTTATATGCAGTTGAACAGCCATCTATAATTTAAACTGCATGGTTATAAAAAATCTTCTGAAGTAAAAAAATTAGCACTTTTCGTTTTTTCGGTTGGGGGAGTTGAGCGGTATGTTCACAAAATTGTAATAAACTGAGATTTCAAGTAGTTCTAAATATAATACTTTAGTAATTTGAAACAATGAAATGATTTTTATGAGTAATTTGAAAATGTACATAATTAAGTGTTTATGATTAATAAAGATGGAAGCTAATTTTCTCTCACTTGCTATTCTATTTATTATTGTTTTTAGAACAAAAAAAACTTCAAAGGAAAATTTACATTATTTAAGAAAGATAGATAAATTGCCCTAATTGCGATTTCAGTTGGATCTGTGACTTCGGATTTGAGTACAATCAAGCTCTTGAACTCTAATAAGTATTGTGATTTCAACTTTTTTCTCCATAAAAAATGAATAAGTACTTTTTCAGACTTTTCTCAAAAACAAACTTAATGGACCAAAAGTAAAAAAATTAGTGATATCCCCCGTCACCTTCTTACTAAACACTCGATACAGATGCATCGAGTATATTTAAATACATCATTTTTTATAAAATAAAATATTAATAATTATTTAAGTTTGAAGCAACACTTTTCCAGTGACAAGCTCTTTTTAAAAACACGACTCAATAAACCCAAAAACATAAAATTAGTGGTAGAATAAAATATTAACAATTATTTAAGTGCACAATACAATGGATGCGGCGTATGTTTAGTGGGACACAGAGGCAAAGACCATCTCCTTATGTTTTTGTGTGCCTGGGGGTAAAAAGTAAAAATGAAAGATTTTCCTTCACATATTGAGTTTGTCACATTTAGAAAATTGTGATAATACTATCTATAAAGAATATCGAGAATTTATTTTTCTTTCAATTTTTATTTAAAAAAATACAAACAAAAACGGGAATGCTAGCTGAGCTTCTGATGATGCTCAACATGTATTTACATTTTAAAATGTGGGGCTAAGAAAAGTGCAGGAACAAATGTACAGAATGGAATCATATATACAATAGTTGTAATATGTATACAAAAAATTTAACAAGACCCTAATAATTCATCGAAAATGAGGATCATAAGAAACCACCATTGGATCTGGAACTACGAGAGGCAACTTGTCAATGTACATGAATAGTCTCTTCAGATTTTCCCTTGCAATGACAGATAAATCAGTAATGTCACAATTGCTAGTGTAGATCCAAAGCTCCCCAGAATTCACCCTTTTGAGACTATCTCGACAGAATGGACACGACTGAGATCGAGCCCGCCTGTTGGAACGATGAAGGTAAGATGATCAGTTGAGCTTCTAAGGAAAAAAATTAGGTATCCTGAAGCATTATAAGCATAAAATGAACAATAGCAACAACAATAAGTTAGACAAAGAAATGGTCCCTCATATTCTCCTTAAATCGTATGGCTTCCTTCAATTTCTGGACAATCTATTTCCCATCCACCAATTGTAAAGCCTCCCATGCTAAGGGACCTGAACCTATATTCCGGCTGGTTAAAAGGATAAGTATATTGGATATTGTCCTAGCCGCAGTATGATTAATAACTCCTAGCGTTAGTGAATTTAATTTCTCTAACTTTCTCACACCAGCTCTTAATGCCAGCCTTCCAATACATCAAGTATTTATCTGCATCAATCTGTGGGGAAAAAAAAAGTAGGGTGGTAGCTCTGTCTGCTGAGATGAAGGAAGGATGAGTGAATTGCAAAGGATTTGATGTCGTTTAATATATAGGTCTCCGGACATCCATGCTCATCACATGGTACATTCAGAGGGGCTCCTCGACTTTTTTGCTAACAGGCAAAAGAGAATAAAAGGCAAAAAGGATCAAAAAAAAAAAAAATACGATCAGAACCATGTCATGGAATTTATAGAATTGAACTCGGTATAGGGTAAGCCTCCTGTAAATCTGACGCACTACAATTTGCCTGGCTACTTCATTGTATCAATAAATGCTACCGATATAATGATGAGATAAAGAGAGATGTACTATCTCAAACCAGGAAAAGAAAAAGATGAATCCATCTAAATAGTTATTGAAACTCTTTGGATGATACAATCTCTGAAACAAGATGCACTAATGTAATTTATCCATTTGTAACAGAATGGATTTTATTGAAGAGAAGTATACTAGTCTACTTACCAGTTCCTGTAGCAGTTCATACACAAGGAATGGTTGCAACTGGGCAAGACAACTTTGGTATTCATTTCCATGCAAATTCCACATTCTTCCTCTCTCTCAATTTCAATTTCAGACAGCTTACCCTTGTCCATCTCATCTCTTCTCCTGTACTTCGTTGCACAAATCTCTCTCTGTTTCCTCTCGTCAACATCAGTGATTCCTCTATGAAGTTGCAGCAAAGAGGGGAATATCACACCTGCCCAATGTATACCAGCATTAGAACTTGTCAAGTATCAATTTAACCCACCCCCGACAAAGTGGCTCAAGACATTTCTCAAGCACAGTCACTTGAGCAAGACCTTGTCTTCAAATGGAGAAAACAAAATTTTCCAATAGGACAGCTCAACAGCCAATCTGAGAACATGGAAAATAGTGTAATTTGAAGTTCTAAATGTACTCACCATAAAACTCCCTTAAACTAGCTTTTCTTTCATAAACAGACATGGTTGTCTTACCATCCTCGTATGCCTACAATAAGTACCACATCATCAATATTCATGATCGCAGCAGAATGCAATAGACCGAACAATATGCAATGCACATTATGCATTAAACCTTGTAAATAAGGATCCTAATCAGCCCAAGTGCACTGGCAAGGTGACAATCAGCCCACTGAACGAGAAAGAGAAAAATGTGGGCACAGGGGCTGTATGATAGCCTCATCTGAAGGCAGGCACCATCATATTCCCTTGAATAATCCGAAGCCCTGCATCCTCAAGAAAAACATAGAATGCATCAAAAAAAGAACAAATAAAGCATTAAATCCAAAATTGAAAAACCCTTTATACTAAGAAAATGCGATCAGGCCATGAGTTACAATGTGTCAAAATCCAGCCACTGATATGCAGGGGAAGAAAAGTTAGAGACAACTTAAAAAGAGGTGGGCGTAGACCCTTTAATTATGGCTTTGTTTTCCAGCTTCAACTAGAAGGAAGCTTGTGATGAGTTCTGACTTGAGGCTCTGAAATCAAAATTCTTACTACTGTTTAATTTGGGGTCATACAAAGAATATTCTAAACAAGTCATAGAAGTTTAATATTCCATATACCCTCAGGTCTTGATCATGCTTTTTTCATACAAAAGTTCACATATTAATCCACCAACCAAACATCACTCATGTAGAAGTGATTCCAAATTATGGATTTCAAATTTTAATATAACCAGCTTAGAGTTATTTCTTTAGGAAGAAAATCAGCCTCATAATTAAACAGCAAAACTAACTTCAATTACGTCTTCCCAAAGATTATGCACCAAAAAAATCTCACAGTACATAAAGAAAAAAATCAAAAGAGTCCCCACAGAAAATCACCAAAAGAAGGCAACAAACAAAATTGAGAATGGAGAATGAAGAATGAAAAACTTACAGGGTGTTGGCATGTTGAATATCAGCTTCAAGCGATTTCAGAGAATCTTTAAAAGACTTCCTCATCAGCCTCCCCTTTTCTTTTCTCTTACTCCCATTCAATTTTCACCTCCAATTGTGTTTTTTTTCACCTTCTCCTCACTTCTCTTTCTCAACACCAACCCTGTATAACTTTCCCACTATCTCAAAGAATCCACCTTTTTCACATAAAAAAATTCACCAATAAAAAAAAATAAAACCCACAAAGAAGATAAAATCTTGTATTTCTCTTCTTTCCAAAAGGAAAATAAAAGGAAAAAAACCTGAAACTTGGTAAAAGAGTATGCTTTTGCAGAGGCCTGGCGGGGGTGGGGGTGGGGGTGGGAGGTGCACTCGGAGTCACCACATCACAAGACAGTGCACACTTGCGTTCTCGCTTGGACCGCACGCTTCAGTTGCTGTTCTTTTATGTGTTTAATTGGGTTTGTTTTGGCTTTAGTTGACGCAGAGATTTGCCCAAATTATTTGTGTTACTGTGTTTGGTGCGGGTGCCGTGTTTGCTTTGCCTTAATTATTTTTAATTTATCCTCTTGATATCCCAAATATTGCTATTTTACAATTTTAGCCCTCTTTCAATTTTAAAGCTACTTTCCAAATTCTGCTGCATACAATCCCAACTTCTCCTCTACTTCTTTTTGTAAAGATGAAACTTATTTAATATAAAATGAATGGTGCATAAAAGAATTGTATAATTATTGTTTATGCTGTTGATGACTTAATTTTTTAATCATTTTTTGTGTAATAACAAATAAACAAATTAGTATTTTAATCTAATGGAATAAATCGCCATTCATTCTATTTTTATGTGTTTGGATACGGAATTTTAAACGATAATTGAAACAGTAAAAACATTTTATGTATTGATATTATTTTATTAAAAATAATGAATAAAAATTAATAATTCACATTAGAATTAGAGTAGAGGGGACATTTAAAACACGTGGAATGCTAATTATATATATATATATATATCAAAAAAGAATATGATGATTGATATGTAACTCAAATATTAAAGTGTTCATTTTATATTTTATATTTTTGGAACAAAGGAAGTACAAAAATCGTGTGTTATGAGGCATAAACTAATGGCATTTGATGAATTGAGAAAGAGGCATAAAGGTGATGTGTATTTTATATATGTTGTATATGATGTATATATATTTGAAATATATGTAATATATAAATATCTTATTTTTTATAAAATAAAATATTTAATTTTTATTTATATACTAAATATACATGAAAATTATCATGAAAGTACAAGACTCATGTCCAAAAAAGAGTGACAAACAGACGACGACGTGTTGGATTTCATTGACGAGTGTCAGCCATGCAAGGAATGTACATGCTCGTGCTGCTTTTGGGGGCCTGTTCAGCAGTTGGGTGAGAATTGAAGTTTTTTAAGAAATCTTTTGCAGAATTTAATTTAGTTTAGATAGCCGTATATGCATTTAATTTGGTTGATGGGTAAGTGTTAAATAATTGGCTCATTATATGCCACTCATGTAGGTTGATGGCCGTCTATAGAACGGCTCATAAATATAAATAGTAAATTTTTTTGAATTCATGAATTCAAGATCTTGGGAAAATATTGAATCTGATTTTGGTTATTAATGTAGGATTAAAAATAATTAAAGATAAAATCATTATGTAATTCAACAGGTGGAGTACATTCTCCATTCAACAAATAAGTACCTAATTAAAAGGTTGATTTTGTCAATTGTCATAGTTTTAATTAGCTTTAGCATAAAAATGATGATTGTGACAGGGATTAATACTCCATGAGGATAAGCTTATGTCAAATCAAGAACTGTTTATTAATTCATCCAGTGTGCGTACGTTGTTTCACAATTTCTACCACATTTACAAACCGGCGGCCTATTTCTTTCCAATTTGGAAGATGCATCTATTTTCTACTTAATATATTCAATTTCGATAGTAATTTTTTTATATAGTAATTTTATTTTTTTAATTCAAACTCTTCATTTCAATATAAGATTAATATTTTTTAATGTCTTGATTAACTGAATCTATTCATTAGAAGTAAGAAACGAATCCAACAAAAATAAAGTCAACCCAATCAAATCATATGGCATATGATTATATGCTACATAGAATCAATTGTAATTTACTGCATATATACATGCATTTATTTAATAATTTAACAATAGCCAACGACATTTAAATTTTGCAAAATCGATATTAAGTGATAAGCTGGAATTTATAATGCTTTGCCTTTTTTTTTTTCCTTTCATTTGTAGCTACGTTTGATTTTATAAACGAACTAAGAGAAAATCCGGCTCAATACCAACTGCAGTTATCTTGGGAAATTAGTCAAAAATTGTTCATTTTACCCATTTGGGATTCTCTGTTTAAATTTCTTGTTCCATCTTATTTTCGATATCATACGTCTATATAAACACATATATAATTTATATCAATTATTATTTAAAAAATATTATATTATGTATGTATGGTATAAAACACAAAATAAAACATCATTCTAAAATAAAAAATTCAAACTCCGTTCACCACCAACAAACAAGAGGTCAATGTACATTTGAGTTATTTGCTTTCAACCCCCAGAATGATCTATGAGAGGAACCAAGAAACAAAATAGTAATACTAGTGCAATACTTAAGGGGGCCATTTTATATGTATAAAATAAGGTTTCCTATCCAAAAAACAAGAGAATATAGGAGTAAAATATATAGGTGGCCATGACAAAGACATACTAACCTCTAAATGCTCAAAACAGATGACATGAAGATTTAGCTGTATAAAGAGTGCTGGGCCACCATTTGCTTGCAGTAACCAAATGCCCAAAAAACAAAAAAAAAAACAGTGTCCATTTTGCGTGACCCAGTTGCTCACTTGTTTGCTGTAAGAAACCTGTTATAATATACAGCATAGGTGGCATTCGAGAGTGAGATTATTTTGATCCTTCAAACAACATCAAGGCCTTACAGTAATAGAAAATCCAAGACTTTTGTGTCGGTTTTTCACTTTTAAGTGATTTTCAATGAGAAACTAGTACCAGAGACCAGGCCTTAAACATGATTCAGAAGCAGGGACTTCGAGATAAAAACACTGTTTATTTCAAAATTGCAGGGATTTCTCATCCCTTGATTCTTAGTTACCTTGGTAACAGTGGGAAGGCAAAAGCTGCAGACAAAATTCAAAATACAAGTCTACACTTGAAAGAGTGGGTATCATCCAAAATAAATATGCATCCAAATCCCTGACACGATGCATAATAGGCAAGATTTACCCAACTGGTAGCACATGAAAGAATAATAATCCTGTGTACTCATTTTTTGTTGCTGAAGCTCGTAAACACTCCAATGTATTGCTTGCTCTTTAAAATGGTGTCATCCGCAGTCCTTGGCAATCAGGTCAGAGATCTCAAGAATGCAAAATGATAATGCGATGGGGAAGCTCAATGATAGGACAAATTGGGATCTTGCAATCAGACACAGGCATTAGAAGCACAAACCATAGGCCTTCTCTCATTGGGGGAGAAAAAGGACTTCTGTGGTCCGGTCAGTTAAAATAGCTACTCTATCCAATCAGGCCATGAATGATGTGAGAAATAAGCAAGAGATTCTCTGTTGCCCAAGAAACCTGTATCTCATTTACCGTCATCTTAAATGGAAGCTAAATATTTGAGGTGTCATATGATGTTGCATTGGAAGTTTTAATTATATATTTCCCATGAAGACTTGATCGGGAGGATCTCTGATCAAGTTCAGCATCTCTGCAGGCAATTTCACCCCAAAGCTATTTTAATCACAACCCGAGCTAGCTCTGTGAATTAAGATATGATCTCTGGAATAAATTGTTGAATTCAAAAATTTCTTCCATAGCGTCTCTGCCTTCGCTGAAAGGAACACAATGCCTCTAAAAACTCTTCTTCTCCAAATTCAGGCCAAAATGAATTCGTAAAATACAGTTCAGTGTAGGCAAGCTGCCATAATAGAAAATTACTGATTCTAAGCTCGCCACTAGTCCGAATTAGCAGATCAGGGTATGGAAAATCAGTACAATTTGTTTCAAGCTCCTTTTCAACTAAATACTCATTGATATCTTCCGGTTCAATGAGACCATCCTTTACTTTCAGAGCAATTTTTTGGCAAGCTTGCACAACATCATTCTGACCACTATAATTAGCTGCCACGATGAGGTGAAGGCGCGAGTTGTTTTGTGTAGTTTCCACTGCATCAGCTAGCAATAACTGCAGCGGCTTAGGGAGCTTAGTGGAATCCCCAATAAGAGAGATCCGAATGTTCTCTCTGTCCAAAACCGATAAGTAAATAAGAAACACAAACATACTGATCAAAACAAGTCAGTCATGCATGTAGCACCATGAAGAGAAGCAATGCAAACAATGTAGATTATAAACATACAATAGACAGGACTTTGACCATAAAGAATGATGGCAAGAAAATCATCTGAAAATGATATATCGCAAACTTGAGTGATGGAACAACAAAGTAACTGTATATTAGATAAATCGCAAATCACAAGATAGAGTTATAAATGAATCGTAAAGACTGTTAAGTGGCGTAAGAACAATGAAAGAGGCCGCCTGTTTGCCACCAAAGCTCATCGACACCCATCTACTAGCAGCTACAGTTTTACAGAACGAAAAAAGAAGAAGAAGAATTGGAGAATCACAGTTAAGCACAAAGTAACTTTGACATTCTGATATAACCCATAAGTTTTGAGTATCCTACTTTCCCATCATTCACATAAATCAAGAAGCAATCAATATTTCATGAATAATTAATTAGCTGGAAGCAGCTTTAATTAAATACCTCACAAAGTGTTCGATTTCATCTCTCAATCCTCTCTCGAACAATCCCATCAAGAAATCCGTCTCCACCTAGGATCAAATTGACATAAAAACTACATATCAGTAAAACAAGGGAAAATGATTTTTTGCCGAAGAAAATCAATGTTGACTTAATTTTACTTTGGGTCTAGACCAATTTTCAGACGAGAAAGCGAACACCGTAAGAACACTGATCCCCCACTTGCAACACAGCTCGACGAGCCGCCTCAAGGCCTTGAGGCCCGCGTCGTAACCCGACCCGACTGCCAAACCCCTCATGCGTGCCCACCTCCTGTTACCGTCCATAATTATCGCCACGTGGCTCGGCATCAACTCTCTCTGGAGCCTGGGGGGAAGCTGAACCGAATCCTCCTCAGGGTAATAACCCGGCGGCGACCCGTTGACTATAACGTCATTTTCCAGGGATCCAGTGACAGCGGCGGCGTTGTTAGCGGAGGACAGCACGGGAGGGCGAGAACGTGGAGTGAATTTGAGGCGGTGCAAGTGGGGGAAGAGTTGGGGGTTGAGGGGCGAGGGAGTGAATGAGGGGTGGAGCCGGAGAGAGAGAATTGTCATTGCTCTCTGATTTGGAAAGTGTAGGGGTTTAGGGTTCAAAAATTGGAGGGATATTTTGAAGCTTCCCAACTGTTATAAACTGATCCAAAACCAACGGCCGCGGATGCTTTTTGGACCTTTCCAAGTTTTAACTTTTAAATAATAAATAAAACACGAAATTCATCCTCGATTATTAATTTTTACATAGTTAATTTTTACGTAAGAAATTATTGCAATTAACAGAATGAATTTGGTAAATTAATACTTAAAAAATAACAAAAAGGCAAAAAGAGAATAACATAATTAGCTGGTTTATAGTGCTCTTTCTTAACACTCGACATGTAAAATTCTGAAAATATCCAATGCCCCATAAATCAATAAAGAGAAAGAAACATAAGAAATAATGCAATGACTCAAAACTCCTCTTAAAGAAATTTTTAATTTTATTTCCAAGACTTTGCCACTACAAAAAACATAAAATTCCTCTGTGCCCTCAAGTTTGAATATTATATGGACTATTAATTATAATCACTGAGTATATAAATTCCAGCTAAATATCTCACTTTGTAAAAATGAAATAATTAGAAGGGTTGGCCTATGATTTGATTTTTGGATGGAAATAACGGCCTACCTCATAGCTTAAGGAGACAACATCTCAGTACCCACTCAATTGGACAAAACAAGACCTTGGGTTGACATTCATGAGGCAACAAAAGTAAACAACAGTAGCCAGAAATACACCCCCTCAATACTCAGCTCATTCCTTAGAAATGCACCACCTCAACAGGCAGCTTGGATAAGCTGACCCTTAGACATTCATTGAATGCTACATTTACAAGACTCATGTGAGAGATAATAGTGGTATGTAAGTTCAAGAGGCATGGAAATTTTGATGTTTGATTTATTGGGGTTTGAGAAGGAAGAGAGTGCTACAAGGAAGTACCGGAGGGTGCCACGAGGATTTTGTGGCCAAAGGACCGAGAAACTGCTGATGCCAAGATGAAATGAAAGAATGGCCAAGATAATCTTCCTGACTTTACAGTCGCTACATGCATGCATTGAATAACAGGGATGACATGAATATACAGTGGTCTTTGACATGATATGCTAACATATCGAAAACCATCGCCTAACAGCACAAACTCACATTTCATAAAATTTATTTGATCAAAATGCTTTCTACAAAATCAATGCTACAATGAATGGATAAAATTCGATGAACATCATCACTATAATATTGTGGCGACTATAAGCTAGATACTGCTGTTGTTAGCACTTTGCTCTTGTTTCTTGCGATTCAGCTCTGTAATTTTCTGAAATTCTTTCTCAGCCGCTGCAATCAGATGCTTGACAGTGTCGAAAGTGGTAAGCCTCATGCTGCGACAGAAAATAAAATGGAATCACTCACTGACAGAAAATAAAATGGAATTACTCACTGCACTTACGCTTGTTTACTTCTGGGAAACATATGTATGCAGCAAAGGTGTGATTGCAAGACATGTTCTCTGACCAACGAGATTATCTCATTGAGGAAGCATAGTTTTCAAGTTCATGAACTACAAAGTTGAAATTTTAGCCCAGAAAATGTATCTTCAAATGATTTTTCACACAAAGAACAACTGTTTTGCCATGACAGCCAAGACAAAATGGCTAAGATGCTTCTGTTTGCGTACTTCCAAACACCTTCCATCGTAAAGACAGATAATAATTCAATTAATTCCCTTTTAACATATCTTTTGAATGACAAGTTCAATATACTTCCAGTCAACAATAGTTCTAGTAATAACTTATTTTTCAGATAAATCTTATAAATTGTGTTACTTTTAAAAGAAATAACTCCTCTCCCAATATCACAGCCAAGTACAAAGAAATTTTATTTTATTTTATTTTTATTTTTTTTTTTGTGGGGGTGGGGGAGGGCGGGGAAAGAAAAGAATATCTAGACAGAGAAGGCAAAGGAAAGAGTTGTGAACCTGCTGTTTGGTAAAGTCTTTAATGCATTCGGCACAAAACCCCTGTAAAGTCCCACTAAACCATCACGAGCGACTATGCCTAAATCACAATGTTCATTGAATAATTAGCAACTTCAAGTTGTAAGAATTTCAATCACCAAATCAAACAGTACAAGGAGACCACAGCATCTTAAAATTTCAACATATCTTAACAGATAAATCAATATGTTTGCATATCTCACCTTGAAACTCAAAGAACATAATATATTCAATTAGATAACATCTAGTACTTTATATCTATGTAAACCCAGGAAAACTTACCTGGATATTTCCAGTTTCATTACCACTTAAAAGGATGTTGATCAAAGCAAGACCATGGTGAGGAAATAAATGGATATTACAGAGATAAGTCACAACAGCTAAAAACAATAAGACCAGGTTGACGCTATGGCTCTCAGAATACAAGTTAGTTGTGATGTTTGAAGAGCACAAACTTTACATAAGTGGCTTACAAGATCATAAACTAAATACAAAGTCCCATGAAAAGCCAAAGTCAACAATATTGTTCATTCTCTCCTCATGCCTAGATGCTGGTAATAAGAAGAGTCGATGGTATGAGGGTCTCTGAGTGCTTAAGTAAATTTTATTTTCTCCCACTCTTTTTTTTCTCGGTCATTATCAATTAACCTTTAAACTAAAGGAGATACTCCCATTTGATTTAAATGAACCACAGGAGTTTCATCTATTCTCTAAACTAGCACCAGAAGCTCTAACTTTTTTCTTCAACAGAAATGCTTGCAACCCTTCATCGGAAAAGGGAAACATCTCAAACTTAACTCGGATTTGGCCTTAAAATTGATTGACTAGTTTGCCATCCCAGTATCATATTACCTGGAAAGGCATCCAAAACTGTCATGTAAGGACTACCCTTCATTTGCATTTGTCGCCTAACTGTGTCCAAGGGATAGCACATGACTGTGGCTATAGTAGCTGAAACCAGTGCTGTTGCCAGGGATGTTTCAGTCCTCTTTTGATATTTTTCTGGCAGAGCCTTTTTCACCCTGGCATTCAGGACAGGTCAAGTTTAGTCCAGATACTTTGAACTATTCCCTGAACAGCAATAAGTTCGAAAACTGCTAACTAGTAAGCTCACAAGTCAAAAACGCAAAAATTCACTGCGATATAAGGTGCAATTCCAATAAGAGAAGGTCCTAGACCATTGTAAAATGATGCAAGTCCTTCCTCTCTCAACATGTTTAAGGCAACCTGCAAAACAGAGAAGACAATGCAGTAATTTGACATCACATACCGAGCACCATCTCACAATAAATTAACATATATCAACTAGCTACCTCTGTCATTGTTTTATATCCAGGTTCAACAGCTAACCTCAGCCGGAGGACATCTAGTGGGTATGTAACCTGGACAAACACAGATAATAGAGATATAAACACATATTGAAGCAAATATAAATAGATGGTATAGGTGTGTGTTAGGCACACATTTAATACGAGTGTTTAATATTCATATTGCTTTTTCTCTCAAGAATTTATTGGGCCTTTGACTTTATCTCACAAAATAAGAAACAATACTACTGAATATTCACTGTACAGCACATATTAACATGGGCACCATAGGCTATAATTTATTTGATGCAATAAGTTTCTAGTCCATCCATTCCTATTTGAACTTACGAAAGTTGAAGTCATGCCAGCACAAGCACCTGCTGTTAATCTTCCAATTACGGACAGTTCCCCATCCTTTCCTCGAAAAAGTTTCTAGAAAATGAAAAAAAAAACAATTGCATTATTGAAAATACATATAACTTGTGATGCTATGCTTTTTGTAGGAAATAGTTTCACCGTTACCTTGTAGGTTTCGTAGGCAAAAAGCTGTACTGCACTATAAGGTATGACCCGTATCACCTAGAGCATTAAAAAACAGGAATCAACATCTGGTTTTGATTGAAGTTTAAAAACTAAATAGAGCTTCCTCCATCTTATAGAAAATCATTTTACGACTACATAGGTGAATAGTTTTGGGAAGTCTAGAAAGGTAAGGATGTACCAAACCTGGGGGAGGTTTCCTTTCCAGTACCCTTTTATTCCTTCTTCCTTCCCAATCAAAGTCAAGGCCTAAATCCACATTCTAAAGGTTATTACATATGGTAATGTTGTAGAACACATGATAAAAATGTGTAGAGGTAACAGTGTATCGGCACATCATTTCAAATAATAACAAACAGCAAAATTGAAGCCATAAGCACAACAAAGAAAAGCTAACAAGAGGCACTGAAAGATAAGGAATGGAATTGAATAGATTAAAGTATTCAATAGCATATACAGATTAAAGATAAATTCTTGGTAACTCATATATAAAGTTAAGTTCAGGTTGCTAATCCAAATAGCAGAACAGGACAGCATTTGCTCCCATCCTTTGAGGGGGGGCAGGGGACTGAGGGAGAGAAATAGACTCCAGAAAAATCCCAAATTCTCTAACAAATCGCTCATATGGAATATTAACTTGACATGTAATGGGCCACAAGCAGTTGGAGCATCTAAAACTCATATTGAGGGGGGTGTATCTGTTTTATGGATGACTTCAGCTTACTGAATGCTTTCATGGACCCTCACACCACTAATAACAATAGACAAATCGAAGATAAAGTATACCCTTAAAGGTTACAAGTATGGAAAAATTACGTTTTCCCCCTATACTGTTAAAGTGATTTTTGTCCATATAGATCACCAGTTTACAAAAGTGCTCATACAGTCACTTTTTTGACAATTTATGTCCTTGCCGTCAAGTGGACATTAGTTCTAACGAAATTACTCACGTGCAACACACATGACCAGCAAAGAACCATTTGTGTTAAGAGTTCTTTGACCCCAAATTGAAAATACTCCTTTTGATCCCAAACCCCTCAATCAAAAACTAAAATCCCAAAATGTGCCAATTAACACCTAATATTGCTACAACTCCTATCCAGTACTAGTTGGCATCTGAGAAAAGCTTTCGAGACTTTACAACCTCGATTACTAGTGAGACATCTGCATTTGGGGAAATCTTTGAAAAGCAACGTGGACTTGAAGATTACCTGAATATGTGTGGGTTAAAATCAATATTAGGATATTGGAAACACACAAAGGATACCACATTTCCTCAATTGTGCTCTGTGAATTCATTTACAAGAATTGCATTGCTGTGTACCTCATTGATGAGGACCTTTTTCACTAAAACTTTTCTTATACTTGATTGGCACTATGAATAATTAGCTATATATATGTGTGTAACTTCTTAAAAACACACATCCTAGGACCCAGAAACTGGATTTATTTTGCATAATGGAGGCTACAACCTCTGTGATAATGAAGAATGGACCACTCTCCAAAGGTAATTCTTTTTTCGATTAATCATCACTTTACTAATTATAAGCTGCAAAACATTACCAGTTTAAATTTTCATGTCTTCACAGACTCATTTAGTTGCGTTCTATATGTGTTGACATTTCAATTTGAGCTGAAGAATTAAAATGTTGCTTGAACTGGTGGGATGAATAAAGTTTTCTTACTTGGCAAGTATGAACTTTGTTTCTTAATGTTTTTCTCAGAAGGTTGCACTATTAATCGGAACTAGTTCCTATATATTGGTGTGACTCTCTATATCTTAATTTATAAACTTTTTGTGATTAAATTAAAAGTGAAAAAAAATATTTATATAATACATGGATTATCTGAAATATTAGTTTTGCACCAAATTGTTAACTGATTATATACTTGTATCTTTGAATTGTATGGCTGGTGCATCAGGAGTATTTATTACATGTGTTAGGAGTTCTTTTTCGCAAATATCATACTTACCAGCATTAGCCTGTCAAATAGGGCTGCAAGCTTAGGAATTAGTTTCTACCCAGCGCCAAATGACTGGATGCTTCAGCAAATTCCCTTTGTGATAAACCTATAAGGCTTGTCATTCTGTGCCCAATACTGCTGCTGATCCAAGTGAGCACATTAAACTAACCATATGGCTGAGAGCCCTCACAGCCAGCCACAATGATGTAATTATCAATCGCACGCTCTATTACTGAGCTAATAGCCCGTCGTGAAAGCCTCCCTGGGGGCCTGCTATTCCAAAAGAGAGAAACCCCATTCCCTCTCTTATTACGTCCCCATGTCCCAATTATGAGCTTCAATGAATTGTTTTATTGGATTTTGCTATTTTTGTTTCCAATTCTCTCGAACTAACGTCTGCTTCACGATAAAGGCAAAAATTATAAAAAAATTAACTTGAATAGAAGTTATGGACCCTATAAGGAAGTAAATCATTTTGGTGGTATAGGAACGAAAAGTGTAATTTTCCATTACAAATACAGTAGTGCTTTACACATCCTTTTATCACTGGATTTGGATTTTAGTAGGTATCGCCTTTCCAGTGTCACAAAATGGTAAAGTACTTATGCGTTCCAATCGCCAATAAACTGACATAATAAAATGTGGAATCTCATTAAGCAAACAGCTACTATAATAAGCAGGAAAGATGCCATTAAGATACCTCAATAAAGCCAATTCCCTTCTTCGCACCTTCTTGTCCAGCTCTAAGTCCATGAGTCTGAATAAAATAAAAGAAGCAAAACAATAGCATCATCATATTTAAGTATAAGAAGAACACGAATCACAATAAAGACCTTTCAGATTCATCATCTTATTTTAATCTTCTTTTATTAGGAGCAAATTGTTTCAAGGTACATATAATTGCACATGTTGCACGGAACTCCAAGAGTTGACACTGCACCAATCTTATTTTAATTTAATACTCTACAAATACTTCAATACAAACACCACAACCACGTGAGATGAATAAAGTAGAGAGTAAAATGCATTACCACTTTTTCACCTTGCATTAGCACAAAATTTAAACATTATACCCCATAAAACCCAAAATTAAAGTAGATTACCTTTAAAAAAATATATCAAAATTTCATTGATACCAACAAATGCAGAACTAATGTTTCATAAATAATGTTTCAAGTAACGTAACATGTCAAGTATTATACTTTTTAAATACTGATAACAAAGAAAAAGAAATATAGAATATAGGAAGTAACAAAATTTCATCAGCGAAATTGACTAAGTAAATGCACACGGAACTGAGTGGAAACAACTCCTCAAATTAAGGAATTGCCGCACAATCCTGGGAAGTAAGAGAGAGAGAGAGAGAGAGAGAGAGAGAGAGAGAGAGAGAGAGAGAGAACCTGCATAAGGAGCTTAACACGGTCGAGCGGCGCAGTAACGGTTTTAGCGGCAGCGCCGGCGATTGCGCCGGCGGCGAAGAGAGCGGCCTCTTTAGGAACCAATGCAACCATAGCCAACGGATGCTTGAGAAGTTGAGCCGACGTCGGCAAGAACTCCTTTTCCGCTCTCTGTTCCGCCACCGAAATACACGCAAAATCACACCCTCTCCGATTGCTAACGCCAGTGAACCAATATTTGGTGTGGCACTGGCCGGGTTCGGTAAAATTGTTCGGGCGAAGACCCGGGATTTCCCGCCATACTAATGTAGCTCGAGTATTACTCATTTCCGAAGAGATTTTGGGCTCCTCTTCCTCCCTCTCCTCCCTCTGTTCAGATAAGTTGTGGAGAGTTAGTTGCAGACTTGCAGTGAAGAGAGAGGGAAATGGTATACACAGAGGAAAGGTTTTTCTACTTTTGCTTGATTTGGTTTGCGGGGCCGCTTGTACCTTATTTATATTTTTTTTGTGTATATATATATATAATGTATATTTGTCAGTTAGAGTACAATTTGGGTTGACACGTCACGATATACACTAAAATTATTATTATTTTCTTTTTTTTATAACCCACATATTTAATTTGCATCAAACTAATTCTGCACCTTTTACACACATGTCTCTAGCACCTATAAGGGAGTAAATCGCAAAATATGTTTCAATCAACACCCAATTTTACTTTTTGATAAGTTGCCCAACAACGATTTTTAGGTCAAACATGCTAACAAAATTAATCTTATATATTTTAAACTATGCGCATGGCATTTAATATTAAATGTATTTTTTTACTTGTTTTCTATATTAAAGCATATATTATCCAATTTATTTTTACTTTAATTCAACCAACTTTGTCTCTGGATTGACTCTCATGATCAACTATTTACCTAACATTTCTAAATTAAATTCATTTTGATCACATAATATTCAATACATTTTCATGGATTTTGCTTTTCTCATGGGGTATCTTTCATTATCTTAATACTCACCAACCTATACTTATATGCCTCTTTAATTTTAATGGCTTTATTAGAAGTCCAAAATTTTGAATATTTATTTTCATCTATTAAAAAAATTATTTGATCTCTAACCCATTGTAGAACTTTAAATTTCTAACACCATTCTGTTTTTACCATATCTCCATATATTGGATACTAGTGTAACACTAGTTGAGAATTGTAAGTTCATGAAGCCACTTTCACTAATTATTTTTCAACTCAAATCAACTATCTTCTATTCTCTATTTTTCCCTTACCATATCAATTTAAAAGTTACCATACTTAAAACATGATTGTTTTTAACAATTTACTGCCTGCGTCCCATGCACTTAGTTATTTAATCAAATATATTATACTTAAAATATGATTTGTTTTTTTTAACAATTTCTTGCGTGTGTTACATGCACTTAATTATTTTAACCAAATATAAATTAAAGTCGTTACCAATGTTTTGAAAAATGGAGTGAATAGGTCGGTTTAACTAGTAACCGGAGATCGATTTGATCCGATTAAATATATATAATTGAATTTCTGATTTGATCGATCAAATTAATTTAACTAATTTTTTTTAATGAATTTAAATTTAATATTTTGTTATATTTATGTGGTTATTTAGATTTTATATTTTATTATTTTTTTATACAGTTATTTATTTTTTATTTTTCATGTAAAATGTATTACATAACAATTAATATATTATATTATATTATTATTTTATATAATATAAAAAAATATATATAATTAATTTTTATTAGATCGGTCCAACCAATAATTAAAATGATCCAATCAATTGAAATCGATTTGAGTCCGATTATAAAAATATTGATAGTTAGTTGTTTAATATTATATATATAAATGTTTTAATTGAAGTGGTTAGTTGGAGAATAGAGGCAATTGAGCGAGTACGACATCGTCCTATGGACCGGTGGGATTGGCTCCGTATAGTGGGCTTTGAATTCACTTATATGTTAATGTGAGAGGTCCGCAACTATTTAACTAGAAAGGCCCAACATGGGGCCATCGGATCAGTCTTATAGTAAGGCCCCTGACGTCCTTTTGAGGCCCAAGGCTCTAAATTCAAACATTGGATTGCACAATACTAAATAGGCCTCACTATTTAACCCATATTTTATCAATCATACCAAATTAAACTCAAGGCAGTGGTGGAAGTGACAATTAGGAAGTACAAAAATGGGAAAGTGATGATGTGGTTAAACTCACATTTAATAAAATGGGGTAACAATTATTTTCAAAATTAAATTTTCTTTGTTGTTGAATTTTGTAGAATATATTTGCTCATCATTTGGATCGAAATTTGAAAAAAGTAAATTAGGTAAAATAAAATTTTAAAACAAGTGCAGAATCATATAATGAAAAGAGACGATGTGTTGTATTGTTAATTTCAATGAAAACATGAATTTGAATGTTAAATTTCTAGGGTAGAAGTTTCAGGTTTTGTGAGCTAGACTATTCATTCAAAGGTCTAATGCTAATTGGACCAAAAGAGAATAAATAGAAAAAATATCTATTTCTCTATTTTTTTTTTAAGTATATTTATCTCTTTGCACTTTTATATTTCATGTCTAAATAGAAGTCCAATTCGAATGATTAAGATCAAATGAATTATTTATTTACCATTAAATTTCTACAAATACATATTTTTATATAAGGTCATTTATGTCATCTTATATTAAGAAGGTAAAACATCTTAAGTTATTAATATTTATATATATGATTATAGATATAGATATAAATATAGCTTGGATAAATAGAAATGACTTTTTGGTAATCAAAAGTATAAATGTAAAAAAAAATAAAAAAATCCAACTAATAAAGAGATAAGGGCAAAAAATATAATTTTACCCCCACTTTAACTTTTATAAACTAACATTCAATCATAGCTCATGGGGTTATTTGTCAAAATTTCATACCATAGATGTTACCAAGGTTCAATACCTCACAGGTGGTAGGTGCAGAAAGCTCAGAACAATGAGTATCAGGTTGTTGCATGAATTTGACTCATATATATATATAAAATAAAATCTACAGAATAACAATATTGCAATGAAATATGAATTATGCCAACTATTATTTGAAAATTAAAATACAACTCGAACTGAACTTTCCAATTATCATTCAATATATTAAAAAAAAAAGTAATTCGCAAGAACAAATAAAAAGAGAAGAACCCAACAAAATAATTATAAAAAAAAAAAAGAAGAAGAAGAAGAAGAAGAACCCAACTGCATGGTCCAGCCACTTTACAGTTTCACAACAAAAAGCTCCTTGCAAAATCTTGAAAGCCTTATACACATGCAATCCGAACCCATCCATTTTTAAATGGATCCCATTGATGTAGACTTGAACTTGCAGAGTTCATCTCCGTTTCAATCAATGAATAACATAAGCATCCAATTGCTGAAACTGCAAACCTACATACGATAACATTAATTAGTGACATACAGTTTTGTAAGATGTTATTACATTGATAATGTACTAATTCAACAGCTACCCCTTGAGAATTTTGAATATTAATTTACCATTTTAAATTCTCATTATTCCTTGATTGTCTGAGGATATAAATCCTAAGTTGGGAGAGTCTGCATGATCTGCAAACAAATTCAAGAAAAATATATATAAGTTTGATTGTCATAAATTTTGAATTTGCTGAATGCTAAAAATTTCTTAGGATTAATAGTGCTTACTAAGTGGCGCCCTAAACACGAAAAAGCAAGCCCCAATAACAATGTAGCTGAGTAGAAGAACCAGCCCCTTCATGTAATGAGACGTTCCGTCCTGGAAAATTCACGAATTTGTTGAGAAAAATGTAAGCTAAGAAATCCAGTGTTTCAGAAATTAAGTTCATTATTTTACCTGTAAAGTTAATGCTGTTAGAATTATTGACAGAGCGAGGGCGCTTGTTTCAAGGAGATTAAAATCAAGATCCATGTTGATGCCGATGATCCATGATACTATTACACTTAATGGGACCTGAAAGTAATCAACGTTAGCATCTCCAATTATTTATTTATCGATGAGCCAAGAAAATTGTCACTATTATGTAAGGTGGATAAATTCTTACCACAAACATGGCAATTTGAGTTGCTGAACCTAGAGCAACACCTAAAGATATATCCTGCATTGCACAAATACATATGATTATTTAATCAATATTTCACAATAAACGAATATTAATTAATTAGTCGTTAAAATAAGGCTACAAAAAAAAAAAAGGGAAATCTTTCATAACCAACCAATTTGTTCTTGAAGGCAAAAATGATTGCCCCGGCATGTTCTGCTGCATTTCCAACGATTGGTAGTAGAATCACACTGATGAAGCTGACAGACAAGCCCCAAGAATCTGATGCAGCCTAATATAAAATCCAAAATTGTTATAGTCCTTTTACGAGTTTAATAATTCTATTCATGAATATTTAAGAATTTATTTTGGAAAAATTGCAAAAAAATTGTTATGACGTGTTCAAGAAGTGATTCTTGTTATTAAAAAAATTAGAAATTGAGTCTTTGAACTTACTTCAATTGTTGCAACGACATACTCCGACAGTAGAGCTACAACACCAGTCATCAGAACTAACCAAACAAATGCACTCCAGAATCCAATCACTGGTGATTCATCGTCTGATACCACATCATCATCGTCTTCTTCACCCTGATCATTTGCACACAAGTGAGTTTGTGGAATCACATTTTTTTTTTTTTTAAATGAAATTATATAAATTAAACGTTTGTAAATAAGTATTTGTGAGAAACTCTTTCTATTTTGTAGATATGATTTTATTTCTTCTTTTAAATAACCCACTACACATAAATGCAATAAAAATCTATTTTCAACAACATATATATTACAAAATGCAGATTAAAAATACAGAAGGGACTAACCTCTTGTGTTTCAAATAATTGTCGATGAGTCCATAATTGGAAAACTAGATAAGCAATGTACGCAATAAGCATCACAATGCAACTAGCCCTGGACAACTGAAGTGTCCCAACTGCTGTTAATTCTGGAGATTTTCCAGCAAACTTAAACATCAAAGGTAGTACATGGCACAATAATCCCAGCAACAAAAGTAGCGAATTGACGTCCGCTTGTTTCTGTCAATTGCAATACACAATAATTAGTTCGAATTTCAAGAAATTTCTTTAGAGCTGAAATTTATGTGTTTTTTTTTTTTCTTACTCTGTCGAACTTTTGTTCTTTCGATATGTTGGCAATGCCACCACAGAAAAGAGAGGTTCCCAGGACTAAAAGAAGGTTTGAGAGTATAGATCCCAATAGAGAGTATTTCACAACTTCTACTTTGTGCTGAATGAGTGCAAGTATAGCTATTATCAGCTCTGTGGCATTTCCACATGTTGCGTTTAGGAGTCCTCCAACTGCAAAATCCCAGCAACAAAGAAAGTATTATTTCCACTGGTTTTTTGTTTTTTTTCTCAATTAATCAATTGATGCAACTTTAGGGCATGAGAGTAAAAGACAAAGGGAAATATTATTTCACAAAATACAAAATTAACTCGAAATTTCAACTATTCTTTATTGAGAACTATATATCTGTATATACTAGTACACTAATAATAAATCAAGACATGGACATCATTTCTCTGATTTTGTCTTTTCTTACACCGACTGCATACATACATTACCTATGTTTATTACAAACTGTTATGCTAATAATGAGAAAAACCATAAATTAATTATTCTGACATTATGATGGGGACATAGCTCTTACCTAATTAAATTATATTTTCAATTCTGTTCTTGTCCTCAGAAAAAAACTATATATTTTCTCATATATACACATATTCTTGGTTCTTGATTGAGGCTCTTTTTGCATAATTAATGAATTACCTCAAGTAAGGGAATGCCTGACACGTTAAGCATTTTTTTAACTTTACTTATGAGGACTTGACGAGATATAATTTATAAGGGTTAATCTCACTTTACCCTTTCTATTTTTAATGAATATCACTTTATTTTCTTATATTCTTAATTATCTCACTTTTCACTTTATCCCCTTAATTTTAAAAAAATAATAATCAAACTACCCTTACCTATTATTTTTAGTAAAATTACTTTAAAATAGATTGATATTAATATATTTGTATTTATTTTCAAATAATTTTTTTTAACTTGATTAATTAATACTTAGTATTAAATTTATTTAAAATTTTATTATACTTAAATTTTAATAGATATTTTATAATATAACATAATTTTTATTAAATTAATATATAGTAGGATATTTTTTATTATCTAATACACTTTTACTTATGAATTTTCTATATATTAACTATAAATCTTTAAAAAAATATTTTATTAAATACATAAAATATTAACAATATTTTTTATTATTAATAGAATTATCATAAGTTTATAGAAACTATGTTAAATTCTAGCATAGTCATTATAATAATAAATTAATTTCTAAAATTACTATATTTTTAAATTTAGGAAAGTATTCATTAAGTTATTTTAAATTTAACTTAGTATTCATCAAGTTACGATAATTTGACTGTTTATAACTTATTTAATAGTATTAAAGTAAACCTAAAAATGATTTTTTTGTATTTAACATTGTTTCTATGAAATTTTGATAATCCATTAATAATAAAAAAAATTACTTACATTTTACTTATTTAATAAAATATGATTGAAAATATATCATATATTTTTTATATTTATGATGAGTAGTAAATTTATAAATAAAATATATTAGCTAGTAAAAAAAAAATCTACGATATAAAAATTTAATAGGAACTATATTAATAAAAGAATAGCCATTAAGATAAGTAAAATAAAATATGAAATGAATTTAATATTAAGTATTAATTAATTAAGTTGTAAAAATTATTAATAATTTAAATACAAGTATATTAAATTTAGAATATTTTAAAGTTATGTTACTATAAGTAATAGGTTAGAGGAATTTGGTTATTTTTTAAAAAGTATATACTAATAAAGTGAGATAATGAAAGTATAAAAGGGTAAATTGAGACATAAGTGAGACAATTAAGAATATAAGAGGTAAAATGATATTCATAAAAAAGTAGAAGGAGTAAATTGAGATTAACCCTAATTACAAATACAAAACTGATATCTTTAATTAGTGCTTAAAATGACATGTTCCAGCATTACTTCAAAATTAGGCAAAAGTCATAGTATGTTTCTTAAAAGTCAATCGAAAACTGAGAAAAAGAAATTTTGGGAAAAGCCAGCTCACACGTTTAATTTGCACTTCATGTATGTAGGTAGGCAGTGTTTGCCAATGCTTAAATAAATTAGCTTCTAGCTTATTGGTTTCATTTTAAGTTGAAAAAGGGTGTTTGCAATTGGTGCTTTCAATGCTACTCACTCTAAAATTAAGTTAAGAATTAAGCTGAAAGTTAAAAAGCATCTTCACTCATGCTTTTACCAATTTTGGTATTCTCGTAATCATTTCCAGCAGAGTTTACAAAAAATATATCACTTTTGCTTTTTTTGCCACTTCCACAATTTGCTTCTTTACAACAATGCCATAATCTTACTTAGAAAATCTTTGAAAAATTCAAACAAGTCTCAAGAAATAGGGAAGCAAAAATTGGAATGCGATGAACTCTTAAAATGAAATTAATTCAGTTAATTAATTTACATTTAAAAAAACTTTATGATGCTCATTATTAAAGAAAAAAATAAGATTGAGATCAATTGATTATATAATCACCTGTTGGCCCTGTGTAAAAAGCAATTTGCCTGCATTCATACACAAGATGGAGAGGATAAGCTGTTAGCTCCAGATAAACAATTTATTGGATAATACATATATATATATATATATAGTAATATGAGAAATAAAGAAAAAAAAATGTTATTTATTTGTTTCTTACTCTGTGAGAAAACTGACGCGTTCTGCAAGCGGAGTGAGTCCAAGTAAACTCAACGCAAATACCCATGGCTGTTTATCAAGAGCACACCAAATTAAATAATTATTTGAGATATTAAAAAATTTAATCCAAGCTGTGAACATATTGTGAAGAAGAAAAAACTATTAAAAAAATAAAAAATAAAAAATTATACAACAATGTTTTGTCAGTTCATCAGCAATGCTCAAAACGTTTGATTGATTTCCATGCAACTCATATGAAACTGCATGCATTAATTCACATTGGCAAATCAAAAAAGTTGGCTAATTTTCCATCAAAACATGAAAACCTAACGATGAAGCCTAAGTACAGTAAAAAGAAGAAGAAGAAGGGAAGCACTTACACTTCCAAAATTACGACACTGAGCAACAATGGCAAAAGGGATAGCCAGAAACAAAACTGCAAGCTTTGTCCCCAGCAAAACCTCTTGAAGATTGGATAAAAACATCCTCATAAACCCGACCCGGATTTTCGAAACAAGGGCCCGATCAGATCTCTTGCGCAGGGAAGACGAGGACATGTTGTGGGCAGTGCGGCCGCCATGCCTCGTCTCCTTGCTCAACAACTTAATGTTTCCATTTTCCAAAAGCCACGCCTCTGGAGACGCCATTTTTCCCAATTCTGGCATTTCTTTTTAGCAGTTCTTTGTTTGTGTGTGTTCTTCTGCGGTTTTTTGTTTTGCCTAAAGAACAACGAAACTCATGTAATGTACACGTAGCAGTAGCACAACTGATGAACTCTTTGTAAGTTGAGGTGCCGAGTTATTATTGCCTGCAAATGTTTGTGTATTTATACAACCCCACATTTATTATAAATAAAATGCATTTATATAAGGGAACCTTCCAGGAAGCTTCCTCACAAAAATCTGAGGAAGGGTGATCATTTATACAATAATTGGTATTTCATTTTTAAAGGATGTTTGATTAAATTTATTTACAAATTTTTTTACACTCTTACATTTTATATTATATTTTTAGAGTTTATAATATATTAAATTTTATTTTAAAAATAAGTTGTTGAAGTGTTCGAAAAAAATAAAATTATCGAGTCTTGAAAAATTAGTAGTTGCAATTTTGTAATTAAAATTATTAAAATTAAAGGAGTTTGTTAAAATAAAATTTTCTCGTAAAAATAAGTTAAAATCTCCTTACTGTTTTAAAAAGTTTATAATATCCTAAAATTTTATATTAAAAATATTATTCACTTAAAAAATTATTCTTTTGAAAATATCATAATAAATATGTAAATCTTTTTTGCATATTGAAAATTATAATCCAAATACATTTTCATTCTTATACATATATAGTCAATATTTTCACATAACTAATTCAAATACATTTTTATCTTCTCACAGAAACTTAGTAAAATGTATTTTTAATTTTAAAAATGTTGGTAACATATAAACACAAGCTCCAAATATCCATCTCCCGACTTTTTATTTCTGTAGAACTGAATTTCCTTTTTCATAACAATGTCTATATATTTTTGTTGAAACTATGTTTTTGCTTGAGTATTTCATTTATATATATTAAATGGTGTATGAGTGAGCATATAAAATATTTGACTGTTTATAAGGTATCAGAAGTATTTGGTAAAAATTTTTTGGAAGAGAATTTATAAACTCTCAAAATAAGATGCTCAAAATTTTATAAGCTTATTTAATTAAAGTGACGAGATTAATACTTTGGGGGACAATAGCAATTTAGAAGGGGGCAAAAGACATGCGAACTTGCTATTTCCTTACAAACAGGCAAATACAGATAACAGAAAACCTGATTCAGATATCTGATCGGTTGTTAGGTTTTGAGTCCACTTATACTTATTTATGAACTTAAAAAGTTTTTTTGGATTTACAGTTGGACGAACTTTAATTCACATGCAACCCTGACCATATCATTTCATGGTTATGTATGTAAATATATTCTCACTTGTTTGTCGTTTAATTTCAAATTGGGCTTGAGTATTAGTTACTCCATGCAGCAATCATAGTATTAAATAGGAATGGCAATTAGTCCGGTTTCAACTCAAACCTGCTCCGATTGAGACAAATTTTAACAAAAAGTTTGGGTCGAGCCTTCTGTGGTCGTGTTTTTCATTTTCAAGTCCGATCTAATTCAAACCAGACTTAATTATTTATTTATTTATAAATTTATGATATATATTTATATGGTATTTTTTTTAGAAAGTTTCAAATAATATTATTTTTAAAAAATATAATTTTTAATATTTTTTAAATTATAAAGGGATCTAATGAGTCTACAACCAGGTCTGAATTTGGAACGAGTTTGAATTTGAATTCTTAAAAATTTTAATGGGTCGAATCTTGAGTTTAAACAGATCCGACCCAAACTCAATCTATTATCATTTCTAGTATTAAAATGAACCTTTGTGATATATATTCTGATGGAGGATATATATATATATATATATTATGATGGAGGATATTGATTGATTCTTTAATTTCTTTTAAAATAATTGAAACTTATAAACAATAAGATTGTAGATGAAAGATAATTACCAACAAACAACTTTAGTTCCCTAAAGAAGAATATATTAATTTATTTTGCATTACTGGTGTTAGGGTTTTTAAAGAAAGATATATAGATATAGTAGGTACACAGGATTTATATTTTGCTAATACTATGGTTCTCAAATTTAAGAGTATTTTAGCTTAATTGATTTCTTTAAGTAAATGGATACTTAGCTTGCGTTCAATAGGAAGCTTAATTTAGTTTCTATAAATTAAAACCATGGGGCGATAGTATAATTAATCAAAGCTAAAGACTTAATAAGTGCAAAACTTGAAAACCTTTTGATATTTCTGAAAAGGGAAAAGACTTCATATCGAGTACAGATAAAATTACTGAATACGTATACAGTATGGAACTTGTCCAATTTAGCTACGGTGGCTTTTACGTTTATACATTAATTAAGTAAATAAACATATATGACATACTGTGCACCACACATAACATATACATTTACAAATTTTATTTTATTTTTTTATTTTTGTGTGTGAGAGAGAGATGAGGTTGGAGAATTATCCCATAAATTCTCCATTATTTTTTAAATTACAAATACTTGATTAATGTTTCTTTATTTTACAAATATCAGCATATGCAATTTATAAAATAGAAATAAATATTAAGAATATATTTGTAATTTACAACTTAAATGAATTGTTTTATAAATAATTCAAATTTCAAAAATAATTTTTATAATTTATCTAAAAAAATATATTTATTATTAAGTGAATCAATAATAAATGTTAACACACGCCGAACATCAATCTAAATACGCAGCTTCACTTTCATCCAAGATCATTCCATCATTAGAAATCAAAACCTAAAACCTTATAAATTGGTAGAGTCTCACAATTCACCACACACAATGAAGATATGTCATGTACGGCGTTGTACCTGTATTTGGAAACTTCCTAGAAATTTCGTCACAAAAAGCTGCACAAAATAGGAGTCGTGGGATGTTTTGTATACTAGTTTAACAAAAACTGATGGTACAACAAGAAAACAAAACATTGTCAGGTGCTCGATCATTTGCATATCCAAATTGCCAGAGTTCCACTAGATGGAATTTTTAGCGGCTTGGTTTTTTCTTCCCTCTCTTTTATTCTTTTTTTTGGGTTATATTTATATTAATTTATTCACAAATACAGAAATTCTAAGTTCTTTGTTTGCCAACATTTTAGCTGCAATCAACATCTTTTTTGCCATAGTCGAATAAATTTCATACGATAAATTTGAGACATATTCATGTTTTCCCTCTAGAAGGTTTTATTTGTTTGACATTTTTAACCTTCTGAAACATGGATTTTGTCGTCATTGTGGGGATTTATGGCAAGAGTCTAAGCTATATATATACATTTGATCGCTATTTCACCATAGATTTTTTTTATTATTATTATGGCAAATACACAAAAATTAGTGCTATCTTTGGTCTTATTTGAGCTATTTTAGGGAGATTATTATAGAAGAATATATTTTAATAACGAGATTTGAAAATATATGAAGAACGAAAATATATTTAAATATTTTATTTAAAAAAATAATTAATATATTTTGAAAAACATATTCAATCATACATATTGTCACTATTGTTTTGTTGTAAATATTTTATTTATTTTGTCAATATTATTTTTTACAGTTAATGAAGATATATAATTATTTAAATACTGTAATGACTTATAGCTATATTAGAAAATGAAAATATCATTCCCACAAAATGTAAATAAAAAACAAGGACAAAAAATATACAACTTGAAAAATGAAACCAAACCTAACAGTCCCACTCTCTTTGTAACACGCATACAACTTTAGGGACTTGGGAACCAATTTGAAGTATGTATTTTGGGAGAATTGTGTATTTGAGTGGTTGCACTTTTTTATTTTAATTTAATATTTTATTTTATATTTAATATTATAAAATTTTATTTTAAATATATAAAATATTTTAAAAAAATTATTTTTAAATTAAATTATATACAATTATATCTATTAATAAAATACAAAACGAAACATCGATATTTTAGGAGGATTTATGAAGGCATAAAATTAGGGTACTACATTTTAAACCAATGAATATACATATAATGACGTCAGTATTTGTTCTCTCTTATCAATTTGTGAAAATATATAAGTCCATATCAATTATAACAGCCTGCTCATATCGGGACAGAAAAACCCATGAGCCCTTCATATAATTGAAGAGGTGTGTGCCAAATTTACGTTGGTTCTAGGAAGTTTCCTATTTCCACTTCAACCGAAAAACGATCATCTTTCATTTAGAATTTGCAAATCTGAGGTTGTCTGTATTTGGTAGTTCGAAGCTCAGCACTCATATTTCATTGTCAAGTGTCATATATCTTGATTTTCACTCTTCTGCTATCTTTTTTTTTTTTTTTTCACTTTTTTTCTAACGATGGAAACATAAGAAAGGAAGAATTTATATGACATCTACTAGAAGAAATTAAAAAAAAAAAACAATAATAATAATAATAACAGTAATAATGAATTTCATTTTAGCACGATTGAAGGATTTGATGGAATCCCAATCTCTGAAAATGTACTCCACTACTCTCTGATAATTGATGGTAACGTCTGTTTGGATTGTAATGCCATTTCAATATGAGCAGATCATGTGAAGTGAGATGATGATCATATCTCCGTCAGCCTGCAATTAAACAGCCAAAAAAAACAGGTGATTTCCTCGAAGTTTCTTCCGACCAAACACAGCCTCATGCAATATTTACGGTACACATTTTAATGAATATTTGTGGACATGATACTTGCACCTTTTGAATAAGTTTCTTGTTTTTTCTCATGTCGTTTGTTTCGGCTTAAATTAAGTTGGTTGAATACTGTTTATATGCTTATATTTGGTGGAGTTTCTTAATTATCAAGAAATTATTACTTCTGGAAATGTTAGTAGCGGCTGTTGCTGCTGCTTTTGGACTTTAAGTTACAGAATAAAACGTTTTATGTTATTTAATTGGGATCTTACCAGAAATTTACCTACCTTGAAATATTTTGATGGGCTGTAATAAACTCTATGACAAGACATCAAGAAGTTATTACGGTAGTAAGGTGGGCAAGCTATAAACTTCAATAAGTTAGGAAATAAATTAAATGGATTGTATTAACTACGTAGTTTAAATTATACAGCCAAATCTTATAGTATTTTATCTTTACATGTAATTACATCGCATTTAAATGTGGTCCACATTTTATATGGACGAGAATTCAGGTTTAAGCCGTATAAAGTTCGAATTATATCTAAGAATAAATATACGAATCGTGTTTTATTTTTACGACTACATTTAACACCCACATCAAATTGTTAAGTGAAATTATTGAGTTAAACACGTCTTGGATTCTTTGTGCGAGAGCTAAATATGTTGAACATGTTCATTTCAATTATTAGGCATAACGAATTTTCTTGTAAATCTCTTAGCCTTGATCATACTTTAAAGATGAATTAGTTTAAAATTGAAATACCAAAAGATTGATTCATGTACCACCTGACAGCAACATACACACACAAATAAAAAAAAAACGTAAACAGGAAAAAAGGCCTGCCTACCCAAAATATGTCGATATTATCACACAATTTTGGTGTCATGTTATATATATATATATATATATACACTTTTACTTCTTTTTTTCTTTTCTTTTCAATTTTTCTTTTTTTGGTGGTTGAAAGTAGTTCCACGTTCAAACTGGTGAAGAAACATTGTTCCGTGCCGGTACTATATTCTTTGTTGGAAGTGGTCCATTCATGTTCCGTACAGTACAAATCCAATACAACAACAATCTTGAAGAGGTCATTGAAGATGATCTTTTCTATTTTAATAGTTAACGATAAAAAATGAAAAATAAATCAACTACTAAAGTGGGCTAACCGAGTTATTTTCCCAGTGTTTTGAGTACCTGGAAAAGCTAGTTTCGGGTACAAACCATTCATTCCTTTTATATTTATTACTACCATTAATATGTCTAAATCATACAGCGACAGACATTTCATTCTTTCGCTATTCATTAACGAGATTTATGTTGGGTTCAGACAATTTTCCAATTTGTTAAAAAACAATTTCCGTCGTAAACAGCCCAAGGTTTCCATGTTACAATACTATGATATCGAAAAAAAAAAAAAAAAAAAAAAACAAGCTCAAATGAATTTTCATGCAGCTGAATTCAATACAAATGGACCAAATAGAACAGCTGCACAATTTAATTATGAAAGACAAAAAAAAAGAAAGGGCAAATTACGAAATTGAAACTTTTGTATTGCAAACTTGCAACAAATTACAAGAAAATAGACAAGAAGCATGCCTTAACTAAGCCACATTCAAGTAATTTGCATATGAAAGTAACTGAAATTTATTACAAGGCGATTTGCCCATGCAAAACTTATAAAATGTGCTTGTGGTCGTGACAGCATACATCTTCTAGCCCTGAAGAAATTCCACAGAGCAAATTTTCCAACAGAGTTTGGCCCTGTATGTACTTGTTTGCTATTAAAGATTCGACGATGCTACCAAATGTTTAGCTGAATTGACAAGTTTTTTTGCTTTGCTTGATGCAGTACACACGACACCCAAGATGATCAACTTCAAGACCAGCTTCTTCACACCCAGTAAAGAATAGTGATTCATCCTCTTTCCCTATCCTGCGCCTCCAACTCATTAAGAATGCTGGTCGAGTAAGCGGGCATGCATCTGAGGTAGATGGCACATATATAGGAGTAAATTCAGTAACTACAACCATAGAAAATATACTAAAGACCAAGCAAAGATACCATTCTGTCCACTCCTCCAAGCAACAGCCTCGCTAGATTTTGGTGTGTAAGATTTCAGGAGAAATGATAAGGACTTTATAAGGTTGGAATATTGCTTAACATCTGCAAAACACAATAGCAAGGGAGACAAATGTTAAAGAATATGTTGACAACTCTGAGGAAGAAGCAAAAGGAGACCATGCTTCTTTGGATCAGTATTTTGATCTATTCATGGAAAGAAGTGAGCACATAGATGATGATACATTGTCCACACAAGCATAACCTCTTTTTATAGGACTCTATGTGTAATATACCCAGAGCCAATGGTTCAAACATATTCACATGTGAAATGCAGTTAGTCAAAAAAATTTCCTTGTACGTCATTCAGTGACATCTTATAGGTGGCAAGCTTAAATTCAACATATAAAGTAAGGGTATGATCGAACCGAACCGAAACTAAAAATTTGGTACGTACCAAAACTAAATTGAAAATTTTAGTTTGGTATTCAGTTTTTTAATTTTACAAAAATCCGGTGTTCAGTTCTTTCGATTTTTGGCTTTGATTTGCCGTACTTTACTCAGTACCAAATTATTATTTTTATATATTTTATCAAAACTAAAAAGATACTACAATCATGATATTATTACTCAATTTTTTAAACTATTTTACTATTTTATATTTAAAAAAAAAAAATTGGCATAATACCCTCCTCACAGCAGCAATTACAGGGATAAGGGTAGCCTGGCCCTGCAAAACTTAAGCACAAAAGATGTACTTTCTGCTATTTAACTTCACTTCTACAATTTGTAGGGATGCTGGAGTGGTTTTTCCAGGCAACAGAGTTTGCAAACCCCTATTGAGGTTTTCTCAAGAAGCCCCCAGAATATGTTGGATTGGGTTCAGTTCACCTTCTTTTCTGAGAATTTATTTTGGGCAGCTGATTAGGAATCATAGCTAAGGAATGCTTTACTTACAATGGTTTTTTTTTCCTGTTGAGTGAAGAATACTCTTATTTTATTCCTTGCTGCATACTTAGTGGGATGGGGACGGGTAGTGAGGAACATAATTAATTTTACTGTTATTGTCTATACCACCACTGAGTCATCATTATTCATTCAGATAAATTTATCCAATATGACAAAGGCCAGACTGAATTGCAGCACTTACATAGTAAAATATCACTTGCAATAATTAGGTCCCAATCTGGATCAGAAATTGGAAAGACATCTCCCCAGGAATCTGGAAAGAAAAAACAATCTGGATCTTATTATTCATCAATATCGAAAGAGTACGTTTATTTAAATTTCAGCATCACAACCACATCATGCAAAAGATTATACGTCTTATGTGAGGAAGGACAGGAGTAACTCCATTTATCCGGCAATTATGAGCTATATTCTCTTCGATTTCAGCATCATCATAATCAGATGTTGCAATGTCAAGTTGAAAAGATTTTTGCAAAAAGATGGCCAAAGCTCCAGTTCCACTGCAATGAATGCAGAAATGAACATCAGAAACTTGAAAAAAATTGTCACATACAGACATGCATAGGCTTAGTAGATGGTGGGAGGCAGTAGCTTTCCAACTCTTAGGATGGATTACTATAAGAACTTTTTGGAAAGAAGGAAGATAAAGTAGTAGCTTAAGGGCCCGGTCTAGATCACCTTCAGAAAAGAAACATGCAAAACTTTTGCAAAACATCTTTCTTTAATATCTAGTTATTGATTCCAGCTCTCATGTAACAAGTTGAAAAACATATGCAGGCACATGCTAAACTAATGAGAATAGATTTAGCTTCCTTTGTGTTCATCCAAATAAGAGCCCTTAAAGACACACTCCTAAGTTTTGATCCCCAACAGTTACTTCTACAAGATAGTATTGTAGCTGATGAAAACCAAGATTTATACACCATCTTCAAAGATCAATCTAGAACTTTGAAAATATAAGAAATGAAACATCACAAAGTAAAGAGGCAATTTTGAAGTTGCAAACAGAAGCATTGTATACCATTATAGATTACCTGCCCAATTCTAGTACTCTCCTTCCCTCTATCCATGGTCTGTGTTGAACCAACCATTCCGCAAATGCAAATGTGCCAGGCCACAGTAGATTAGCATTTAATTGGTGAAAAGAAAATTCTTGGATGAGCAATTCCTGCACAAGAGCCGAAAAGAACAAATAAGCTTCAAGAAGATGATTCTCACCAAACGGGCAAACATGATAGTTGTGCTTGCAACCCTAAAGAAAAACAATGGTACTGGAATCCATTAGTATTTTCCAGAAAACAAACTTGGCTGAAAATCTCTTTTGTTCCATAATTCAACACCGTGACTACACTGTCCTCATGAACATGCTATATTATTAATTAAAACATAATTGGTCTAAAGTATTCCAGTCTGGATCCAGTATTGCTAGAAATTATTCATGTCTTGCAAATTCAACCTTCAGTCACTAAACGAATGATATGCATGCTAATAATACTGTGCATACCTGCATACCTCTAAAAACAATAAAAACAAGAATCTTGATAAAGAGGTACAAAAATATAACTATACAAAAGTATGTAACTACTCTTCAAAACATTAACAATGACCCAACATTTACAAAATTAACATTGTACCCAACAACTGGTTTCCAAATGGCTATCAGAAAAAATAAAAGAGAAATAATATAAAAACAGACCATCCCAGGAAATTGGTGTTTTCTCTCCACGAAGTTCTCATGGGTTTCAGTCCTTTCCTCTTCTGCAGAAAGAAAAAAAAAAAGAACAATAAAAACAAGAATCTTGATAAATGGAGGTACAAAAATATAACTATACAAAAGAATGTAACTACTCTTCAAAACAATGAAAGATAGATATGGATTACCGGAGGAGCTGCCATCGGAGTCGGCGAAAAGCGAAGAAGGAGAGAAAAGAGCAATGTCCATCCTGCTAGGTAGAAGTTTTGTTGGACTGGGCCATCAATTGATATATTATTTTTCTGCACTTTTTAAATCTCAAAGCCCAAGATAAGCAGAACTATGGCATGTTAATTGGGTGTGAAAGGCCCAACCCCTGAGCACTAAGAACCCTTGGACTGATTAGTTGGGGTGGGCTGCTGGGATTTAGTAATAGTAAATGATAATTCTAAGGCTTCAATTCATTTGTTCTTTTTAAACTAATGACGGTACAAAATATATCAACCCAATGAATCATATATAGACATGCATTTATAGTGTATTCAAACAACATGCTCTTTTCTTTTAGACTTAAAGATGTTTTTAGGAGGATCCATGGAATAATTATGATTACAATATATATATATATACACTTTTTATGTTTACAACCTTTTCTATAATTTTTAGCGTTTGGATTGCACCCCATAATCAATAATTTTGAGTTTTCTCAAGGTTTCAAAGGGATCAATACAAATAAAATTACTAAAATGTATAGTGTTTTTTTATAACTTTTTTCTGTGATATTCATCTCATATCATAGTTCATTCATCTTTTTTTTAAAATTTTAATAATTTTAGGTAAAATGAACAAGCTCCTTATTATATCATGACATAATTGATGGACATAACATAGCACAACAATTGGACGTGGCATTATCTTAAATCGATATATGTTATATTTGGAATTTTTTTATTGAAATTTTTTAACTTACATTCGAGTCTCCGACAGCCTCCAAGAATTGTCTTACACATACAAGGAAAAGGAAGAAAACGACTTCTCCTCCTCCACCAACTACCCAAGTAGCACAGTAGCAGCCCAAGGCCAACTGCTACTCGCCTACTCCTTTTAAAAGCACATATACAGTCCAGAAGAACAAGAACAAGAACAAGAAGAAAAATGGTGGGTCCGAGTCGCCCGCAGTTCGTGCTATTCGGATCATCCATAGTTCAGATGGGCTACAACGTTGGAGGCTGGGGTGCTATCCTCGCAGACCTTTACGCTCGAAAGGTAATATTTTTGCGCTTCTTTTGTGCTTTATTTGGTTTGGTGATATTACTTGACTATCCTTGGAATGCTTCCATATGTTTTTTTATGTTTGCGGAGAGTCGGGAGCTCATTTCTGGCTCTGAGCTTTATCAAATGACTTGTGAATGATGCTATTGTTTGAGGATATTGAAGTCAAAATTCAGAATTGTCGGTAGTTGATTGCTTGGGAGATTCAATCATGGGATCAGAGTTGGGATCTAGAAGTGAAGAAACTTATAACAGGTCAGAGATGAAGTGGAGTTTGATGGAGAAAAGAGTTGTTTAGTTGTCGTATTACTGTCATGTGTTGGATGCTATTCAATTCGAAGTCAAGACTTAGAATGGCTGACACTAGTTTGCTTGGGGTTAATCATGGATTCGGATTTGGGATATTTTAGATTCTTACAGGGATAAGAGCAAAGAAATTTGAAAGAGATGTTTAGGGAGTAGTTGGAGAGAAGAATTGTTTAGTAATTGTATTAATGGTCAAGTTTTAGTGATTTTATGGTTCATGAATTTTAGCATATTTGTGCGGTTTTGTGGTCTGAAGATACAAATTTCCATTTAAGGGTGGTAGGGGTTGACGTTAATGGATGGTTTTAATTGCTTTCTGGAATTTTGTATTTCATGTGGGAAAATCCCTATAGGAAAATTCTTTAAGGCGGCCACACAATTGCCTTTTCTAATGAAACAAGATGATGTTCTTCTTCTTAGTTGCTTCTGCCCGATTTTGATGGCATATGAGACTGTATACTATACTCTTAAGAAGGAAATCACATTGTGTAGATATAAGATAAGCAAGCGTTTCATTTTCTGCTCTCTATTTGGGATTTATAGCCACTCCAAGTTTCATTAAATTTATGCTTCCCCTTCTTTTCCACGGTTCTTTCTTTAAGTCCTAAGGTGTTGCGCTCCCAAAAACCAATGGAAAAAAGAATGAAAACCTTGCATTGTTGCTTGTGTGGTTATGCATGGCTGTTTTCAATAATGGGAGAAAACTATTAAAGCATATGATTCACATAGCTCTTACCATAAAATTTTCAAGTTTAATCGTTTTTAATAGATGATGTAGTTTATTAGCCTCTAGCATTTGTTCTACTGGTTCCATTTCCATGTAAAATCTACTTTAAATAATTATGTATTGCTGTGGATATTGTTGAAGGCGGATGTAGTACTACGAGGATACTCTGGTTGGAACTCAAGGATGGCTCTTCAAGTCTTGGATCGGGTTTTTCCCAAGGTATATATGTTGTATAATGAATCTAGTTAAATAAATTGTACCTTGAGTATATGGAATTATTCATTCAGTTTTTCAGCAACAAACTCAGCAGAAAATGGTTTTTTGTCCGAAGATTAGCTCAAGTTGTACTTCATTGGAATTTGTATATAATGATGACACCAGCCCAATCATCACTACTATTCACATTTTACAGATTTTTTTTTTTAATTTTTAATTTTTTTTGGTTTGGGTTCAGAATGCAGCTGTTCAGCCTTCTTTGGTCATAGTATATTTTGGTGGTAATGATGCGACGAACCCTCACCCAAGTGGCCTGGGAGCTCATGTGCCTCTTCCTGAATTTGTTGAAAACATGAAACGGATTATTGTTCATCTCAAGGTTCGTTCCACTCTATTTTTGCCTTTGTGATTTCTCGCAAGTTGCAGCTAATGCATGTGTATTTACTAATGTTGTAGAGAAAGCTTCTTTTTAAACTCCTATATGAAACTGAAAACTAAAAGATATGCAACAGTGCATTTGATACCCCAGTCCAAAAGATAAAAGAAAATTTTGGAATTAACTAAGGTGCTTGTGACATACATAATCTAATTGAAATGGCATGGTATTTATTTGGGGTGGTAGTTTCTCTGCAATACCAGTATCTTCATGTACCTTAAGAAAACGTGTTGCCTTTGCTGTTGTAGAAGATCTTCCTCAACATCGAAGTCCATTTCGATTTTTTTCCATGGAGTGTGGAAGTAGCGTTATTTAGTAATTTCACATTTCTGACCTTTTCTTTTGTTACGTGTTAAGTGGCTTTGAAGAAGCATTCCTATTTCTATTCTCTCTGGTTATCTTTAGTTTATCAAATGATGTGCTTTTGGCTGAACCTTGAGATGACCTTGTCAGGGAGTTATCAAGAATTGCTGTAATAATGAAGATAAACATATTTTCTATCCCTTGATTTGTTAAGAGGAAAATAAATTAGTTTATTAAATAAGTCAAATTGTCATAGTCGTAGACCCACTTCCTTTTCTCTTTTCTGTAACAAATAAAGCATTTTTACTCTGACAATGTTTTTTCATCAATTTCAGAGTCTTTCAGATAAGACACGGATAATATGCCTTACTTCCCCTCCTGTGAATGAGGCGAAAGTTCGTGAAATTTTTGGGTAATCTATCTTCAATGATTTTGACATCAAAGTTCTATCATTTTACTAAATACTTGCTTATAATTCTCCCTCCAAACCAGGAATGGACTTGATGATCAAGCCCGGACAAATGAAGGCTGCCGCATATATTCTGAAGCTTTGGTAGAGTTGTGCCAAGAATTAGATGTTGAGGCCATCAATCTTTGGACTGCAATTCAGCAAAGAGATGATTGGGCCAACGCTTGCTTTATGTAAGTGCACAATTTGTAGCCATGCGTCCGAGTAAATTTTTTCAGTTTATCTTGTTAAGCATTCAACATATCTGTTTGGATACCCCAAATCATTGTTTTCTTCCTTTTTTGTTATAGACAGTCTCTTTCGTAACTTCTGTATATATAGCCCATCTTGCCTGTAGTTGGATGACTCAGAATCAGACACAGTATAGTTATGGAAAGTTCCTTCCCTTCTAGTCTTACTTAAGAGTATGCCGTCAGTCACCATTTCTGATACTCCATTTTATATCCTACTATTCCTTGAAATTCTTCAGTTCTAAAAAAGATCTTTCTTCATAATTGATGGATGATGCACTCCTATCACTATCAAGACTGACATATTTTAACTTGGTCCAAAGTGGCTGCAGCTTATTTAGTAGTCCCAGTATGAAAGTTGATGGACAGAAAACAAGTGATTGATTTCATGTGTGACATTAAAAAACTGACCGATTTTAAACCTAATAATAAATAGATACAAACAAAGAGAAAAAGGTTGCGGTTGAGTTCATTATATTGAACATATTAACACAACATAGAAACATCCATGTCACTGTTAGCATGTTTGCCTGATTAGATCTACTGCAGCGTGTCACATTCACCCCAAAAATTTTATCCATGGATCTTTGCTTTCATGGATTCTTATTTTGCAATGTATTGTCACCGAAATCACGAATCTCCCTGGCCTTAAATGAAAAACGATTTCGAATTGGACTAAATGTTATGTTAGGCGATATTTACAGAGACAACTCTGGATGCTTATGTTAATAATGGTCATAATTTTTTCGATAATGAGCTCTTTTCTAGTTTTTCACAATGCAGATGGCGTATGATGAATACTTCCAGCAATTAATCATACTTCTAAATAAAAGAGCTATATGCTTGATAGTTAAGCATTCACTCTATCAACTGATTATTATGTAAATTGTTCATGATGTAGCTTGCTATCGACTTCATATATTTGGTTCATTCATCTTAATTTGGATATTGATTTACTATGAATCAATTTGATAGCTTTGAGTCATCACAAGGATGGAACAGGGGCTAGGGGGAAATCCATAGTCTATGTAACAATGTTAGTAATCAATCAGAATTTTGTAAGATTTCCAACCCCCCACCGCCCGCCCCCTGCATCTAGCATGTGTAGAGTTGGTTCTGCCGTCTCACAGTTTTTGGTGTTCAAATGAATCAGCTTTCCCTGTTGATGTGCTGTTATGCTCTTTCGGTTGGCTGTTATGTTCGAAATGAAGTGTATTGTTTTGTTTATCTGGATTCACTGTGCAGAGACGGGATCCATTTGTCAGCTGAAGGGTCAAAGGTTGTAGTGGAGGAGATACTGAAAGTCCTCAAGAGGGTTAACTGGGAACCAAGTCTGTACTGGTTGTCAATGCCAGCTGAATTTCCGGAGGATTCACCATATTATGTTGTTGGTCCTGATGGTAAAACCACCCTAAATGTTACTGGTCATATTTCTACTTGGCAAAGGCAGTGGATAAATATTTAGTGCCAATACAAGGTAAAAAAACCAGGGGTCTTACTTCGTAGGGGCAATGAACAGATGGATCATTGATCATATTGATTTCATGTAATCTTATGCCCAGATCGTTCTTTTTTCTGGGAAATGGTGTGATTCTCCATTTTATATACCTGTAATTGACAGTTGATTCTACATGGCTATCATTATCCTTTTTCCAATGAGAAGCAGTCTGCTGAGTTCAAGGATTGATAATTCACAACCCTATCTTTGAGCCCTCAGATTATCAAATTCTTGAATTGTGTCACAAATAATAAGTCAAATGCAAATGTTATGCTTTTGGTTGGATGTAAAATAAAATCAAGCATGGCATCAGACTTGGCAAAGGCAAACAGAAACTGCTTTCCCAAAAAGGAAGAACCAATTCTCGTTTAAATAATATATGAAATAATATACGGTGGTCAAAATACTGGGTTCGTAAATGGAATCACAAATACTTTCCTAGTTGATTAATGCGCTTGCAGATGTAGCTGTCACTACTAATTAGTTAATTTCTAGGTTTCAAGGTAAAGTACGAAACTAATTGCTTTAGTACATACACATTTCCCTTTTTCTTTTCATTTTTTTTTTAATAAAGTAGTGCCTCCACTGGTTGTCAATGAAATTTTAAATTTTTAGACGATACACCACACTCCGTTGTTTGGCCTGAGAATACAACTACCATGAATGCTTCAGATGTCTCACGGACAAATGAAGTGGGCAAATTGCGATGACTCAAAAGCTTTGATCCTGAGGTCCTTCGTTCCAATTCCCATCCAGACATTACAATTTCAGAATTTTAATGCGGAAACACAGTTTTTTTATGTCAATTTCACAAAATAATGAAACCCCAAATGGTTTCCTCTCTAACAAATAGTCCTGCAAGTCTGGTTAGACACTAGAGCATGTGCACAGGCATCCTCCTTGGTCAACAAACCGCAGAATCTCATCATTCAAAAGACCAATGATACCACCATTAAAATGTAAACTACAGAAAAAGAAAGCCAAAACACTCCACTAATATAAATGAAAACAAAGGACGACATTACATGGCAAAGAGGCTACAGGACAAATTTTTACCGCTCATTGACACTATGAATTACATCAAGGGCAAATTCTCAAATTCCCAATCCAATCTCTCACATGTTAATAAATACAAGCAAAGAAAGTTACGCAAAAATAATAAATAAAACAGATACATACACTGGGCAGAAAACAAGCCAAATCAGCAAAACCAGGAGCGGCAGTGATACTAACCAAATGATCATGCAAATTCCACTGTCGCAATGTAATTGGTTCTTGAATGATGTTAAGTCTTATTCTCCAAGCAACAAAGCCAACAAAACCGAGCATGCGTCCGAGAATTAACATCACTTCATAAATGATAAATCAAGAAATCCAGCAATTCAGGTTCAGATCTGTTCAAAGCACCATGTTTATGTGGAAAGCTGGAACCTGCCACTAGGCTTTTTTCTTCTCCATCCCTGAAAAATTACAACAGTGCAAACAGCTTTGTGTTCACGAGAACTCAAATTATGAATAAATATCAAAGAACTCAGTTGAGAAAACTTACAAAAGCTGCATAATATACAAATGTAAGCCCCGCTAAAATGATGAATGCAATTTGAAACACATTGTACCTGGAACAACGAAAATAATCTTAGCACCACAACTTTGTGTTCCCAATTTTTTTTGAATAAGAATACAGTACAATGGTAACTGACTTGTACAAATATTTGATTCCACGAAGAGATTGCAAGGTGTGACCAAATATTTCTTGAGCTGCAGTAGCTTGGGCGTAATACGCAAATGCAGTGGCACAGAACTGAATCACACTGCACAATATCAATGAAAATAATCACTTCAAAAGTTCACCAGGAGCAGAAGTTCTGTACAAGCACAAGGTGTGAATGTTAAAAAGGAGATGCACTCGTAGTGCATAATAAATGAGTGAAGCAAATAGCATTAAATAAGTTTCTTATAATTCAGTAACAATCCTTACCAAACTTGATATATTACAACGCTGTAACAACATTTACTAATTTGACAAACTATGGAAATTATAAAAATGTGGAATATTAGGTAAACAATTACACGATGGAAAATTGCTTAAATGGTAGAAGAATGTCAACAGAAACAATTATAAGCACATTAAAGTAATGAAGTATTGTTCTATATAGGTGTACACATACTAGCCTCAACTACATACCCTTTCAACAGTGCCAATCATTGCTGAAGCACCAAAATTCAAGACAGTTACCTGATTGAGCAAAGAAGAATGAGGCCCACATTGAAAAGAAATGAGTTCATAAGTGTAGCTCCCCATCTGTAAAGAAATTCAAATGTCAGGCAATAACATCAAATGCCCGACACCACGAAAAAAGAGAATCAAAACAAATCTTAAACAGAGAAAAAAGAAAAGAAAAGGAACCCATAAAATATACTTACTTCATAGGATGGATCGTTATAAAAACCAATTTCAGGCCAAGCATCATTGCCCCAGCTATCACAGCAAGCAGAAGATAGAAGCAGAAGAATGCAAATGCTACAGTGCCCAGAAGACCTTGAAGTAGAAGGAACCAGTATCCCATTTAATAAATGCCTCAATTAGAAAAAAGAAAAAAAAGTAAAGATAGAAACCACAAACAGAAATTTCCAGGTTACCCCAAACGTCATCCAATTTGATGAAAATCTCATTAAGAAATGGAGAAAGAGGAGGGTCAATCAGCAAGTATATCACAATATGTGCAACCCAAGCCACTGAAACAATTAACCTGTTCAAGGAAATGAAACTTGTTTAACAACAATGTGTAAATCAGCCGAGCAAAACCACTAAGCATGAAAAGGCCAAAAACAGAGATCTGAATTGAGCATGACAATGATGGCAATTCATCAAAAAATAACCTAGCAATAATTTCTTCTTCCCACAATCCAAGTGTAGTCTGCCTCCACACAAATTTATGGAGCAAAATTGTGCACCAATTCAGCAGAATCAACAAATCACTTGCTTGCTTTCAATTTCCCCAATTTGGATTCCAACTTAAGTTTTATGGGATGACTGGATGGTGATCCATATCTAGCAACCACATTAGTTGCATCTTAGAAAGTGAAGTTAGTACTTTGTATGGAGGATAATTGAGCAGTACTTACAAACTATAATCACCATACAAGGTTGAGAACAAGGAAAAACAAAAAGCATTTCAGAGCAAAGCCAAACATAGATGCAATGTAGCAGAAGCTCACAAGAATATAAGAGACGCAGCTTCTTCATAAGTATTCCTAGTAACGAAATGAACCAGAAATTGAGTATAGTCCAAGGTATAAGTCAAAGAATATCTTCAGGAGGACACGGGATACTATACTAAGATGGCCCAACACAGCCAGGTCAGAGTTTTTATTAAATTATTTTGTTGTGCTGTTTTTAGAAGGGTAATATCTCTATTTTCAACAGTCTAAATGACTTTCTATGATCAATAAACTAAAGAGTTTAATTTGAGAAAAAGAAGTCAAAAGAAGACAACCCAAGTTTTAGATATAGCACATAATAAAAAGCATGCAATGCGAGCTATAGCACATAATAAAAAGCCACCGCAAGGTGAAAAAAAGAGTTGGTGATCGTTTTAGTTTTTGTTCCAAAAGAACAATTGCATTCAGACTAAAGGAGTTGATAATCTGGAGCTAAATGCGGAAGTTTTATGGCCCAAACGCACATCCTCTTTTCCCAAAGCCTTAAGCAAACAAGCAATTGCTTCAAAATGGGTGATGAAGCAAATGGACTTAGAACTAGATAATACACCTCAACATGTAAACAATTTCAAACGTGAGAAGGGCATAGTCAAAAACTAACTAGTATTTCCAATTCCATGGCAACATGCCATATAGTAGCATTAAATTTTTTGTAAGACCATAATAAGCTATTTTTTAAAAAGTCGGTTCTATTCTATATATCAAACAATGATCTGATACAAGACCACCACTGGCTCAGCGCATGCAGTAAGAAAAGTGGGAACACATCAAAAGCAGACATTTGGAGGTACCCTCTCAGTAATCTTTTTATTTCCCAGATAACTATTCACATTCTAGGTCAACCAATGGTTCAAAGAAACTATAACTGGAATTTCAAGCATGCACTGCAAAGACCCAATGCACTTGTAAGAACATACCCTAGAACCCCAAGTACCAATTTGGCAAGGTAGCCGAGAACAGTCATAGCCCAAGAAGCTTCAGCCTGCATAAATTTGGCAACATCATCATTAGTTTATTTTTGTATTTGCTTCCTTTTCCTAGTCTTTATAGGGCTGGGAGAAGGTGGAGGATTAGAATCTATCACTAGCATAGAAAAGATGAATTGGAATAGACATTAATTTTTCTCCTCATATATCACCTTTTCGCCTTGAGGATACATCTCTTCCAAAGCCTTCACGTCTTCTTCTAAAAGAAGCACCTCCTGCAAGTCAAAAAACAGTTGTATGAATAATTTTTGGGTGGTAAACAAATCCAACAAGTGATGCACCGATCTGGATTACTAAAACAAAAGCAAAAAGCAAGATGGGAGAAGAAGAACAAAGTGAAGAAGGCACCAAATCAAATCAAATCATTGTTAAAAGCACCTAGGAACTACGAAATCACACGTTTAATATACAAAGAAGCAAGGATAAGACAGCTAACCTTTTCTACACTTTTCACATTTTTGCGCCATTTTCTTCCCTTATTGCCACTCCTTTCTTCCTGGTGAAGTGCATCAGCTGCTTTTTTAAGTTCTCTTGCTTTTTTTGCGAGTTCAGTTGCTTCCTGCAGGAGATGAAAATCAAGCCTCACTTGCAAATTGTACTTGCAGACTCCAATTGTTAACGTCGCAAGAAAAAAAAAAAGACGACACAACGTGACAAAAATACCTTGATATACTGTGAGCGTGTGATAACAGCCTTTGGGCGCCGGATAAATGAAAATATGAGTCCCAGTGGAAGGCAAGCAATGCCAACACCACCAAAAATCTGGAGATAGCAGCAAGAAAAAATCTTGAGCAGAAATTATTAATATGAAAGTGACAAAGCAATATATTTCAAGGAAAGAAAGCTCAAACAAATACAGCAAACAATGTTTCATGTCCTCATCTACCATAATCAGTTTAATTTAACGACTGCTCATTCAACAAGACATAGGAAACTTAGATACTAGTATCAAACAAGTGTGCCTCTGCATGCAGTTTGGTACAGCTGAATAGATGTTGACAGACATACTTTGCAAGATATCTAAGCACGCATTTAAGTGAGATGAGAAAATCTCATATCAAAGATCAGAAACAGATTGCACATGTAACCGCAAGAGGAAATCATGAAACATTCCCATCATTTTCATTAAGACTTTTGATGTCAGATATTTGCAAGGTGGGATATACGGTGAAAAGCACAGATCCAACAATTGTAGCAAGTGCAACAACATATTCTGGGAAGGTAGCGCGCATTGTCCAAGTTGTCTCAGATGATGCACTGGCGGAGTATGCAGAGCACTGAATATATATATATAAAAAAAAAATGTGATTTAGCATAATATTCAGGAAGCAAAACCAACTAGTAATTTAAATATTTAATATGTTCCCTAACCTGTCTTGCTCCACTCCCAATACATTGTTGACTGTTGGAGAAGTCCCATGACGATGGGAAGGACGTAGTGGATGAGGATAGATGCCTAACAGTGAAATCCACCTTTCCCACAAGCCCTAGGACATAGACAATCAAAAAGTTATACAAAAGTGGGCCCTATTTGAAGTTTCTCAATCAACTTTTATTCCCAAAACCCTTCCTAGTTTTAAAACCGCAGAAAAAAGGACCTTGATTAGAAAAAGCTTAATTGCACTGATTGCACAAAGTTATGTAGAAATACCAGTCCATCTGAACACCAGCAACTTAATTCCATGCCACAGAAAGATAGACACCATATTTAGCAGTGAAATCAATTCCTCTAGTGAACATATTGAATTATCAGGAATTATCCAAAAATCATAAAGGTTGTATCATACAATTACCCTGATTAAAAATGAAAACAATTACAAGTCATAAATCACAATGCAAGCACAACATCGTCATTCGTCACGGATATATGAACTGATAAGAATGAAACTTTGAATTGATCAAATGAATTTAGACAATAATGTGTGAGCAACAGACTTGGTCGATCATGTGCTCGCATGGCACAATGAGTTCAATATCAGGTGAAAACCAACAATAATGATAGCCACACCGAAATGATTACCATGACATCAGCCTGCTTGAGATTCACTAAATAACTTAACCATCTCGCAAGAACAGAGCTATTGGACTTAAAGAAGGTGACGCTTCCCAATTAGAACTAAGCAACTTAGGTAATTCAAAGCTCACCTTTCACATTTTACACACTATTTCAAAACCCAGAAAATCAAATGACCAAAGTCTTATGGAGAACTTACCATATAAAATTCCAAGAACGAGCGCACAAACAACAGCTGTCACAATCACCCAAAGCAATGCACTTTTCATTCTCTTCCACACACTCCTGAAAACTCAAAAACAACAACAAACAGCCACAATCATTTAGAAATATCATTGAAAAACCAATTAAATATCGTTAACGAAAATGAAAAATTATGAATGAGAAACCCTAACTTGTCTTGGTCTCCTTCGTAATAAAACATGGCGAACGGAATGACAAAGAAAACAAGAATTGCATCCACAATGTAAATAGCGAGCCACAAATCCTTCATTGGCAGCGTGAGGTTGCACGCGCCGTTATAAATCGCGTTGCGACAGGCCTGCCGATTGGCCACGTCTGCTGGAAGCATTAAAATAGAAATGGCGGCGATGGAGAGTCCCAAAACGACGACGAATTTGGGAAAGTAGGCCTGGTTGGCATCGTCGGGATGCTGGTAATTGACGAGGAGGTACACGTTGAATATGAACACAAGCACGCAGACGATTATCGCTACGATCACTAGGGCTAAATTGAAATCCCCCATTTCTGGTGGGGTTGAAGATGAGGGAGCAGCTAGCGATTCGAATCAATGTGAATTTTCTTCTAGGGTTCGATTGTTTCAATCGGATTTAGTTCTTGTAGATCTGATTTTGCAGAAGGGGGGAGAGAGAGAGAGAGAGAGGAGGCAGGTTAGCTCCGGTGACGGTTTGACGAGAGAAGGTGGGGTGAACAGGCTGGGGCCTGACGCGTGATGAAAAATTTACCGTATTGGCCTTGGCAATTTGAATTTCAGTCTCCCAGCTTTATAATTTTGTAGATTAATTTTTATTATTGTAGGTTGTGCTATTGCTATTGCTATTTGCTAATGCTGATGATGTGCTGGAAATCGTAATCATTTATTCAGTTGGCTTTGTGATTAATGACTGTTTGCCCCTCCAACTTTTGGATTGATTGCAAAAAAAAATAAAAAATGAATTAAATAAGCGATAGACAATGTGGTTGTCAAATTATATTATAGTTATACATATATAATAGGAACATTTGGGAGATGTTATTTGCAAAGTAATTAGTATAGTTCTTAAGTTTGTCATTATCGCATTTCAATATCCAGTCATTTTTTATAAATCAATTGAATAAATTGATGATCCGAAAATAATTGCTACTCGTCTTTGGTAAAATTTTGATAAGTACATTCGTTGTGAAAATCCTTTCTTCACCAAATATATATCGCAAGTGTGTTTAATTTTAGGAAACAAACCCATAGCTCTAACGTCGAGGTTAAGGTACAGGAGCAACCACTATTTTTGAACCAAGAAACAAAAACACAATTCTTTAATAAAACTCAAGTCGACTTTGCCAACATAAAGATAATCATTGGCGATTTTACATTTATATCCACTTATTGTTCCATTTTACTTAACATTTATTATGCACATATTGTTTTATTATAACAATGAGAATCAATATGAATTTTGATAGCACAAAAGAAAAGGACATGGCCACTGGGTTAATTTGAGTACTCAAGAATCAAACTTAGTTCTATACAATAATAATAACTAGTATGACGTTGATCCAGGTTTTTGAAAGCCAAATAATAATAACTCTTTGTTAGATTTGAAAATTTAAACATAATATTATTAATTGACTATTTATTGTAGTTTAAGAAATATTTGCTTATTCAATTCCAGGATAAAACTTGAATAATTTGAAAGCAAATAGGGCCGAATATTAGAAAATACAATTATCTTTCCAAAATGATATTGGTTTTATATCAGTCTTTGTTGGTTTTTGGAGCATTTTAATATTAAAAGTTATATTTTTTTTGGCTTCACATATTATCTCAATTGATAAAAAGATAAAAAAAGATATTATAAAGCGGTTAGTAGTGTCAATGGAAAGTTATATTCATTATTTTTGGATTTTTTTTTTTAATGTAAGATACCCACTATTTATCTTATTATTATTTTACTAAGGCCACATTCAACTACAAATTATAGTTTAACACAATTTTTGCATAAAATTGGTGCAACTTTTACACAAAATTTAAAATTTATTTACTTCAAATTTTACTATTATATGAATATTCCATATATGTTTCTTATTATTTCATTTACAATAGTTATTTTATTTCATCTAATATCTAAATTAAGACTCAAAGTATTATTGTTGAACCAGATTAAATATCTTTAAAGAGAGCAAGATATTGGCATTTAAGATTTTTGTTTATTTTTTCAACTACAAATTGTACCATCACAAATTTTTTTGAATAAATCATGGACAATACTAGCATTATTTTTCAACCATTATTCACGAAAAATATACAGTTATATTGCAGTAATCAATAGTGATGATTAAACGAAAAATTATTGAGACAATAAAAGTTTGAGACCTGAAAAATATCTAATATTTTTAAATAATTTCCCAGTACTAATTCATAATTCGTGAGAATATGAAACAAACTAGTCATCACCTACAAATTTTAATTTGATTGGACTTCATAAGAGGGTTTATATGGAAATTTGCCAGATTGGATCCAATGCCACACTATCGAGACGGACATGGCTACAGCCTGTCATCAAGCGGCTTCCGCGTGTTAAGACAGACGGCAGTTATGTACTGATTGCCGCATTGAATCATTATCCACCCTAAATTCTTTACATTCGTGAAACCATGCCCCAGGTTATCAATTCTTCTTCAGAAAGTTCATCCTTTCGTATTCAGAATGGAACAAGAAGAGCAGGCATCGGGGGGAGGAGAATATTCCGGTGATGTTCTGGATTGGCATCGGGGGAGAATTTTGAAGAGTCCTCGTGCGTTGCCGGTTCCTCATCGGATTCCGGAATATTCCGGTAACTCTTCTCATAGTGCGCTTAATGGCGAAAGAAAACAATGGTTAAAAGTTGAATTTGTTCCCTATCACCAATTTATTGAGCTGTTATTGTGCATAGAGAGCATTAGTTTTGGGATAAGTTCTATTTAAATTCATTTATCATGGTACAGAAGCATTAGTTTTGCAGGCCATTGTAGGATTGGACCCAATCTATTTGCATGACAGCTAGGTGTTAGGGCGGATGTTACAAGTTGAATTTATCCCTTTGCATAACACACCTTTGCGTGACGCACTAGTTGAATTTGTCCCAAATGTTAAAAGTTGAAGGCAGGTGATAGAAGCTAAAGTTTTAGATGCTGAATTTGTCACACACCCTCAATTTGCTGAAGGCGGGTGTTAGAATATGTCCCGAATGTTAGAAATTGAATTCGTCCAATTTGCTGGGCTGTTATTGTGCATTCCACTCCTATCGTGCTAGTTTTTGGTTGAGTCCTACCCAATTTTGTTTATCACCTCGGTGATTGGAGTTTTGAAGATGATGCTTGGTCTTCTGTTGTTTTTTCATTACGTTTTGGTTTTCTGGTAAGCTTCTTGCATTTTGGTACATTTCTTTTATGGTTTATTTGATAAGGTTTTACGTGGGTTTATAAAAGAATATATATATTAAATGTATGTCATGTGGGAACAAGAATGAGCTTAACTAAGATTTCAGTTGGAAAAGGAGCAAACCGTAAAACTGTTCAAGGAAATGCGTAATAATTTTACTTGTCAACTGATGATCATATTGGCAGAAAGATATTTGGAGGGAATGCAACTGAAAGAAATTCAGACTTTGGAGTTATCAAATTTTTCTGCAATTGGGATTTATTGGTTTTTGGAATTAGTGATCTAAAATTTGGAAATTTTTATTTTCTGAATTCCAAAATACCGTTGGAGTTGGATATTTACTCAAATTCTAGATTTGTACTTAGTCATTGTTTCCGAATTCCAAAATGCACCCGCAGTTGGGAATTTGTTTCATTTGTGGACTTTTAATTAGTTGTCAAAGTTGGGAATTTGTTGGTGAAATATCTTTGTCAATTTTTACTTTCATTCAGTTATATTTTGTGCATAGCCTACTATTTGGGGAGTAAGAAATTAAAGTAAGAAATTATGTATATTTGTTCTGTTTTGATTCAGTAGATGACTCTGATATTTAAGTTGTACACATCTGAAACTTTGGGTGTGGACCTAACTCAACAATATTGGTAAAGGGCAACCAATTATTTGTGTAGTCTATAGAGGTGTACACAATTCGGTTAACCGGTCGAACCGAACCGGAACCGAACCGAAACCGAACCACAATTTTTGGTTTGGTTTTTGGTTTTTTTTTTTTTAATTTTCGGTTTTCGGTTTGGTTTCGTTTTTTTTTTTTTAAATTCGGTTAACCAAACCGAATCAAAAACCGAATTAATATTTTTATATATTATTTTTATATTATATTTTATACTATTTTTTATTTTAAAATTTATATTTTTATATTTATTATTTATTTTTATACTTTTTTATGTTTTTCTCACTCATAATAAATAAAAAATATATTTATAATAATATTATTTATTTTTAAAAAAATTCGGTTAACCGAAAATCGAACCGAAAAACCGAAAAAAAATTTGGTTAAAACCAAACCGAATTAATTAATTTGGTTTGGTTTTCGGTTTTTAATTTTGATGAACCGAAATTTTGGTCGGTTCAGTCGAACTGAATGAACAACCCTAGTAGTCTATAAAGGTATTATGATCATGGTAGCACATTTACTTTGTTAACTTTTGGGGTGTCTTTACACTTGTTGAAACAATGTTCTAAGAATGCTATTCTAAGTTATTCATAGCTTGTAGCAGGTGGTGGAACTCGGTGCTCAACTATAGAGCTAATGATGTATGGATTTTATACAAGTCCAGGTGACTTTTCATACTCTGATTTTATACTGAACTTGATTTTAAATTATTTGTTCTGTTTCTGGATAAGTAAATGTACAATTTGGTTTCGACTAATGTAGGTTAATTCTTCATCTTTTCATCTTCCTTACATCACAAGAATGGATATATTATATGAATCAGGATCTCAAATAAACATATCATAGAGCTTGAACTCCCGAATTTCATCCTCTCTTGTTTCTGTAATTACTCAAGGTAAATTATAGTTTCTCAGACACATGTTGTTTTGATTCTTGGTAAAAATAAGATGCATTCTTTGCAATTGTTGGAAAAATGAAGGGACGCATTCAGGAGGGACATGCAAAAATGCTCATGGCTGTGGATAGAAATTATAGTAGGCAGCATAGTAGAATGTTTGACGGGCATAAGGTTGTAGCATATTCAAGCTTAGCTTATTATTTGTCTTATTACATAAACTAAATGCTTGAGGATCTTTTGATTCTTGTGTTATTTTCTACATTTCCATATGTGAACTTTATATTGCTATGCCTGCTTTTGATGCTCGTAGGGATTGGTTCTTCCTTCTGTGTGGACATTGTATGGCTTGTTTTGAATAAACAATATAAAGTCTATCTGTCTCCACTCTTGCATCCTATGTTGCAGTTAATACTACTTCCTTAGCATTTGGAATCTTAATTACTAAGATGACTGGAAAACCTTTTCTCCCAGTTGTTCTAAATATGGTATTGTAAAATGAATATGCCACAGAACGCACTCCTGGTTATTAAAATTGTCTTAGGACTCTAATTTAGACATCTTCATGGGCATTGAGGGGAAATGATTTGCATTGATCTTCAACTCCCTTCCTCTCACTGTTGTTTTCCTGTCACTAGTTGGATTCAAGTTAGTACTCTGTGAACTAATTCAGGCATAAGCCGTCTCCTTGAACTTAACTCACTGATAATAGAATAAGGTGTGAAAGAACTAGACATTTGGTTCTGAGATTATTGTTTACATTAAATCACTTTTGCTTGACTTCACTTTCATTTTATATTTTACAAGCCACTCCAATTGGGACAGAGGTGCATAACAAGACAAGCAAGAGTGAACATTCATTTTTGATACTAGGAATGTTTAAACAAGCTGGGACTTTCCATGAGCATTGGCTAATTCCAATAACCTTTTAAATCTGTGGGAAGCCTACTTATGGTGAGTAATTTGAATAGTCTCTTCGCTAGCCTTTTCAATTATGCTGAAGCATTTGGCTGGATTTTGGCTTCTACCAATTGCTCCAAACAAGTGCTGTAGGAGCTAATACTAGTTCAAAATTACATTACGCATACTTTAACCTGAACTTGGCGGGATAGTGGAGGCTTCTGGAACTTGCACAATTTGTTGTCGAAACACAAAAAAGGCGAGGAAAATATGCACTGTTTGAAAAGCACAGAAGTTTCTTGCCTTGTCACTACATGGTTAGTATTTCTTACTGTACATTTACTTGTATTTTCTGTTTTTCTTCCATTGAGTGGCAATTTTTGGAAATTATTGTATAGGACACCAAAATTCGTGAAAGTAGAATTGTAAAAAGTTTCTCCTTTTTCCCGTCAGGGCCTTCTGCCTGTCTTGGTACTTTTTGTGATGGAAATACCAAGACAAATGTGAGATAGTGTTTGTAAATGAACCAATTGTTGTTGCAAAAGCATATTTAAATATTAGGGTTCTGATCCAGTGACAAAATGATCTTGATGTATGTACGCTGAAACATTTTCACAGTTCAAGTTTGATTTTTGCGTTGGTTGGATTTCAGGAACGAGAATTGGATCTTTTACCTTCTTGCCACCTACCAAAATCTGAATTGAGATTATAATTGTAAGCAGATAAACATGAACAGCAGACCATCTCAAGGAAGGTGGTGATACCCTGACTATATTGAGAAGCGGTAATAACTATTTGTGGACTCAAACGACCCAGGAGTTGAGGTTTCCTGCAGTTGGTTTTATGGGTGTTGGACATCATTATAGATCAACTTCTCAGACATGCAACTTGGCAGATATGGAGACGCATTTTCATATCAACAGTAAGTTGCAATAATATTCCATTAGGTGCTCCAGCATTCTGATGAATTTGGCAAAATATCTGGATATTATTGCAATTCAGATGGTAGGGCACGTGATTCTTAAGAACAGCAAAAGAAATATCTGCATGCTGTGAAGATAATTTATAATTATTAGAATTACGAAATATCCAAATTAATCTATTAATAAGAAAGAACATATGTTTATAACTGAAAAATTGTCTGGGAAATGGGAAAAAGTTAGTATTTACTTTGAAAGGAAAATGTGGTTGCGGTTAAATGTTTGGATATGCATCATCTGTTTGAAAATCACTAATCTTGTGGAAATAGAAACTGTTGACATGGCGAACTGTTTTTTCTTTTAAGAAATTTATTTTGCAAACAGACCATTGATAACTTATAAGGAAATATCAATTTTGTTATGAACACCTTTTAGAGGGAAGTGTGGAGAGATTGGGGGGGGGGCAAGTAACTGCATTTACGCTCCGCTTTCACCTTTCTTGATTGTGAATGATCTGGTAGTCGCAGACAGTTTTGGGAGGTTTTCCTCCTTAATGAATAGGTGGCCTGCTGTTTACATTTGATTTCAACATACTTTAGGACTAGACTTTGACTTGACATTGTTCTGATCAAATTCCTATTGAGACTTGAAAAGTTATGTTTCAGCACTTGTACCTGGCTGTCTTGAGTCTCTGACTCTCAATAGCCAACACTTAATTGCAAATTTTTCCAGATATTTCTGTGGCGATCAAATTGTGAGAAGGAAATTGGAGAATCTGGAATGACACAGTTTCGAGAGGCACCTCACTCAATCCACACAATCAGAATCAAAGCTCGAAAGAAACTAATTTAGCTCAAAAATAAGAGAATGAATTCATTGATAAAAATATCTATAGTATTTATACAGTAGGTTTTTCTTCTTTATGAGTGGTTATTTAGTTGTTACCAATTTATAACAAATCGAAACTGATCATAATTTCTAATCACTTTTTGTATTGATTTCTATTTAGCAAAATGTAAAACAAAGCTTGTAAAACAACTTATAAAGTTTCTCTTTTATAGTTTTTGCTTTTTGGTTTATTCTTGTTGAGTAGCTGTTAGTTCAAATTGTGTTGGACTTGGTTGGTGTTTGTTCAATTTTCTATTTTTGAAGTGTTTCTTTTGTGTGACACTTTCATCTAACAGATTCATTACTGCTAGAGAAAGCTCAAATAAAAATTCTCATCGTTGGGGTTTTATGGTCAGATATACTTTTCTTTTGTTGCTATTGGTTGAGGAGCTGTCGGTGGAGGAAGATAAATCAATTTTGGCGTCCCCCACGTTTATTATTACGAGGGACGTGGACTTTAAGAGTGTCCCCTTTTTCTCGATCCTTAAAAATGATACTGCTAAGTTCCCAAAATATCTGCATTTACTGATACTTTTTTGTGGTTGGAACTCTGTATTCACTGATTGATTGGATAAGTGATGTCTTTTCCTTGTAAGTTGCTGGGTCTCTTTCTTATTGACGTAAATGACTTGTGAGAGTAATGTGGCAATCAAATTTGTGGTTGCTCAAATTCAAAGGAGAAACCTATCATCTTTACCTACTAATATCATGAAGTTCAATAACGTTGCATTTTCGTTCCAGTCTCTTGTTTCCTTAAATTTCTATCAGATCTATCTTTATCTGGATAATGTAATGTTGAGATATCAGTTGTATATAGAAAGAAACAGGATCTGAATAGTCAAATTCGATCTGAAAAAATCAGGTCACCCATGCGAATAATGTGATGTATTGTAGAACTTGAAACAAAATGCACGGGGTTCATTTGCAAAGTTTGCAATAATAGTAGTAGAAATCAATGCCCTATAAAGGGACTCGAAATTTTTGTGCTCCTTGGGGATAAAAGTGTTGTGCTCTATGCTTATTCTTCCTCCTTTGCTTGTGATTTCTTCTGGGAAAGATAAATAATATCTTGACAGTCATTTATCCCAAGATACTTCTTAAATTTGTATTAAATTAGGAATTTTGACAGTCATTTAACTTTTTCTCTACATTTACACGATAATTATATAATGTAATAAATAATATAACATAATAATATTGTAATAGAAAATGATTATAATTATGTAATTTAATAGAGGATATAATATAATATGGATATTGAATTTTAGGTCAGACATTGTGTATGGATGCCAACCATTTAATCTGTAGTGTTCTTTGGTTTTACAGAGCTGTAAAGTGGTTTAACATCCCAGGGTGCGTTCTTTTTGGATTTTGAAGTACTTTTGTTAGGCAGCAGCTATGAGCATACGTTCTTTTATTTTTTACCCTTTTTCAAGCCCCAAGAAAATGAAACGAGGCATTAATATGTACGGAAGCTGTCAGCTAGCCTGCACCAAATGTACTTCTTTCTTTAGTTTTGTAGGGGCCTATAAGACCGTATATTTTCATCAATGTTTTCCCAAACAAATTTATTGACTTGTCGCAGTTGCTGTCACAGTTGAACAAAACAAAATTGACCATCTCACTTTGTTAGTGGTGATCTATATACAAATGGGAGTGGATGAGAATGGGTTTAACCCTTAATGCACTTGTGCTTTTTGGGACACAAATGGAAAAAAATTTCAACAGCAAAAAAAGAGAAAAAAAGAACAAAAAAAAGGAAAAAAAAATAGGAATGTAAGTGGGTTATTTTTAAGAGATTTCGGATAATTATCATATGATGAGTTCTACGTATCAAGTCTACTATATAGAAATGATTTTATACAGTAATGATTGTCATTGTTTGAAATTGAAGCTGCAATCATGCTAAAAATGCAGTTTTTCAATTTTTTTCTTTTATTCTTGACAAGAACTAGCCTTATCAAATGAAGGACCATTTACCAATTGCATAAAATGCTGTGCAGATCAGGTCCTAAAAGACATGGTGCACGTTCATGGCGAATTTTATAAAGGCATTGGACAAAATTCCTCCCAAGCCTTGTCAATTTTGTGTCTTGACATAATTGTTTTACCTTTGCCTAAATATTTCTCAAGAACACTAAAAGTCATCTCATATGTTACTTTGCCATGTTGCAACGTGAGACATGCCTCTGATGGGTCCTCAAGCATATCATAAAAAGGGCTAAATGTGCATACTAGAAGCCACCAAAAGACAGATGAAAGGTTTATTGTTGTGCACACAGATACTTATATGATGAGCCAATAGTTTCTCGTCGTCTAACGGTCTCTAACATAAACATTTCTTAGTGTAGTAACATACTAGCTAGTTAAATGTTTACCTCACCTTTCAGCATGTGTGGAAGTTGGATATAAATGCCAATAAATTTTGTCTTCGGAAGTATAAAAAGCAAACGGGATTGTCTGATTAACTCAGATGCAAGCTGTCCTGGTTCATGCTAAACTTGAGATAAAATAAGTGGTCAAGTGAGATAATTTGATCATAAACTATGCACTTGTGGATGATGTTGTTCCGTGTTAGTTACAGCCATTTAGGGAATTTGACTTGATTATGATTAATTAATCAATAAATTTGATACAGCCAAGTGGAAGATAACACGTCGGCAGTACTTCCTGTGCTGAATTATTTTCTCATAAGCACCTGGCTAATCTTCACTTGGCGATATTAAAACCATGTACAGCTTTATCTCTTCCAAGACAAAAAACATTCCACAGAGTACAAGTATTCCCATTTCCCTCTCTATTTAGTAAGTGGCAAAAAGGGGCAAAAAAGAAGCAAGAAAACAGACATGTCAAAGCAAACATACAGAGTATGTTTTTGTTTCAAAAGGAGATTCAGGCTGAAAGAGGCTGAAGTGCCTGCTGATATCAAAGCTTTATTTGAAAATTACTCGGAAAATGGATCCATGAATGTTGAGCATTTGCACAAATTCTTGAAGGAGGTGCAGGGAGAAGATAAGCTCACCAGGGAGGAAGCTGAGACTGTGATGGAGTCTTTCCTCGGTGAACACAAGCACCTAAACATTTTCCAGCACAAAAGTCTCTCCATCAAAGAGTTTTTTCGGTACCTTCTTAGTGAGATCAATGCTCCTCTCTCTTATCCTCCTAAGGTATGTGTTTCGACTAATTCATGCCTACTTCTACTGCTCTATACAAGCAATTATGCAGTTTGATGACCTGCACGTATATACCTTTCGTGTTTATGTATTTTTAGATGTCATTGTAGACAGAATACAACAAATATTATGCTGTTTTGAATTCACGGACTATGGCATTTGACCTGATTATAAGAACATAAATATACACATAACCATCTGATCTTATTAAAATCACAACAATTTTGTATCATTTACAGTCATATGATTATATATCTTACATCTACGTGAATACTGTTTCAATTAATACTGCATGTTCATAAATTGTGGCTGCTGTTTCTTTTGTCCAGGTGCACCATGATATGACTGCTCCTTTATCCCATTATTTCATTTATACTGGTCACAACTCCTATCTTAAGGGGAATCAGATCAGTAGTGACTCCAGTGAAGTGCCCATCATAGAAGCCCTGAGAAGAGGTGTACGAGTTATTGAATTAGATATGTGGCCAAACTCCACCAAAGATGATGTGGATATAATGCATGGAGGGTATGTAAAAACGCTAGTCGTTCTGATACAAAAATTTACCTAGGAAATTCTGTTTGCTTTCAATGTTCTTGCATCGGTAACTTGTCTGTTATTTAACTTGGAAAAGATGTTTGTATACATATATGAAACAGAGTTGAAGTTGAAATAAAGTGAAGCTTCTTCGAATAAAGTAAAATGAAAGCCAAATAATTCTACTAGAATTTGTGTTTCTCAGTGTACATGTCACTGAATGGTCTTCCTTATGCAGGACGCTTACAACTTCAGTGAAACTTATCAAATGTTTGAGAGCAATAAGAGAAAATGCCTTTGTTACATCAGAATATCCAGTAATTATAACACTAGAAGACCACCTCACTCCGGAACTTCAAGCTAAAGTAGCAGAGGTGAGTTTGCGCTTCCCATTTATGTACTCGTGCATGTATTTTGTGTCTGTCTCTTACCCAGATGTGTGTAATGCTAATGCATAGTGCACCACACTGCGTAATAGATATAGACTCGAAGACCACTGGAATGGGCATTTCACAAAATTAATCTATTAAATCGAAAAACTTTAGAAGTTTGATTTTATTCTGATAACAATGCTTATGTTTACTTTCAGATGGTCTCTGAAACATTTGGAGACATACTGGTGTGCTCAACATCAGAATGCTTGCAAGAGTTTCTATCTCCAGAATCATTGAAGGGACGGGTTATTATCTCGACAAAACCACCAAAAGAATATCTTGAAACAAAGAGCTCAAAGGAGGAAGATGATGGCAGTGTAAAAGTGCATGAATCATCAGAAGAAGCAGCTTGGGGAAAAGAATTCTCAGATTTAGGTGTGAAACTGGACCATGAGGATGGAGAGTATCAAGATGAGGATGATAATCAGGATGAGACTAATAATTTACAGCAAAATACACCACCTGAATATAAGCATTTGATTGCAATCCGTGCAGAGAAAATGAAAGGTGGGATTATAGCATGGCTAAGAGTTAATTCCCAAAAGGTTCATAGGGTTAGCTTGAATGAAGAAAAGCTCGAAAAAGCTGTCCTAACTCACGGAACAGAAATTGTCAGGTGAGCACAAACTCATTGATAATGTTTCAGTGAAATTAGTATGTGGTTAGTTGTCTGCTGTAGTAATTATTTTGATTCCATAGAAGATTGAAAGGGCATTGTGTCAGGTTTAGTAAGACCAGTATTTCTGACCAAGAAGTAGCAGTAAATTCAGTTAACCATGATTACTAATAGTTTTTTGTTTTCCTGAGATCTAAAATCTTTTGCTTGTCACTGTTACATAAATTAAGCAAGATGGTAGATATTACCGGTTCTTCTACAAGCTCGATTGTGTCTCTGCTAAGTCACCCCATGTAAACCATCACGTAAATCAAGTATCTCCATGAATTGTATTCATTATATTTCTCAAGGAAATTAAGATAAATGATCTAGTGGTAGTAGTCTGTGCAATAAGATCCCTTTTCCAAAGCTTCACGAGTTGAGTGAAATTTGCAGTTATTTTCAACACTACAATGTAGCAGCAATATTCTCAATTTAGTATCTGCAGATAAATAATGCTTGATTGGCCAAATGTAACACAACCAAGAATATTCTCTCACTGTCTTTTATGAATTTGGGCAAATAATATGCTGCTCTGTAGCAATTATAGAGTTCTTATATCCTCTTCTATTTTAGTTGTCTGGTTGCTTTTATTTTTTATTTTTCTTAGATTCATGTAGAAAGCAACTAAATGATGAATGTGTCTTACATTTTTAATGCCAGTTATGCCTTTTTTTTCCCCTTTATAATGCTGAGCAATTTATTTTGTACTGGCTTATGGCTTGTTAAAGATTCAACCAGAGGAACTTGATGAGAGTGTATCCAAAAGCTACTAGGATTGACTCATCAAATTTCAATCCTTTAATAGGGTGGATGCATGGAGCTCAGATGGTTGCATTTAACATGCAGGTCAGTTTTATTATCACTTCCTTCGTATCATGAGAGACGACAAAAGTAAGTTCTCATGTATATTTTTATGCTTGCTACTTACGAGGACCCTTTTTTTTTTTTCCAGGGACATGGCAGGCCTCTTTGGTTGATGCAAGGGATGTTCAGAGCAAATGGTGGGTGTGGTTATGTGAAAAAGCCAAATTTTCTACTAAAGCTTGGCCCCCATAATGACGTCTTTGATCCTAAAAGGCAATTACCCGTGAAAATGACCCTGAAGGTAGCTGACATTTTTCAAATATTTCATCAATCTTCTGCATTTCATCTCTATTTCTTGCAAATACCACTCATTGGTTTATGGAATTCTATGTTCAGATCAAAATATACATGGGAGAAGGTTGGAATCTGGATTTTCATCGCACTCATTTTGATTTGTATTCCCCACCAGACTTCTACGTCAAGGTAGTCCACAGGCCTATAAAATCTGAATGAATTCATTAGTGAATTCAGTTCAAAATATGTGAAATATGGCTGTGATATTCGTATGCAGATAGGAATTGCTGGAGTCCCTTTTGATTCATCTATGAAAAAAACAAAGGCAATTGAAGACAACTGGATGCCTGCATGGAATGAAGAGTTTGAGTTCCCATTGACGGTTCCTGAGTTGGCATTGCTTAGAATAGAAGTCCATGAATTTGACATGTCAGATAAGGATGATTTTGGAGGCCAAACATGCCTTCCTGTTTCAGAGTTGAAAACTGGGATTCGAGCTGTACCCCTCCACGATCACAAAGGAGAAAAGTACAAATCTGTGAAGTTACTTCTGCGCTTCAACTTTATATGAAGTTTTTTCACAGTATTTCTCTACTGTTTAAAGTCCACATTCATGCAAACTCACATGATTCTTGAATTTAAGGTCACAGGACGAAATAAGTGAGAGGCTTCTGCATGCTGGATTCATTTTCTTGCATACTTTTGATAGAAGATATCAGAAAATAATGTTCACCATTCCAAAAACGTGTATTTTTTCAAAGTCTCAAACCGCCCTTTGTACATTATGTATGTGTTACAATTAGAGCATGAACTCAAGAATCATATATTTGTATTCCCTTACGTTCGACTGAATAATGAAGAAGTTGTATTTCTCTTAGAAAGCAGTTGAGGATTTTCCCATTTTCAAGTTAAATGAATACACATTGGGAGGTCCATCAGTGAATTCTCCAGGACCAATAGATTCCTACTGCAAATGGAATTTGAATAAGGTGTCTAATAACATAGGCAAACATTACAACAGGATCCCATCTAAACTCAGCAAAATTGACAGAGATGGGAATCCATTAACAGCTCTTTTCATTTAGCCTAAGCTCACAAAAGTTGATAAGTTGCTGTCTTAGGATCAACTTTTACTTTTCTTTCCCTCAGCTTGTAATGAAATAAGCAACTTAAGGAGCTAATATGATGCACCTCCAACTATGGCATACTACGAAAATTGTCACTACTTTCAACTTCTGGAAATTCAACCCCAAGTTCTTGCACACCCCCACTTGGTGTAATTTTGCTGCAGCCATAAGAGACCGTCATTCAGATATGAAAATTACTATTATTACATTTCATATGTATTTACACTCTGGTATTGACTGTTTTGTAAATTGTAGTTGCTTGTTTAGAAATATGTTGACTCCATTGGAACCTCAAATAAATTTATCCTAAAACAAAAAAAAAAAACCACTGGTTTCATTGCCTAATTTCAACGTTCCTACATGTTGGAATCATACTATAATGTTGGACTATGGTTATGTTAAGGGGATTCATTCACCTTATATGCTAACTTAGGAGTCTTTATACACTAGTATGTGTGCTTAATTATTTAAAAATTATACTTTTATTAATATAACAACCATTTACAATTATTATTATTAATATTTTATGGCTATGTTTAGATCTTATTCTAAATTCTATATCCCATATAATTTTGGGCCACTGGCCCAACATCCTCACCCCTAAAAACCCATAAGAAAACATCATAGTCCAGCAGGAAATCAACAATATATATATATTTTTTTTGAAGTTTTAGAAGAGAGAAATAAAGTAAAATCCCAAATTTATCAGACAAACAGAAAGAAAGAAGAAAAGAGCGAAAGTGGAGGAGGTGGTGATAGATACAGACAGGAGAAAAGAATGGGTGTGGACTACTACAAGATACTTCAGGTGGACCGCTCCGCCAAAGACGATGACCTCAAAAAAGCCTACCGCAAACTAGCCATGAAATGGCACCCCGACAAAAACCCTAACAACAAAAAAGAAGCCGAGTCCAAATTCAAACAAATCTCCGAAGCCTACGACGTAATTACTGTTTGTTACCTTTTTCTTTTCTTTATAATTCGAGTTATTTGTTTATTTATTTAATGCAGGTATTAAGTGATCCACAAAAGAGGGCGGTCTATGATCAGTTCGGCGAGGAAGGTTTGAAGGGGCAGGTGCCGCCTCCCGGTGCCGGCGGATTTTATGGTGGGAGGGATGGAGGTGGGTCCACTACATTCCGGTTTAATCCGCGCAGCGCTGACGACATATTTTCAGAATTTTTTGGGTTTTCGAGCCCTTTCGGAGGGATGGGGGATATGGGCAGTGGGTCGAGGGCGGGTCTCTCGGGTTTTCCGAGGAATATGTTTGGGGATGATATATTGGCTTCGTTAAGGAATGCGGCTGCCAGTGGGGAAGGGGGTTCGGGTAATGTGCCACGGAAGGCGGCTGCTATTGAACGGATGCTGCCGTGTAGTTTGGAGGATTTGTATAAGGGGACTACTAAGAAGATGAAGATTTCGCGGGATGTTACGGATGCCAGTGGGTAAAGTCTTGATCTTTCTTTACTATTTGGTTGTTTCATTGATTTGGTTATTTGTGTTTGAAATGAATTTGATTTAGTATATTAAAATGGAATTCTCTACCTATAAATTGGTCTGTGTATAAGTAGCAAATTTGGGAATTTTTGTGAGATACTTGACTTGATTGGTCAATTTGTGTCTCGTAAGGGACCAGTCTTGGTTGGATGCAAGATGCTATTGTTGGCACTTTCACAAGTGTCAAGCTGGTGTGGGAATGTCCTAGCTTGTTGAGTCGTGTCTTTGGATGAGAATCTCTCTTGTTTGGTAACTTTCTCGTTCTTAGTGTTATTTAAGATAGATTACTTACATTTATCAACTAAATATTCTCTTAAGTATGCAAATGTAGGCTAGAAAATACTAACAGTTTCTCTAGTTGAGACTTATCCAATAAAGAAACTGTATAGATCATAGTATATATCTAGGCTTAGGGTTGTGAATTCGGTTATAGTGTATCAAATCGAACCAAAATTTTAGTTAAACCTAAATTTTGGCACACACATTTACCAAACTGAATACCGGACCGATTTAATTCGGTAATTACCGAATTTTTTTGGTATTTCAGTTTGGTATTAGGTAAAACCGAGTTTTAAAAAAAAGGGCAAAAGAATTAAATTACAAAATCTGCTAAACTAAGGCGGTAATTTGCCAAAACCTGCCAAAAATTTGCCCAAACTAAGGCAGTAATTTGCCAAAATCTGCCACAAATGAAGGTGGTGATTGGCCAAAATCTACTAAGGAGGTAGTTTGCCAAAACTAATGCAAATTTGCCACAATCTGCTGTGTGAGCCTGAGGGCAGAGGTGTGCCAAATCTGTGGCGGCAGTATGCCAAAATCTGCAGAAATTTGCCAAATGGTCTTGACTCGGGGCGTTATTACTGTAAGACTGAAGTGAGGGACGTGTGGGTGGTGGGCTGGTGGAGAACGGAGAGGGTGGCTGTGGACCGCTGGTCTGAATTCTTAAGGAAGAAGCATGATTGGGAACATAAAGATAAGAGAAATAAAGAGGTAGGAAATGAGGAAAACTGGAAAACTGGAAAAGTCGAAGGCCTAAACAAATCAAATATAAAAATAGAAAAGTGAATATAGATATTCAGTTTGGTTTGGGAAACCTAACCAAAGTATCGGTACTGAACTAAATACCAAAAATCTGAAAAATGGAAAATTGAACACCGAACCGAAGTTTTTGGTTTGGTTTTCTTTACAAATCAAAATTTTCGTTTTGGTTTGGTTCGGCCGGTAAATCGAATTGTTAACACTCCTATCTAGGATAGGGCTATGATTTATTACCTTAATGAGGAAAATACACATAGAGGGGATGAAAGATGCTGTTATAAAGGTAAAAAAGACAAATTCAGCAAAAAATTGAAAAGGACACTTGAATTTCTTTAGAATTCTGTCAATTGAGGTATCTGGGAAGCAGAGAGAGAGAGAGAGAGAGAGAGAGAGAGAGAGAGAGATGGGGAAACCACTGCAATATATTAGTCTTGATTATTATTCCATTCCTTGCTCCAGATTCCATATTTTTGCAAATCATGCACACAGCTTTAAATTTTTTTTAGAGAGCTGCTTCTACGACATTGCCAAAATCTCATCTTGATAAGATCATGCACGCAGTTGGGCAAAAACCTCTGATCATAAGAACAAAATGGATTATTCCAAATCTTTTTAGCTGGCTGACAAGTGTGAAATAACTTATAAGACATCTGAGTAAGAGCTTCATGTTGGTCACTTTCTCTACCCTTCAATTTTTCACATTTGTTTCCCTGGTGTTGTTATTTATGATGAAGCTTTCTTGCTATGTGGCTTGTTGAAACTTCAGTGGGAGAAGTACTTGACTAATCAAATGACACAATAAATACATAATTGGTCCCAGAATGATATTTAATGCGTTTGTAAAACCTTTGCCTCAAATTTGTGCCACTATAACAGGCTTTCTTGAATTATCTCGTGTTTCTCCAGAAAGATTATCTGGTGAATGAGGATTGTTCTCTTTGGTAGCTTTTCATCTTCATTCATTTTAGCATGTGTTGACCAAATGGTCTCATTATCTGCTGATATCATGTGTTCACTGATTTTCAGTTGGAAAGTTTAATCTTATGTAAGGCACAAATTTATTCCATCTTGAGAAATTTTTGTTTTCTGATAAAGCAAGGAAACTATAGAGGCTCAGAAGTCTCACTTTCCTCAACTCACTGTATCTGAATTTTGTCATGCAAACACATTTCCCTTTAATGGAAGATATCAGCTTGGCGAAATGAGTTTGGATGTGCATCTTTGTGCTGGATTATCTTTTCCGTTTTCTGCATAAGTATGCTTGCTTCCCTTTATTATTTTAGGTTACCATGTCAAATTAAATGTCTGCAACTTCTGTATTGAACATGATCCCTTTGTCCGTCTTTTTTTCTATTTATCAGGAATCTAGAAATTCCTTGCAGAAAAACTTTTTAATGTAGACCTCCTATTGGCAGTTGGTGTCCATGAAGAATTTCTCGCAATCATAATTCATTTCTGGGTCATTTTACCCTTACAGAAGTAGTTGTCCATGGGATAATGTTCTTGGTCAAGAAATCATTTCAAGTAATTATTATGATAATTGGTTCTTTTTGTATTTTGACAGAAACATTATGACTAATGCAATAAGGGCTACAAATTTAGGGACCTAAATACAAGCTATGTGTGCGAATGATTCAACACACTGTATGATTGATATGTTGAATGGAGATATGGGCACTGTGGTGTACCAAGTAAAGAACATCACATTATACTTGAGATTGATCAAAGCTTCTCCTGATTTTGTGAACTTGGTGATCAATGATAGTCCTGCATGAATATATACCTTTCACAATTTGGCATGTCCAACAGTTAATGCCCTTCTCTAGGGTTGGTTTATCCATCTCTTTGACTCGATGTTCAGAACAGAACTTATCACTTCAATAATTAATGTAAATTTTATGTTTTATGTACTCTTGTTTGCCTTATATAATCCAGATATTTAAGTTGATTCAGTATTGTTAGCATTGCATACTTCTATTAAGCAACAATGCTTATGGCTTCTTGTATTCTATTATTCTTCTGTTGGCAGGAGACCCACTACTATGGAGGAAATTCTTACAATTGAAATTAAGCCTGGGTGGAAGAAGGGAACAAAAATAACTTTTCCGGAGAAGGGAAATGAACAACGAGGTGTCATACCCTCTGACCTAGTTTTCATTATTGATGAAAAGCCTCATAGCGTGTTTAAAAGGGATGGCAACGATCTAATTGCCACCCAGAAGATTTCGTTGGTTGAAGCTCTGACTGGCTGTACTGCACAAGTGACTACCCTTGATGGTAGGAATCTTACAATACCCATTAACAACATTGTTAGTCCCACCTATGAAGAAGTTGTTAAAGCGGAAGGGATGCCCATCCCCAAGGAACCTGGCAAAAAGGGGAACTTACGCATCAAGTTCAACATTAAGTTTCCTAGCAGGCTTACTTCAGAGCAGAAAACGGGAATTAAGCGGTTGTTAACATCTTCATGAACCGTAGTGGCGGAGTACTCTACCATACTCTTGTAAGCTTGTGCTGTTTTCTTGGTTTGTTTTATTCTGGGATGGAGATTATGTGGGGAATTTCTTTCAAAAAACAGTTATTTAGGTTTACCTCATTTTTTAGTTGTTTATTTATCAAAATATTTCCTTTTTCAAATTTATTTGATCCTTCAAATTGCATTGTTGGGACATTGATTGCACAAATGGCAACTCATCATTTAGTTTGTCCTTGAATTTTATCTTCTTTAGTTTTGAGTACACAGAGTCATATATAATGTGAAATCTTGACCTGAGTTGATAAAATGCTGTTGATTTCTGTCGAAAACTTTCTGATGCGAAAAAGCCTGAGTTAACACAAGCTGTTTTATGCTGTTGAGATTAACATAATTAAGAATTGGTGGCATTTCCGTGCCTTTGCTGTACTGGCCGTTAGCACATCCATTGGTTTCTGGTCAGTGCTGTTTAACTGATGAGCTTCTTCATTTCTCTGTATCTATAGACTTTGCTTGATGGATCCTGTTAAGAACCCTTAACGTGCTTCTGTTTTCTGGCATTTGGGTTGTCGTTGTAGCTGAATAACAGTAGATATTCTTTTAACTCCCAATTCCTTTGCATAAAAGCCATTTCTAAATAATTCCAGGTTAAAGAAGTCGAACATATAAGTCCCAGAGTTTCAAGATTATGCTTGGTGTAACTTTCTTTTGATACCTAGTACCGCGATTAGTTTCAGTGAACCTCACATCTGAGGCCCACCTTTTTATCTGTGAAGTTACTATGTCTATGCATATGTTCATCCGTAAGGAGAAGCTGCTTAGAGATTGAAACTCTGCTATGCTTTCTGTTGGCAGCAGACAAGAAAACATGTCATGTTTGGTAACTGGTACGAAAAACAATGATAAGCAAACACCAAAAAGGACAAGGACACAATTGAAGGATGTTGGAAAAAAGAAAAAAGAAAAAAGAAGGTTTAAGTTGTCCTAGTGGGGAATTAGATATGACCGCTCATGATTAAATACCAGTTCTTATGTTTTAATAAGTTGTAGGAATTTATTTAAAAGTAGCTGGCCATCAATTCTGGTAGTTGATAGTAACTAGAGTAGGTTGTAGCTTTTGTGCGATAGCTGATAAAAGTTTTATGTCTTGGCTAAGTTATTGCAAGACTCAGCAAAACTAAAATCAAATGCTAGTGACCATTTTCTTCTTTCATTTATTAGACTATCTTCTGGACAACCAGCTGATTGGATTTTGCTACTAAATTTGATAAACTATTTCTTAATGAATCAATGGCGCATAGAACCCTGAAAGACTAGGCCTACAATATGAATCTAACTTAGCAAGATAAATATAACTTTAGTGGTGCCTCCCAAACAAAACACTAATTTGGTATGTGACAAGTTTTTCAATAGTCTTGAACAGATTAGGCCAAGGTAAAGACTTTATCCATGGTATCCTCAAAAATTTTAAAGAAGTTATAATTTTAGTATATTATAAATTTAAATGAATGGGGTTACTGGAGTTTGAATCAATCAAGACCAACTCAATTCACAAATAATTTAAGGTAAAATTGAACTTTTATCATCCCTTTTTGCAATAGTGAATTGAAGTCTCAATTTAATTAACTCATTTACACGGTTAAGTCTATAAAAAAATAACTCAAAATTAAGATTGACAATGACATTGAAACGGACAATTCAATTCTCTTTTTAAATTTTGCCTGTCACATACTTTATTAGTTAATGAACAAGTCAACAATTATAAGTCCGAGGTATATAAATTAAATTTTGTTGTATTCAACTTGCACTAAAGGCTTGTTTAAGGTGATTTTCAAGGGCATTGGAGCCAAGTTTTTAACTTTTCTCATTTTCTGCTAACTATATCACTAAGATATATCAAAAATGCACTGCGTGCACATTTTTCATATAATTATAACCAAGTTTTTTAAGATAATTGATTATCAAAGCCAGTATATAATTTTGTTAAAGTATTCATTGGATACAACTTATATTAATCGTATAATTACATAATAAATGAAAATTTATTGCCAAGGGAGCCTTGCAGCCAAATTCCAACCCGATCCTGATGGGGTTATTTCTTAATTTGAGAAGCAACAAAATACAAGAAATCCATAAGAAAGAGGTAAAAAGGGGCAAAAAGGGGAAAAAAAAAGGGGTGGAGTGTAAGAAGCAAAATAGGGAGCGAGAATATCAAAACACTCCCGAAGAGTTAAAACGACGCCGTCCGCTGCCTTGCCCTTTTCCCCTGCCTGTGTTTTTTGATTCTCACGTTACATGCACACTCAAACTCTCCTCTCACCCTCTTTTCTCTCTGCGATTTCATACAATTCTTTCAACTACTTTATGTAAATTCTTAATATTTACTCAATAATTTTTAGATCTCGTAATTTATATACAGAAATGGCGTCAGTTTCATCGAGTCCTCGAACTGTAGAGGAGATCTTCAAAGATTATAGTGCTCGTCGTGCTGGAATCATTCGCGCTTTAACTTATGGTACTTTGTTGTACAATTAGTATTTATGCAAAAGAACAAACGTTTTGGATTTTTGGATAAACATAACCGAGTGTGATGCTTTTTTTTTTTTTTTTTCAGATGTGGATGAATTTTACGGCCTCTGTGATCCAGGTAATTTGTTTTTAGTTCAGATTTAGTTTAGTTGACTTTTACTAAATTAAATTATGGTATTTTTTAATCTTATTAATATAAAATTTCGGTCTTTTTGACTTGGTTCCGATTGTGTAAATTGATAAATGAAATGGGAGTTTTGATGAATTTTGAAGCTTCTGTTAATTTTGTCAAGATTAGATTTCTCTTTAGGTTGAAAGTTGATTAACTCCTTCATTGGGTAAATAGGAATGAAGAAGATAGAAAGTTTTTGTGTTTGTGTGTGCGCTCTTTATTTTTTTTTTTTTGGTTTTTTTGGGGGTTGGGGTGGGGTGGGGTGGGGTGTTGGGGTGGGGAAATGTAACTTTTGGTAAATCAATTTGCAAATTCCAAGAACTCGTATTATACAGTAATTATTGTTTAATTTGCAATTAAGTTGAAATTAGTTTCTTGACACTTAGAATATGAAAAATGTGAAATTTAACTGCTCTTTACTGCCATTAGCTTCGTTGCTTGTACAAAATAACCATTATACAACATGTTACCTTCTTATTGAATAAAAACTTTGGATAGAGCAAAGTACTTGCACTATGCATTTACTATGTCAGCTTCGTGCGCCTATGATTTATGGTTTTTAACATCTTTGTAATGTTGCATTTCTCTAGTTGATCCTCTTTGGTTTCTCAATTTTACTTACTCTAGAGAAGGAGAATTTGTGTCTGTATGGACACCCAAATGAAACTTGGGAAGTAAATCTCCCAGCTGAGGAAGTTCCACCTGAGCTGCCAGAGCCAGCACTTGGGATCAATTTCGCCAGGGATGGGATGAACCGAAGAGATTGGCTTTCACTAATTGCTGTGCATAGTGATTGTTGGTTGCTCTCTGTGGCTTTTTACCTTGGAGCCAGGCTGAACCGCAATGAAAGGTATGAATTATAATTCTACGTTTTTCAAAACCACATGTCGTGGTTTCTTTATGGGTACATTGACTAGCTCTTCTTCATTTCCTTAGATGTGCCGTGAACTAGGGAGTGCTTTAGAAAATCTTGTAGTTGTTTTGAAGGCTGATTTGATTCCACAGCTATTAGCCTTTGTTTTGGCTGTGCTTTTCTTTATTCATCAAAAAGATACAGATCATGTGCTGACACTTCCCATAATTATCACACGAGAGAAAAATGCATAAAGTTTCAACTTGTGATAAGGTTTAATTCAGTAAAACTGATATACATATTACTAAAGTTATCCTGTGTCAAAATTCACTTGACATGCATCAATTGCGAAACAGTTGCTGCGGAAACAAAATATCAGTTTACTTAACTGCAGAATGGATGAATTTTTCTGCTGTCCACTATTTGTGTTGGTGGTTCCTTTTCACTGTGCAGAATTTATTAAACTCAAGCTGGAAAGGTGATGTAGTTTTGGAACCATCACTCAACTTTGGTGCTTTAAAACCCCAAGTTAAATTACACCTTGGGTTTGGCTGCTTACAAAAAACATGTGCTCTGTTCAATTATTTCTTAAATGCTTATTGGTGGCCTATATTGCTTCTTTGATTGCCTGAGGTATCCCTTTGGTCACTTGTATGATTTGTGACTTGTTATCCAGTTTGCATAAAAATTATACAGTTTTCATCACAAATTTTGTTGATGTCTCAGAATTTTTTATTTTTTTTATAGGATTTCTAATATTTAACACCCAGAGTAAATGCTCTGGAAAATTCAGCTGATTCATTTTGATGACCTGATACTATCATCTTAAAGTTTTGCATTTTTACAACACATGGTCTTTGAGGGGTGAATAACTATAATAGCATACTCTTATGACATCAAGAGTATACTTCTCTGTCCAAATGATGAGATAATCTACACAAGCACGAGAAAGCACAATATTAATTTTCTTCTTTTTCCTGTTTAAGAAGGTCCCTGTTGTAAACTTGACTGTTTTCTGACTATGTGGAAGAGCAAGCACATATGGGGAATGCTTGATGGTGACTATTGGTTCTAAGAAGGGATAAATAAAATTGTCTGCTTTGTGGCTGCTGTAAATGAAAATAGTTTTGATTGTTCCTGCATTCTGAATAGCTAAATGAGGACTTAATAGAAAAATTAAAGTTTGAACTGTGATATGCAGAAAATGAGGGCTGGAGTTGAACACTGTAAGTGGGATAAATGAAGTGTTGAAAAAATGTTCATTTAAGCTTATTAAATACGTACGCATGACGCATGTACCTTTCAGAAGTAACAGCTTAAGATTCACAAACCACATTGCAATATTTTCTGTAAACTGCGTGTTTTAATTCAACAGATAAGCTACAGTTACCAGCATCTTTTTTCTGTGGCTTCCCTGGAGAAAATTCTGATTTCGTATTATCTTCTCAAGCAAAGGTCAAAAGAATATATACTCCACAATTGTCACTCATCATATTTTCTCCTGTTCCAGGCATTAAATATGATAGTTGATTTAGATTGGCCAACTTTTGGCTGCAACAAGATGAAGAATATATACTCTCCATAATTCTCAGTCAATCATTGCTGTTTCTTCTGCTACATAGTATTCGATGAAACTCCATGATGTTTGTTTGCTTCTTGGTGGCTCAAATTAATTGTATGTGGCTATTCATCAGATGAATGAAATCTTAACAATCGGCTTTGTTCAGCTTTAACTGACAAATGTTGATTTACTATGTTGTGGTCACCTCTGATTGGTATTGACTTTATCTGCTTTGTGAATGAGTGGATATTTTAGTGATAGACATACAATATTAGATCTGGAAAGATGCATGCAGGATTTGGATGTAATACACATGTCAAAGAATCTGTATATGTGATAATATATCCTCAAATATTCACCTAGGGCTTTCTGATATCTGCCTCTTGAATAATTTTTATTCAAATTGAACCCTGAATGCTAATAATTGTCAAGACAATTCCAGTCAGATTGTGAGCATCAAAGTTGTCAGGCCCAGGACATTGATGGCCCCTTCTCTATCTTAATTTTTGTTCAGTCAAAACAGCTATCTTTGTTGTAGTACGTATACGTGGCAACCTGTATCTGAGGTCCAGTTTCTCAGGTATATATAGCTTGAAGAATTACCGTGGTTTCAATGTAATTTATTGACCCTTTTGCACAGGCAGACATTTTTCTGGAGATTGTAAACCATCTATTTTTCACCTTGCTTGCACCGCACCAGTCAAACATTAAGCTCTTCATCCGACTGGTTTATGACTTTAATGAGACATGTACAAAAGCTCTATTGCTGGAACCTTAACATCAGGTGTTTTGACTCGCAGATTTTTTTAATCGTTAAGAGCCAATAACTCCTGATTGGAGGTGGATTACTCCCATCTATTGTTGTTTATTTCGTTATAGATCTTGATTTTCTGCTAGGATCTGTATGCGTGGAGAGGGAACAACAATTATGTACCATTTCTGATGAGGAACCTTTCTGGTTGTACATAATATGTTAATTGAACTTGCAGGAAGCGCCTGTTCAGCTTGATCAATGATCTGCCAACAGTCTTTGAAGTGGTAACTGAAAGGAAGCCTGTAAAAGACAAGCCCAATGCAGATAGTGGAAGCAAATCTCGTGGCAGCACAAAGGTTGGATTGGCTCAAGTTTAACTGCTTGTTAGTAATATTCTTTCTGCTTTGATCCTATTCTCTTTCCATCCTTACAATATAATGTTGAGTGAGGACATGTTAATATAATACTTATTCTACTAAAAGCTTTAGCTTGAGATTAAACTATTAAACAACGATACGGCTGAAGAAGGCTAATTTCTGAGTTAGCTTCTCATCAGGAGGTGGTTTAGTATCCATTTAACTTGTCTTTGATTTACATCAGTGATTGTGCTTATACCCTAAAATAACTGAGCTCAAATATTGTCCTTATTTGCAGAGATCTAGTGATGGTCAACCCAAAAGTAACCCAAAGCTGGCAGAGGAAAGTTATGAAGAAGATGAAGATGAACATAGTGAAACACTATGTGGAAGCTGCGGTGGAAATTACAATGCAGATGAGTTCTGGATTGGCTGTGACATCTGTGAGCGGTGGTACCATGGGAAGTGTGTGAAAATAACTCCTGCTAAAGCTGAGAACATCAAGCAATACAAATGCCCTTCCTGCATGAAGCGGGGCAGGCAGTAGTGGTTACTGGATCAACTGAGGACTATTAGTGTTTATTTGGTGCCTGACAAAGTAGTATAGCAATATCGCTCTCCAACAATTTGTAGTGGATAACTTTGTGATGTCAATAACAGTTTATTCTGAAGGGGAAAAACCCTATCTTCTTCCGTAGTAGGTGCTTTGTTTCAATGTTATAGCTTTTATATAGGAGTCTTTGATTCATTCGGATGCTATGATGTTATATGGCTTCTATGCCATGTTGATGTATCATTAAATTAATGAGGTTTGAGTTTTATTTGTTTGTGTTCTTTTCAACTTGAAGTGTTTGCTTGCTATTGCAAATCAAGGGATATTTTTGCTATGTATCTGTCTCTTATTTAATTGGTAATGATGTTTTCTAATTGCATGACAGTAATAGTATGAAGAGATTTCCTATTTAGGCAGATAAGTGACCTGTACTTGAAACACACTCCTTTATATTTGGCTTGTAGTAGTCATTTTGGAAGACTTCCAATGTTGAAGCAGCAAGTATTCGGATCTAGCTGTCTTTCTTTGGCTGGTAGTTGTAAGCATACAGACCTAGCTGTCGTGGATCGAAACTTGCTCATGTTGTAATTATAGGTTTCTTCACCAGGTGATACAAACAAGAGAATTCTGATGTTGAATTTGTGAGGTTTGAAACTCTCTTTTATCTCACTTGGTTTGCTCCGATGAATGCAGAAATATTTCGGTATCTTCACATCTACATCAACCCAGCGTAGTTCATATCGCCTGGATTTTCCTGTCAATAGGTTTTGTTGATTTGTTTTATTTTTAGCAACCCTTTTAACTTGAGCACTATTAGCTCATGCCATTGCCTGGCAGGGTTGCGAGGTCACCTGGTGGCAACATGGGCGCCAATCGTTCTAATGGTTCATCAAAGGAGAGGTTGAAATGGACCAAAGAATTGCACGATTTGTTTGAGAAGGCAGTCAATCAGATTGGAGGTCCAGATAGTAAGTGAAATATGATCATAAGTTTCTGTGAACATTCAAAATTATATGAAACAATGCATATCTACATACTTTATACTAATTTTTCGTCTTGCTTTTCTATACTTGCTCCCCCAGGAGCTACGCCAAAAGGTATTCTGAGGGCTATGGCAATTCCTGGATTGACCATCTTTCATGTGAAGAGTCACCTACAGGCTCTCTCTCTCTCTCTCTCTCTCTCTCTCTCTCTCTCTCTCGCACACACACACACAACACATGCGTAGGTGGTCGGGGCAGGTGCAGCCACCCTCCCTGAAATGAAATTAAGAACAGACATCAAGTATAATTTTTTTAAACAATTTCAAATATACGGAGTTCACTTAGTTTTTGATTTAACTCGGGTACAATGCAATTTGTTAATTTTTACCAAAAAAATTCTCCTCCCCCAAACTTAAAGTTTCTTTTTGGTCCCTATCAAAGTTAATACAGGTTTGTATTCTCTAATGTGGCATGGTGCAGATTTGGAGATATGCATGCCACTGCAAACAGGAATTATAGATCTAATGTCATCTTAGTTTTAGACAGCTAAAGCTCGCATACCATGTTTCCTACGCACTTCTACAGCAAAAACCTTACAGCAATGTATTGCTAAATCATAAACAACAGATGCTCATATTATAGAACTCTGCATATACTATAATCACCGGAGTTATCAAAAGAACATTAATCACATCGTAATCATGCAGTTTCTGCATTTGTCTCCTCTGATTCCTGGATTTCTCTGTTTCAACAGAAATACAGGATGTCAATATTTACCCGAGAAGAAGACCACATCAGTAAATCTAATTATCCATTTTGTTACCATTATTTTATGTCAACTTCTTGTGCTGACAAGGGAGGCTGTACCTTTTATAACATGCAGGAGGCAAGTTTGAAAGAAGAAGTGTATCAGAGATGCTTCCAAACTTCAGTGCTATGTCGTGAGTTGATCACGATTAAGGCTTATTTTTTATGTATTCCGGATTCATATTTGATTCTGCAATTTTTAATGTTATGTATATGTACATATACATGTAGGGGTGCTCAGCTAAATGAAGCATTGCTAATTCAAATGGAAGCACAAAGAAGATTGACCGATCAACTGGAGGTAAATAAGTCTATTATTTAGTAAATTTGATCATTGGTTTTTCATGGGAAGCATAAGAAACAGTAAATTTGGAACTTAGCATGTTTCTTTCATTTTTTTCTTTCTGCAGGTTCAAAAAAGCTTGAAGATGAAAATTGAAGCACAAGGAAGATTTCTAGACAAAATTATGGAGGAATACAAGAACCGTGCCCCTGGGACTAAGCCCATCAAGCCCTATTCTCCAGTGTTATCACTGCCTTCTCTCAGTGAAGAATCTGATCAGTCAAATGAGAAGGAATTTGAATCAGATTCTGAAGAAGTGGACACAAGTGAAATAATGTCCAAAGACGAATTTCAGGCTCAAAAGAGGATCAAAATCCAGGATAATGTTCTGCCACAGATGCACAAACTTTCATCATTCAATCCTGATTCACAAAACCTAAGTATGTTTTCTCTTGATGGAATGAATAATAATCTTTATGCAGAACAAGAAATCAGCTTCCCCTGGAGCGTTGGTGCCTTCCAGTCACCCCTGCTGCCGGCCATTTACAATCCCTTGAAATAGTTAAAATAGAACAAAGTTTCTTGCAGTAAAATAAATGAAGTTACAGAATTGTGGCATTTCCATGGCTTGAAATTAATGGTCACTTTGTATTACTCTAAATAATGACCATAATATGTTTTAACAGACTGTAAAGAGAGATGTTTAAATAAGCATATTATCATATGGGGTTTGTACTTGACGATGGAGGTGCTTTATTATTTTGTAGTAAAAATGTTCAATAATGCCGATGATATATATTCCTACTTTTAAGTGGAGTCATTTAATTAAGTGTAACGTGTGTACTCTTTATCAAACGCTAATGTCAGTTAGTGTTTTGACAACTTGTTAGTGTAATTTCAGAAATCCCATTTAAATTATGTGGGAGTATTAAAAAAATTTATGATAATTTCAATGTGATACAAACACTTGGCACATTTATATCAAAGTGTAAATATGTTTTAATTTTTCTCTCAAATATTCTTTATCTTCATCCTTCATTTGGACCAATTTTTTCACTATGGCCTTGTTTGTTAGGTCTGATTATAGCGTGATAGATGTGTAATTATGTGTAATTTATTGTTTGATTGAAAAAACAGAGTTTATGAAAATGCTTCGCTCTTGTATGTATTGAATACCTAAATCACACCTTCTTTATTTAAGAAAAACGTATAACTTGTTTTAAGTTATACATGGATTAAATTAATAAATATGTATATAGTTTCAAATAGAATCTATAGTACCCAAACGTTACATTTCGAATCAATTGAAATCTAGATTTTACAACTAAATATAGTTACTAGTTACTATTTTGACAAAATATAGACATTATTTTACCACACATGTAAAGTCTAGGCTCTATGTTTTCAATGCCTAAATGTTTATATTAATAAGCCAACAATAAAGTGTAAAAATTAAAAAGTGAAAGGGCATTTTAATGATTTATTTGCAAACAAGAACTAAAACTATCAGGGAACATCTTGATTGGGACACTATGTAAAGCATTTTACCTAAGCTATCAAGTATTGGCATTCCGTGCAAATTAGCATATACACTATATATTATATGTAAAAGCGAGAACTCTATAACATTTGTTTTCATTGTAAACTATATTCATGTCCTTATTTAAAAACTATTGTTTAATAACAAAAAAGGATTAGTTAGGGAATATGGAATCCATTTAATAGAAGAAAACAAATTCCCAAATAAAACAAAAGTGCAAAAGAAAATAATAAGGTTTAATTGTAAAATTAATCCTCTAATTAATAGAGTTTGGCAAAAATAATTCTTTTATTTATTGAAACGGCAATTTAGGATACTAATTTTAAAAATTTCGCGCATTAAAAAAAAAATTGATCGAAAATTAGTACGTGACTCTCCGAAATTGGGCATTTTCAATTTGGCTGTTGATTTCGCTTATATGGAGGGAGAGAAGTACACATAGTGTTGACTGGGATACTAACTTAGAGAAAAATAATTCCACGTGGACGAGTGACATGACTTTAGTTGTACAGGTGGCCAAGTTTGAAGAAAAAATTTAATAAAACAAATTAACTTTCTTTTATAATAAATGTAGTTTATTAAAAAAATTAATTTTCTTTTCTTTTTCATCTTTTTCTTTTATTGTTTTCCTTTTCCCTTCTTCTTCCTCAATATCAAAACTACTACCACCACCTCACCCACCGTCGCGCGCCTTCCTCCCACTCCACCGCCTCTGCACATCCCCCAACACCCCAAGCACATTCAGTACAACCACCACCCCAAAGAAAATCCTCAAACCAGCACCCCCCTCCCCCACCCCAAGCAAATCTCCATGGTAATAAAGCGGTGGTGTTGGGTTTCTATTTGGTGGCAAATCCCCAAACCAGCACCACCTCCAAGCAAATCCAGAAATCATCACCCCCCTCCCCAAACGAGAGAGCTCAAAAAAAAGAAGCTAGATTCGGTGCCTGAATTCTTCCAAGAAATAGGGCGGAAGAGAGAAGAAATTGTCGAGCTTCTGGTCTTTTCTTCCCCTCTACAATTTTGTTTCAAGTTGCTAAAGTGGTTGCTTCACAATCAGCATGCACACACGCCAAGACATCTATGTAGTCCCTGGAGATGGTGAAAGAATCATAAACCTTTCCATCCCTGCTCTTCTTGTATTCGATTTGGTGTTTGGGATTGTAATTGAATGCAGCTTCGGTATTGGAGTCGGGTATGGGCAGGATTTGGCGTAGGATTTAGAATCTCTTAGATGAGATCTGTTGTGGTGGTGGTGGCTGTTGAGAAAAGGAAAATAAAAATAAAAATAAAAGAAAATTTATCATTTTTATTTTTTATTTTTTATCTTTAATTATATTTTTGAAATAGCTAATTATTTAAGTTTTTTTCCTAATTGACAATTAATTAGTTGATTAATTAAAAAATTAATTATGAGTTGATTAATACTAATTAATAGAAAAGATGGAAAATTGAATTATATTAATTAATAGAAAAAAATGGAATAAGATGAGAAATACTAATTTTATATTTTAAATTATAACTTTTGAAATTTTTTTCAATTTCTTATATTCTAAAATAGTTAAAATTATTTTTTATCATAATTTTTCAAATTTTTATTTAATTATATTTCTAAAATAATTAATGTTGAATTTTTCCTCCTAGTTAATTAACTAAAATTAATTTTATAATTCAATTATATTAATTAAGGTTACGATTAAGTGTTGAAAAACTTAAGTTTCTCTTTCCACGTCATTTAATTCAATTAAAAAATTCTCCAATTAAATTAAATGCTCACGTCACATATTAATTTCGATCAAAATTATAATTTTTAATTAAATTTGTCTTTAATGTATTAATTTTTTAAAATTAATGTCCTAAATTACCACTTAAATAAATAAAAGGATTAGTTTTACCAAACCCCTTAATTAGACGAGCAATTTTACAATTAAACCAAAATAATAATACATCAACGCAATGTAAGTTGTTATTGAAGAAAGTTGATATACTCAGTTTTTTTTTTTTTTTTTAAATCAAACACAAATATATTTATTCCCCCTCTTTAAAGATGGTTCAATGCGGTTATATCCTATATTTGTTGGTCTGAACGTTTAATTAATAACAATAATTAATATCCTATAATTACTTATCGAACATCTTAATGAAGTGTAGCATAACCGATTTCAGAACATGAATTGATATTTTTCAAACTCATTTAGTTTTTATTGAACAATAATAGTGTATGCCATACTATGTTTCTTAAGTTCACTAAGATTTCGACGTCCATAATCAATCGATAAATACTATTTAATTTTTTTTAAATTGTTATGTCTTCACCTACTAGTTTTCATCCATAGGGTCATCAACAACTAAGATATCAATTAATTAGGTGATTAGCCTGATTAATTGTTACGGCATCATCGCAACCTAGAAAGCTACATATTATTTACTCCATCCATTCTCAAATTAATGACTTTCTTATTATGATTAATTAGTCAATTTAACTATTTTTTAGTCTAATAATTAGTAATTAAATCAATTTATAAATAAATAAGATTTTAAAGTTCAAAAAATTAATATAACTAGTTAGTCAAATAATTAAATAATTTAATTATGCACTATAATAAATTTAATTGTTTAAATTCATTTTGCCCTTCAAGAAATAATTAGGTAAATTCAATACATAACAAATTGGGTATATAAATAATTAATAAATATTTAAAATATTTAAAAATTAAATATACACTGAATATAGCATTTATAAAAAGTACGAAACAAATGACATAAAAATTAATTTTCACCAAGTTTAATAAAAACGTAATCACTTTGTAATAAAGTCTATGTATTAACTTCCATTGCTTTCATTATGGTTCGACAACATAGGTTGAAATTATTGGTGGACATCACTGTATTTTGATCACAAAATGATGATTATTTTATGGAATGATCAAATTTGATTGGATGTATACGCCGCATTTGAGACATGAAGTGGGAAGTCTTAGGAACAATTGTCAATTAATTGTATATAAATATACACATATATACACACATAAGAACAATTAGATTGGACTAGCTATTAGTTCAATTCGAAACAATATATGTGGGCATGAAATGTAAGCAAAAGAAAATTTTTAAAATCGATAACATAGGAATTTATGTATGCTTCAATAGGAATTTATTAATTAATTAATTAAAATACTCGATCTTTCAACGAGCAATTATAACCTAATTGCCATATACTTTGAAATTAAAGATTACAATTATTCATGACTTGCAATATAATTTACAAGAACGTTTTTTCCTAACAAATGTGACTTTAGATCAAAGTGTTGCTTGTTTTACGAAATAACATGTTGATTACAAAAGAATATTTCAGACTTTATATAAATACCAAAAAAATTCACAAAACTAATTGAACTCATTCAAAACCTTTCCTACACTTTTTTGTTAAAGTCTGTTTTCGACAATTTCATCAGTTGAAATGGTTGTTCCAAGGTATAGGTGGTTTTATCCTATCTTAAAAAATAATTTATAATATAATTCGATAATAAACTAATATTAACAGCCCAATCATTACATTTATACTTTAAACTTACTAACTACAAAAAACAATTACATTATTAATAGTACCTATACTAGTGGAAAGTTCGTGATACATCAACCTTACCACTTTACAAAGCCTCAACAGATATTAATTATAACGGTAGGATTTTTTATTTCCAATTTACTAAAATCGCCAATAGTAGATTGGTAGCAACCGCAACATATATTTATTTCAAACACAAAAATCATTCAACACCAAAGGAACAATACAATTAAAGTCCTGAACAACACAAAGACATCATTCATATATACTAATTATTATCTAAAACAAGCGACATTAAAATGCGCGGAACCATATTAACAGTAGATATATATATATATATATATATATATATCTCATTGTTGGGATTTGATGAGTGATTCAACTTGGGACTTGCCACAAGGGCCCCTGGTCCTGATGTATAGCCTGTATTCATCAAAAGTCATGGCCGGATACAAGGGTGGCTGCTCCTCCGTCACAAGCTGCTCAGCCGGCTTGATAAGTTTGTCACCCTTTGGATTATAGAAGAAAGCCAGCGACACTCTCTCTTTCACTGAATTCACTATCACTCTGTGCTCCACACTTCTGTATTTTGCATTGCTCACCACCTATAATCATATATCCTGTTAGAATATATATAATACTGTTTGAATCTTCTGTTATAATTTTATGCAAGCTACATACATAAAATATTTTTTTAAATATATACATTTGAACTTAATTATATAATCGATTTTTGCATGTAAGATACTTAATATAAGATGCAATATAAAATTGTAATAGAAAAGTCAAACTGGACACCAAAACGTAAGATGAAAGATTCAACGAGAGAACCTGAAGTTGATCGCCTAGGTTCACGATGAAAGCATTAGGAATGGGGTTAACGGTGACCCAATGATGGGCATGGCGGACTTGGAGACCTGAAACATTTTCATCAGGGAAGAGAAGGGTGAAGCCACCAGGGTCTGAATGGGGTGAGAGGCCGAGTGTGAGGTCTGGTTGAGGGCATTTTGGGTAATAGTTAACCCTCATGCAAGCACTGACCATGTCCTCTCCTCCAAATGCTTCTTGAAGATACTCCTCTCCCAGCCCAAGATTGGTTGAGAAAATCTTCATCAGTTTTCCACCAAGTTTAACCACTTCTTTACTGTACTCTGCTACCAATTCCCTTCAACCATTTATTGATTAAAGATTTAGATATTAGCAACATGTTGAAAAACTTGATAGCAATTGGTCGTTCCATATTTACTTTGTATTTTAATTTATTTATTTTCAAGAAAATTCACAATTAAATGGTAGTCTTGCAAGTGAAAATGTAAGCAAGACATTCTCAAATGTAAGTGCAGTATTGTTTGTTAAAACTCATACGTATGGTAGATGTATATATGAATAATTAAAAAATATTTTTTATTTTTCTTATTAATACTCTTGTTTTTGAAGCAAAATGTTTAATATATGAATTATACTTATTGCGTGTAATACTTTATGAATAATACTGAATTTTAATAAATATTTATAATGTTCAATTGAAATAAAAACTACGTAAAATTATTTATAAGTATTAATCGAATATCAAATAAATCCTAATAATTTAAAATTATACTAATTATTATTAAAAAGCTATCTTAAGTTATGTCATAATTTAAAATCAAATAACATAAAAATACATATAAATTAATTTTTATATAATTTAAAAATAAGTACAAGCACAACACATATAAAAATATTACCAAAATTAGCTGTAGTTTTGCTTCAAAATAATTTTTTTTATTTATATTTTACTCGTACATCTAAAAATTTACATATTATTCATTTTCGAATTTTTTAGTTGATTTTTTTTTATCATAACATCTAATAAAAATCATAATATAAAAATTAAATATCAAAATTTTCTCATCTCATATTTAACTAATTAGGTGCACATATATTTTTCACAATCAATCTACATTCTCTGTTCTAAATCACTTATACTGATGGTGAATATATTATATAATAAAAGTAAATCACTCCATTATAAATAATTTAAGTCTAAGTTGAAAATCAAATTTCAGATCCGAATTCCAACACGTGCTCAAATTAAATTTACCGAAAAATAATTTTTTTATATTACCTGCATGAGACTGGTAAACTAGGCCACTTGTTCATGTCCCTCATCCCCAGGGGAAGGTAATGAAGGAAAAAATAGTCATTCCAATCCAGCGATATTCCCTTCTCCACCCCGAGCCGGCTGCCGTAGCCCTCATACGTGCTCGGCGAATTAGCGTATTTCTGCTTTTCCTCCTGCGACAGCGCAAAGAACTCGCGCCACGCGTCGCGTGTGCGCGCCATCAACTCGTGGCTGACGCCGTGGTTCACCACCTGCAAGAACCCCCACTCGCGGCACGCATCCCTGATGAGCCCGGCGGTCTTTTGCCGGAGCGACAAGTCATCCGAGTACAGGTCCCGCATGTCGATGACAGGAATGTTAACTGCACTCGCGACTGACTCGAAAGAACCCGGCCTGTCCGAGGGTTTCTTCACGTAGCGTTCCGGAATGCGGGTTATCCCGCTCTCCGACAAATGTTGAACCCGGACAACTGGTTCGGGCCAGCTCTGCAGGCAGTTCATTATTTTTCACTGAAGACTACAGGTAGACAGACAGACTGATATATATATAGAGAAAGATATGTGTATGTATATATAGAGAGAGAGGAAGGTGGGGGGGGGGGGGGGGGGGTCTAGTGGTTAAGGGAATATAGTGTGCGTGATTAATGTGAACGTAAAAGTGCCAAAAGAAGCATAGTACTGAACGTGAATTTCATGGATGTTTTTGTAGTATGTGAATTTAGATTGTGACAAGTTGAGAAAAAGGATTGGTATAATGCAAGTTCGGTGTGAATATATATAAACGTGTATACATACATATATATGTGAATATCTTCGCAGGTTTTTGTTGGGTACGAAGAAGAAGAGGTACTGTGTGTTGTGTGTGAAAAACAGAGAGTGGTAGGTAAGGGATGAGGGATGAGTGGGATGGTGAGAAGAGATATATAGATGGATACAGAAACATGGAGCGTTAGAGCTAATTTCCGGCCCCGTGAAGAAGTTGTGCATGTGCCAGGGATTTTAGGGAAAGTTCGAGGATGGACCGTGTGCATTTGCTCATCCTGTCCATCCAAGATTATATTGATTAGGAGGAGTGTGGTAAAAATCACTTATAATCCTATATGTAATCCAGAAACAATACAGTGTAATAGAGGCAATACACTAAGATTTACCACACAAGGTTTAAATTTCGGGCAAATTAAGAACCAATAATATTTGCTGGCTCTTATATAGTCAATCAAACCAGATTTTACTGTTGCCATAATCTGGATTTCAAGTCAGTCTGATTCTATGCCAAAAGTGGTGATTTATAATCTAAGCAAAGTATTTTGGTAATTAAGATTCCTAAAATTTGGTTATGGAGGATGGTGAAATGCAATCTTCTTCCCTTCGTTAAATTTAAGGTTTATCTGTTTATGTGTACTTTTTCTTTTTGGTTAACAAGAAGAATATATATACCTTTTCTTTTATTACAAGAATGAAGGTTAAAATTTAAAATTTTAAGATTAAATTGCTAAAATAGAAAGCCATGCTACTATTTTGGGAATGTACGAATAAATTTAGTTTAGGGTGACTCATGCCCATTGAACCACTTCTCTAACCCCATCTCATTGTGGCGGAAAAGCAATCTACATCTCCAGGTTTATAACCTACTTTTTTCTATTTGGTTGGGAAAGAACTGCGAAAGTCCATCCGAAAATCAAATGAAGTGTGCTTCATGCGGAACATGCATGAAGAAAACAAGTGTGGAGGAGAAGCAGCCGACTTCATTCTCTCCGTTTCCTGGGCCCACAGCAATGCACATATAAAAAAATTTTGGCTTCTTGCTACGCTATTTAATTTATCCATTTTATTTAGTAATAATTTATTTAGTAAAAATATATCCATCCATCTGACCTACCAGATTAAGAACTTCATTCAACGTTTGATTTAAAGAACTGTGCTTAGTCCCTTTCTCATAAAAGGGCTCAACCACTTCCATAACTTGTGAATCCGACTTCTCCGTATTTACTTTGTATTCTTTTTTATTAGTTGATCTTTGTTATTTAGTTACTTAATTCCAGGAAAAAAGTGAGAAAATTTGGTTTGCCAACAAATGGAGAATATCAATTCCTATTCCATAACCACATGCCCCTTTTTTTTTTTTTTTTAATCATCACTCAATCAGCTGTGGTGACCTAGGAATTATTGATAATTATCGTACATTTCATGCTAAGGTCTCTATGTATATTCACCCCACATCAATATGTACTTGATGTCTTCAAAGTGGATATAGATGTAATTGATGCACAACTCTTTGTCTGGAACACGAGTTTTTAATTTTATTTGAATTACAACTCAAATTTGAAAGGAGTTAGTTGAAAGTGATGTGAGATTGTGTTTCCATTAGAAAATTTGGAAGTTAATAATTTTAATTTTATATTAATAAATTTATTGGTTTTGTTCGTGTAATTTTAAGTTATAATAGATTTTTAAATTTTTTAATATTCATTTTGAACTATTTTTAAATTTACATGACACTAGAGTCATTTGAAATCATATTTCGGAATTCGTCCTTAAAGTCAAATTTTATTAGCACGGATTTTGGTAATACGATTCGAGAATAAAATCACGTGCCAATTAAAGAACCTTTATATTGTTTTTACAACGGTCAACTCTCATTTTATGTTTTGGTTTATGATTTCAAAGAGGAAAAGGGAAAACACCTACTACATTTCTCTTCTGAAAAAATTAAACATAAATCTAACTTTTTCGATAAATACACTCACAATTTTATTCCTATATTAACATTTCCTTCGGGTGTATCTTCTTTCAAAAGTATTTTCTCGCTAAAATTCAATATCCGTACGTATTCTTGAACTATGATCACATTCATATTTATCTTAACTATTTTCAATGTTGCTATTAAAACCGGAACCCCACCACCTAAAAACGCATGAGCTGGCTGCATCTCTTCTAAGGGTCTCAGTCTCGTCAAAATAATACTACGTAGGACAATTGTATCAATTAATTGGATAAGATATATATCTATCTATTTGCCAGGGATCGGCTCAGAGAAAAGGAGTGACATATGTATTATCTATTTGCTTAATTACGAGTAACAAAGAACTGAAGACACATTTATTTCTTTTAATTTCGTGTTTTCAGAATTAAATTAACTTAATTAATCTTCGTCAAAGGTTTTTAATAATGTATTATTAGTTTAGAGTTTTAATTATTCATATGGATCATTACATATGATGGATAAATTAATTAAGAAAACTACATTTGTTTTGCCTTATTTCACGGCCTTTTTACTTAATAAAAGTGAAAAAGAAACAAAAGCAAACTAATGCGATTCAACCATCCTCTTTTAAAAAAATTTCCTTCCTCATTGATTGGCGGTCTTAGACATGATTTAGTGATGTTTGTTTGTTTGTTTGTTTCATAGTATTATTTGACAAGTATGTTTACTTTGGTTATATATTTTTCGCAATCAATGATGAGATTTAATTATGAAATTTTAAAGTACATTGACGATAACATGCTATTATGACTTCCAAGAATTCTTAACCATAGATTCATTTGGCACCTTAAGTCAACTCATCACATTCATCTTAGAGATGCATATCTAAAGCTCCAATTGAATTAAATATTATATATATATATATATATTTTACAAAGATAATTTTATTAAAAATTATATTAATAAAAATATATTTTCTTTATCTTATATCATGCATATTTTATTTTTACAAATTAGATAAAGTTTTTAAATCAAATTTAGATAAGGAGTATGATCGCGCATGTAATAGCGATCATGGAACATAAATCTAAGGTTTTTGTTTTAAATAAATTTCGAGTTGAAAGCTTTTTGAGATGAGATATCAATTAGTTCAACAAGACTCGCACATATGATGTATGCTCGTGAGACGAGAATGTCGCATTCTATTGACAATAGCGTACAGACGCAAGTGTAAATATGTGGGTGCTTATTAAGGAACAAGTACACTGAATATAACCTGCAAAAAATTCTTAGTTGGAGACTTTGTCTGTCGAAATAATAATTTCTGTATTGCGATAGTACATGACTAGTCCTTGAACTTAATACACGATGGTAGTCTTGTGTGCATTGTGCAATACTTTGATATATCTTTTAATTGCTTGACAATCACAAAAGGAGTATGTTGGGTATTGCACTGGTGTGCATGAAGGTTTGTCAGTAGCCAATATAAAATTCAATACTTGTCTTTTTAAACAAGAGAATCTCTTGTGTTTTCATAAGTTAATGATTCAAAAACCTTAGGCAAGACATGATGAATCATGATTCGTCAGAAATTATTGGAACTTGAAATGAGATCACAATTATTGAATCATTTAGGTTTCAACTTATAATCTATACCCTACATTCAATCAGGAGATTAGTTGTCGAAAGGACCACACGTATATGGTACTCGCAACTGAAATATATTTACTCGTTATTTCATCTAAAACTAGTTTGTCATGATTGTTTGTTAGATATTTTCATGGATAGTAAGTTTCTTGGAATTAAGGAATTACTTCCAAAATTAATTAATTAATTGAAATAATTGTTATTTATAAGTTGCAAACTCACTAATAGTTTAGTTATGAACCTAAAAGGGTCACATATTTTTATGAAAAGTAATATATTTAATTTTAGGATTTATCAAATGGTTGGAATTAATTAATTAATATTGATTAATTAATTAATTAAAGAATTGATTTAATTTAATGATTAAATTAGATTATTCAATTAAATAATTGGATTATTTAATTGGATATAATTTGATTAGGAAGCCTAAACGAAGTAAATCAAATTAATCAATTGAATTGATTAATTTGGGATTAATCAATTAGATTGATTTGTAAATTTTTAAGTCCAAGCCCAAAAATTAATGTGGATAACTTAAAAAATTTACTAAAATATGAAGAGAATAAATTAAATAAATTATATTTATTTACTTAACATATTTATAAATAAATAAATGTAGTGATCATTTTTTATTGGATAAAAATCAGCTATTAGGATTTATTAAATATAAAAATATATTTATAATATATATATTTGATATATATCTATCTTGATAATTATTTGAAAAGTTCAAATTAATATTAAAAATATATGTAAATAATTTTGATGGTCAATGTAGTGTAAAAAAAGTCCACATACACCACATACATATGAGAGAAAAATAGAATAGGTGTTGGAAGATGTGGAATCTTTTTAAAATAAAACTTTGATATAATTCAAAATTGACAAACTTTTCAAAAGTTGGAGTAATAGCAAAATTTCAGCCCCTATAAATAAGGATAATAAGCAAAAAATATTTTGTTAAGTCTTCTATTTTTCTCTCTAAGAAAAGAAAAAAAAAATGTTTTTTTGAAATCTTAATTTTATTGTTGTTTAAAAGAAAACTAGTTTCATGATATTTTTTTTATATTCAAGTTTCAACAACTTAAAAAATTAATTTTATTATTTTTAAAAGTTTATTTTTGATCCATCAATCGAATCAAAAAATAAGATTTATTCCAAATTTAAATTAATAAATAATTAAAATGATACTATATAAACATTTGGATTCCTAAAAGTTCTGAAAGTTATTTTATTTATATAAATACGATCGTTTGAACTGTTTTTGAATCGATGGATTATATATATTTATATTTAATAAAAAAAATTAATTTTTATTACATATATCCTAGGATTATAACTACCCAACAATCCTTAGATTCAGAAAGTTCCCAAGAATTAAGAGTGAAAAAGGATGATGACGATTCGAATTTAAAATTAAAAAAAGATCTCTAATTCATTAAATATTACTCCTAATAAATTTAAATTAATTATGTGTGTTACTGGATGTCACCAGTGAGCACACGACACTAGGATATTGCAGGTTTAAACTGCTAAACAGAATACTTGGCCATGCCAAACGTTCCAAAACCCACACAAACACGTGTCATTGTTACCTGGACAGTTCAGGTGATTAGCCTTCCTGAAGACATTATATTTAATATTTGTAATAAGAAAATATATTTTCTTAAAAGAATATTTACCGAAAATTTTACTCCAAATTTGTTTGGATTTTTTCATATCCAGTCTAACTATTAGTAAATTATATGCATATTTGACATGTGAAGATTGGTAAGATTTAGCCCAATTAAATCTAGAGTATAAATTTTCCAACATAACATTTTGGGAATGTTACCGGTCAAATAATAGAATCCCTAAAATATTTGTAGCTAGCTTATGGTTTTATTGTTAAAATGTCAAATTAAAATTCCAATACAGTCTAGAAAAAAATTATACTATAAATTAATTCATCCTTTGTCGCACACAGAAAAATCTGAAGAAAAGAGAGAATGCACGGATGTTGAAAGTTGAACAAGAATTAGGTTCAGTTGGTGAGTAGCACATTCATTCTATAACTTTGGCATAAATTACTGTTTGTTTGAGCACCCACTGTCTGTAACACTGATGAGTAAGGATTTGTTCTTACCTTTTCAATTACTTTAATTCCTTTATGTCACGGTTGGATTATAGCGTAGAGTGAGTCACTTGGAGTAGCCTTTTAGTGCTAACTAGTCAATGATAATATAAAATTATTACAAAATGTTAGTACTTAATTTTTATAATTGTATAGTCAAATTAAGAGAGTTCATTAAAATTTTAAAAATAAAATGAGTCTCCTCACTTAAACAAAGTTGCTCACAATATCTCATTTTTAAGTTTTACAAGTATTTCAGAACATTTTATAAATTTTTAAATATCTTATAAATTCTAAAATAATTTTCTAGTTTATTAAAAGCGATGGAATGTTTCTATTGGAAGGTAAAAATCAAAGATTCATATCAACACGTTACAAATGTGAGTTGCACCACTGTCTTTATAGCCTTCTTTAAAAGATGGGACAGATAACTGTTACTGATGCTATTGATTTTTATGAGACAATAATTTCGATATATATATATGTATATCAAAATTATTGTCCCATAAAAATCAGTAGAACCAATAATAGATAGCTGTCCCATTTTTTAAAGAAGAAGCTGTCCTATCTTTAAAAGGAGACTATAAAAACATGCTCTTTTCAATCAATCAAATCTCACGTCTCCTAAAGATATTTTTAGGAATATGAGATTGTGTGGCTCGCCGTGGAATACGTTGGTTTACTGCAGCCCACAAAATATCCAAATGATAGGTTATTAGCTCAAATGTGTTGTTATGGAAGATAATCAATAATTTATATATGGTCTGCATGATTTAGATAGTGTAAGTTGTCAAAATTTCAATGTCCAATATTTAAGAAGTCGTGTTCATGTAAACCAAATGTTCATACATTCGTGTCCATGTAAACCAAATGTTCAAAGTTGGTTCACTTCATTAGTCCTTTAAACGTTTTCAAACATTAGATAAACGACTTTGAGGTATTAGGATAAATGATTTTGAAATTAGATGCGCATGGCTCATACTTTTTTATTCCATTTTTTCAAAGTACAAACATCAAAGAGGAGAATCTTACAATGTATACATATAAGGGTTCATGATTTTGAAGTTTTAAGAAGATTGGTAGAGAAATCTTACCAAATGTAGAGATACAATGGTTTATCATTTTGAAGTTTTAAGAAGATTGGTAGAAAAATCTTGGGTATATAGAGATATAATGGTTCATCATTTTGAAGTTTTAAGGAGATTGGTACAATCATTTTATATGAAAGAGAAAATTAAAGATTTAAACTTTGTTTCATACCATCAATTTAAATGGAAGAGAGAAATTACAGATTTAAAGGTTGTTAACAAGAGACCAACGTTAGGAAAATTAAATACAGAAACCAAAGTTATTAATTTATAGTTGACTGAATTTTTTTTTAATTTTAAAATCAAAAGCTTAATAGTTTACAATACTATTCTATGCCAGTCGGTAGGGAAAATAGACTATTTCATAGGGATGAAGAAAACGAAACAGTTCAAGAATTCCAAATTAGAGGGAATATCTGTCTCTTTCAATAAGTTTTGAAGCTAAAGCAAAATGTCTAACAAAAAGAAAGAAAATCATCTGCACAAGCTTGAATATGGAAGTTCTTTGAACAAATATTTACTTCAGCGCCAAATATCTCATTTCATTGTCAACAAGAAACAAAACATCTTAGAGTTGATAGAGATGAGAGAATAGGATCAAACACGCATACTGGTTGGGGGTGGACGGGGTTGGGCTTGGCTGGGCTGAAAGGCTTTGTGTTTTACTAAATCAACGCGCTGAAGAGGCTAATCAGATGTACTTGACTCATCCATAATCCTCATAGTCCCCCAATCAATTGGAACCCCCAAGTAAAACAAGGCAGGCCGCAAATAATGATATGGAAGGTAGGCTCAATACACATTGACAAAGACTTGATAACTCATACAGGTGAAAGAAACAGACAAGTGTATATTCACTCACCCAAGTTGATAGAACCATCCTTCATCAACTTTATGCTCAAACTATTGAATCTCCCTCTGGAGTAATGTCGAGAAGCCTTTCTCCAATCCGTCCCAGTTTTCATCATGGCCACGAATTCATCATAACTGATACGTCCATCCTGCATTCAAGATGAAATACAGTAAGAACGGATCTGCATAATACATCAGATCAATGCCAGAGAATTTATTTTCACCTTGTCTGTGTCAACCTCCTGGAAAATATCATTTGCCACATCTCTACAATCATCAACTCCATCTTCCATCAAGGTGTCTCGAAGCTCATCAGGCTCAATGTAACCATTCCCGTCTTTGTCGAAATAGGAGAAAGCCTTGTGGAGATGTTCATCATTGGCCATCCTCTGCAGATGGAGTGAAATGGCAAGGAATTCGCCATAGTCCAAGGTTCCTTTACCATTTGTATCCACCTGTAAGCAAGAAATATATCAACATACCCACTGGAAGGCATGTAAGGCACACTTTAAATGATACAATGAGTCCTCAGCAACAAGGTTGCAACCCTCTAAGGGGGGAAAAAAATGACCTTCCCCCAACATAAACAGTTACCTAATAATAACCAAAAAATAACAATACATAGTAATTATTATTTGTCAATAACTATAAAGTGGTGATGTTGATAAGCTCTGCAGAAATAGTTAGAATAAAAAGTACAAACTTATCAAAGTGAAAAGGTGTAAGCATTTCTATCAGGTTATTAAGTTGCAGACTTACAGCTTCAATGAGCATCTGAACTTCAGACTCAGCCAGTTGTGAATTGAACTTTTGCAATCCAGTCTTTAGTTCTTCGGTTGAAACAATACCATCATTATCAGTGTCTATCTTAGCAAACACCTCTCTGATACCTTCAACTTCTTCATTAGACAAGAAATCAGCAATGACCTAAGCAAAGAGGCACGAGTACAAATTTTTCATCAAAACCTAGAACTGCAGAAAAATTGATACAGGTATAAGCATCAACCTACCCTAAGAGCCTTCCTCTTGAATCTATTCATCAATGAGAACTGCTTCAGTCTTGACTTGACAACATCCCCAAGAGGAACATTCGGAGCCTTCTTTGCATGTTGAAGCCAAGAGTGTTCTGCGAATGCCAAAATATCCAGAGAAAAAAGAAGTTAACGATAAGTATTTGCGCATGTTAAACACCAAAAGTTGTTTCACAGAGACTCCAAAGTAGTAAATATTAAATCAACCACATTACCCAAAAAATGAACACATTTAAATGAAATAGCAATCACAACAAAATGCATACCAATTTTACACACACACAAAAGAAAAAAGATATTCTTCATGTTGGTTCAAAAAATGTTACCGATCAAGTACTAAGCAGTTCATGCATGTTTCAGGTCATAGCATATGTACCTGTTACAATAGCATATATTTAATTCCTAGTTGGATGTCAATCAGACAACAGGACATATATTTTCTCTCACAGTTACAATAGAGCCTTAAATATTATGCGGTTTCAAACCATTATCCCTCCAAAGGATTTATCAAATATGTCAATGTATTCTAGATTTATAGAAGGTAACTACGACATGATCACAAAAAAACAGGGAAACACCCATCTTCAAATTAAGCATGAAGTAGAAGTTTAGAGAAAAGCTATTATCTCAGGAAAAGAGACTTGGTAATCCATTAACCATTAGTGCATTTCAACAAGTCATCACAGCGAAAAAATAAGTGGACATAAATCTAACACACCAAGAACTTGCTTCGCAGTCAGTCGAAGCTTAGGATCTGGCTCCAGCATCTGTCTTACAAGGCTCTTGGCACTCTCCGATATACTTGGCCATGGTTCACGCTCAAAGTCAATTTTCCCACGTATAATTGCCTGGGCAACACCTTGTTCAGATTCTGTGTAAAAAAATTGCTTAAGATATACACCAAGTCATTTATGGATATTTTTATTCTGTAGATATGATGAGACCACACAAGAACCATGAAAAGAAATCAAAGAAAATATAGTATTAATGGGGAAAAGATAATCAAAATTCATTATCAAATGCCAAAATATGTGATCTCCTCTAGAACATTGTGGGAGAGAACTTAGAATTTAAAATTACACAAATTCCATAGAATTGGCAGGTGGAGGAACAGTAACTAAGAGAGAGAGAGAGAGAGAGAGAGAGAGAGAGAGAGAGAGAGAGAGAGAGTACAAGGGAGTCTAACTTACCTGCCCAGAATGGAGGAACTCCACACAACAAGATATAGAGAATCACCCCAGCACTCCATATATCTATTTCTGGCCCGTAGTTTCGCTTGAGCACCTCTGGAGCCATGTAGTAAGGACTTCCCACAATTTCAGAAAACCTCTCACCTAGAATGCAAGGGTTAATGCAATTGCAGTCATATACTATATTAATATCATTAACGAGATAAAATAACATTTTTGGATTACAACCACCAAACATATCTATAATGGCTGGAATCAAAACTTCTGAAGAAAGCATTAGTCTGCACCATGGCATCAAATACCCAAGAACAAAAGGATTTACTAAGTATTTCACAAGATAAAAGAGCCTCAGCAAGTACAAAAGCAATTAAACACACACATATACAAAAGAAAAAAGTTAAATGAGCACATTGATAACTTTTATAATCCTAATATGGGACTCTTAGTATAACCTGCTTCGTACGTACATTTTTTGTCTGCATTCCCATAAATCATAAGCTTCATTTCAAAACATGCTTATACAAGTTCTTTGGAATCAAAACCGACAAGCAGTATCTTACAGAGCATAAGTGCTCCGATTTCAATTTTTTCCTAGTTTTGGATAAAGAACATAAAAGCAAGTTGCTTCTCATCCATGTCAGTGAGTCAGGTCATGCATCCAGGTTCCTTATTCTCGTTGTAAAGCAGAAGAGGGACGTCGGCCACAGATTTCCCCCCTGAAAATCTATAGTTGATACTGAGCATCTAGATTTAGGCATCATACATTAGAAAGTTCCCAGTCCCAAAAAAAACCCTCCACAGACACCTCCTTCCTCCCTGCTGCCAACAATTGTGGTTTCCTCTGTCATAACTTGGGAGTACACAGAAGTTTTAAGTCCAAAGTGTGAGTGACAGCCGACAGAGAGTTCATAGATATGGCTTTCAGCAAGAATGTAGCAACTCTATATTCGTGTTGCTTTGAAATTTTGCAAGTTATGCAGAAATAGATTCAAGTTTTGAAGACGGGCAGGGCAGCTCAAGGATAATTTATTTTTTTATTTTTTTGGGTTGGGGGGGGGTTGGTGGTGGGATTTCCAATAGAACTGATAAGACCAAGACAATAAGATATGGCTGAAATTTGGCTTCCAGTAGAAGCAGAGGCAGTGTGAATGGGGAAATTTAAAGTGGACGTAGTAATGAACATGAGAGAAATGCTAAATTAGATAACAGAAACACTTTCCATTAGGGAAAAGGGAGGGGTTTGTGGGGGTGTCATTACGGAGCTATCTTCATGGTTGCTCTTGATACCAAATTGAATTTTGGGGTGTCCTAACATTCTGATATTAATAAAACATACTATGATGGCCAAAGATAACCACCATGTTATTAGGTGTGTTGTGCACTATAAGTGTGATAACGTAAAAGATACTGATGGAAAAGAACCAAATTATAAGCAATATTAACATGTGCTTTTATCAAGAACATTTGTGAAAGTTTATCCATGACAATGGGAGTCAATGAATTGGGTCATTGGTGGTACCTGTGGCATAGCAATATATTTAAGAAGAGATTTAAAATGAGGTCATCCAAAAGCAGTTCTTCTGCCTCAAACTGAAGCTATTCTTATTGATTGATAATGTAACAGAACTACATGGTCTTGCATCCTAATGTTTCAAGTCAAATTATCCAACTTTGCATTTTAATATCACAAAATAACTTATTAGACCATTATCTCTTAACCATCTTTTTCTTTAGTGCATTAAGTACAATCAAACTATAAACAGAATCTTCTATTTAATATACCGGCCAAATTACAACAAATAAATCACATAGTCAAACACTATACATAGATACTTCCCTATCCAAATCTGCAAACAAGCATACTTTTGTGTTGATACCACGTTATCCATAGATATCAACAGAAATTGATTAAACAAGTAAAGCAATAACTTTCTAATGGTTCCTACCATTTATACATCAACTGATCAAAAATCATCCCGAAGCAACTAAAATTGTTTGCTTACCTGGCTTGAAGAAGATTGACAAGCCGAAATCAATTGCTTTAAGAGGCGAATTCTCCTTCTTATTTGCGAACAAAAAATTCTCCGGCTTCAAATCCCTATGGATCACTCCATGCTTGTGGCAAAGCTGCACGACCTCCACAATTGTCCTCGTCACTGCAGCCGCCGCCCTCTCCGTGTAATGCCCGCGTGCCACGATCCTATCAAACAGCTCCCCGCCCTCGCACAATTCCATCACCAAATGCACTGCACTCTCGTCCTCACACGCCTCCTTCAAGCTCACGATGCTCGAATTCTTCGGCAAGTGCTTCATTATCGCCACCTCCCTCCTCACATCCTCGACATCCACCGCAGTCCGCAGCTTCCGCTTCGATATGGACTTGCAAGCTAGCAGCTCCCTCGTTTCTCGATCAATGCACAAATAAGTGACTCCGAATTCACCACGGCCTAGCTCTCTATCAACCAAATACTTCTCCTCAATGTTTTCCTTCTTAACGTCCGTTAAAACGGTGATTGCTTTCTTAACGTTGCCGGAGGACTTTTCCTTCCGGCCGTGATCGTGGCCGGAGAAGTTGGAAGATTTGACGTCTTCTCTTGCAACAGCCGCCGGAGATCTGCAGCAGTTCCCCATCCAAATCGGGATTTAAGAGCGATACCTTTAATTAAGCAAAAACCCTAGCTCTAAGTGCAGTAGCTAGGCTTTCACATATTTGGAATGTGAAACCCTATACCTATTGAAAGAGTAGAGTATAGCTTAGGGACGATAATGTGAGTGATTTTTCACACAAAGACTGAATTTCTGTGCGTGTGTGAATGGGGAAAGTGGTTTTTTCACTCTGCAATTAGTGGTGGGTACGGTAACGGTTCAGATGCTTTTGTAGAGTGAGAGATCTTTTTGAATTTTTTATTCCGTTAAAATATAATCTATGTATGTATATGTATATATATATGTGTACATGTGTTTACGTGTGTGTATCTCTGTATGTGTCTGTGAAATTTGCTTCAGTTAAGCGAAGGGTCGGAACGGGACGGGAGTTGGAAACAGTGAGTCGGCGAGCGCGAGCCGCTGCATTTTCCGAGTGCTGCCACAGTTCAGTTGTCTCCAGTTGGATTATCTGCGATGCAGCCAATTTTCTAACTAATATCGCCTTTTCACCACGGTTAAGCTCAATTCACAACAATGGGCAACTTGCTTCTATGGTACTGCATTGAGTCCACGAATTCTTGTATAATGCAACAAAACCAACCTTGCAATTGGACAAGCAGGTTCAAAGCACTAGTCTAATGGATGACAAAAAATTAAGTAATAATTGAAAATTAACATTTGTGATATGTATTAAATCATAATAATTTTTACTTTGTCGGTTAAAAATCTATTTTATGTCATAATACCTTTCTTTTTGTCATGATAACGATTTAGTAAGAATTAATATTTTAAATTATTATTATTAATTTAAAATGATATAAAATCACAATTTGTTTACACTAATTTGTTATTACACGCGTCTCACCAATTATTAATAGTGACAACTAAATATAATTTTTATAATTATTAATTTTTATACAAATAATTATTGTAAAAAATAATATTTTTTATCACTTAATATAATAAATAATATATATAATTAGTGACAACTATTGCATTGCACTTAATATACTATTATTGTTATTTTTTATTTTTTTTCTTGTAGTGTCTTGGTCTTCTATCCACTGGCCCCAAGGCAAACTCCACATAATGAATACTCATAATTTTCGAGACCAACAAATCTCAAAATCCACTAAAAATAAGGACATCTTATGACCTACCATTGAGTATCAGCAAAAGGGCAAAATCCAAATTTACCCTAAAAATCTTTTTTCCAAAACTCTATCATGACCTAAGTAATAAGGGGGCACAGTTTCTAATGATAAAAAATGTTAATACTTATAGACCAAGGGGGACTTCTCCCATGTCCTCCTTGTTCTTTATGATAAAACTATATATGTTGATCTACATTCATTTATTTCAAAGTCAAACGAGTAAAAGAAAAAGAAAAGATGCACAAACTTAATAAATTGGTGTAAATGGATATCTAGGTATATAAAAGAATATTCAATGAATAAGGCGTTCAAACTATAACATTATCAGACATTCTCAATTGGTTTTGGACTTGCACCCGACAGCATCACATATATCTGTCCAGTCATAGGGAATCAGTTTAAAAAAAAAACAAAAAGATGCAGCAGGTTAAAAAGGGTATTTATGCTAAAATTATTCAAAATATATCTTATTTTTTATAAAATAAAATATTTATTCATTATCGAACCACGCAGTAAATAATATATCGCATGGGCATATATTATACAGGCTAAAACCTCTGAAAAAAAATATTTTTTTCCAATAATTAAGAAGAAAAGATGCCATTTGTTGTCTCTTTCATTTGCAAGCAATTGATATGTAGGGATCATGCTGTCTCACTAGTTTGTTTTGATTAGTAATTAAACAGACAAGTAATTTTGTTTTATTTGGTTTGTTTAATCTTTTTCTCTCGCATTCCAGTCATGTTTATTTGAATACATTAATTCTATTTATACTTTTAACAATAATTCAGGCTATATTAATGTTGTTGGCAAATTTGTCTTAATTAATTTATTATTGAAACAAATCTGTCATTCAAGTTCAAATGTTACTTTTTTGTAATGCTCACACATAGATTATATGACGAACACTATAAGTATTATTAAGAATTATATATGACTTAATAGTGATGTAATAATAAGTAAATATAAGCTTTTAATTAAATATGATTTTTAAAAAAAAAATATCAAAATATATTCCGTTCTTCTTGATTTGTCAATTATATTTACCTGACAAGATTGCAAAACGTTATGAAATATTTAAAATATTTTGATATGTTTAGATAAAAGATATAAATACCATGATTTAAAGTTAACCTAAAAGATGTACTATTTTAAGAATTATTTAATTATTTTGTTGGTTAAAAAATAAATAAAAACCAGCCAGTGATTCTGGAAATGTCTTGGCATGCAGAGTTGCAAGGCTAAACTCATAATGTGTGTCTGCTTTTGGAAATTGACAAGAAGTCATTCAGGAGATCAGACACAAGAAGTACTTTCTTCTGTGAGTTGGTAAAAGAAATAAACATCACTTATGATCTCTTTACTTACTTGTGGATTTAAGACTCATTAATGTTGATAATTGCAATGGACCAGTAGAGTACCATATTTTCTTATTGCTACTCAATATGTGACAGTAAATTACTGATCAAATTATTCCATTTGTTGTTGGATTAAAATATATTTACTTCATCTCAATGTGACAGTTGTAATGTAACATATTCAGATATATAAATTACTTGTAATAGATCATCATATGCAATATGTAGTTAGTTAGAAAAAAAACCTCCACTCTATTTTTCAGATGAATGACGACTACAGGTAATGGACCTAATAGATCACTATTGTAAAGTGAGTTGAAACCGTGGTAGTAGAAAAGAATCCATCTCGGTACTTTTTTTTTAATCTATCATTTGAGTTTTTTTAAAAAGTACGACTTAGTCAATATTATAAACTCTGAAGTTTGAACATTGACTCGAGATATTTTTTGTGCTTCAATTTATCCTTAAAAAATAGAAATACTTTATGTTTTTGAATAGATAATCATCTTTCGGCTATTCTAATTTGTGTGAATAAGCATCATGCTTATTTAGATGGTCTTAATGTGTTTAATGTATAATATATGGATAAAACTAAGTCCCTATAAAGGAAAAATGACAACTCAAATCTGCAATCTACATGCATAGTTTGCTTAGCACTTTTGACTCTTATTGGTTTAGATAGATTCTTATCTTGACTGCCATGTTGCCCATGTCCAAAGCCCAAAGGGCCCATTGCCGAAATACAGGAAGAATTGCAATTTCCAGCCTATGATTTGCCGTTTGGCCCAAATTGGCGATTTCATAATCACATACCCTCTCAAAAGCAAATTAGAGGTAAAAAATTAACAGAGTGTTCTGAATGCTGAAGTTCGATTGTTCAATAGCTTATTTGCTTGTGTAGTTATAAATTTTTGCTAACTTCACTACACTTTAAGGACTCCATATCTGTTTACGCATGTCATGGCTTATAAACCATGAATGAATTACTTAAAGTCGATATTCAAATAATAAAGTCATCGTCCCTTAATTTTGATTCATGACAACTAGTTGGATCCAATATAGTAATATAGTGACTAAAAATCTGATAATTATTTGAAGTGTGTTCCACTTTTAGCTATTTTTGGATTTAGAACTCTTGATTTTTTTTATGAAATTTTGCAAAGCAAAGTTTTGCTTTATTGAAATATATTTTTCCTTGTTAACCGATCAACAACAGTATTTGAACACTTTATCCTTTTATCTACTGAATTTATTGAGAAACCTTCTTACCCAACTTTCCTTTTTTTTTTGTTTTTTGTTTCTTTTGGGGGTTGGGTGGGGGTAAAACGAGTTTGCTTTGCCGACTATGTCACAGCGTGGTAGAATCGCAATTGAGAGGTTAATAAATCATCCGCCGCCATAATATGAACAAGCAATAAGCGGGTCACAGATCTCAAATTCTCTGCATGCTCGCCACGTGGGTAGAAACGGTGGGCGAGCGCACGTGGGGCATGACGGAATGTCGCGTACTAAAATAGATTTAGACCAAAATTAAAATACTGGGACTGGAAGACAGCCCACAATTCTCTTTTTCCTCTGGAATTTGCAATGTCAACATAATCACAGCCTCCAGGTATACCCACTCTCTAAGAGGCTTTATATTGGTGTACAAAAATACAAGCAAGAATTATTTTCTAAGGCCGTTGAACTTTTTAAAAAAAATGCCCCTAAAAAGGTATATTTTCATATTATAAGCTCCAATATTTTATTCTGATAATTATTATACGGCTCATAAAATTTATTGGATAGGTCAAAAAAATTCTAAATTTATTATTTTATAATTTAAAAATGGTCAAAATGACCAAAAAGAACGAGACCCGTGTCCTTTTAAATGGATCCCAATATGTCCGACATAAAGATTAGGTCTAACCCGATTCATGGATCGTTGATCATTCTTATATCCATATATAAATTTATTAGATCATGATAATTGTCTCAATATGAAAAAATCATACCTACACCTCAATATTTATAAATAGTTCTCATTTGGCTTATTATAAGATAAATAATATTTTTTATTTAACTTTTTAACTTATTTTTAGCAACATAAATACACCAACTTGATTTAAATATTGAAAGATTTTAATTGAGAACGACTTCACCTAACATAATATGTGTTCGTCTTGCAAATCTTTTCGAACTCAAATCATTACTTTAGTTTCAGATCGTTTTAATTTTAATCAAAGAGATTCAACTCAACTTGCTATTAATGTAATACTTATTCTAAAATCATATGGGATGGATGATTTGTTAATTAAATTATGTGATGGGTTTACAAATTCCTAAATCGGGCATTAATATGTCAACATGTACAATGATAATTTTGAGCACCGAGGATGCGCTGGTTCACGGGCAGTTGCATATTCAACAAAAAGTAATTATTGCCCCCACATTAATTAAAAATGCATTTACCTTCAACCGACATACTTTTTCCTGTACTTTCAATAGTAAGAATAATAAGAAATAAATAGATCTTATACGATATTGTATATAACCTGATAAACATTCACTGAGACATAATTGCCACTTTTTCCCTGTCTTTTACGAAGAGATTTATGAAACTTTTTCCCTTTCAACTGCCTGATTAACTGAGCAAGATTTCATATACATGCAATTTCAGCTTTTGATTTTTCTTCTCCTATATATGGTCAGCTAACACGTAAATATGATCACATTACTTGCAATGAGAGACCAAAACTACGTTGTAAAGTGTCGTGAAGCAATACACACATACAATTATTTTTATGTGGTATGAGGGGAACCGATAGTAAACATTATTATTACTTGAACTCATCTATTATAATTAGTTGGTCTAATTATTTATAAAAATTTTCTTTTTTCATATTTTATATGTATATAAAGAATCAATGTGAATACAGGTGAATATACGGATAAAAATCCATTAAAAGAATTTAATGAAATTGTACGAAAAAATCAATCATCATACATGGTGAAGATGCAATATTAATTTCTTTATGCTAGATCCATTCATGTGTTGGACTCGTTTTCATTATTAGTTACTACAATATTCTAAAGGTATATGGCCTAATAATTTTATAATAAAAATCAAAATTAGAGAATCAAAGAACACGGTTTACAAGCTCATGCACTGTTCCATATGTAAAGATATACGCAACTAAATTTAATAGTACGAACCCTTATAAACTCAATTATTCATTAAAAAAAAATATATGTCCATTACATGGATAGTTTAATAGTTGAAAATATTTAACAAGTAGTCAAGTACTGGAAGTCTAGCAGCAATATATTTTTGTTAAAAATAAAATAAAAAAATACACGCATTTCAACTGGGTCGCGACAGAGAATATATAAAAGTTAAAGGACCCACCCAAAAAGTCCAAAACAAACAATCTCTTCCTCGGACCTCTTTCTGTATCTGGTCAGCATGACAACAGCCAAACGCAATATGAACAAATGTGGATGGCCCAAAAGATTAATACGCAAAAAAGACATAAATATTAGTATTATTAAGGAGTAATCAGTTTCCGCGTTGAGGGATGTGAGAGAAAGGGAGAAACTGTGTAGGAAAAGAAAAAGAATGAGAGAGAAAGAGATATATATATATATATATAGAGAGAGAGAGAGAGGGGAAAAAAGTTTTTACTTTCATTCTTCCTTTCATTTTCATGGATATCTGAAGGAGAAACAAAAACGGAGAATACCATACTTTTTCCTTTGGAAAAGAATTCAGGTTTTCACACCACCCTTTGGATACAATAACATCAGAAAAACCTTTTTCCAAGGTTTCCTTTTCGTCTTTTTCCTTCCCATTTCGCCGATCTTTCTGTTTGTTAATCTTTTTCATAACAAACAGTATATATGGATCATGGTCATCAGTCGCAACTCCATCACCAGTATGCTGCAGCTGGTGGTTTGAGTATTGATACGGGTGGTGGGGATAGGTTTCCTCAATGGAGTATTCAAGAAACCCGGGATTTCTTGATGATTCGGGCAGAGCTCGACCCGACTTTCATGGAAACCAAACGTAATAAGCTTCTCTGGGAAGTGATTTCGTCCCGGATGATGAAAGAAAAGGGTTACAACCGAAGCCCTGAGCAGTGCAAGTCCAAGTGGAAAAACCTCGTCACCCGATACAAGGTATAAACACACACATATCTATAGAAACCTAATTAAGTTCAAATAAAAATGAAGCAGTGACAAATTCATTTTTTCTTATACTGATGTTTTTGATATGTGATCATGTTATATAAGCATACAGTGATTTGTAAAACGTATTAATAACGATAATTTCAAGATTCTCATAATTTATCTAACATATAACTAACATGAATCAGATATAACCAGATTTTATGTTCATCGGATGGGGATTATCTTACAACTATCATATCCTTTGACATATTTTCTGACATATACGTGTAGGGATGTGAAACGATGGAGGCAGAAGGGATGAGGCAACAGTTTCCATTTTACATTGAGATGCAAACCATATTTACTGCAAGGATGCAAAGAATGCTGTGGCTGGAGGCGGAAGGCGGTGGAGCCGCCAGCAGTTCGAAGAAGAAGGCGGTGGCGCAATTTTCATCCGACGAGGAAGATGAAAATGATGACAGCGAAGGAGAAAAGGCCGGCAAGAAAAAGAAAAGGAAAATGAAAGGAGCCGCAAATCCTGCAGGCGGAAGCAATGGAAATTCGATTGTTAATGGAGTAAGGGAGATGATGGAGGATTTCATGAAGCAACAAATGGAAATGGAAATGCAATGGCTGAAAGCTTATGAAGAAAGGGAAGAGAAAAGGAGAGTACAAGAGATGGAATGGAGGCAAACAATGGAGGCATTGGAAAATGAGAGGATAATGATGGATAGGAGGTGGAGGGAAATAGAAGAACAAAGGAAAATTAGGGAAGAAACCAGGGCTGAGAAAAGGGAATCCCTTATTACAGATCTCTTGAACAAGCTTAGAAGAGATGGCATGTAATTTGAGGGGCCTTTAGATTTGTTTCTGGCTGGAGAAAGAGAAGACACAATATAGCTTGACATGAGAGGTTTGTTCTTGGAAATCTATGTTGCTTATAAATTAATTATTTCATCTTCTTGCTTGTATTATAATTTTAGTTTCTTTTATTTAGTTTAATTCAAGAAATGAAGTTTCATGAGTCAGATATTTCTTGGAAGAAAAGTAAGAACAGCCTTGAATTCAACAGAACAAAGGTTATGCTGATAAAAACAAATAATTAGTGAAAATGTATTTCTCAAGCAAAAATTAAATAAATAAAATAACTACATGCAAATAATATTTCAGTACTGGTGCTTTATGCATCAAGAGTTGGTGATTTCGATGGCTTATTTACTGCAAAACTAATGCTTCAAAGACCCTTCTCTTCCAACGCGGTAAACACAGATAAAATTGATGAAAATGAAGAAAAAAAAGAGTATTCGCTTTTTGCTTATTATAGTCGCCGGTTGAATGTAGATGTAATCTTTTGAATGCGTACATCAATTCATTTACGCTTGTACGTAAATGTTCTTGTTAAAATGTACTGTACATGTGTAGGTCAGATTTCAAGGATCTCAGCCCTATTTTTGTTGGTAAAAAACCATCATGATACATGCCATATATAATTAGATCATTTATGTTCTCATAATCTTGGAAAAGAGATGGCCAAAATTATGCATAAAGTCAAATGAAAATATTGGAGAGCATATCATATTTTGAACACAGAAATGCATGGAGCAACATCAGCATCGTTAATTAATGAGATGATTATTCTTAAGGTCGGACATTCACATTAGGTCCATTATTACGGTTTCCTCTTACATTTCATTTTTCAATATTTTATTATTTTAGAGTCATTAAAATGTTAAATGTATTAACTCTCTTATAACTTAAACTTTTAGATGAGGTAGTTATTTAGTGTGGTATCAGAATCAAGCCAAATAAGAGTTCAAATCATCACTGCTATGCATCTATAAAAAATATTCCATATGCTAGGCTTAAAATCCGTCTGCACGTTAAGAGACATGATAGAATTATTAAAATGTTAAATACTTTATCTCTATAACAATTTAAGTTTCTGAATGAGGTGGTTATTCAATATATTAAGTAATTAGGACGTATTAAAGATATTAAAATGTTAAATGACTTATCTTTCTATTAGTTTAAATTTTTGGATAATGTGGTTATTTAACATATTAAGCCAACCGAGTGTTGCTTAATTTGAAGTTTTCTTGGTGAAAATAATGATCATTCCCACAAATTAAGCAAGTATTCAATCAAATAAGATATCATGTTATTCTAATTGTTTGTGGTAGGTTAATTGATTTCGTTGGACAAGAGTTTTATTTACATGGTATATTAATAGATCTATATATATCTAATGTATATAGTAAATCGTTAATGCAAGGCAGGATACATGTGAATATGTCAATACAAGTTGTACTTAGAAATTTGACTCATGCATGCATGAACTTTAATTAGTCGTGTCATGTTTTCCACTTTGGTAAATCTTGATTCAATATTGCTCAAGAATGATAATTTCATTCTTCATGAATTTATTAATATTTTAGATGTGCATTTTGTGTTTTTACTTAATGTAATCTTGCTCAAAGAGGCTGATTTTACTGATTTCTATGTTTCAAAGGGATATGACATATCGACATTGTATTTTCCATGTTTTAGTCCAGCTTATTAACGTTTTTGCTCCTAGTTTGGGTAAGGGTTTTTCTCATTTTGAGATATAGGGAGCTTTTTAAGTTTGAAGAATTGAATTTGCGATGTGTAATTTTCCTAGCAAGACTTGCTGCTTCAACTGATTATATTAGTTTCAGTACTTAATCTACAGAGATCAATTTATTAGAATCATATTTCACTCGTTATATTTTTGTATATAATTATTAATCTAGATTAGTTGATTTTTTTTTCCTTGGGCTACCAATAAAAGGCTTATAGCAGGAACATAGAGAGCACACTTGGTGTTCTTTAATCTCATTATTGGGAACTGTTTGGATTAATTGTATTTGAAACAATCACCTCTATGTGGAGTGGATTCAATAATCTAGCATTTTTACTCGACTAGCACATATACATTGAGTTGTGATGACTGATTTATTCGTTGAAAAATATCTCACACTCAAATTGAAAGTTCCACACTGGTAAAAAAACTATTTTCCGAGTCCAAGGAAGCTGCTATTGTCTCCCCTTCCATAAAGAACAACACACTTGGTATTCTTTAATACAAGGCCCAAGTAACGGTATTATTATGATTTCATAATCTGTTGGTAGCAAGTGTGTTGTTATATAGCAAAAATGCCGGAAATAACCTCCCTTTAATGCTCTTGATGTTGAGGCAACCCATAGTACTTCTTTGACAAAAAAAAAAAAATCAGGAAAAGGAGTTAAAAGTCAATTTTACTACTGTTTTCCAAATTATAAGCATTTCTAGCTTAAGTGCCTGAAAAGAAATGAATTATACTACGGTTTTTTTTTTTTTTTTGGTCTTGACGTTCATTTTCATTGATAAAAATGAGTACATCTTAGAGAACACAAATTCCTAGGGCCATACAAGAATTAGTGATTCGAACTGCATACTAAGTTAATTCCAATACTTACAATCAATATTTATTCCACGTCCCATAAAGTAGCACAAGTTCATCAACAAACTGTTTCAACAAGACTTCAAGAATTTCTTGTCCAAACTGTCGGCATATCTCCTCAAAATCTTCAAACTTCAACACCAAACCATGCATCCAATTCTCTTTTACATCTTCTTCTGTCACCCTACAGATTTCTTCCACCATTCTTTTGTAGTAACAACTCTCCTTGTTCTTCATTTTCCTCTCATTTTTCCCTTTAATAATTGCTCTGACCTCGCCATTATCATAATGTGCACCACTTGAAAATGGGCTCTGAGAGTTGGCAATTTGGGATGGTAGATGTCTTGAACCCACTTCTCCAGCTACTTCTGCAAGAGAACATCAAACCCATGAAAACACAGTGACATATTATTCATCATTTAGATGCGTTTAATGAGGCATCCGAATCAAGGATAGAAGCAGAACTTTTATTCAGAAGAGTGAAAAAAAAAATTGAAAAAAAAAGGACATTGACTAATAAAACAATGTAAAGGGCCTTAATATTTCTTGTCATGAATCATATATATGTACCTGGTACAGTGCCTTCAGGGTGTACTTTCTTCAGGCTACATCCAGAATGCACTTTCTGACTCAAAATCTTGTTCTTTTTCTTCTTCACAGACTTTGATCCTATCAATTCTTCCGTAGAATTCACAGACTTGATAATTGGCATTCTTTCCCTCAAGCTTTGTCTTGTCTGGAAATCCTTCTTCTGAGATGTTGCATTTCCAACTCCTGAAGACAACTTAACACAAACTGATCTTCTTTGTTCCACAATCTCTAGCTTTTTACTGGGCTTGTTAGTGATTTTTTTCTCCTGCAAAATTTCACTGTTTTTGCTTCTGGCCCCCTTCTCCTTTTTCCCCTGCTGATAATTCACATTAGGCCTTTTCCTGATGAGCAACTCTTCTTCATCTTCTGCAGTTTCGTTTACTTCCTCTAAGTGTGGAACTAGTACACTAGTATAATCCTCATTTATCCCTTCACGAAATGAAACTGATGTCCTGACTCTCCTGTGCTGGTGATGCCCTTGTTTTATTGGATCAAAGTGTGACAGGAAATCAATGGAATTCACTGACCTGCTTCTGAAGAAAGAACCCAAACTTCTGTCTTTTTGAGCCAAAGGGGTGTTGGGAAATGAGTCCAACCCCATTAGTCTTGCCACTACTCCTGGAGTTGATGCTGCTGCCTGTTTCACATTAGCCTCAGGTTCCAAAGATTTTTCAGGCTTTTGATCACCAATTCCTTTGATATTCGACTCCATGAACTGATCAGAAGGGTGCGTTGGGAGGCTGCCAGAGCACAGCAACCGGCGTAAAATGCCAGAGTAACATTTGCCGGAAGTTGCATCAGCTGAATTTTCCATGGTTCTTTAGTGTTCAGTGTGTAATTTCACACACATTAAAAAGTGAAATTGTAGATAAAAGGGTCAAATTAGAGTCTATCGTGGGCAAGTAGTGTTGTGAAAATTATGAAGTGGGAGGGGGATTGGTTTGAAATTTGAACGGTGCTAAATTTGGATTGAGAGAATGAAATGGAAACAGATGAATTATTTTGGGAGGGTAATTGGCTGAAAATTGATTGGAATGGGGATGCATTATTATTATGAAAGGAAGATGCCAAGTCTTGTGTCTTTTGTATTCGCGTTCACATTTAGAAAATTGTCAGACACACACACATACACACACACATCCATGTTGCCATTTGGAAGTGTCCGTGTGTGCGCACTGTCGTCGAGTCAGTGTTCCCAGTGGAATTTTGCTCGATCCAATGCAAGGGACGAGACAGACGCGTGAAAAGCCTAATGTGATTAACATTATTTCATATGATGTTCGGATTTTATACATGTACAGTAATTTACTGTCGGCTGTTTCATCCCATTACAAAGTTGGATATGAGAAAGTCGATACTTAAAACTAATTTATTGTATGAGAAACGATCAATTTCAACGACCTTAGTTTAATTTTTATCTTAATTAGATTAATGATAATAAATTTACTCTTTAAACAATAATTATACAAGTACTTAATGTTAGTGAATAACTCTTCTAGTGACCCAAAACCATAAAAGAAAATATTGGATCAAAATTTTCCTTTCTATGTACTATGTGTCTGTACAATTGGTGTCAGGAAATGTTGACTGGAATTTATAACTATTCTCGTGGATGTATGCAGCCGGATTTGTTGACTGTTGCCGTGTGTAATGGAAATGAGTCCACACCCAAAGCCCGCATTGCCTTCTGATGTGGGCCGATATGTTAAATGATCTGACCCCACAGGCCCCACCCACCTTCCAAACACATATCATATTTATGTGTGATTCATATGTGCGTGTATTTTCAAAGATTTTATTTACTTGTGTTCTTGTTTTCTTTTTCTTTTTCTTTTTTTTTTATTATTGAAATTTTTTGAATACAATGTTGAAATTTTGAAGATTTTTTATGAACCAGAATGAGTATTTTTTTCTAAACAAAAGCACGATAAGTTATTTCAAAAGATAATAAGAATCCATATTAATTATCATTTCTCGTTTTAGCAAGTAAGAAATTAAATAACTTGATTAAAATAATCAAAAGATTATATCCTTGTTGTACCCCAAATAAAAATTAAACATTGTATATCTTATAAATTTATTGCTTCAACGTGTAGAAAGCAATTTTACATAAAATTCAAATTTGTTCCGACCTATTAAATTTCTTAGAGTATAATAGCATGAATTTACAGAAATTAATTGACTCACTCGCGTATAAACAACAATTAATTAAAAAGTGCTCCTTTTAAAATCAAAATTCAAGTTTAGTTATTAAACAAAATATTGAGGGATCTTTTTGAAATTTCATATCAATGTACAAACATGTAACACTCATGCATTATTAAATGCATGATCATTAATTTTCATTTGACTTCAAGACATTATGTTAACACTTTTGGAACCTGAAATACTTATCAAGTTCCATTTGAGCACCGTGGACCACCCACTAGACCTAGCACTACACCAAGGTTTCTTTTTTCATCTGAATAACAAATGAAGGATATAAATTAGAAAGTGAGTGGATGGATTACCAGTCTAACTAATACATAAAGAGAAAATAATTTTGCAAGTTTAGGATGCCGGCCACTGATGTTTAATGCTTGTTGGTAGTGACCAACCACATAAAATGAGAAAAATCAACTTAATTAATTAGAATTAACTATGCTAAGAAAGTTTTGATCTCGTGAGAAAGTTGAGTGGTGTGGAAAAGTATTCGTTTTCGAAAGTCAATTCTATTATTGAGTGGGTTTTGAATTGTATCATGAATAAATTTTTAGAAATATCGAAATTGTTCCGTCGAAAAATTTTCATCATTTAAATCAGAATTAGAACAGAGATAATACATACAAAAAATAAAAAGTCGTGTAATGTTCAAATCAATTTATATACATCAAAATGAAAGAAATAGAGAATTTATAATTGTTTGTATGAGAGTCGTACTCCGTATAATACGGTGGATGGACCATAAGAATCTTATAAGCTTCTAAGTTTGAACTAATCTTAACGGGCCTCTTGCATAGTTTTGAGTCTTCACTATAATTAAGTTCATCATTGAAATTGTGTTTGGTTCAAGGTGGCCTGGGTATCTGTTTGCTCAAATAATATTTGTTTGTTTATGATTGATTAAAATAAATTATTGTGTAAAAATTATTAATTAATTGTTAATTGGTATGCAGATGTAGTGATATAATTGACTGTGTCACTAAAAAAATAAATAAATAAAATCATCAATTCAAGAAAAAAAGTTCAAAGGGCAATTTTCCATGGGCCTACCATATAATGTGATGCATTAAGATTTATGATCTGCTAATCACACCAATTGCAGATTTGGCTTTTTCTACCAAACTTTCAGCAGTTAAAATGATGAGTATGGTAATTTGCTTACGTAAGAATGAACATGAATACGAATTTTCCAGGAGCATCGCAGCAGAGAGAGCCAGGAGTTTTGCTAAAGAGTATGTAAGACAACAACGACCGAAGTCCAACCGAGGGGATGTAGCTCAGATGGTAGAGCGCTCGCTTAGCATGCGAGAGGTACGGGGATCGATACCCCGCATCTCCACAGAAATTGCCTTTTCTTTTGCTGCGATCTGACCCTCCTTAGTCCCAACAAACGTTTTTCTCCCTTCTGCTCTCTGTTCCTGAAAATACACTGAATAAAAACTCTTCACTTCTTAAAATACTTGAAAACATTTTCAACTTCTGCATGTAATCTTATTAAATTATCAAATAGGAATCTTCATTTTTCTTTTTTTTCTTGTACAAGCCTAACGTTGTTCTTTCAAAAATTGTAATATTTAAATCAATAGATTCTTTAGTACGTGGAATATAGGATTACCCGTGTGGATTATAGGAAAAATTTGTGACAGAGAAGTTGAAAAAAAAAAAAAATGCAAATAGCAAAGAATAACCGGTAAGCGTACAGAGATTATATCGATATGTTTACCAAAAATTTCATGTTTTGTTGGACTAAATTTCAGGTAGACTGCATGCTAGCATGAATTATCATAGATTTTATTGCTATCTTTAGAAAATACTTTTAAATTTATCATTTTTTTTAAGTATTAATAAGGTTTTATTTTTTAAAATAGAAATTTATTTTCCAAATCCATCTTGTTGGGAAAAATAGCCAAAATAAATGGCACGAACGCAGCGAATCAGGAATTTCCTATCTGCCGGATTAAAAATGGGAGCAAACCAAGAATTTAAAAAATAGTGCAAGAGAGTAAAAATGTGACACAAAAGTTTTTACGTGAAAAACTCAAATCGGGAAAAATTACGAAACCGTAGTCCAAACAAAACTTTCACTATATATATAGTAAGCTTACAAATGCTTCCTAAATTAGAGGATATACAAATAATTTTTAAGAAAATATTTTTTGAATTACAAATATTTCAAGTTTCTCAACTTGAAATATTAAAGAAAAATATAAAAACTATTTTGAAAGAGAATAAAAAATTCTTAAAATTTTTTTCCCTATTTTTTCTTTCAAAGTATTCTATTTTTCTCTCACTCAACCTCTTGTTTTCTCTCTTTTTGTTATGTGTTTTAGCTACGAAATAATAGCTCTATTTATAGGCAAAATTTGATGTCAATTTTTAAAATTTGATAAATTCAATGCTTGAATATTTGATAATCATATTATTTGAATATTTTGATAGTCATTCTATTTTCTTTTTTCCTCTTTTTTTCTCTCTATTTTATTGAGAACTGAAGGACGTACAAGTAAAAATAAAACTTGGTGCCAAACTTGTCATCCACCATTTTACTTATTAATAACTCCATTCAATAAAATTACTCCATAATCTTATACCATTTCCCTTTCTCTTCTTCACTTCACCAAAATCTTTCAATCATTATCCGCTTTTTAGAAATCATCGCCATGAATGTTCCTGCGTCCAATACTCAAGGTTTTTTACTCTTTCCCTCTTTCCTTTTCCATGTAAATTTTTTAAGTACTTTGTCATTTCAGTTTTCTATTTATGTTTGTTCATGTGGTGGAGTATCATTTAAGTGGCTTTTTTTTTTTTTTTAAGGTCAAAATCCGGGGTTATGATTTGCGGAAGTTTTTAGTTTTTCTGTTCTCTTTTAATTTGGTTAATTTCGAGTACACAGTGTTTTGATCTATACTGCTTCAAAGCTTGATTTGATACTTTAAATGGATATATTGAATTGGAGAAGAGGAGATTTATTGGTTAAATATGATTGATAAGCTTCTTTCAGCTATCTAATGCTTCGATTTAAATGAATGTAAGGAAGATTATACGAAATAAGCTTAAGAAAATGTAAGAACACATTTGATAAAAATGCTGGGATGATATAGCGGGCAAGCTTATGACTTCATATGTTGTTAACTAACTGCATTTTAGTGTATTCATTTTCTTTTTTAACTTTTGAGATTGTTACAATTTAATTTTACGAATTATTTGATTGAGATATTGCCTTTAACGCTATGCAGACAATATGTATAAAGAGGTGAAGAGCACCTATTTTGATTTGCCAGCCTTAGATGTTTCAGTTGCATATCCCCAAGCAACAACGGCTTCTACCTTTCCCCCTTGTGGTAAGATCAACATCCTTGCGACTTCAATCTGGGGGAGGTGACGAGATATATGCAAGTTTAGATGTTGCAAGCTAATCCATGGTTATAAATATGTCATATTGTAGCTATGAGATGTGAGAGTGAAATTCTGAAATGGTTTTGCAATCATGGTTCAAGAGTCCATGAACGGCTGATCACAAATGAGATAACAATTTTAAATCTCTGAACTACTATGGTTTTGACACCACGCAAGAAAATCGAGTGAGTTCCAACTCCCTCCACAAAACCAACTTAAGAAAGAAATCTGCTAGAGGGAGGAGAAATCAAGGCAAAGAAAGGGAAAGCCGGAGTGGATTGGTGAAATTTGTCCTCGAGAATGTGAATTTAGTTTTTTTGTCCATTTCTTCATAAGGGGAGGGGGGCACATTTTGCATGTGTGATTTTGGACATGGGAAGTTCAACAACACTTTAATGGAGTCCAAGAAAGCAAAGAGATGTAAAAACAGGCACATAGATACATAGAAACAACAAAACGTTTTAACTTGTCTCAAAAATAGATAGTAATTGGCAAGCTCCAAATGTAAATAACACACCAATTCTATCAAGCTCTTGGAAATGGAATAATTTCGGCAACAACTCACCAAATATTGGTGATCTTCTCTATCTAATGTCAATCAGTAACACCAAGTAAAATGCCCTCCCATCACCCACAGGATAAAGTACTTTACATAGACCAAGGATCTATTCAATGACTTTGGCACTAGACCTTGCTAAGAGATTAATATATTACAACTTAAAACAAAACAAATTTGATGAGCATGCACATGACTTAATTAGGAGAAACCAAACGAGAATTACCTATTTTGCTTTATTCAGATGGATATGCCATCCTTACAAGCTCCTTCATGTCCCCCAAGTTCAGCAAGTATGGTATCTCTTCTCAGGTGCAAGAAGTCTATATTCCAATCCAATCAAAAGCCCCAAGGCCTTCAATCAATAGGTAATAATCTAGAATTTATAAAGAGAAGAAGCTTAGCTCTTCTACCAAGCAATCAGAAAAGAAACACTTCCATTTGCCTAAGACCAGGGATAAGCATAGCTTATTTACAATCTAAATCATCTGAGTGCACTGCAAAATTTCAGTAAAATGGATCCAGAAAAATCTTCACAGAGAATCCATTGTCATTTTGTTGTTATTTAAGATTATAACTTCAATGTCATATATTTTCAAGATCACCAGTTGAAGTCATGTCATACATTTGTAGGATCACATGAATGCAAGTCAACACTACGAAATTGCATTCCCCATGAGTACTTTAGCAATGCTTTCCTGAAGTATCTATCATACCAAGAATGCTTAAAACATAATAGAATCCTTTAAGAACAAACAAAAGGCAAAACAATTCAGTAGGCATCATCTCTTCTTGAAGCCGTATTTCTTCCGCTCATAAAACAGATCAGTTTTAGCACTACCCAAATTGACAATCTTTGGACACCCATCCCTGTCTTTTTCCAGCTGAGTACACTCCTTGCAATAGTAGGCATCTGAGATCCCCACCCCTCCACAGATAACACACCTGCCTTGAAAAGATCCGTAGTTGCACTCATCACATATTCGTACAAGAGTGCAAGGACGCACATAGGAATCACATATCACACATTTACCATCATCTTTCTCACATAGCCTTCCTATGGCTATTCCTGGTTGCTTACGACACATAATTAAATCAGGGTGATGTTTAGCCATACTCCTGCAACACTTCCTTGACTATTCTCTGCAAAAAATACCGATTTTGATATGAAAAATCCAGAAGAAGCAGAGCTGGAAATTGTAATAACAGAGGAAGGAACTTAAAATTCATCCAATCAGAAATTAAAAGCCTAAATATTGTACATCTCTATCAACCTTGCATTTCAACATAATCTATATTTACCTAAACAACCAGTTAGTGACAATCAAGGAATTGACTTTGATTGCATGTAATCAAATTAGCAGTTCAAAATTAAAACACGGTTGCAGCAAAATAATAGAAGCAAAATCCACAATAAACAACATTTATAGGGGAAGAGAACATAACTTATTGGACTTGAACTTGAATACCAATACCTACCTCACCTCACCTCAGTATTGAAAAACACATGGTATTTCATGCGTAGATATTTGGCATTTTCCAGTTAACAATTGTGTAATGAGTGATATGCATGCTGATGTTTCCACCAGCATTCATGCTTATTAGATCTCTACTACCAGTTTCTATTGGTACGTGGATATATCATACATGCTAGTCTAATATCTCATCATAAACAAGATTTAACCTAAATCTTATCATAGAAGCAAAATCAAATATTAACGGCGGTAAAGACAATAAAATTGTCTTCGCCTTCTCTTTTGCAAAAAAACTTCAAAAATAAAACATGGAATCATAATTAGGGCATGGAAACCCTCTGATTAAGGATGGTGTCTGTGTGTGAGAGAGATGAGAGAGTGTGAGAGAGTATTAGAAGCGTACCTGCGGCGGCGACGAGTGCCAATTGATTTCGGAAGAGGAGTTCTTATCGCGCACCAAGTTTTTCCTCTCTTTGTCGTTTTAGGTTAATTTATTACTTTTCTCAGGGTAATTTGCACTTTGCACCCTCAAATAGACTTAATGGGCTCATTGCACCCCTAAAACATAAAAAATAGCACTTTAATTATTGTTCTCTTTTCAGTTTTGATCTTAAATTCTTTGTGTAACTATCAATATATGTTATCGTAATTACTTATAAAGTGGTTCATTGTTACTCAGTGTTATCTTGGCATTATCAACATAATAGGATTTAATTATACAAATTAATGTTATTATGAAAATTTGAGTGGAGAATGGAAATTAAATTAAATTTTAAATAAATATATACAATAAAAGAATTTGGTGGAGATGGATTCCAACCACTGCATACCATATTGAAATTTATTGTAAAATTCAACTGCCAATTAAAGTATTTGTATAAATTCATATATTATTTGACACTAATTGCAAAACTGGTATAACAAAAATACTTTTAAATCTCCCTCATTTTCTTTTCAATTCAAATTAGTAATTTTTTGACTTATAAAATGGTTCGAGGTTTGCTTTTTTAACTTAAAAAGTCTAATTAGGACCTCTTTTACAGTAATTATTGATTTCTAATAATTGATTTCACAGGTTAAAATAATGAGGTCGAAAAATAAACGTATGAAAAATCAAGTTACTACTTACTAAAAGCTTTAGTTATATACGATTTCCCGAAAAGCACCACGTTTGGCTTGTTAAAAGAATCAAAACACAACAAAATCTCAAGCTCCACAAACAATTTACACACAACTTTTTGACACTATTGATTAGTTTTGACTATATGCATCATAAGTCCGAATTATTGAACAAGCCTATCTAATCTCCATTGTAGTTCTTAGCGTGTTATTCAAATTGAGCACTTAAACTCACACATACCCCTTTATCTGTTCCAGAGCATAAATATGCAAATGAAGTGAAATGGGAAAAACAAAACCCTCAATTATAATTGTAGCAAACCCTACAAGTACATAATTTCATATATTTCATAATGTTCGAAAACAGTAATTCAAGCTGACGCCTTTTTTATCATTTCTTTTTCTAAGTCCTTTTTCCTTTTCTGCTCATCCCAAACTCTGCTAATATATACAAATGTTCTAAACCACTATTACTAGAATATTGGACAAAGTTTGAAATGCGTCGCCTAGAACAGACCACATAAGCGAGGCCTTGAACAAATTTGCCTTCCATTGGCTTTTATCGCTGCCATCATTCCAGCAGTCAAACCGGCGCAGACAACGGAAGATAGATAATGTTGTGCATTTCGTCCCGCTGCAATACAATGATTTAATGTTAACAGCAGTACAGGAAAATTTTAGCGGTTCTATTATCTTTCAGCATAAGATAAATAAATGCGTCAACGATACCTTGACTTAATGTGATTGATGTCACCGTCAATCCTCCAATTACTAAAGCTGATGCAACCGGAAGATACTGAAATTTCACAGTTGGCAAATGGGAAGTAGTTATTGCATATCCAAAGTTCAAAAAGAAAAATAACAAAACAAAGAAGAAAGAAAAGTAATTGCAATAGATTCTCCATTAGCCGTTTCATGCATCAGCTACAGAGATTAACATGCAATGTTGGAGGTGCCAAAAATCATCTATACTTGCTATTCACCTTTAGTGGGGCTACTTTAACCGAATATATTCATTAGTAAGTTAATAGTCTCATTCGTGAAGATGAGACGAGAGAGAACATTTAGATTGCGTAGACCCGTTCAAAAAGGGGAGCTAGGTGCATTATTTAAGGAAATCGATGGGACTAGCAAACTAAGAAAAAATTGACCTAAAAGCACAAGCCCTAATCCATGGTCGAGTAGAGTGGAAAAGCAGGATCCATTATCTCTGGTTGTTATCAACATTTTTCTCCATATAGCTACATATTTATACTCTTGGATTCTAAAGGTTTTTTGGTGAAATGAGGACCAAGAAAGGAGATGAAGTAATCTAGTGCCTATCATCATTTTTCTCCTACATCCATTATCAATTGATCCTTCACAAAGAAAGTTTATTTGTTTGTGAGGATGACAAACAAATACACCCCATCTGCTCTAGGAATGACAGGCCAAAAGCATTTGTCACTACGTAGAAGCAAGAATAGATGCAATTATGAAACCTGAAACCAAAGGTCATTTGCAGAAGACATTATTGCTTACAGAGAGGGATTCAACTCCTTTACGCTGGAAAGGAGCCGGACTATCTCTATTCACAGTATACCGGCCACTGATAAGATCAATTGCATCCTATGAGGATACCAAAAATTATGTCAGAATCTTGTTAATAGTTTTAGAGCCTTTGCCACAAAAATATAAAAAATGACTTGCCTGTCGAACTCCATCTTGGAAATTATTTAAATAATATCTTGAGAGGGAACTCATTCCATCTTTGATAATACCAGTCATTGTCTGTTTTCCGTATCTGGGACATGATAAATCACACAAATAAGGTGCAGTCTTTTCGGATTTGTACTTGCATTAAGGTAACACACAGCTCCAGAAAAATTTCATTTCATTGGGTTACCTCACAAGGTCCCCTTTCAGTGCATGGGTCCCAGAGTACTCTAGGCTTATCTCATCCCCTTGCTCCACCCATACTGTCACAGACAACATAAAGTTCAGAACAAGTAAAAAGCATAATGCTGCTGATATTCTCCAAGATAATTAATTAGTGAAGTAACGATTATTGATGGTCCATACAAGTCTTATAAATTTCAAAATCTTCACTGAACATAGAAGTACACTCGGATGAACAAAGTGCACCAACTCTCTGCAGCTGAAAATTTAAAGACTTTTGGGCAAGGTAGCTCTGCATAAGAAACATTAACATCTTGACATGAAGGTTCACACTGAAAAAACCCTCCATAATTTAAGCAGATTATTATGACAGTTGAGAATCTTGGGAAACAGGCATTGGTTGCAATTAAGTAGAAGAAATTGACAATGTTGCCAGTTGCCTCAAACCTGTGTAACATTTGTTCTATCAAGGCAATCAATGCAGTTAGACCTAATTATTCCTTCCTGTTCTGCTAGAATCTTCCCTTCAGGACCTCGAAGGAAGTATCTGCTCAGCTGGAATAGTAAATATTAAATTGTATTACGAAGATCCAGCACAGTAGCATTGTTGCACCCATTTCAGGAAAAAGGAAACAGAAGTATTAAAATGCACAAAGTCTGTTCATCACCCTTGTTTCTCAAAGTCTTCAGATATTTGCTCGTACAGGAGTCTCATATTATCAAAGTTCCCGTTGCCACAAGATTGGTGGAAGTCAAATGAGATGTATCTGGAGCAGTAGCATATAAAAATCAGAATTTACTATTTTTTTGTCCAAAACATGCTGAGAATGGAGAAGATAAAAAGATTTGGGAGAGTCCACAACATTGTAAAATGGTAACCTGTAACAAGTATAAAATGAACATTGTTTTTACATTTATGGGTTGGTCTATCATTTAATCACACCAATTTGGTTCAACTTTGTGATCCTTTGATGTCCTATAAGAATCTGATGTTACCAACACCAGTTGTCAAATTTCAAAAAGAAATATGAATCCTTAGAAGTCTTCCAATTTCCTTCCTAAGCAGATATGCAAAAAGGAATACATTAGAAATTTATAGAGCAAATGGAAAAAAACCTCACCTCACATTAGGAAGCTTTTGCATTTCTTCTGCATAGGCATTACTTAACAAACCTTCATTCCCATGCTACAAGAAAGAAAGACAAATATATGAGAAGAAACATTGAAAAGTGAAATTTTTACAATGCTATTGACCTGGTTTTGAAACCAGTAGATTTGCCGGCGCAAAAGGCAAATTAGAGATTAGAAAAAAGGTGAAAATGGCCCTAGAAAACATTCAGTCAGAGATCTTCAATATAGTTTCATTAGAAATTCATGGAAGTGGAATTAAGTAAACCATAATCGCTCATTCACACAACTTAATTCACGTTTAAGAAACTGAAACATCATTTGATGATCGTTGAAGTGCAATTAAGTGTAGCTATCTCAAAAATAAATGAGAGAAAGAAATAAAGGAATGTGAAGATTTTCAACTATATGTTTGGCTAATGTTTCAAAAAGAAAAGTTCTTTAATTCTACATGAATTCTTCAGCCACCTAATGCTAGGGGAAGTATCAACCAAGAATATCTAACCTTATCCGTTAGGTCAACGGCAACACACCCTCCATATCTTTGCAATAGATCATTAAAATGGCATTCCACAACTTTCGACTGAAAATACAAGACAAAATAAACTCTTCGTAGACAATGAACATAATAATAAGTACCAAAAAAACAGTAACAGAAAGATGAGAAGTAAAATCTAGATGCATGTACTTACTGTCTGCTCATGATTAATGATATTGAGTCGAGGTTTATAGCTCAAATCAACAATTTGCTCCCACAGGAGTGGAATTGACCCCCGAACCTGAGAAACACAGTATGATATGAATGTGCCTCCTCGCAGTAGAAGAAATTCAATCACAAAAAGAATATGGGAAAATGCTACAGAACTTTACTAGATGAGTCCACTTCAAAAGTTAAAACAATATGTGGACTCAAAACATGATCACTGTTCTGGTAAATTGAACCATTTTATGTAATTTCAGGGAACCATGACCAAGGTCACTTAGTAATAACTCTGGCTAGAACTGTATGCATTAAAAAAAAAATGTAGTGTGGTTTTCTTTAATTAAAATAAAAATGTGGAGTCCTATTAAAGGAAACTGAAAACCCGACACCTCCACTTAAGCAATCTAAACAAAAGTCACATTTGCGATTTTTCCCTGATGCACAATATGTTGACGGAACATCCAAAAATGCCTGGCGCAAACTATATCCCAGTACATAGTTGTTTTGAAATTCATGAGTATACAAAATGAATATTCAAGAAACTAAAGCTAGTAAACTCATTCTCAGGAGAAAGATGCACAAAATTAGAAAAAGAATGGCACCATCCTGACCCCCTTGTAACGATAAACAAGCAGAACAAAGTATAAAAAGAGAGACAAAAAAATGAAATGTGAAGCTGAAGTCGAGCTGGCTGCATATGTGTGTTTAAGTACGACCATTACCACTTCGGAATAAAGTACTGAACAGAGGCATTATGTTCAATCCAGCATTTTAGAAAGACGGTAACAACAACACATTCACTACTATGATGAGGCCTTAGTAACAAATATACATTAAACAGTCTCCCAGCGAAGGACGAACAGAACTGAACCTGCAGAAAAGAGGAAATATGGCCATCGAATTCCAGCAGCTGCTCAGTTTCTACGAAATTAGCAGTATCACCTTCTAGATTGGCTCCTCTTCTCCACATTCTTGTCCCTAAATTCAAGAGGACAAAAAGTTGCTTTCCAAATAAGGTTGCAAGATCCAAGTCAACTAAACTGAATTAAAAATAAATCATGTTTTTGTACCTAGGCGCCGTGTACATCTCCTTGAAATTAATTTTATAACAGCAGGTGAATTTTTCAGTTTCATCTCTCCAGTCTGGAAGCTTTAGCCTTAGTCAAGTGAAAACATTATCCTTTTGATCGAATTATTTTTGGTCTTTCATAGCAGTTAGTGATGAAAATAGAAAGAAAAATCTGTAGGTGCAAAGGGGAGAGATAGAGAGACAGAAAGACAGACAGATAGACACAGATGACAAAAATCTGTAGGGCTGACAATGGCTGTTACGGGTAAGGATATTTCCTTGTAATAAAGGGATGATAAATCCATCAAGCTGCAAGAGAAAATAGAAAATTAGAAAGGAATATTAGGCAATAAATAATTTTTCACTAGATAATGCTAGTGCAGAAACAGAATGGTTTTTTTTCTTTGCAGATTTTTAAGGTAACCTGAAACTTCGATTAGTGAGAAAAGAACAAGAAACTAATCAGATTTATGTAGTGTTAAATCAACAAAAGGATCCATCAGAGAAGATAAAAAAAATACAATCTCTGTCCGCTTTGCTGACTCCAATGGGTGGGGAAATTTTTTTCTAACCTTGTTCTCAATAAGCTCCTCCAACATGTTCTTATTCCAAACAAATCGTGGGTCTCCCTGCAATTTACGAGAGAAATAACATAATCAGACGAGCAGAGTATGCGAAAGTTTATTAGAAATAGAAAACTTTGAAATTGAACTTCAATGCAAAACCATGACCAATGTAGTAGAATAATTAAAATTGATATTCCAATTTGTTCCTCAGGTTTCATAAGCAAGCCCATCAATCCATGTAAAGATAATGCATTGGTCCCAGGTGATTTCATGGTTACATGCAATTTGCAACATATTTATTTATGTTATCCACATTGCACCAAACATGAATGCATCAGCAAGGCATATGAAAACACTATAACTAAATTTACATACCTGCTTCCAAATTGGTTTGCTCATCCATCCTTTTGCCAGCTTACATCTCCTCTGCATGCTGGTAAACATATCAGCTTCCTAGAAAACAAATTGATATACCTGATTTTCAATTTATATTAGAACAGCAGGTAGCCACATGGAAAACGTACTTCAGTGTTATATCTGTTCCATAAGAATAGTACAATCCTGGAGTTGATTCCACTATTTTCAACAGAGCCATAAAGTATTCTTCGTCTCTTTTCTGTAGAAAATGAAAACTGTAAGAGTGTTGCAATTTAACCATTTCATCAGTAGCAAGCGGAATGAGAAGCCTTGGAAATTAATTAAAACCAATAATCCAAGAGAGATGCAATCTTACTTCTTGACTACTTAAGAATCTTGAAGCCTCGTTGCAGGATAGAAACTTCATTGACGTAACCCGGAAAACAGGAAAACCATGATAAGTTCCCACTTCCTTCCTAGAAGTTATAACTAGTAAATATGTACCTATTAAAAAATTGCAACATTGTTTATCAAATTGACAGACAATATATTCGGATGTCACAGACAATTATGTATGTATCAATATAGCACCTGCCAGCAACTTTATTGTTCCAGCTACCCCATATATAGTTGAGACTTTAGAAACACTTCCGGAAGGGTCGTCATCTGTAATAGATAAATTAGTGCAATGACTATCATCGGCAATAGGTTAAGATCAAAATTCAGCATTGACATTGTTCTCACACAAAAGAAGAAAAAGAAAAAAAGCGGGTGTGGAGGGGAACAAGACAAATAATTGTTTATAGAAATTTGCATAGATTGAATTTTACCCATTCCTAATAATTTGTATACTTCCATTTGAAAAATGGCATTGTAAATATTTATCATTGAAGAAATGCAAGCCCAACTGCTAAATCAATTAAAAAGCCATTAAGATGCATCAAAACTCTTTTTAATCACAACCACCAATACCACATGATATATTCCTTTTTTCATTGTTATCATTTTGGTTAAACCACAGTTTTAGGCACTTGCTCGTTATCCCAAGGAATCTTCTATTTTAGTGTACCGCATTATCTAGCTAGCCTATTGGTTAACAAAACTTTCATGCTTTTATTTTATTTTCAACACCTCGTGCTATACATACTAACTAGGCAGTGTGCTTCAAATAAAACTTTGAATAATCTAATATAGCAACAAATCCTTCACCTAAAAAACAAAAAAGGCCTCAAATAAGCTAAATAGCAACAAATCCAATATTTCAACAAACTATGCAAAAAATCAGAATGTCTCTTTCCATTTATGTGTTTTGTAGACTCTAAAACAAATAGCAAAAGATATGTTGATCTTTGAATAACTAAGTTTCTACAAATTAAAAGATGCGAATTTACTCAAGAAAAGAAAGAGAAAAAATATTAAAAAGGATGCTCCTCAAGACAAATACGCTAAACATACAAATTAAACAACAAGCTTCAAATAAGCTCAGCAAAAAATCTACATTTTAAAAACAGAAGAATGCTTTCGAAATAGCTAGATTGCAAAAAGAAATCCAAAAATCCAGACAAATAATGCCTCCTCAACACAAAATTCAACAGAATGACCATATTTTGCAGCTTATGAAATTAAAAAAGAATGACCATTAAGCTCGCCGATGTTTCCGTCGAATCGGCTTATAGAGAAGCCTTGGTCCGGCGATTCCACGGATTTGATCACGAATTTGTCGGTGAACTCTTTTAATTCCAGTTCACTCCATAGCTTGAAAAGACTCGTAAAATCTGTTTGAATCTCCGTCGCCATTTTCTTCGTTTTCTGTCAAATTAATTTCCGCCGGGAATAAGGAAATCGAATGAGAAAAACGTTCGATTGAGAAATAAGGAGGAAAAAAGAATAACTGGATGGCGTAACGATGAGGAACAATGGAATTGAATGATTGAGTGAGACAGATAAGGTAAATTTGAAACAACAAAATGAGAGGAATTAATCGAAGGTTGGTGTGCATACCGGTCTGATCAATTATGGAATAGATAGATCAATTCTCTTGTTACAATGAGGGAATGTTTTGTTGCACAAACATTTCCCTACAAATGTTGGACTCTTCATAAATAAATAACCATATGAATTAATTAAATCATTAGGCAGAACATGAATTAATTAAGTCCAATAAATAACCTTATAGCCAAAAAAATACATATGATTTTTTTATAAAATTGAACTAGTATATTTTTAAATAAGATAAAATATTCTCAAAGCTCGATAATTCATGTGTTACACATTCTTTTCCTAAATGTTGTTGGTTAAAATCAAACTAGGAGTGGTACTTGCTTATCATCATGCCATTTTAGTGTCACTGGTTATTGGGCAATTCTTTGGCAATTGCAAATTATTGTTTGTTCGAGTAATAAACGGGATGGAAAAGGTGGAAAACCACTTAGGAATAATTCAAGTGATCTTGGCCACAATGATTTAGCATCTAAGGTTTTGACGAGCATTGAAACTGAGCATAGATCTTCATGCTATGGGATATAGGTGTCTGGATACACCTATATTATTGAACATAAATTGCTTCACCAAACAAGCAACATCCAATTACTCATATCCAAATGGTACAAGCAGAGACAGCAATAAGAATTAAGAAACTGTAAGCAAATTTCGAAGTCACCTCTAATAAAGCTGACTAGTATCAACAGTGCCCAATTAAAAACTAAAAACAGAAATTAAAGTTAAACTACAATCCAAGATAAAATAACAGCTCATTGAATATAGTCCGATTTTCCATTTCACTTAGAAAAACAAACATAAGATGATCTAAGACAGATTAAATTACCAAGGTTTGAACATAATACAAAAACCCTAAATGTACATCTAACTAGACCATAACCCTAAGAACTTAACCACCAAAGCCGTAAAGAGTTCGGCCCTGCCTCTTGAGAGCATAAACGACGTCCATCGCCGTCACAGTCTTGCGGCGGGCGTGCTCGGTGTAGGTAACGGCGTCGCGGATGACGTTCTCAAGGAAGATCTTCAGGACGCCACGAGTCTCCTCGTAGATGAGCCCGCTGATGCGCTTCACGCCGCCACGGCGCGCCAGACGCCGAATAGCCGGCTTGGTGATGCCCTGGATGTTGTCTCTTAACACCTTGCGGTGGCGCTTCGCGCCGCCCTTACCCAGTCCCTTGCCACCCTTTCCTCTCCCTGACATGTTATTTTAGCTCTTTTTTCTTTCAGTTGATACAATGGGGATTGAAATTTGAAATGAAGGGGATGCTTGGAGAAGGTGGCTAGTGGAGTCTCTATATAGGTGGTAGTTGTATGTGGGACTAATTTGCTGCCCTTGGATTAGCAATGTTCGTCGACGGCTTGAGATGGAAATCCGTGTCGAGTGGATAGGTGATTATGAACCGTTCATAAGGGGCCTAAATCGTGAAACTCTGCCGTTCGATGAACAAAGCGGATAGTGTGCTAATGTCAGATTTTGAAAGAAAAGGCAACCATTTTATTTAGGCTCTGTTTATTTTGGTCGTTAGACCTGATTTATCGCATAGTTTTATATTGAGGCCCATTTGATAATTAAAAGTCCGGCATAAATTTAAATTGTTGGCATGATTATAAATTAGCCCATAGGGTGTGAGATATTTTTTCAATCAGGCTGATCATGTGTTATTAAGTTTAAGTTGTTATTTTTGTCTCACAAATTTAATATGAAATTACTTGTCCTACCCTCTAAGCCGAATCTGGTCAATTTAGAAGGCCCACTTTCTTCCTTGTCCATGATACATTTCTCACACGCGAGACCAATAGTCTCATTTGGCTATATCAGTAACATTTTTTCTTCTCATTTTCATTCTCAATTTATTCTTTTAAAAATAAAATAAATTTAAATATTATATTTTTTAATATATTTTTTTTCTAATACAAACATTCTCTAATATATTTTTCCCAAAACAAAAACAAACAGAGACTAAACAAAAGCAAGAATGTCTTGCATTCATTGGTAATTTCTTTCACGTGTGAAGTGTTGTTCATCTTCTTCAGTGTTGGTGCTTTAAGGTGAGTGCTTGAAACTAAAGATTTGACTGACGGCATTGTTCTGGTCATATTTTGAGGTCCAAGATGGGTTGCACAGGGAATTCCCCCAATTTGGCTTCCGGTTGTTGGTTGGTTTATCTCAACGTCCATTCACTTGGGTCATACAATTTCTCAGGTGGCATTTGGTGTTCCCAAATGGACATTGGCGGATTTAATTCTTTAGTTTCCACATCATCTTGTTATTCCTAGTAGGTAGAAACCTGCATATGATCTCACAAACTGTCTCCATGAATGTCATTGTATCTGAATAACATTTTGTAACTAAAATATTTGTTAGAACAAGAGCTCTAAGTTCTATTTCATGCTTGGTTTGCAGTTGAATAGATAGATTGGCTTCCGGCAAATTAGGGCTGCTGTAGTCGGGAGGAAGGAGATGTGGAGGTTGGGACTTGGGAGAATGTCAAGTTCTTCTGATTTTATTAAGGGCATTTTGATCTTTTTACCATTGTTTATAATTATTTTTATCATTATTATATTACTTTATCCCAGGAGCACATATCAAATCGAATTTGTATTAAAATATTCTCTTCATAATTAAGTACATACAAATTTATTAATAAATTAATCCACATCCCTCTATTTATCATATTTTTCATGTATTATATCATATCCCACAACAAATATATTATCCCATATCCACCCCTAACAAAGTAAATGAGACCTTATACAGAGTACATCACCCCTAGATAACACTCACCACTTTATAGTAATAATTTGTGTCAATAAACCAATTGATGGTCAAATAGTTTGTCTAGGCCCAATTGTATATAATTATCCAAGTCTAATGGCATAAATAGGATCAGTCCCATGGGTCTAGTCCAAGGCCTATCAACACATGTACCCACCTCATGATAACACTATTCTTATTTGAACATATATAAACACATGATTGGAACTTTGCCCATGTTTAATCCATATGATTAAATCATTTTACGGTATGGACATGTTTACTGATACAAGCTAACACAGCTAATCCACTAAGAGACCAAGTACTACGAGCTTTGCCTCCGCTGTATTTTCTTCTCATACATGGAGGTCAATATATCACAGCCACCAACCAATTCACCATTAACAAAAATACGAGGGAATGTGAAAAACCTTCATGCATATTAGTGTAACACACAACATACCCTTTTATGATTATCAAACAATCAGAAGATATATCAAAGTATTACAAGATGCACACAAAACTACCATCGTGCCTCAAGTTCGAGAACTAGTCGTGTACTATTGCAACAAAGAAATTCTTATTTCAACAGGCAAAACTTCCAACTAAAAATTTCTTGCGGGCCATATTCGGTGTACTTGTTCCCTAACAAACACTCACATACATACACTTGCGTCTCTACGCTAATGCCAATGGAATATGACATTCTCGTCTTACGAACATCCATCGTATGTGCGAGTCGTACTGAACTATTTGATATCCTATTTCAAAAAACTCTCAACTCGAAACTTATTTAAGATCAAAACCTTAGAGACATGTTTCATGATTGCCATTATGTGCGCGACCATACCCCTTAACTAAATTTGATCGAAGGACTTTATTTAATGTGTAGAAATAAAAAATACAAGATATAAGATAAAAAAAATATTTTTTTTATTAATATGATTTTCAATAAAATTATTTTTACAAAAGAAAAAGAATATAATACATCCAATTCAATTGAAACGTTGGGCATCTTCCTCTAACATATATGCGTATTGATTGCTCACACATGCCTTAACAGAGCACTCTATTTGTAAGTTGTAACTAGAATATTTTTTTAGGAACTTGCTGTAGTGTGGAATTGTTGGTTGATGTATGTGAGACCAAATATGACTAGTTATCTATTAGAGCAGCCACAAGCTAAATGAGGGTAAGGATGAGTAAAATGTTACGTAGACCTGCACTAAAAATACACTCTTAACAATAAGATAATCAACCCTTCTGCATATAAGGATGCAGATTATGAGTTAGGTCTTACCATTAGCAGATATATTAATAGTGAAACTGATATTTTATAATTCAAAGGCAATTTCACTTGCAAAACCCTCCCATCAAACAAAAACGAAAAAGCCATTGAGTCAGAAAATTCCCAAAACGCATGCTTTTCCATGCTTGATCTTAGTCTCCATATTCAGTTAAGCGGTTTACGACAAAGGAAACAGATCCCATTTAAGGTCAGTGGTTTTGATCTGATTATGCCATGTTCAGTGCATAGTTATTTGATTTGAGTTCTACTCAAACCAGGCATTTCTCCTCACCTATATACCCATGGACTGGAAGTTTCATAGACAACCTGCAATGCAATAATTACTCCTAAATTCCCTTCAAATACAGGAAAAAAAAAAAAAAAAAAAACAAAGCCACAAAGTCAAAATTGATTTTATGTACCAAGCATTACAATTCTAATCCTGATTAAAGATTGTGTATAAAACTTCACGCAAAAGAGAAAGAGGGAGGCTTCAACTATCTGTATTCACCACCAATCCACAAGCTTTCTCATATACATTTCGTGAATTTTTGTTTCATCTTCTTCATTCTTTTCCTTCAACTTGTTTTTTCCTTAATACAAACATTGAATTCAACTTTTGTTGCTACTACTACACACTGTTCACACTTCATTTGAAATATATATTTGAACAATGCAAAATTTTGTTGTTTCCACTGTCCGAAACTCAGCTCAGTAAAACTGGGTTTTTATAGGAACTAATATTGGGATCATTTCAAGCCAGATAAGTTAACAATTTCTAAATGTTAAATCCCATTTTATGGTGTGGGACCCACATTTATTCAGTAGGCAGCATTCCTCTCAAGGGTGTAAACATTTTAGTTGATCCAAAAAAATACATTTCAAGCTTGATTTGGATTTTTTGTTTTATTATCAAGCTTGAAATAGTATCTGAGTTTGGTTTGGTTATTTAAGAAGCCATTATATAACAAGCTTAAATTCCAACAAACATGAGTCGATTGAGTAGCTTGAAATATTTATATATATATATTACTTTTTTTAGCTTATCCAACAGAGCTCAAACGAGCTTCAGAAATTAATGAAGAATAAAAATTGTTGAAAGATGGTTTGTTAAAGTCGACAAATAGAGTCAAAATGAGCATTTAAACAAGTCTAATTAAACAATTTTTATAACGCTCCATTTCAAGCCAAATCTTGGATAACTTGGTTTGCTTTTTAGGCATTACATATACTCCATGATATATTCACAACACATTGTATACTTGAGTATGAGAACTTGTAAATATGTGTTCACAAAAATGCGAAACGAACTGTATCTACGCTTTGACTATTCGATACCTTTACGGAGCAACAGAGCTCGGGCACGGATTTCTTGTGGGCGAGAACACTGGTGGCGAGATTCCTCGTTATGCCGACGAATTGAAGGTCGCCGCTGCCGTTGTAAATGGCATAAACACCGGACTCTGACCGGAGTATTGCGTCGTTTTCCGACGAAACGGCCACCAATTCAGTCTCCAATAGCTTCTTCAGCGCCGAAACGACGACGCGGAGACGGTGATTTTTGAGAGCGGTTTTGTGTTTAAGGGATGTGGAGGGGAACAGAAGGGGGGTTTGGGAAGGGGATAGAAGGAAAGAGTGGGGGTATTTCTGGAAGGGAAAAATTGGAGAATATTCGAAGAGAAGATGGGGAATGTGTTGGAGATGAGAGGTTGACTGCAGCCATCGACTTGGTTTGAGTTTGACTACAGTGCTTACTGCTGGAGCTCTGATTATCAGGTGGAGTCTAGCGTTTCCTATCATGCTTCTTTTTCTCAGGTTTTGTCCAGTGTGTGCTAAAACCGTTACAATTGAAAAAGCGACTCTGACTGTCCTTTATGAAGGAATATTTGGCAGTTAAAATCAAGCCTGCGCTTTGATGCTAAAAGTTCCAACGCATATAATCTGTTAATAATTACTTTTTATAAAAGAAAGCTCAAAATAAGTTGACATAAAATTGGGAAAGATGGATCCTGGGCCCATTTTGGAACATGGACTGGATCTCATCAAATGGGTTTATGTTGGAGTTGAATTTACCCACTAAAAATAGGTGGACGTGGAGCCATCTTTTTATTTTTTTTTATTTTTTTTTGGGTTTTTCAGTAGAAAATAAGTTATTGTTGGACATTGCATGTATGATTACTTCATGTTTAATTCTCCATATTCCTGTCTGGTATGGAGTGGTCTGTTTTTTTCTGTTCACCCTCTGACTACCCTTAAAAAATTGTACTATTATACAGTCTAAAAAATGATAAATAAAAAAAATAATATAAATTAAATTGTATTAAATTAAAAAAATGAAATGATTATAATCTTTACGGAGATTCTAATTTTTCTCTTCAAAAATAAGAATTTTATGGGATATGAACTTTTGAAGATGGAATCGCTAATTTGATCTACTCCAAATTTAATTTTGTTTTTTAATAACGTTAATTCGAAAATTTAACACTTGAATATCGAATCAAATGCTAGAATTTAAAAAAACGTTGGTTTATTGGATTTGAATATTTATCGATGGAATTGATCATCTTATCTCTTTTAATATTATTTGATCTTTAATAATGTTAATTTGAAATCTAAATATTTTGATTTTCGCCTTAAAGATAATTTTCTCCAATATCTTTATTGTTTGGATTTTTAATTCACAACTTATATGTTTAACTATTTGGATGTGATCTCTATTTATAATTAGGATTCTGGATAAGTGATTTGATAAAATAATAATATTTAATTAATTTTTCATGATTTGATTAATATCTATCCATTCGATCACAAGATTTGATGCAATCTATATTGTCAAAAATTGAGATTTGACATTTGATAGTATTTGATTGGCCAACATAATATATATTATCATATAAATCAATTAACTATTTACTTTAAAAATTAAATTTAATAGAATTCTTATTATAAATAAAAATAAAAAATTAAATTTAATATATTATTTTTAACATCTCACCAATTAATCAGCACAAATTTATTTGTCTACACACATGTCCCGTATTTGGTGTTAAGCATAAAAATTAAGTGTTTTTTTATTAGTAATGCACAAAATGTTAATTCTAGGCCAGACATTTTTCAATGTTGCCACTGTCACAGTAAATTCTTTCAAAATTGATGCTGATATAATGCCCACAATCATGAGTACGTAAATGACTTCTCAGCTTCTTTCCATTAATGGCCACCCAACAGCATAAATTTCCTGCAGAAGTTGAGCAGTCCATTCAAGATTCAAGATTTGTAGCATGAACAGTCCCCCAGATTCTTGTCAATTAAATTCTTGTCAATTAAATCAACTTTAGGTTGTTAATTACCTTTAACATGTACAAGTTTAATATATATGTTAGAGAAGACTATTTAGGGTTGAGCTATTCAAAATTAGTATTTCATCATTTATTTTATAATATATAATATATTTTTTTAGTTAAATGTTTGACCGTGGATTATATTGACTTGGCATGTATATTTGAATTACAATGCATCATGTGCCACAAATTAAAAATGAAGATCTAAAATATGAATCATTAGGTCGTGTGATTTTATTGTGACCTAAAGGTGATATATCAAACAGTTTATATTTGTTGAATTTGAATTACTAAGAACTAAGGACCATTGACACTGCCATTTCTATGGCTTCTGACTTATACCTGCATGTGTGTGTGAGAGTTGCTTTGCCACATATCACGTATGCTTTGTGATTTTAAACTGTTGGAGTTTCAGTTTTTATGGCTAGCTTACTCAACGTTTGCCGGTGCCTACAGTGTTTTGATTAAGAGGTGTTTCGGTGTGCTTGTAAGCTTCTTAGAATATCTTAAGATTCTAACAAAGAGTTTTTTTTTTATAAAATGTTCTAAAGTATTTGGTTATATTTCTAGAAAAAGAGGTTAGATGTTCTTAAAATAAAATGTTAACTTATTTTCAGAAAACTATTATATTAATTATAAAATTATTATTATTAATATTTTATAAGATTTATGATATTATTTTATTCAAATATTTTATGAACTTATTTTTCTAAATAAAATTTAATATTTTATAAAATTTCAAAAATAATTTATAAAATGCAGGAGCTTATAAACTTTTTAAATAAGCTCAACCAAACAGGCTCGAAAGTTTGAAACCGTATCCTGGCCAAACAACTAAATGGCCAAACAACTAAATGAAGCAGATGATGTTATGTTACCATCTACCTCATTATACCATATTGTGGAACTGTTTGATTGCCTAGTTGAACCTGTGAAAGCAGAAGTAAACTGTTTTTTTTATGGTAACTGTAAGTGCAAGTCATGTAAAAGAAAGGGTGAGGAGAGAGGCAAAACAATGATTGACTTTGTTTCAGTAGAAAACCTTTCCCACCTAATGATTTCTCCCACTGAAGTGGAATGTCAATTTGACAGTAGAATATTCATCAGTGGGTGGACCACCAAACAGCTTCTTTTATTTGTAAAAGACATGAGGAGCCCAGGATGGTGAGCTTGCTACTTGCAGACTTGCATTATGTGCTTCATTAAAGAGGAGAATTTATGGCTAAATCATGCATTGCTTTAGCTTCACTCTTACTCAAAATCCCATGAAATGATCTCCAAATCTTCTTTTGGTTATCATATTCTGCTGCATTAGCACTGATCTTCTCTATTTCACCTGTGGCTTTTCTCTCCCTTCTCCTCCAGTGTGCCTATCTGCCTTTTGCAATGGGCACGCCAAAGCCCCCGAGAGGAAAGGTACCTCTATCGATAATTACCATCATAATTTGCTCGTTGGCCTTTGTCGCGCTCTTGTACACTGAAAGAATTAGTTCTTTGTCTTCCAGTGCCATTTTCAGGTTTAAGCCCTGTGCTAAAAGAAATGCTGCTAAGAAGTCTGTCACAGGTATACTCACAATTAGTTCTTGAGTTTCTCCATCCCATAATTGACAATTATCTCGATGACATTGTGCTTTTCACTGTTTGACAGATAACAGAAATGTGGATATCAGTGCATTGAATTATGCAGCAGATGATCGATTTGACTTTGATCCAGAGGAATGCACCCTTGTTCATGGGAAATGGGTGTTCAATAGTTCGATTAAGCCTTTGTATTCAGACAGGACATGCCCATATCTGGACAGGCAGGTTTCATGTGTTAAGAATGGAAGGCTGGATTCTGACTACCGGCACTGGGAATGGCAGCCTGATGATTGCATATTGCCTAGGTTAGTTAGCTCCATTATCAAATGCTGTCATCAAATTAAAGCAATGAAATTGTGCATTGTTTCGGTACTGACTTTTGCAAACTCTTGAGTTGTGACTGATACATGCAGCTTTCTGCAATGACTTTTTATTCCAGGTTTGATCCTAAAAAAGCGCTGCAAAAACTTCAAGGGAAGAGGCTAATGTTTGTAGGGGATTCATTGCAAAGAGGACAATGGCAATCTTTTGTTTGCCTCGTTGAATCTGTAATACCACAAGAACAGAAATCCATGAAACAAGGCCGTACACATACTGTCTTCAAAGCCAAGGTGCATATAGATCAGCACTGGTTAAAATATTATCCTTAACGATCTACAGACTGAAAAGTAAAAATTTGGGTTTCTGCTGAAAAATCGAAGAACTTTACAAAGGTGCAGTGATATATATATATATATATATATATATATATATTTATAACACCATCCTCAACATATCAGATTTCTAAGCTCTAAACAGAGGTTGTTATTTTTGTCATTTCTTATAACCCGCCAGTATTGCACTTCAATCAAACCTCTCTCAAAGAGTTGAGCTAAAAATCTGTGTTATTCATGTGTTGTTTTGAGTTTGTCAAACTTACTTTTTTCTTTTTCCTAATTCTTTAGGAATACAATGCAACGATTGAGTTCTATTGGGCTCCATTCCTAGTTGAGTCCAACTCAGATGTTCATATAATAGCAGACCCAAAGAAGAGAATTCTGAAAGTTGATTCAGTTGCCAAGCATGCCACACACTGGATAGGAGTGGATATCCTTGTCTTCAATACTTATGTTTGGTGGATGAGTGGCCTGAGGATCAAGTCACTGTAATATATATGTTCATGTTGATTTCACTACTAAGTACATACATTAAGCACTTGAGTCTTACACAGTCTAACAAACCGCAGATGGGGTTCATTTGCAAATGGAGAAGAAGGATATGAAGAACTTGACGCGCCTGTTTCTTACACACTAGGACTCAAAACATGGGCAAACTGGGTGGATTCACACATCAATCCCAACAAAACAAGAGTGTTTTTCACTACAATGTCTCCTACACATCAGAGGTCAGTCTTTCCCTATATCAAAAATAGTAGAACTCAGTGTTAATAGCAATAGCCATAAAACAGCTCAAGTATCACGTTTCAATTGTAGCTCCACCGCGAGAACAATTATTTCTACATAAGGCAACAAAATCAAGCATAAACATCTTTATCAAGATGTTGGCCTGATTAAAAACTTGAATCTTAGACTAATATAAAAACATGACAAATAAGTGCTAGCCTTTCAGCATTTTTTCAATCTCCAGGAGCGCAGATTGGGGCAATGAGAAAGGGATAAAATGCTTCAACGAAACGAAACCAATCACAAAGAAACGACACTGGGGGAGCGGCTCAGACAAGCAGATGATGAGCGTTGTGGCGGGTGTTGTGGCAAGGATGAAGGTCCCTGTTACGTTGATAAATATCACTCAACTATCAGAATATAGAATTGATGCTCACTCATCAATTTACACTGAGTTGGGGGGCAAATTGTTGACAGACGAAGAAAAGGAAGATCCATTGCACTATGCAGATTGCATACACTGGTGTCTGCCGGGAGTTCCTGATACCTGGAACCGAATACTTTACGCACATTTCTTGTACTTGTAGCAGAAACAGGACCCAGAAAATCAAAAAGATTAATGCCTTCCCATGTGTCATTTCAGCAACAAGATGTCAATGATGCATGATTTTCTCAGACCTGTGTTTTCGATTTGTCATTTGTTGATCATCTGTTTGTTACTTGATTTTTTTGTATAGCCATTTCGATGATGTAATAAAGAACTACATTTCTGATTACTGATTCTTTTTTACTTTCTCTTGTAGTTTTCTATCATTTTTCTTTTTCCCACTTCTCTTTCCTGATGTCCTAAGAGTTGAGCAGGTAAAATATATATGAGCTGTGCAAAATGTTCATTTTCAACTTATTTCAACTATGTTTATTGAAAACAAAATATAATTCATCCGGATGACATGTTTGGAGAAAATTTGATTCTAATAATACAATCGCAACTTACTCTCCCCCCCTCCCCCCAACTTACACCCCTTGGAATGAGAAAATATACTAACAATAAAATTTCAGTATCTTGAGTTTTTTGGTCATAAAAAAAATTGAAATTTAGTCAGGAAAACAAAAGAATTCTTATTATACATATTCTAAGATAGAAAGGAGAATGAAAATCAAATTTTTTATTTTCGAAATGAAGCGAGTTAATTTTTCAGTTGTACCAATTCAGATTATTCAATATATTATATTTTAATATATTTTATTTTTTTGTCTAAAAAAAATTGAATTCCTGATAGTTAAATTAAATAATCACAACATAATAATCTTAATCTATTCCATACATGTGAACAAAGAAATCATCCAACATATTTATCCAATATGAATTAAAGCCAAAAAAAAAAAAGAAAAGAAAAGGAGAAGGTATGTTATAGGGCCTTTTAGGACGGGAATATTTAGGTTCAAGTTGGACATTAAAAGTGTGGCAAATGATTCTACCAATTTTGGACTTCTTCTTCCACAATATTTGGCATAACGGCCCAGTTTGGGTCCAATTTGTCCCCACATTAAATCCCAATTCTCTCTCAACAAAATCGGCCCACCAGCCCACCTCACTTTAAGAAAGTGGAAGCACAAAACAAAGATCATTTTTTCGTCGAGCGTCGTCCACGATTGCCGCCATCGAAGAATCCAGAACTAGGGTTTCTTTTTCCGGATCGCTTTTCAGGTAAAAGAAACCTGATTTCATCGAAATTTCATTCTTTATATATATTCTTTCTGTATAATTCATTTAGATTTCTTCATTTATTTTGAAGAATGGCCGGAGGTGGAAATTTCATTCACAGAGTAATTTCTTATGTCGCTAATGAGCTTATCGTGAATGGACTTGCCAACAGGTAATCTAATTTTAACGTAAAGATCTCCACCATCTGTTTGCTGTTGATGTCGATCTTTCCTTTTGAGATTATACTTGTTGCAGAATAACGAATCTGAAGCTGTTATTGGATAGGTTAAGTTGAATAGTGTATTTTCTGTAGAGGTGTTTGCCGATGATGACTTCCGTAGGCTTGTAATGATTGCGGAGATGACCGCTATCTTTTTGTCAATATTTATCGGTCTGAGGCTTATCCTTTATTTTTTGATTTATGGGCAGTCATTGTTGGATAGATTTCCCCCATTTTATGTTTGACACTACTGTTTACGTTGTTATGTTTAGCTGTAAAAGTCATGCTTATGACTTATTTGGTGTTTTGCATTCTGCTGGATGCTTAGGAGAAGAGATTTTAGGCTCTGGACTTTGTAGGCTTGTCATGATTGCAGAGATGACCGCAGCATTTGCAATAGCAACATCATTGTCTGAGGCTAGCTTGCTCTATTTCTTAAACTTTTTGTGAAATCTATAAATCAGAAAAGCTAATGTTTGCTGTATTCAGTTTGAGGCTGAGTTCTGTTTGTCTTTGTGCATATATGCAGACTCTTATTGTTATTGCCTTTGTTCCATTGATAGTTATGATTTGATGATGATATTGGCAAAATTTTCTGTTTCTTCCTAATTCCAAGCTTGATCACCAGTTTCAAATAATGACTGCAATAATATTGTTTCATCCCTCATAGAATGAATGGTGTGATGACATATATGATGATTCTTTACATTGAGCAATGAATAGTAACTTGACAAGGTGGCTAAACCTTATTGTTGGCAAACATTATAAATTTAAAGAGATCAAAAAATTGCTCTTTCTCCATCTGTTACTCTTATTACCTTTTTACATATTTGGACATAAATACCGCCGTTCTGGTTGGCTTATCTTTTCCGTGTTTTAGAAGTGATTATTCTATTCATATAATAATGTATTTCACTTTTTCTCATATGAAGTTAATTGATGCACCCAGAAAACTAAAAAATTGAACATAAATTGAATACTAAATAGTCCTTCCATCCTATTTTATGTTGGAAGATTTGGTGATATTATGAGTGAATAATTGTTCTAACATATGATATCCCAATTTTTTCCCAGCCCGAGATTCCAGAGGTTTGCAGTGAGGACATCAAAGAAGATGGAGGAATATTCTGATATCGGTATCTTGATTTTAATGTTCATTGCGTTGCTTTTGATTTCATATTTTGTTGATCCAGCTGATGCCTTTTTTACCAAATTCTTTGTATTTGCTTGATGCAGCTGCTCAGAAGAAGAAAGAATTAGCTGATCAAATGAAGGATGTGTCTAAGAACTTTGAGGTTGGTTTTCATCTAAAGTTGGTGTCGGCTATATTAACGTCCTTTATGTAGTAGGATTTGTTTTTCAAATTTTTAATAGAAGGACCCTTTACATGCTTGCAGTCATTCAAGAACCAGTGATGCTCGTTGCTGTTCTACTGGCATGAGAGTAGTTGTACAGTGCCTTTGATTTTTGCTTTACTATGGATAATGATGAAGCTCTGCTGAATTTGCTTGGAAGATGAGGGTTTGTGTTGAAATTATGTGGTGTCCAATTATGTAGCGTACTAATAATGTAATTAGCCTTGAAGGTTTCCAAGCAAATTTGTTTGGTGACGGGTGTAATGGTTACCTATAGTGAAAAAAGATCTTTTTAAATGGTTTCTTATCTTATGTTCTCCCCTTTTTCCCTTTGTATTGCCATTCCTTTATTTATCTCTTGGTAAGAGTTTATTGCATGAGCTCATGCAAAAATGGAATTTCTGCTATTTGAATTTAATTTTTCAACTTTCACCCAAATATACCTGTGCAAACCCACTCAAGTCCATGTTCGTTGGTTCAATGTTATTACAACTGCTAGAATTAACATTTTATAAACATGATGTGTAATATGGAAGATGTGCAATATCAATTACAATAGTGGATCGGAAAAGTTTTTTAAATGAATTTGCTTGAAGGTGCAAAAGAATTCAATTCCTATTGATTTCTTTTTTATCAAATTTTAGTTTGAATTCCTTGCTCACTTTAGTCTTTAATATATAACAAATCATCAATCAAAACTGATTTATAATTTTTTAACTTATCAGGTTTTAAACATTGAAAACGATAAATGAAGTTCGGGTGTGAAATTCAAACACTTTGATCCTTTAGAAATGTCAATGGATATGAATTATTTTTGCGGATTTGTGAAGTTATTTTAATTTTTTATTTTCACCCGTCCTGTTTCCAACTTGTCTTATTTAATTTATTTATTATTTATTTATTTTAATATATATAAATATATAATATTATATTAAAAAATATCTTTTAATATTTTTAAAATTTTAAAACAAGCTTAACTCGATCCTTATGAATTTGAAATCCATATTATTTTTGATAGACTGAGCCTATGATTTAACACTCCAAATTCGTTTCATCATCCTCCCGAATCTGCAACATGACAGACAGCAACTTTTGGTCATCCATGGATTTTGTTGTCATTTTGGACTCTTATTTTAAATTGATAATGCGTAATATTTATACGTTATTTCATAATTTCTATTAATAAAATATTTTTATAGATTAAAAAAATTACGTATATTCATAAAATAAAATAAGAATTTAAATAGAAAACTCAAAATGCTCGACTGTCTACGATCTGTATACGGGTATAAGTTAATTGCATCGCACCAGAACTACAATAGATCTCACAACATAAACCCAGCACTAGGGTTTTAGACGCACGAAACAGTAGAAATCCCCAAATCTTAGAAGAAGAATTTCATCGACATTGACGATGGCTTCAGCATTTTTGCGGAACTTACGCCTCCGTCATATCTACAACTCCCTCAGTTCTCAATTGCGTTCCTCAAGATTTCATAGTCTTCCCGACAAATCACTACAGAATTCACCCCGTACCTTACTCTCGCCGGAAATTTTCGCTGACAATCAATATAAATTGCTGCGTGCTTTTTCGATGAATCATCGGTTTTTGTGCACTACTAGTGTTAATCAATCTTCAAGTTCAAATGTGAATGCGACGCCGACGAGTGGGTCGGCGGAGGGTAATTCTGGAAATAGGAATGATGGAGGGCAGAATTCCGGTGGATCAAAGAATACTTCTCAGGAAGGAAAGCCTGTCCGAGGAGGGGTATGTTTTTTTGCCTCACTCATTTTTGTTGTTGTTGCATAGTTTTTCTTTTTTGTTTTTGTTTTAATTCATTTATGCTTTATTTCAATTCTTCATAAGCATCTATTAGTTTGTGAAAATTTTCAGATTCATCTGAAATTTTGAAAAACAGATTTTTTTTTTTGTTTCCAATTCTTACTATATCCTCTTTCCGACATTCAGACGCATGTGAAAGATAAACAAAAAAAAGGACACTTTTCATGTTAGTTTGAGTATTAGTGTTTTGATAAAAAGTGAATGTCTTTTCTGGTGGTAGCCTGTTTCATGGATGAGCTTCTTTTTGCTTCTTTGCACTGGAGCGGGATTGGTATTCTATTACGACAGGGAAAAGAGGCGGCATATTGAAGGTTAGATAACTATGGTGAGTTGGGTGGTTATTTTTTTGTTGTAGATATTAATGCTTTGAATACGTGATGTATTCATTTCTCAATTTTGAGAATCTGATCTGAATTACCTAAGGTTTAATTGTTTTTAAGTGGATAGATTAAATTGCATGTGCTTTCTTTATTGTTTAGAGTATGAAAATATATACTATCTGAACATATAATTTTATAACAAGAACTGCAAATAGATTATTGTTTGTCTAGGGTTTTGTTAATGCAATGCCAAGAAATTGAAGTTGGCTTATTCTTGTTAACCATTTATAACTAGTGCAAAATGCATTTTTCCTGTGATCAAGTAGAAATTGTTTTTATGTTAAGACGATTTCAAAACCTAGTTTAGGTGGACTCGCATTTGGCCAACAGGGTTGTGCTTAACTAGGCCATACTTGGTATTAATATTCTTTCTTTGTACAGAGCAGAATTGATCATTAATCTTTGGCGTCGTTTTGATTTGTGCCATCTTTTTATGATGATAAGGATTTCCTCTTGTAGCATTGTTTTACTTTTTACTCGACCAAATTTAGTATGGATGTTGTCACGATAGCATCATAATTGTAGTTAAAGTTTTGTTAGAAGGATTAGCAATGGCTACATTGCTGATCTTGGATTGGGTATTGCACTGAGACTAATTTTGTGCAAGCTTTTCAAGTAGTTAGTCTTTATTTGTTCTGCAATTTTGATTTTCTTTCTTGTACGAATATTGTCTCTCATACAATGTCACTTGTAGTTTTGAGAAGTTTTGTATTGAGAAAAGATGAGTTCATGTTTGAGCTCTTGTTTGTTTATTCAGAATGTTGTTTTTCTCTTGTCGAAATGCTCATATTTCAAGATTCAATGAGAAGACAGTATGTTGTATTTTCTTCGTGGGTTTATCATTGGTTTGATTATCAAAGGCCTATATTTAATGCTTGACCTTATAATCTTAAAAGCATTGAACAGAGTCTCTCTACTTCTTTATTTATAAATTATTTTTTGGTTGGGTAGGTAGGTGTGAGCCGGTGCCGCCGTGGGTGGTCGGTTGGTTTTGGATATTTGATAGAGAAGGGATTATCATTTTCCTTTCTTGTGTGCCAATTGATAGATATGCCTAGAACCTTTCTCAGGCATTGTTAGTTATTGTTATTTATTTGTGTATTGTTTCAATTGTATTCTATTGCCGGGCCTTTCTTTTAGGCCTAGTTCCTTTCTTTATCTTTCTTATGTCTTCAGTCACCATGTGTAAATTGTGATGTATGATCTGTAATAGAGTTTCACGCGTGATGTCTTGCAGGGATAAATGATGCTTCAAATGCAGTAAGACAGGGACCCTCCGTTGGGAAGGCGGCTATTGGGGGTCCATTTAACCTCATTGATCATAATGGGAAATCCGTCTCTGATAAGGATTTTTTGGGAAAATGGAACTTGATTTATTTTGGATTCACTCACTGCCCTGATATATGCCCAGACGAGCTACAAAAGCTTGCATCAGCAATTGATAAAATAAGTTAGTTGACTTAGTATTTTTTGAGAACTCCCCCCCCCCCCCACACGCACACACACTATCTGTAACCCGCAACCCAATAATGGGTTTTTGTGCATACTTATTGTAGTTTATTCTTGTATTGACTGCTATTAGTTTGCTAGCATACTAGGTTTCTTATTTTTCTGCATTTGCAGAAGAAAAGTCTGGAATGGAAGTGGTACCAGTCTTCATTTCAGTTGATCCAGAAAGAGATACTGTTGAACAAGTTCACGAGTATGTCAAAGGTAAATTTGGATATGAGATCAAGTGTAATACTACTGAAATCTTTTTGATTTTCTCCTGAATTAACTGTCATTGCTTTTTACTGTGCAGAATTCCACCCGAAGTTAATTGGCCTCACTGGTTCCCCAGATGAAATCAAGAATGTTGCACGTGCTTATCGTGTGTACTATATGAAGACAGAAGAAGAAGGTTCAGATTATCTTGTTGATCACTCTATAGTCATGTATGTATAATCCTTCATCACTTAGATTAGGTCAAGGCTGAATCCTATTTCATAACTGCCTTCCATCTTATTAGTATGCTGTATAACTATTGCATGTCATGAGTCTCTGTTTGGATTGATTTGAGGTGGTTTTTGGAGAGAATATATCTTTTCCAGTCTTGCAACTTTTCTTGAGTCCCAAGGCATATTGAGATTTTAAGTGATTGTTCCTTGAAGCCATTAGGCGATACGCTGTTGGTCTTCCATTGAATAGTCATATCAAGAGGTTGATGAGGCACCAGTTTCATCAGACATCAGCATTCCACAGTATAGATAAAAAGGGTGGATGATACTTTTATATATTTTTGCTTGAGCAATAAGATTATGGAAATTCCATTTGGGATAGAGTACTTAGGGGACTTGGTTTGTATCCAGAATTCAAGATGTTAGGTGAAGCATGATAACTAAATGGTGATGACTGTCAATTGGCTGAACGTTTTGAAATGGTAACACTGTCATTATGTTGTCCGGGGATTGAAGTGGTCTATCATCAAAGGTTCGCATAAATAGTCAGGGACAGCTCTCTAATTTTCAAATTTTCTTTATGTTTGGTTTTAATGTTCAAATTCCATCATTCATTGCATACATCCTTTTCTGGTTTAAGAGAGGGATTTACAACTTATTTCTACCAAGTTTGATGAACATTATATAACTTTATGGGACAGTGATTGTATCATGAATAAGATCGAAAAGTATTATTTCACTAACAACAACATTGCAGGTACCTGATGGATCCAAATATGCAATTTGTGAAGTTCTTTGGGAAGAATTTAAATGCTACTTCACTTGCAGATGGAGTTATTCAGGAGATAAAGCAGCACAAAAAAGTGAGAGCATAGGATTCTTGCATTTTTCTGCTACAAAAAACTTTGATTCTCGAATTTTAAGCTACATTTTGCACTGCATCTATTGAAAATATCTTCTGTAAGAGTCAGAAAATTTTGACACAGTAGTTTGGGCTCTGTAGTTAACAAATAATAGTACTCGGAACAATAATATTGGCAATTTGAATGTCTTATACATGGCATGTGTGTCTGAATGTGAAAATTCTTAAATTAATTGAAGCTCTTGAGAAAACCAAAATGTTACTTCTGGTCAACAAGGCAAATAATTATCTGCTTGAGAGTGCAATCTAAGCCAGTAGCTTAGCAAATTTTGTGCTTGGGTTGATGCCAGGATATAGGTTATGAGTTCAGCTTGAGCTTATTGCTACTGAGACAAATATACAAGGCTTATATGGATGACTATTTTCTTTTACCTCTTGATATATATTCAAGTAAAATGCTTCTTTTGTTGGAATGCTTACAATGGCGCTCATAATTTTGCAAGAAAAGCATTTGGTCGAGTGAAAGGAAATTAGGTTACCTGATAATGTTAATATTATAACATCATAATTTTTGAAATACCAAACTGAGTAATAAAAATCTATCTTTCCATTAAAACAATAAATAGTGATATCGAGTTCTAGCGGCAATTCACGTTAGAAACTAAAAGTGAGATACAATAATAAATAAAGTGTTTTTTTGTTAATTGATTGGAAGAACTTCACTCACATACGATAAGAAATGAAGATACATTTTGCGACTAGTTCATACTTAATTTAAGTTATTCTATTGTCGGATCCTTCAACTTCTGCTTTCTAGACAAGTGAACATTTTACTCACCATGCTAATACTATTTGATCAATCCTACACAAGTGAATGCACCATTTTCTTTTATATGCAGGATTGATCACAAAAACATTAAGAATGTTAGTACCTTAGCGAGACAATTAATTCAGCGCTTTGCCATTCTAATTTTTTATTTTAAACCCGGCGACCAGCAATGAAAGCTAATAAAAAAACCACTCATTTCAATTTTTTCCTTTAGTTCTTTTATTTGGCAGGCATAAGGTGCAACACAATCTAACATAAGCCTTAGATCCTACAAACTTCAGCTAATTGGTAACAGGTAATAGACACCCTTAACTATATATTACAGTTAAAGATAAATATACCACTGGAAGAAGATGAACTTCTGCTGTGGCTGTGGCATGCATCTGGATCTGGATACTCTCCTGTCCAGCAACCAGAGACCCAAAACCGAGCACTGTTGTCAGATAATCCTCATCTTCCATTAGGCATCTTGCCCCAAATCAAGCCAAAGCCTAAATTCCTGTCTGATTGGCCAAAACAGAGCTCTTCTGATCTGTCTGTCAGGTAGTGACTATAAGCAACAATCTAGGTTGCTAGTTCCTGCAACCACCAAAAAAGAAGCAATTATTGTAAGAGGACTAAAACAAGCAATGATTTAGAAGTTGGGGCAAATACATATTGATTGGTCGAACAACATATTTCTTACCTTACCTCAAATTCTAAGATCTCGACATTGTCATACTTGATAGTAATTAATAGTAAAACCATTCAAGTTTGATTTGCTAAGTTAATATACCAAGCTAGCAATTGACGTCGAACTAAAATTCAAGTAGCTTAATTCATTTCTACTACTAAAAATTAATTTACGATGCAAGTACACAATTACCTCTGGGGTCAAGTTATCGATAATACATGGAGTGCAGATCAGCCAAGCACATCATGGGTCAATAAACTTCGGAAAGTTTGCCTTGCCCAGATAAACCTGTTGCATTTCCTCTCTCCATATCTACAGCAGTAACATATAAATGGTTTGTGAAACTTTCAAGGCTTGACTTGTTTTAGAAGGGAAAAAAGTAGTGGTCCCAAACTAAATTCAAGCACATACCATGTCACGAAATTCAAGCCTTATATGCGGTACATTTGTCTTGTGAATGTCATTTCCATCCGGTCCGTGCTTGAAGTACTCCTTACCAATCCAGTGAGACTGCAAAGAAATTGATGGCCAGAGCAATCAGAAAAGCGCTCAAACCAGTAATGATGAGTGAGAGTATAATATAGCTTGATGCAGGAAAATAAATTCTAATCTTTTATATACCTGCAGACCAAATTTAATTCACCCGTTGGAAATTTATCAATATCAGCTTGATAACAAAGATTGGCACCCGTACACAAGACTAACTTAATCAAGCTTATGATAGTTCTACACGTGTTTAAGTCAAACTTGTCTTCTCCAGTGCACATTCAAACATTGACATTATTAGATACCTCACTAGCACTCGAATAAATGCAATAATTAAGATCAAACTACACGCTTAATCAGTTATATGTGGATTCAAACCATCAAACCAAAGATTTGGGCAGAGGCATGATCTAGGAAGAGACTGCTACAACCCCAGGCCTTTGGAAACAGGCTTTGAAGATAGTTTCTCATGTATACTTGCTTGCCTTTTCTCGAAATCATTGAATAGTATATATCTCAGGTTTTTTCTTTTTGCCAAATAAATTGGAACAGGCAGCTATAAACAATGAAAATCAGTCCTAGCATGCAATGCTGACTACTATGCAATATCAACTCCAGATCTGATATAAATTCAGTATCAATCTGTTTCTTCTATGAAAAAGCCAATATAGGTTAGAATAATTCATAACAGAACAAAAATGATGATAATTTCTGGAAATACCGCATACCTTTAAAGCATGCGAAAAACCAGACTGATACACCGAATTACGAGCAATCTCACATAAGTCACATGAACTTAACTTCCAGACCTGTAATAACAAAAGGAGTAAGGAATCTGTAAGAGTTCCAATAGTTTAAGTATTCAGAGTGGAGAAATATCCAGATTAGGCATACTCACAGAAGCCGCTATACTGTATTCTTCCACCAGGGGCTCTTTTGTTAAGTGAATTTGTAATGGATCATCAGTTGATAGGGATACATTGAGGCCCCGAAGGAAAAACATGGGAAAAGGATTACGATGGTAGTCCAAGAATAAAGAGTTGTTGCTCAAAGGAGACATAGCCAGACCAATCTGAATTCACAAGCCAGTTCAGACATTAGAAACTAGTATAAACAGGCAAATATTTTACTTCAACTTTTTTCTACTTGCCTGGGCTAGGTAGTATAAATACTGAAGAACAGGAGATTTTCTAAGATTGATTCCATGTGCAATATTATGAGCCATGAGAAATGTTGCTGCAAGATGGTCTATGTCACCAGCCTGATCATTTCACAATATCTTAGAAATGTATACAATCTACACAAGGCGGTGAGAAAAGAAAAATGATGAATGAATATAATTGTTCACCTCTCCAGAATGAGGCCGGAACTTAATAGTCGTCATACCTTTCGACTCACGAAGCTGAAAATGTACAATTGAAAACTTTAATTTGAATATATCAAAATAGATGACCAATAACTAAAAAGTGCAAGATCCAATCAAGTATTTCCTGAACACCTTTATTTTTTGTGAGAGAAAGATGGTTAAAAACTTTAAAGGAAAAAAGGTTTCTCTCTTCTTATTATGAACATTATAAGAAGCTAATGTTTTTGCATGTCATGTCTTGTTTAGGTCATTTCAAGTTGATGAGACTATGCTATATAAAGGTAAGGATTCATAAAGCATGTGGCATCCCTGTTTTGGAATTATGGTTGACAACAAGGTACAGCCTACTCCGTCTCAAAAGAACACTAAAAATAAATGCGCATGGCACAAGTAGATCACTTTACTGAATCAATGTGACCACACTATTATATCTACATCATAAGTGGAGATAGAAAATCAAGTAAAAATTTCTCTGGGAATAATTGGCTCTATCTTAAAGTGGTGCTGCTCTTTTTTCCCCAACAGAAGGGCAAAGAAAACTACCACAACAGACAGACAACAAACTTGCTAACATGAACAAAAAGAGGTTTAAGAAAGATCTTTAAGTTCATATTGAGTGGTACAAAATGGTTATGAGACGCACACCTTGTTCAGAGTGTAGAGGTTAGCATAGCAGTAGTATGCATAGTAAGAAAATGCAGGATTAAATATATTGGTCCACTGAGCCGGTGTAGGCATGTGTTTTGTAGGCCGTCTTTCAGGCTTGCTTTCATCATCCACAAGATCCAGTCCAACAACCTGTTTAAGACCAAAGATAATGGTAGTTCAAAACAATTCCAAGGTGAGAGACTAGGAAATGACACTAAATTTGATTTAGACATTTGCATTTACAGGTTGAATTTTAACAGTGTTAGGAACCTAAGAAACATAGATTAACATGGTTCACAGCCACTTAAAAGTGGCCCAAGAGTAACTAAAGGTAAAATAAAATAAATGACCCAACGGAGCAAGAGCTTTACCAACAAAAAGAGAACAACATGACTCATGTTCCTCAGTAAATACAATAAGGAAAAATTCAATCATCAGACTCCAAAAATTGCATTTCCAGATTTCTAAGTCGTCTAAATCAGTTAATTAATTATAATAATTGCAGATCATGAAAATTTTACTTGAGAACCACATAGATAACCTATATGGGGTGGCATCAAAATGTTTATAATATAAGATGGGAACTGACAAACCTGCTTTAAGAAAACATGCAACTGTGGATGTGAATCCGGATCAACAGTAACCTCAAATAAAGGCAGAAAGATGTTATCAAGGATGTTCTGAAATGAAGTCACGATTCCCATCTCCTTGTACACATTGTAGAGTCTTGGAAGCTAGATGATAGAATTTCAACAACAAGAATAAGATCAACCACATTTCTGACAAAAAGAGATATAGATGCACATAATGCTGGTGTGAACTAAAAGCAAAAGGGAAAATGTAACAAGTACGAATTCTTTGCAATTATGCTACTCTCAATACTAAAGCAAAATTTGATGATAAAAGTTTTAACACAGGACTAATAAAATAATGCCGCATTCAACCTATTTTAGTTAATTCATATTAAGATCAATATTACTAAGTCTATTTTCTTCTTCTGTTACAAAATACCTAGCCAAAGTATAATAATTTCTCAGAATACCCAAGTAATGTGAGATGTCCATATGTAAAGATTTTTATCCCACAAGCTATGAAGCCCAAGGATAAAAAAAATTAAAGTACAATTGTTACAATAAATTCACTTAGGCGCAATTTTTTTCACATATCATCAACGATAAAATCTGACAATTTTATGGAACTGGCACCGGACAGCCACCTTTTGTGAGATCTAGAAACTTCCATACTTGCAACTTCTCATCATAAATTCTCACAGCGAGAATAGACTGTGATGATAATTAGGTCAGAGTCCACATATCACAATCTAGGACAAGATGGTAAAACTCAAGAAAGCTTTGTTTCCAGTTTACTAGGATACTTCAAGATAATGTAAGATCAATCAGGTTCTTTGAGGTTGTTTCGTGAGCCCCCTCCACATATATGTTCACTTGACATTTATAACATAAATTTCCAAAGATGCTGCTCAGGATAAAATTGAAGTGCCACTTCTTATTTAGAAAGCATGTAATACCCATTAGTCATATGATCACCAGTAATTATAACATCAGCATTTGCTGCAATATTAAATGGATAAGATATATGCAATTTTTTTTTACCTGAATCAGCCAAACAACATTCTCACTGTACAAGTCATTATTTACTATCCAACTTGCCAGTTGGTCCCACTCACTCATCTTTCTGCCATATATTGATATGCGATATTCGGCCATCTGCACAGGAGCAAGACAACAGTGTCAGAAACTAAACTTAGAAGATTCAAGCAAACAAACCATACATCACAAAATTTAAAACAAGCATGCCCCCTGCAGCATATGTTGCACTGCAATCATAATACAGGTACTGTACATTTCAGACTTGAATACACATACAACAGCATCCTGATAATTAAGAAGAGTAAGCATGGTTATCAAACATTTCAGAAAGGTATTTCTCTAATGCCAGTGTCTCATTGACATTGTTGGAGTATAAATGGAATCATAATCACCAAAAGGGGAGACATACAAATTCAAACCAAGATGTCTTAGAAGGCATTTAATTACAAAAATTTAAAATACAAAGCACTGCAACAAGTATGATTACTAATAATAAGAATGTGGCAAAAGAATATTACAAAGCATTGCGACAAGCATGATAACTTATAATAAGAACGTGGCAAATGAATAACTCATGGCTCCATTTCACACATATAAAAAGCAAGTCAACCAAATCCCACCCTCCCCCCACCCCAAACCCAGTAAAAGAATAAGTTGTATGGCTTCATATAAATAAAGTATCCAATGACAAATAAATCCACCAACAGGTTATCAAATACCCACTTGATATTTACTTGCAGCCAGATCTGAAATAACTTGCTTAGTCAATTCACCAAGGAAACGACCTGTTGGTAACATGAAAAGTTAAACTAGAAGTCCATCAGCAGAAACCATGTCATCAGATTAACCGAACATGCTGTAACTATGAACCAGAATAAGAAGCTCAATGAAATGATCTAATGACAACTTTCTAAAATAGATATCACTGTTTATGCCTCTATAATTGGTGATGTGTAATTTCACTATACATAGACTTGCAAATCACATCTTTTTTGGGTATTAACTTTCAATGTCCTGCCAGAGAGAAGAAAAGAACAGAATGTACCCTGTATGAGATTATCCTGCTTCAGAAAGATCTCTCTTAATCTACTCTGACCACAGGGATTATACTTCAAATTAAATTTGTCAAAGCGATGAAAGGTGCTTTTGTCAGCATGAACATCTAATAGGTCAACATTCAGATCATACCTGTCGATTTTTTTATCAAACAAAAATTCATCAGCTTCAGTAAGAAATAAATAGCAACAGGAGCAATGAGGTGAATGGTGAAAATTATAACTATAATAGCCTAAAGAGTTAACAACGCAAAACAACAATATTTCCCCAACTCTTTTTTTATCTTTTTCCCCTAATACAATCCTTAAAAGCTGTATTTTTACCCAGTTAAATCCAAGCTCTCAAACACCTCTTTCAAGGTTAGATATGTCCCATCTCGGAATATAACAACCTGAAAACGAGCAAATGAATCCTTGTTATTTACATCAGAATAACCAGCATATAATCTACAATTATTTCCATCAGTAGTGTTAAAATTAACAGACCTATATTTAAATATCGTCCCCCCCATCCTTATAACCTCAAGTAGAGGACACTTGTTCTTAGAAAAACAGAAGTGGAACATAAATGCCAAATGGAAAGATCAAACAAAGCATTACCTCGCCTGGTTCCTTCCTCAACTTCGATTTTATAAACCTTAAAAGATGTTTCTGGTTCATGCAAGCTGAGTGATGAACATGTGTGTCGACTTTCCTAACATTATAAAAATCTCGATGTGGCGCACTTTTCTGGGCCAGGAACTCCCTGTCCGCATTAAGCATCAGATGAAGGTTGAATTTCTGGGGCCCCATACACATCAACAGTATTAGATGAGTTTGTTATTTCAAATCAAAATTTCATAATGCATAACTTACGATCAGAAGGATGCATCAACCTGTTCTAGAAGAACTAGCCTGTGGTGGCATAGAGTTCGGATATTCCCAGCTGCTATAACCTTAAGGATATGATGCAGGTCAGTGAAAAAGGTTGTAGCATCAGCTACAGGAAAAAGTTTCTCTTCTGCTGCGGAAAAAAATAAAGAACTACTATTAGAAAGAGGAAAAATACATTTCAGAAGTATACTAATTACGGAGGATTAATCAATTTTTTTGCATCTTACAATCTCTATTCGCATAAACATAAACAACTCCATCTTCCATCTGAAAATAGTGCTGCAAGAATTTGAATTCAGTTCATCAAAACAGTGAGAAAAATGGAAAGAGAATATTGGATAGACAAGCACAAGCACAAAAAGGAAGAGATAAATATATTAATTCACTGACAACACTTACATCAGATTTCCCCTCTGGAGTATGATCAAAAGGATTCTGGATTGGCTTTGGAGTACTAGGATCAGATATAATTTCCTTTTCCCATGGAGCAACAGCTTCTCTAAAAACATAACTTCTCCGCATTTCAAGGCAATCTTGCAGTGTACGGTAGACCTCCACTTCATCCAGAGATGGTATCTCTAACGGCAATCACGTGGAAAAAAAAAAATCAAAACCACAAAATCCATTTGGCCAATGCAAAACTTTTAGCTCAGAAATTGACTAATTTATGCAAGATGAAAAGCAATTTGCAAGTTTTAATTTTTGAAAGAATAAATAAAAAAATAAAGCCGTCCAATATATAGGTAAGGAAAACAGGACACAAAGAGGGGCAAACCATCCTCAGATGCTGAGTTAATCAGCAACATAACCACACATTATGACATCTCTTTGTAACACAGACTCATCCATTAAACATTGTAGAAAATATTAACTAGCAATATAGCAACATTCTTGACATACGACTATGACAAAACAGCAAAACCAAAAATGTCAATAAAGATGTTGGTAGGGAACAATGAAGTCAGAAATAAATGATGCCAAAAGGTATGACTCTCAAGAATGCAAAAGGGTACCAACAGTATCAAGTAGGAGAAAATATTATGTTATTTCAAAAGCTGGCGAAGGATTTCCCTTCAAGCAATGTCTATATGCACTCAAGGGCATGCCTGGAGGTTAACTAACTGCCCAAAATTTCATGCATCAAAAAAGGGCAATGAGAGCAATACCCAAAGGGGAAATTCTCAATCGTACAAAAGTCTCTTGCTCTGGTTCCTTCCTTAAAATATCAGCAGCTACAGGATCAGGTTGAACACCATGCAGGTCACCAGATACACTATGCGAGCGAATCATGCTTGATGTAGCCACGGGCATTGTGTCACCAGTTGCATTTATATGGTCAGGTACATTCTGAAACATGCTTTCACAATCAGGGTTCATCTAGTTATCCAACTAAATGTTGGAATCTTTTCAAAAGAATGTGGAAAGAATGGCATATTTCATATATAATGCAGATGACAGACATCCGTGCAAGTTTTCAAGTTTATGTGTGTGAGTAAGAGAAAGGGGACAAAGAGAAGATGAACCTGAGTAAGCATTTTCTATTTATCAACTCTACTCACCGCATTTCCATTAGTATCAATATATGTAGTGTCTAGCTTAGCAATATCAGTCATATTATCTTCGTCATCTGAATCTTCTACACTCTCAAATGCACTTGCACTAGCAACAGGTGATTTAGGAGAAGTAGGCCGAATAAGATGACCCGCTCTGGTTGTTGAACTCACGTTACCAGATTTTCCTGAAACAAAAGAAGTCACTACTATTAAACCAAATCATATGTGAGGATCAACTGAAAAATGAAAAAGAATAACAAAAGAAGGAACAGAATCTCTGCAGCCTGATTTAATGGCAGTCGAGAGTGTGACATCAACAAAACACTAGCTTTGCAATATTGCATAACCATTTTACTTAGAAGGGACTAACAAGACAAACATAGTACTTCTTCAAATAATTTCTCGGGGAAAACCTGTTAAGCAAAGAAATTTATCCACTTGCTTGAGTATAACTAACAGCAAAGGCGAGTGATATAACACACTGCAGCTAAAATTCTAATGTTTCCCAAGACCATGTTTCTTATTTATTCAGAATTTTGGATATAGTTTTTTCTCCATTTCATTTTCTTCCTTTCGGTGCAATGATTTACTAAGAGATGGATACGGTGAGGTCCAGCATGACACCATGTATGACATCCAAACAAAAAAAATTGGCAGCAAAAGCAGGAGCTAAATAAGAAATCAATACTGCACCCACCTCTGAGGACAGATAGATAATATAGGTTGTTATAGTAACCTATTTATCAAACAAGTTATAATGACAATCCATAAACAAATCCCTTTCCCGTTTTCTTGCAGTTGTAGGTCTATAGGGAAAGGAGCAGTTTCATTTAGGTAAAACATCTTATTTTAGACAAATATTTCAATGCTTCAAGGAGAAAGAGCCATGGACATTTAAAAATGCCTTTTACTGCCTAAAAACTACACCATTTAATAAATTTTCAATTAAAGATCCAACTCTCTAGGAAAATGTAAGATCAATTAGATCACATATACAACACCATAATTATGTGAAACTTGTGTGCTAAACGTACATGTTGCTAAGAGCTATTGTAAGCAGTAGGCTAAGAAATTATGCATCGATGGTCCTTTTTCATCTTTTACAATTTTTAAGCTTTCTATGGTTATAAATGACTGCTACATGTTCCTGAAGCATGGTTGCTGATATAGTTTTAAAGCATTTATTACCTTTTAATTTTAAACATGCTTCATAAATTCTTTGAAAATATATTTCCTGAATGGAATCAAAATGAGCAGTTGGTAACGACAATGTAGACAATGATTTGCACAAAAGATCCATTCAAAGTATGATCTCGTCAACTACAAGTTATCTACACATAGTGTGTAACTAAACATGGTAGTTTCTGCTATCCCAAATAACAATATAATTTCATTTTCCATGTTTTCAATATGGCATGATAGAAAAAGTGAAAATTAGCAATCTCAATTCACAGGAACAAATCAAGTAAAACCAACAAATAGCATATAGCCTGTGCTATGCACATAAATCAATAAAAAAATGATTTATGAATGTCACAATTTAATGGGGATGATTCTAAAAAGTATTCTGTATATATCAAATCAAGTAATAACAACAATGCCCATGGAAAGTCTTAACATCTAGTTAATAACTTTCCGCCATTGTTAATATTTTCAACACAATTAACGACAAGAAAAGGACCAAGTTCATATTGTGATGGGCAGATTACAGCTGAAGAAGGAAATGAATGCAAGATGGAGCACACGACCAAATGAATTCAGCTAATCAAATTATATCACTAGTATTGGGAATAGCTTGAAACACCACTAATTACATAATCCATGCACTATGCTTGAACCCAACATATGGATTTCAATCCACCTAGCTTAACAGGATTCTCAATTAGTCAACAACTAGCACTGAAGTACCAGTACGCCAATACTCCTCCACACATCAATCCCCCACCCCCACCCCACTAAAATGATGCATATCAAGCTTATGTATTGTTTTACTCCACGAAAAGGAAGCTTTGCAAATTCCAACCAAATTTCGGATTACTTTCCAAAAGCATGGTAACAGTCCTCAATTTACACATGCATACATCTTTTCATTAAGCAAAACTAAATAAATTTCGGTTCACTTTATCATTCCGGTGAAAAGTCCGACATTAGCATACCTTCAGGGAGCGTTTGAAGCCTCGGCAACCCCGGCGGAATAGCATCCACATGCACCGAACCGTTCCTCTTCTCCTCCACCTCACCTACGCTGCCGCCGCCGGAAAACGCCGTCACGTCCGGCAACGACGCCGAACCGCGGCGGTTGTATCCACCATTCCCCTTCCTGCGCCTCCGCGAAGGGTACTTCTTAACGTGGTCCGCCGCATCGCCGCCGTCCTCCGCCGCCGCTATGTCGTCTCTATCCCTCTCTATCGCCTTCGCGAACTCAAGCAACTGGTTTAGGGTTTTCCTATGCATATAGTACGCCGAAACCGCCACGAACGACGCTCCAAAGAGCGCCGCCATTGCTAGATGCAGCGAATAAGCGTCCATTTCACTGTATATGTAGAGATACACACAACACTACGTATGTGTAACTGTATTTACACGGAAATTAGTGTATCTGCAATAGAGAGAGAATTGAAAAACCCTACTACTGAAGATAGTAGAGAGAAGCCTGTTTTGGTTTTTTGTCAGGAGAGACGGGGGAAGGGGAGAGCTGACAGTATTTATAGGCAGGAGAGAGAGAACCGGAGGAGGAGCATAGCACATCAATATTCGTTTATGCGTTTCCGTATTTTTCTTTTTCTTTTTTTTTTTTTTTTGAGTTGAAAAATCTCTTTTTTATTTATTATTAGGAAATAATTTAATGAGATCTTCTCAATTGTTGTGTGTAAATAAAAAAAAAAATGGGGTTATAATTAGATTATATTGTGATTGGTTATTTATTTTAAATTTTGAATTATTTTATGATTAATCATTTTCCTTAATTGTACACGGATCAAAATGTAATTAAAAATTCACTTACTATTTATTTATTTGGATTGGATCAAATTCAGCCCTACTAAAATTGTTGGTAAAATAAATGTGCTTTTTGTTTTTATATGATAAATTAAATTATCAACTTGATTTATTTTACTTGTTTTTTAACATGTGACATATAAAATCTTTTTGTAAATGTTTTTATTTCTTTTTTTAACTTATGATTGAAAATTGTGTTTTATTTTTTGAAACAAAAACAAAAAATGAAGAAAAACAAACATATTTTAGCATTTTTACTAATTAAAAATAGAAAACAATCTTTAAAAACTAAAATTAAAACCAAATAAGCCCAAATAATTCTATGCTGTTTGAGATTTTAGTTTTTTAATAATGAATATGTATAAAAGATGTATATATTAAAAAAATATTAAATTATTAGAGTTCGGTTTATTTATTCATTAAATTTATTTAAGCATAATTTCTAGTTCAATAAGTATCTTAACCGATTAATTTCAACGTAATTAATTCATTACTTAGATTTATTTGTAAGATTAGGATTCATTCCCTCACTTCCTTCTCCATGTATTAAGGTTTGAATTAAAGAAATATATAATATATTTTTTTGGTGCGATGCGTGCAGTGAGATTTTGCCATGAGTGGTATCTTCGTATCATCGCGGCTTTCCGGATTTTGTTAGCGATTTATTTACTGTCACTAATTAGAATAATCATATATTTACAATCAGTAATTAGATTGTGTTTAGCTTTTGCTGTTTTTTTTTTTAAATTCAGAATTTGATTGTGAGCGACTGTGTTGTGCTGTTGTTGAGTAGTTGGGCCCTGTGGCTTGTGATCCATAATGTTGGAAATTAAAATTCATGATTTTTTATTGGGTAGGGCCTTTCATTATCTCAGCTTTGTCCACTTTCTCTAGGGAGGATTTGTGTTCAAGATCACAAGTATAATTTAATGAATGGTAACAAAAAATTGAAGTTTCAACATTCTAAATTATGAGAATTAGGTTTGAATTTTAGTAAAATTACGGTATTTATCTAATTCTGTAGCATTAAGTTTTTTATTATTGTAGATCTTGATGTGCTATTATTTATTGTATATAATTGATCATTAATATATTGATATGTTATTATTTACTAATTGGAAAGAGAGTCATAAAGACCCATATGCCCACGTCCCAATCGCCTCGACAATGGGACACTTTTGGCAATATAGATAGGTGTCGAAATTTGGAGTGCTCGTTAAATGAGCAATTCAATAAATTAGAATAAGTTCGATAATTCTCTATTTCAGTCTATTTCAAAATATTCTGTCACATACCCATTATTTCGACAAAAATTTACATAAGAATAGACTAGAAATCGTTGATAAAATGCCTACTTATTTACCTTTTCTTGATGGTATTTATTGAATTGTATAATGAGAATTATGTAAATTAAATGATTACAATGTTGAAAATATTTAGTTATTGGATTGAACAATTTGGTTGTAAGGGTGGGCCAGGGTCCGTACTAGAGTGCTTCGTGGTCTAACCAATGTGGATTATGAGTTGATTTTCGTTATCCATTTGAGTGCTGAGAAGAAGCGCACATGTTCAAATTTCAATTGATATACTCATTTTGTAGGATTGCGCAGAAACTACATTAATTCCAATTCGAGCAAAACAAAGTGCGAGGAGATAAAAAGGAAAATTGATGCAAATAAATCTCAAATGCTAGTGAAGTGGCCTCCAATAATACACCAAATCACGTTGCAGTAACTATCAAATCATTAATTTGGTAATACTATCCAATCAAAATACTCTATTTCAAGTTTGAAAACAATAACAATCATTTATATGATAATATTATGCAATGTCTATATATAGATAATTACAATTGTCTCACATGTTAAATTTTTTTCAAGGATCATACAAACAAATGGAGTTTAAGGTAGCCACGGAACTAAGTAGTCTAAGCTTGTGAGCAAGACAAATTTAGTAAAAAATTGCATATTGTAGGATCAATGCAGTAATAAAAATTGCATAAGGATAATAATTTTTGTTTTAGAATGTTATTAGACCTACTAATAGTAGGGTTATGTACAATATTTACTTAATGCCAAAATATCATGAATTATGAAGAGAATACAAAGGTAGACAGCTGTGGATACTACAATATCAGCACAAAATGCACCAAGAGGGAAAAAGGGCCATTAATGAGCATTAATGCATAATTACCTTTATATGTAGCTCAATTACCTTTTTATTAGGGAAACTGTCACTACCATTAATGCATAAATTTAGCCTAATCATGCAGGTAGAGTTTTTATTGAGATTTATGAGCAGAAGACTGTGTTAAATATCTGTCCTAACAAAATTGTGAGATGTATTAATTTGCTAAATATATGTTTCATTTGTTTTGTTTTGTTTTTTGACAATAATCAATTACAATAGAAAAATTCAAATTTGATATTAGTTATAAAAAAAAATATTGGTAATATTTATTTAATGGATTGGTTGACACGAAAATATAAGTCATGTTATACTGATGAATAACAAGTCTTTTATTTTTTATTTCAATTTATAATATATAAAATTCATATGTTTGATAGTTCTTGATGATTAAATAAATTAAAATTTCACTATGATTGTAATTTTAGAAAAACGTGAAAACAAACGTCATGTGAAGTCGTTTCGATAACTTGATAACTAGTACCGAAAATCATCTTTACATTGAATAATTTGATCTATTTTATAGAAACAATATCAAAAGTTAAAATATAACCAAAATAAATAACATCTGTGTTTTGAGTTGCAGCTTGAGGATATTGAGTCTAATCATGAGATGCCCACGCCCATTCAGTGTGTTTGCCTAATAGTGGGGAAGTTGGGATTCTTTTATTCCATAGTTCTACTAATTGTGAAGCAAGCAGAATATGTGCCACATATGCTGCTGATATATGCATTGCAATTCTTTATTTTCAAACCAAAAGTTGATATCATATGTGCTGGGATTAGAAGGTGGATACCAAGATAAGAGCATTCGAAAGCTATACTTTTTTCAGAATGCCATCAAAAGTATTGGAATATTAATTAGATATGCTTCTTTAGCTTCATTTTCTGCTGCTGCACATCTTTTCCCCATACCATTAGTTGCTGTTTCTTGATGGTTAATTTAATTTAACCTTTGCGTATTAACTACGCACAAAAAAAAACTATTCTTTTTACTATGTATAGAGCAAAAAAATAAATATTGAAAAACAAAATTTATTTTAAAAAAACATAAGATAAAAACGTATTTTAATTTTTTTAAGGGATAATTTTTTAAAATATAAAATCTTATATATAAAATACCTAAAAAAAATTATAGAATTGAAGGGCGGTAGCCACCAGCAGCTCCATAGCTCCGTCCCTGCTTTTTACGTTATATTTAGCCTTGAATTGTGACGAAGAAAATACTAAGAAATTATTTTTTCTTTTGCTTGGTTTTAAAATAATTGATTTTCATTACTCTTTTTTTTTTTGCTCCCTTTTCACTTTCCTTGGGCAAATTTCCATTTACATACAGATGTTTAAAGATTTTTTTATAAACTAGGATAGTAATACATTTTTTAAGTATATCACTTTCACTCAGTAGTTTGAGCAATTTTATGCTTTGGGCACGAACAATATATCATTAGCATGAGGTGTTTAGCACTTAATGATATGATTAGGATTACAAATATAAACAATCCTTTTTCTTCATAGTTTAAGCTCAACTGTAAAAGTGATTGAGGAGAACATATCAACAAAACAGAGACCTTAAAACTTTTTCGAATGTTAAAATATGTTAACTTTGTCCCATGAGAGACTAGAGAGACCAGAAATGTACATTAGCACTAGTTTTTTCATTTTCATTTGGGGTCCCATAAACTTTAAATTTTAATTTATGTTTTCTCAGAAAGGCTGAAACTTTACTGAAAAGCAGAAAGAGACAATAACAATCTGTTCCCAGTTTATCCACTTAACAATCTGTCAGTCTAGAATTTGTTGCGAAGGATTAAAAATGTGGTTAAAGTTCGTCGGGATAAATGTCTGCTTTACTATTTTTTCACGTGGATTTCGTTTTTATAATTTTCTTCATTCACCTTCTATTATTATGATTTTGATCAAGCCGTTGATCTTAGAAAATAGAAATTGTGGCAAGAAAACAACAAAAACAGTAAAATAAATACGCATTACATTTTTGTGAACTTGTATGAGTTGATCAACAATGAATGAAAGATTATGTTCATTTTCAAAGGTATTCACAATTTGGCATAGAATTAAAATTAAAAATTCGGTAAGTACAAAAATCGAATCAAATAATTTGGGTTGCTATTTAATTTTTATAAAAATTTGATATTCTGTTAAATTTGGATTTATCGAGTCATACCGAATGTTGAAGTATTAATTTTATATATTTTATATATTTAATTTTTTATATACATATTTTCATATTTATCATTTATTTATTTTCCTTACCAACATTAAAAAATAATAAACAGAAAATAAAATTATAATTTTGTTATTTCTTTTTTTTTTTACCAAAACAAAATGAATCAGTAATAACCTAATCAAATCAATTTATTTGATTCCAAATTCGATAAGATAGTTTTGCGCATCAATTTTTTGATTTGTTTAAACTTAGGTCCGATGTTGTTTGATTTTATAAAATGAACACTCTTATTCATTTGTCTCTCTAAGAATCATTATCTTAATTCTCAAAGAAAACAAGTGATGATATCTTGTTAAATGAGTACTTTTCATAAAATAATTTAGGGCAAAATGGAGGTTTCAAGACTTTAAAGTCATTGGTTTGAGTCCTATCAAAATTACGAGTATTTTTTTATTTTTATAATAATTGATTATTTATTTATTATTAATTAATATTTAGATGTAATGATTCATTGAATGATTCATTATATAAATAAATAAAATGATCAATTGCACCGAGTATAAATAACAAAATAAGTTTAAGGTATCAAAAGAAGTTAGATTCTAATGCTATAAAAAAAAAATATAGATTCTTTCTAAGTACACACAACAACGAAATAAAGAAAGCCCACTGTGTCTTGAAAATTCTAATTCTTTCTGAGAATCAAAGATAAGAGTTAGGGGAATTTTAGGATTCCCCAAAAAGAAGTGGAACATGCTGACGAAGATTATGATTCTTGGCCAAATAGTTTGTGGCATGTGCTAAACTTGGTGGCTATGATTCTTTTGTCAAGTAGTTGCCAATCTTGTATGGCAAAATTCGCATAAATTGTGCAGGTTTTTGGGATTATTTGGAACTTGTTGGCAATTGTATTAATGGGAAAGGAAAGACAATTTGCCTGGTGGATTTAGGAATCCAATTCCCTGAGCATAGGAATTACTATTAGCTGCTTGAAGCTTGAATTGTAAGATGATAATGTAATTCATAATTTTCTTAAAGAGTTTGGTAGAATATTTATATACGATTTCCAAGTTCAATCAGTGAATCTAAATCGAAGCAGACATAATTTCATGCATTGACAGCCATGAGCATTAGTTGATACATTTATATACGAAGAAAAAGAACTGAAATCTTATGGCATAAGTTTTTATAATATTTAAAAATTTTGAACTTAAGAATATCAAATTTATATTGATAAATCACTGTAGTAAGTTTGGATAATTTTGAATTTTTATGGTATTCAAATCCTTTAATAAATTTTTAATTATTTTTCAACTGCACTAATTTGTATGGAATCTACTTAAAATTGGATTTATTTTAAAATTTAAAATCTTAATTCATTAAATCTGTCAATTCAAATGCATCACACTCAGCAAAATTTGTTAGCAATCAGTTTAAAATTTGTGCAAAATAAAAAAAATAATAATATTTTTTCTTTAGCAATATGGTAAAAGGGCAAATTAAACCATGTGAACTGAAAAAAGTCTAAATTTGTTATGTTCGTCATTCCTAATTTACTATATAAAAATTTGAGGCTAGATAGTAATTGTCAATTTTTTTTATTTTTATTTTTGAAAAAGTTAGCCTTTTTTGATTATGCAGGGATTATTTTAGGAATTGGGGAACATGGGCTTTTGCCAATAAATGAACTGAATTGTTCATGGGCCAATAGACTGAGTCTCCAAACAACCTATCGGAATTTTGAAAAGCTGATTGAATCATCCTTCAGGTCCATTGGGCTCCGTCGTTGAGATGCCCAAACAACAATTTGGGCAGCAAAAGCAATTTGTTGCTCCCCAATCTAAAATTATGAAAAGGTTTTGAGAGAATATTTAATCCTACAAAATAAAAGTCTAAAAATTGCAGACAGCCCATTAAATCTCTGAAAGTGAAAAAAAGAAAAAAGAAAAAAAAATCGATTATGCTTTAGCACTAGTAGGCTTGGCATTCCGACACTTGACTGAACAAGAATGAGAATAGGATAAAAAGGTTAATAAATCTAGGAGATTCATTAAAATGTTTACTAGACTCACAAATTCAGAATTGATTTTAGATCTCTTCCGCATCTTTAGTGAAGTTAAGAAACTCTGCAGCATTATACAAAATTGCCAAAAATTTAGATGCTAGTAAAGACGACTACACTTTTGATGGAATTTTTTTCTTTGAGACTATCATACATGTGCTGCTCTAACACAGTTCTAAGTACTTCCTCAAGGACCCAGTGAAATATGATGTCAAGTCTCAGCTTTCCTTTTGCAGCAAGAAAAAAATTATCTTTCCTGCTAGACAGTAATAATACGTTCAATCAAATAAAATCTTACAAAATCATCCCAGAATGAAACTGGATTGCGTCTTTTTGATCCATATGGTTTCTTTGTGCATGTATAATATATGCTACTCAGCATACCAAGATTCCTATGTTGTTTTGTTTCCAGGCCAGCGCATAACCATTCCTCATACTTGGTCTATTAGTCACTGGCTCAGTTTTTGTAACTTCTTTTGTTTGGTTTTCAGACATTCCATTATCCTTTCTTTTTCTCCCTATGGTGATGAGAAACCTGAAATTACAATAGCACCCACCCTCCTAGTAGGAGGTGAAACTACAACCGAGTATTGCACGCATGTTGGCGTGGCTTACTGTGATCATATAGAACTTGCATAGTTGCACTATATGTGTACCTTGCAGCTGATTGATAATAACACACTGATATCTGGCAGGGGATCTTGGGTTAAGTGCCTCTTTACATGAACCCCTTATTAGAAGCAACAAATAATACAAACCACCCTAGTGGGCAGAAAAACCACAACATACATGCATGATTCAACTAAGGTTACAAAGCTAGACAGGATCACATGACGTAACATGATTAACGACCTAATCTACTTACATCATTGACCATCAGTCTATCTATATTAATCATATTAATGTTCATCTGGAGGAAGTTTTGAACTTGGATTCATCAATCTCAATCCCTTCCTCGGCTGCACGCTCACCACCGGACTTGTCGATGGTGCTCAGGCCACCCTTCCGCCCCATTTCCTGATAGCCTTCTCTTCCGAGCTGCTCCTTCCGGGTCTGCCCGCCCCGGCTACCTATCTCTTGGTACCCTTCTGTCCCTAGCTGCTCCCTACGAGTCTGCCCTCCTCGGCTTCTCCCTGCAATGCATATATACATTAACGATATCACCATTGAACCACTCCATTCATTACAATCAGAAAAATACACAAGCTCAAATTACCTTCTTTACCACTAACCATAACTCCTAACAAGAAACAAGAACTCCATGCCTGTGAATAGAATATGGTTATATATATATATATATATATATACCTTCAGCGAGGTGCTCCTGGGCTTCGAGGCTCTTGCCACCAGTACCGCCGGGGACCACCGTCTCCCCTTGCCTGGCCCTGGCGTCAAGTTCAGCTCGCTCCTGTTCTGTTGCCATTCCTTTCTCTTTCCCTTATACCCACACCAGAGACAAATCAACTGATCTTACAAGCAAGTAGCTATGAGAATATCTGTTGTATATATTGCTGCGCCATAATGTGTGAAGCAGCATAATAAGAAAGGATGACACGTGCACGTGAGTTGCAGACGCGGCTGAAGAATAGGAAAGCGGCGACTTCATGGCGACACGCAGTTTGCTTAGTCAGGCTGAGAAGCCGCAAAAAAATGCCACGAGTACATCCTGCTTTGGATGGTTCATTTGATACATACTATAAAATGCACAATAGAAATATATAATTTATGCTAAATATTTATTGAAAAACATATTTTATAGTTTTAACTAACATTTGTTATATACTAGTGAAGTAGAAGCGCATTGAGTGTGGACGATTAACTTCTGTTTTCTTCTCTCAAATTTTTTTAACTGAGATAGAATACCTGAAAGTATATCACTCAACATATTTAAAAAATAACCCTCTGTATAACGTATTATGAAGAATAATAGGTTGATTCAGTAAATTTGGATAAAATTTATTTAATTTTTAAAAAAATACTATGAATAAGAATTATAGAAAAAAATGAAATACCAATTATAATAGAAGATCCCAACTTCCTTTTTCATTTCAATTTATCTCAAACTTGAGCAGTTGTTAGTTTGTTTATTTGTTTGTTTTTTTCTTGCTTGCAATATTTAGATACTATCAATATCTAAAGGAGAGAATATTTTTGAAAAGTTCACCACATTTTACACTTCTCCAAATGCACTTGAGTGAAAATTTGCTTTTGCTCTCTTATGTAATTTAGTTAAAAGAAGTGATTGAAATAATTTATTAAACTTATTTCATAAAGATATTAACTATTATGGAAATAAAGAAAACTTATATCATATAATGGAAATATTAATACTGATTAATGAAATGCTAATTTTATAAGTTCAAATTTATACTGTACTAACGAACACATACTATTCATAAAATTACAGAATTAAAAGATTTTAAATGAACTATCACATAATGCATTAACACTTAAATATGCACATCAAGTCAATCACTACAAGAAACTAAAATGATAATTATTCCAAATTCACGATAAAGTTAGTTTGAACACATTTTCTAAATAAATATTACTATATGCATTATATATGACTAAAATGAATAATTTCGCATGTTAAGCATTGTTTAATAAATACTTTTAACTGTACGTAATGGCATATAATCTTTCCACTTCTATACTAGTATAGTCAAGAGAAAAATTGAAAAATCAAATTATAACATTTGATTAAGAACCATCAAATAATTGTTAAGTTGTTTGTAAATCAAAACCAAGCACATGTATTAATTATTAAGTTCTTTTATAATAGAATATAGATAAAATATAAGAGGCCCTATTAAAATTGAGAATCCAAACAGCTGAAAATGTTAAACTTTTGGCCCCTGTGATATAAGAAAGACACACAAAGTGTCCTGCTAAAAATAAATGGGTACTGGGTTTGGGTTCTGGGATCTGGGTTACCGGGTTTTATATACGTATTAAATTTGTCTTTAACAAATTAAAATATTTTATGTTATTTTGAAAAAGATTTCTTTGTCCATTACTATTAAGCCATATGGCAGTTGCTTTTTAAATTCAAAATTTTCATAGATTATATATTTTGTGAAAAATATAATACATTGACTTAATTAATAATCCGTCAATATTACACGAATATAAATATAATACACTGATTTGATTCATTTATATTGTATTTGTGAGACAGAGACTGGGGTTCTGGAATTTCATGAATGTTTCTTTATGTTCCACCCCACATATGGCATTTGATTGAGTACTTAACTTAATAATTTTTTCATTCTGAAAGTTATTAAATCATAACACGTTTACGTTTACTTTTAAAATATTATTGAATGAAACAATAGTAACTATACTAAAATATCAACAATTAATAAGGTTTACTAATAATATTAATGCTAGTATTAGAGAAAATAAGTGTAAAATTAAATTAATATAATCTCAATTTTTTTGGGACTCCAATCTAATAATTACAGGATTCTTTTTTGCTTAATATGAGATCTTATTTTTCTTTTGATAAATATCACAATCCTAATTTGTTACTTAAAGCAAACTCAACTTATAATAAAGTATATTTAATATTTGATGATAACGTAAGGTTGAAAGAGTAATTGAATTAACAGGTGGCTCTTTCTTGCAGTAATATTTGATCTAATGACTTTTCAAATACAAAAACATAGTCCAATGAATTACTTATTATTACTTTTCAATCCCATCCGGTGAGTGACAATTTGCGGTTGATAATAATATAGGATAATTTATTAGTACAACTTTAATAATTTATTTTGGGTTGATGTGACTGATTATAAAATTATATTATGTCAATCAATAACTAATCATGAAAAAATCATGTAGTGAAGAATACATCGAAGTGGACAAAAACTATAACGGACATGTAAGTTTGGCTTATATGCTCAAAAATAAATGTACAAACTTTAGAATTTTTACCCCATTTTGTTTGCATATTTATTGCTCACAAGTCATGACAGCCCACAGGTACCCTGCAGTAGTGTATAAAAAAATATGTTCATCTAGATAGTTTCCTGATAAAAAGTTTCCAAAAACTATAAGAACTGGACTTTCTTTACTATAAGCACATTAATCACAATCTCTCTCAATAAAGGAAACTAATTAATCAATTATTGCATCACTAAGGCAATTTATGCACGTCAAAAAGCCTATTTCAAATCGAGTTTGATTATTTTTTATGGTGTATTTTTGATAACTCAATTAGTGGATCACACACCTTCCTTCATACATGGGTTATGTCATTTATTTTATCGAGCATGACTTTTTGTGCTGAAAGTGAAATTATTAAATAATGATAATAATTTCTTGTTAAAATTAAGAGAGATGAAAGACGTGTAATATATAGGATTCTTATTGAAAAAATAGAAACAGTTTTTATTTTCCTAAATGCCGAATTGTGAAAGGCCGAAATAGTCAGAAACACTAAGTCACCCTCGGACCTGGCCCTCCTGTCAGAGCAGATTTCTTCCAAATTCTCAATCCCTTTAACCTTCAATATTGACTACTATTCTGTCCTAGGCATTATATTACTACTATGTTTCTTTTCAGCCATGAATTGAACAAATAATCGACAGAGGAATATTACGTTGTACATGCAGGCCTTATTTGTTACCTTTTCAATATTTGTTACCAAGTATTAGCTCTGTTTCCTGAAAAAAATTCCGGAAAAATGCTGCATCAATCTGCAATCTTGATTTTCTTACACCTTTCACTAGCATTAGCTGATCATCCTCCTTCCAATCCCTCCTCCACCACCATCACCACCGCGACTGCCACACGAAAATCTTTCGCCGAAGCTCCCAACACCTCGAAACCCGGCTGCCAAACCAAGTGTGGAAACTTAACAGTTCCATATCCTTTTGGCATTGGAATCAACTCTGGCTGCTCCATTGGTCCCTGGTTCGACGTAAACTGCGACAACTCCTTCTCCCCGCCGAAACCCTTCATCCGCACCGGAAACCTGGAAATCGTCAACATATCAGACGGCCAAGTGAGAATCAAGAACTGGGTTGCTGCCAGATGCTATACGGAATCCGGCAACATCAGCCGACAGAACCCCATAGCCATCAACTTCACCTCCACCCCGTACAGCTTTTCCGACTCCAACAGGTTCACGGTGGTGGGCTGCGATGATTTGGCGGTGATTGTTGGTTCGAGTGGTAGAAACTTCACCAGCGGCTGTTTGTCGCTTTGTTCACAGAGCAGTGATCTAATAGACGGGTTTTGCACGGGCATCGGGTGCTGCCAGACCCCCATACCCAAAGGGCTCAAGACTTTCAGCTCTGCACTTGCTAGCCTTAACAATCATACCACTGTCCACAGTTTTGATCCTTGTGGCTATGCATTTATCGGGGATCAGGACAGATTTCAGTTTCGCACGTCGGATTTTCAGGACACAGGTTTTCAGAATCGAACGATTCAGAATGTGCCCATAGTGGTTGATTGGGCGATTGGGAATGAAACTTGTGATCAGGCCAAGAAATCTGCTGATTTTGTTTGTAGAGAAAATAGTGCTTGTGTTGATTCGGATACGGGTCTTGGAGGATACAGGTGTAATTGCTCGGAGGGGTATGAAGGCAATCCGTATCTAAGTCCAGGCTGCACAGGTTAGTTTTCAGTTCTGCTATTCAGTTTTGGAATTGGTAGATGAAATAAAAAGTGGAATTAAATGTCTTACATATAAAACTTGGAAGAATGGAAAATTATAATCGTCAAGACGGCTTATAATCGGTAAAGATGGTTATCTACACCTGGATTAAGTAGTATACAGTGTATATCCTGTGATTTTAAGTAGAAAGTAGAAAGGAGGGCCTATATTGCAAGGGAAGTATACTGTTTCTTAAGTGTACTGTCTCATCATTGGCTTTGCTCATAACTATGAATGGCTTCTAGCATGTCTCTCTTTTGAAATAGAAAATCCTGTTAATTTTAAGTTTTGGTTTCTGTACCACCAACATGTAGCCATAACCAAAACAGGTTTTTCTAACAATTACTTTTGTATTGCTAAGAAATCACTGTTTTGACCATGGAAACATGCCTGCAGAGAGGCGGTATCTAAACTAAGCCGCAAAAACATGCAAGACTGGATACAAGAAAACTGGATTAGCTTTAATGTTATTCTTTTTGGCAGACATCAACGAATGTGAGAGCAATCCATGTGATGAACATGGAATTTGCACTAATACTCCTGGAAGCTATAACTGCTCTTGCAGAGAGGGATACGATGGTGATGGCACAAAAGGTGGTCTCGGTTGCATTGCTGTGAACTCCCAATTCCCAGTGATAAAGTTCTCCGTAGGTAATTTATTTGCTTTTTCTTTCTTCCTGACAGTAAGTACAATTCTTAATTCATTGTTAATATAAAAAAGTGAACTATTCGTATGAAACAAGAGTAAAAAACTTTACACTACAATTGTAATCTTCATAAATACTATATGGGTGATATGATCATTTAACTGATTTTAGAGCTGCACATCTAAGAGTATTCGTGAAACGTTAAGACTGCTTATATTTTTCTTCTTACATGGCCTAATATCTCTGTTTTCTGAACTAAATTATCCTGAAAAGCTGTTAAGCTTAGTCTGATATATAACTTTTATGCTGATAAATCCCCAATCCTTGAAATCTATTAATGATGGATTCTACTTGTATTCCAGGTTTCAGTGTTGGCTTGCTTTCCATATTTGTCGGTGTCACATGGCTATATTTTGGCATCAAGAAGAGGAAGCTTGCCAGAATGAGAGAAAAATTCTTCCAACAAAATGGTGGGCTCCTTTTAAAGCAGCAAATTTCTTTTAATGAGGGTGGAGTAGAATCAACTAAGATATTCTCTGCCGAAGAGCTTGAAAAGGCCACCAATAACTATGCTGAAGACCGCATTCTTGGAAGGGGTGGTTATGGCACAGTTTACAAAGGAATTCTACCTGATCAGCGTGTAGTCGCTATTAAGAAGTCGAGAATAATGGACCAGAGCCAGATCGAGCTATTCATAAATGAGGTGATTATTCTTACTCAGGTTAATCATCGCAATGTAGTGAAAATTTTGGGATGTTGTCTGGAGAGTGAAGTTCCTTTACTGGTTTATGAATTCATCTCAAATGGAACACTCTTTCACCATATCCACAACAATGGTGAAACGAGCTGGTTCTCTTGGAAAGATCGATTAAGAATTGCTGCTGAAGCTGCGGGTGCACTTGCGTATCTCCATTCTGCCGCTTCTATGCCTATCATTCACAGAGACGTCAAGTCGAGCAACATATTGTTAGACGATTCATATACTGCAAAAATATCAGATTTTGGGGCATCTAGATTGGTCCCATTGGATCAAACTCAAGTGACAACACTTGTGCAGGGGACCTTAGGCTATTTGGACCCCGAGTATTTCCACACTAGCCAATTAACTGAGAAAAGTGATGTTTACAGCTTTGGAGTGGTTCTTGCTGAGCTGATGACAGGAAAGAGACCTCTTTCACCAACAAAATCTGAAGAAGAGAGAAACTTGGCCACATATTTTATCACGTCCATCAAAGAAAATAGATTCTTTCAAATTCTTGAGCCTCGAATTTTAAGGGAAGGCAGTTTGGAGCAATTGCAAGCTAGTGGTGAGCTTGTGAAGAGATGCCTCAACTTAAGAGGTGATGAAAGGCCAACAATGAAAGAAGTTGCAATGGAGCTAGAAGGGCTAAGAAGATTTACTAAACATCCTTGGATTCAACAAGAAAAAAGGGAAGAAAATCAGGCCCTTTTAGGTGAGCAATCAGGTTTGCCGTCAGATTTGTATGCAATCAACATAGGTCCAGAATTTAGTACTGGAATTTATTCTGTGCAAAATAGTTTGGATAGTCATATGATTTATCCAAATCCCCGTTAGTTGTTTGTTCTGAGAGTAACTGAAAAACGGATATTCTTTTGTACATGGGATTCTATCTTTAAATCTTTATTTATCTTAATTTTTGGAGGACTACAACTTTACAAGCACTTGCAATTCTTTTTTTTCCTAAACTTATTGTTGTTTACTTGTATTGTATAGGATATTTTCTTTATGTCTTGAAATATGACTTTCCACGTCAAACTTGATTGTTCCACATGATGGAATTGCAGAGAAAAATAAGTTTCCTGTGATTGTAAAATCCTACTATTACTTCTTTTTTACTATTCCTTCTCTTTCATTACAGAATAAACATTAACGTTCTTGTACATCCCTGCGGGTTATTATTGATTGAAGCACACATATGACACAACACATGCTTTGTGCCTCTGATTTTGCGTATACTAATCTCAGCCTAATCGTAAACAATTTTTCTTCATTTTCTATTAAGTAAATTTCTAAAGTCCAAGTCAATGAAATGTGACGAGTCGTCATATTGGACCAAAAATCTTTTAAAAAGACTTTGCACTTGGCACCAACCTCCCAATTTCCGTAGGTTTTTGAGGATGTTGACTCATTCTACGGCCACACAAGATACAACATCCTCCAAGTCAACTTCAGAATATCGATCGCATCCTTTGTCTCTGCGACACATTCTTTAATAGGGCCACGAGTTACCAGATCAATGAGTGGGAAAAGGACGCTAATTCCTATCGATCATGTATTCTTTACCAGTACAGTCATACATAATTGATCATGCTTACAAGATTTTTGTAAATGAATATCATTTGCAAAGTAATATGCTAGACAGCTTTTATAACATTGCATCGCATTGCAATTTCAAACTTTTGCCGTATGATAGTTACACGACTAGACCCGAATCGTGATAGAATTTTCATGTATTGAAACAACTTATCTCAATGAACTGGGACATATTGTCAAGCCGCAAATCATGGTAGTGACATTTATTTGGGGTCAGTCAACCATGCACAAAGTATTATAAAAAAAGGTGACGTTTACTTCAAAACTAGCTCACATGGTCAACTAGTTGAAAACAGTATTGGCATTCAGATTTCGTTGCCCACTTGTGTAGATTTCTGGAAACTGAAAATGCACCAATCATTCAGTCCAGATTTTGAGGCTGAATGCTGCTCAATTATAATGCGTAAAGTAGAATTCTTCTAAGCTAATATTAAGATATTATAGCAGTATATAGTACTGATGCACAGTCATACATGTAATGAGCCTGCCAAGGTAATCGTCTAATTCAATTCAGAATGCATCTATAAAACCCATTAGCTAACTCTGGACAGCAGACTGTTTTACTTACAAGAATGTCTCTGCAATCCATTTTCTTCCATCTATTCTTGTGCCTTCCACTGGCTTTGGCCAGCACAGATGCCAAGTTTATCAGCCAAGAAACTAGCAGCACCAAGCCTAATTGCCAAAGCAAGTGCGGGAATTTAACAGTTCCATATCCTTTTGGCATTGGCATTGGAACAGGTTGCTCGTTAGGCTCGTGGTTCGATGTAAACTGCAATCCTTCATTCAATCCCCCGAGACCCTTCATTGCCACAGGCAATCTTGAGATTCTTGAAATATCAGATAATGCATTACGCATCAAGAACTGGGTGGCCTCAAGTTGTTACAACCGATTTGGGAATATAACACGTGAAAACAAAGCGTCAATCAATCTTGCAACCACCCCTTTTACCTTTTCTGACATCAACAAGTTCACTGTCGTGGGCTGTGATGAATTTGCACTGATAGCTGGATCAGAAGGGCGTAATTTCACCAGTGGATGTGTCTCAATTTGTTCCAGCAATGAGGATTTGATTGATGGGGATTGTTCTGGCATTGGATGTTGCCAAACTGCCATCCCAAAGGGTCTCAAGAAGTTTAATTCAAATCTTGGCACTCTCAATAGTCACCTAAACATTTGGTCATTTGCCCCTTGTGGATATGCCTTTCTTGGAGATCCTGGCAGCTTCAGATTCAGTGTATCTGATCTCAATGACACGACTTTCCAGAATAGGACCATAGAGAATGTGCCTGTGGTGCTTGACTGGGCAATTGGAACTCAGAATTGTAGTGAAGCTCAGAAATCCAATGATTTCGCCTGTCTTCAGAATAGCTATTGTGTTGATTCTGATACTGGTCTCGGGGGATATCGATGTAGCTGTTCAGAAGGATATGAGGGGAATCCATATCTTAGTCCAGGATGCATAGGTACTTAGTTTGCTTTTATCTCTTTTTTTTCTTCATGACGAATCTTATCTTGTGTTTGCAGCTAACAAAAGAGAGGAACAGAGAAACCTCTTTTGCTTGGTAATGGACTAATGAATATTACGTTTTCTTCACCAGATATAGATGAATGTGAAAATAATCCTTGTGATGAACATGGATTTTGTACAAATACTCAGGGCAGTTATACCTGTTCTTGCACAAACGGGTACTTTGGGGATGGGAGAAAAGATGGCCGTGGTTGCATTGCCGAGAACTCTCAGTTCCCAGTAATCAAGTTTGCATTAGGTATTCCTTTAATGTACTTGCACACCTCTATTTTCATACCATGGCATGGACAATATCAAATTTCAGATAATTGTGTGTTCTAAAGCCAGTCATCTAGTAAGATTTTTTTGCAGTATGTTAGACTTCCATATATAAAATTTGAGCTTACATCTTATAGACTTATATGGTTTTAAATTTTTATTTTTTGAATAGATAGTGTTGAAATTATGCAAATTTGGCTAATTATCTAAACAATCTGAAATTAGGAATTATAGTCTGCAGATCAGGGTGGGCTTGTTTCATCACCATTATACAGATCATTAATTTTGTTTGATCTTTGTTCAATGTGTCTGCAGGCATAAGCTTTGGCTTCTTGGCCTTAATAATTGCTGTGACTTGGCTATACTTCGGTATTAAAAAAAGAAAGCTCATAAATCTAAGGGAGAAATTCTTCCACCAAAATGGTGGGGTGCTGTTGAAGCAGCAACTTTCTTCAAATGAGGGTAGTATGAAATCAACGAAGATATTTACTGCCGAAGAACTTGAAAAGGCAACCAACAATTATGCAGAAGACCGCATCCTAGGCCGAGGTGGTTATGGCACAGTTTACAAAGGTATCCTGCATGATCCACAACAAATCGTTGCAATCAAGAAATCACGAATAATGGATCAGAGTCAAATAGAGCAGTTCATCAACGAGGTTATTATTCTGACTCAAGTTAATCATCGAAATGTTGTGAAGCTTTTGGGATGTTGTTTGGAGACCGAAGTTCCTCTCTTGGTGTATGAATATGTCTCAAATGGTACGCTCTTTAACCATATCCACAATAGTGGGGGAATGCCTTGGTTTTCGTGGGACAATCGTCTAAGAATTGCCTTAGAGGCTGCTGGTGCATTAGCCTATCTCCATTCTGCAGCTGCAAAGCCAGTTATTCACAGAGATGTCAAGTCTCCCAATATACTGTTAGATGACTACTACAATGCAAGAATATCAGATTTTGGGGCTTCAAGATTGGTCCTGATCGATCAAACACAAGTAACTACTTTAGTCCAAGGGACATTAGGTTACTTGGACCCTGAGTACTTCCACACGAGCCAGTTGACAGAAAAAAGTGATGTCTACAGCTTTGGAGTAGTTCTTGCAGAGCTTATGACGGGCAGGAAACCACTTTCCAATACGAAAACTGAAACAGAAAAGAGCCTGGCCACTTTTTTCATCGTGTCAATGAAAGAAGATCGTCTGTTCCAAATTCTAGATCCTCGTGTGCTGAGAGAAGGGAGTTTGGAACAACTCCAAGCTGTTGCTGAGCTCGTGAAGAGATGTCTAAAGTTACACGGTGAAGAGAGACCGACGATGAAAGAAGTGGTGATGGAACTGGAAAGCTTAAGGAAGTTCACTAAGCATCCTTGGATTCGGCCAGAAGTTCAAGAGGAAGCTGTCGGATTGATGAGTGAGGAATCTTCAGATTTATACACAGTCACAATTAATTCTCAGCTTAGTACTGGGGAGTACTCCGGACAATATAATTCGGGAACTACACCTTTGATCTATCCTGGTCACAGCCCCCGCTGATAAAGTTAGCTTTTTTCCATTTGTGAGAATAAATTCCTGTCTTTTTGTAATCTATGTTTGTCAGTTTCAGCCTTTCAGGTGGCTCATCTGATCGACTGAATTTGAGATTTCCATGTTTGAATAATTCAGTTCCTAGAAACAATCTTGCATTAGTATTGTTATCAATCTATGTACGAGAGTGTGATGTCTCACAACTTGCAGTAAAGTTCTGACATCCATTATGTCTATGAGTTGGATCGAAGATATCGTTATGGGTTGTCATTTAAGCTCTTTATACTTTAAAAGTTTTATATAAAATTTAACAAGTAGATTAGAACCAGACTGGTATTTGTTTATACAAAAGAGATCGAAAAATAAAAAATTACCGGACTTCTTGTGGCTCTCTCTTCATTTTCAATAATCGTACCTTTCCCTTCTGTGAAGCACCAATACATCACAATCTGAATACAGCTTCTTTAAAAAGATTTTGACGTGAGGAAGTTAAATGAAACATATAAATGATGTTCAGAAATGATGAAGTTAAATGAAACATATAAATGATGTGCATTGAATCATCCCTTTGTCCGTCCATTAATCACTGATGCTGGGATTGGCCTAGACAAATCCAAATAATAAGTACTCCGTATAGTGTGGAACTCATTTTAAATTATCTGATCAGGTGACAACATCCATACGGTTAAAAAAACTGATAGCGAATAAAGCAAAAAAAATATATTATTTTACAGAAATTTCAATAAAGCAATTCCAAAAAAATAAAATGCAGAGGACAAGAATGGCAAAGAGAGTTTGTGACAGATCAAAAGGAAAACTGCAAAATACAGCCATTGAAGAACCTCTTATTGTTAATGGTATAAGCTGTTCATTGTTCATTGTTCAGCGAGGGCTGTTGATAGGATGTATCATGCGGCTGTCCAGACTATGTTGTCGAGAATACTCGCCAGTGCTAAAATCTGAATTTATTGGCACTGCATATAGATCTGATTGCTCACTCATTAACCCGACGGCTTCCTCTTGAACTTCTTGTTGAGCCCAAGGATGTTTGCTGAGCTTCCTTAAAACTTCGAGTTCCATTGCCACCTCTTTCATTGTCGGTCTCTCCTCGCTTTGTAGCCTCAAACATCTCTTCGCGAGCTCAGCAACACTTCGGATTTGCTCCAAACTTCCTTCTCTTAGCACGCGAGGATCCAGATTTTGGAAAAGACGATCTTCTTTTATTGACATGACGAAAAAAGTGGCCAGACTCTTTTCTTCGTCGTTCTTTGTGTTGGAAAGGGGTTTCCTGACTGTCATGAGCTCGGCCAGGACCACCCCAAAGCTGTAAACATCACTTTTCTCGGTCAACTGGCTAGTGTGGAAGTACTCAGGGTCCAAGTAACCTAAGGTTCCCTGGACTAGAGTGGAGACCTGTGTTTGATCGATGGGGACCAATCTTGATGCTCCAAAGTCTGATATCTTGGCAGTGTAATAATCGTCCAATAGTATGTTGGGAGATTTGACATCTCTGTGAATAATTGGCATTGCAGCTGCAGAATGGAGATAGGCTAATGCACCAGCAGCCTCTGTCGCAATTCTTAAACGATTGTCCCAAGAAAACCAAGGCATTCCCCCACTGTTATGGATGTGGTGGAAGAGGGTACCATTTGAAACAAATTCATATACCAATAGAGGAACTTCAGTTTCCAAACAACATCCCAAAAGTTTCACAACATTTCGGTGGTTGACTTGAGTCAAGATAATCACCTCATTGATGAACTGCTCTATTTGAGTCTGATCCATTATTCGCGACTTTTTGATTGCAACAATTTGTTGGTCATGGAGGATTCCTTTGTACACTGTACCATAACCACCCCGGCCAAGTATACGATCTTCTGCATAATTGTTGGTGGCCTTTTCAAGTTCTTCGGCTGTAAAGACCTTGGTTGATTTCATACTACTCTCATTTGAGGAAAGTTGCTGCTTCAACAGCAACCCACCATTTTGCTGGAAGAATTTTTCTCTTAGTTTCATAAGCTTCCTTTTTTTTATGCTAAAAAATAGCACAGTCAGAGCAATTATTACCACCAAGAAGCCAAAGCTAATACCTGCAAATTTTATCTTATTTAATTAGTACAAATTGAACTAAGATCAAGCAAAGGTAATGAACTATGATACACTGGCCCACTATTATCCGCAGACTCCTTTACTTTGGATTTTTCAGGTCATTTTGATGTAAAAATTTCAATTCAAGAAGCCTAATCTATTGGACCAATTATGCATGCCAATTTGATTTCATTTATAGAAGTCCTATTATGTCAATATTCAGTGTTGAAAAGGAATCGTCTTAAAAACAATAACAATGATAAGATTTGGAGTACTCTTCTCCTATTTGCACCATATTCTACTAGTTGAAAACCTCATTTTCAGATTTTACAATTCAACAATCTAAAATGCAATGGTTTCCTTGTGATAAGCATGAAGGTAGAGTTAAGACATATTCATCAGAGGAATACCTAATGAAAACTTGACAACTGGAAACGGAGAGTTTTTAGCAATGCAACCACGCCCATCTTTTGTCCCGTCGCCAAAATATCCCTTCTTGCAAGAACAGCTAAAACTGCCTGGAGTATTTGTACAAATCCCATGTTCATCACAGGGATTATTTTCACATTCGTTGATATCTGCCAGAGAAAGCTCGACACACTTGTCATTCGTCCATTAACAAGCAAAATGGATTCTAATTCTTCATGATTTGTAAAAAGAAGCAAAAAAGAGAGAACAGCAAAATCCAAGTACCTGTGCAGCCTGGACTAAGATATGGATTCCCCTCATATCCTTTTGAACAGCTACATCGATATCCTCCAAGATCAGTATCAGAATCAACACAGTAGCTATTTTGAAGACAGGCGAAATCATTGGATTTTTGAGCTTCACTGCAATTCTGAGCACCAATTGCCCACTCAAGAACCACAGGCACATTTTCTATGGTCCTGTTCTGGAAACGTGTGTCGTTGAGGTCGGATGCCCTGAATCTGAAGCTGTCAGGATCTCCAAGAAAGGCATAACCACAAGGGTCAAAGGACCAAATATCCACGTGATTGCTGAGAGAGCCAAGATTTGAATTAAACTTCTTTAGACCCTTTGGGATGGCAGTTTGGCAACATCCAATGCCAGAACATTCCCCTTCAATCAAATCCTGGCTGCTGGAACATAGTGAGACACATCCACTGGTGAAATTACGGCCTTCTGATCCTGCTATCAGTGCAAATTCATCACAGCCCAATACAGTGAACTTGTTTGTATCAGAAAAGGTAAAAGGCGTCCCTACAAGATTGATGGATGCTCGGTTTTGGCGTGTTATGTTGCCAAATTGATCGTAGCAAGTTGCAGCCACCCAGTTCTTGATGAGTACTTTGTCATCTGTGATGTCAACAATCTCTAGGTTGATTGTGGAAATGAAGGGCCTTGGAGGATTGAACGAAGTGTTGCAGTTGACATCAAACCACGAGCCCAATGAACAACCTGTTCCTATGCCAATGCCAAAAGGATATGAAACTGTTAAGTTTCCACATTTGCTCTGGCAATTAGGCTTCGCGATGCTTGGACCTTGGGTGATAAGCCTGCTATTTGTTGTGGCCAAAGCCAATGGAAGAAGCCACAAGAAAAGAGAAAAGAAAGCAGAATTCAGAGACATGGCTATTGGAATGTCAACTGAAAAGAGCTTAGCAAATATGTGCTCTCATATCTCTGTGTCAGCTTAAAATCAATGCTAGGAGTTTTGCCATTTATGTGTAGACTTTTTTTTTTATATGAATTAATTTGTGTGTTGTCGAGCAGCATTAAGTCTTAAATTATTGTTTTGTGCATGCATCAACAATAATTTCCAGAAATCTACGGGAGTAGGAAATGATGTCTTAGTGGCCATTGTGCATTTAACAAGAACAAGTTGACCTTGTCAGAGCAAATAAACATATCTTGACAACTCTTATTTTTCCTTATATTTTTTTCCTCTTTCTTATATGTGATAGAGGAAAATGAAGGGTTGACTTAAAAAAAACACGGCATTTGGCATGCTTTAACACAATGCCAAATCCTGGGAACTTACACATCTTATGAAGTTGTGATTATGTCGGTGTATTTTTCCATTAATGCAGCTTTCCAAATCTCTGTCTGAATTTTGGTGCAGTTTTCGATAGACAAAGGGAAAATTTTGTCCTAGAAACTAGAATGTTATCAATAACAAGCTGCCCAGGCCCTTTAACCAAAGGTGATTTGCAGGAAATTCGGCAAGGCTGGTAAATGTTCTATTTTCCCCTAAAAAAAACGTTCTAATCCACACTTTTTTGGTAGGCTCTAGCCACCTTCAGAGATTGGTGTTTCTCGCCTTAATTTCAAATTCTACTTTCACCAAGAAAAATAAATTGTACCAGCCAACAACGCGGACATGGAGAATATTTCATCAAGCAAGTTGAAATGCTACTTTGGTGACTACATTATTGCACCGCACGGAGAATATTTCATAATTTACTTTTTTATTCGTTTTTATTAATTAGAATTTTTTTTTGGTTAGAAAAAAATTAAAAAAATGCATCCCTGGAACCTATAGTAATAAGTTTGTAATTCGAAGAGCAAGTTGTAAATATATTAACATTTGCTTTAATGATTGTTAATGTAAATGGAATTTAAAGTCGTCATTGACCTATAATTAAACTTCTTTTTTCATAAGTAAGCTCTAAAATCACAAGACAAATTGGCAACAGCTAAATTTCACAGGATTTTCCAAGGATTACGACCCAGTCTCTAGCCGTGTAATGTGCTCCAAGTTATCTAAGTAGTAGATCAAATGTCAAATCAATTTATATAATAAGATTGCTGCGCTGGAAGTGGATGTTGTCAAGAGTATTTTCATTTCTGAATACTGTGTGGTTGGTAATTAACTAACCAGTGAGGAAGAGTTGTATCCTGTTTTTGCTTATTTTTCCTTTGGGTTTTTAACTTTTTCTTTTGATAATATATATTCAATTAGGGGTGTTTTAGTCATTTTATATGATCATATTTTATTTTGAACCCTTATGGGGTGTTTATTTTTATGCTTCGTTTTAGTCATTTTACAGCTCTTATTTCATGCTCATTTGTTTTTTCTTTTTGTTTTAAATATACTTTAGTCATTTTGCTTACTTGATATATGTGAAGGGATGTGTTAGAATTTTGTAAAGTAGAATATATATATATATATATATATATAATATTTTTTAAAATTATATTTGAATTTTTTGGGGGTTGGACCTATTTTGGACTTACAACCCGACAAGGCATCTAAACCCAATCCACTTAGTCATTTGCTTAATTATATATAATTATTGATTTGGGAGTATGCTTTAGAATTTTTTAAAAGTAGAAATTTTTTATAAATTTGATTATTTAAAATTATTAAATTTTAATATTCTTTATGGACATATTTGGAAACATTTTAAACTCACATTCCAACAAAAAACCCACATCAACCCAATCCAAACCATTTCGTAACATCCTAAAATCCTAATATTCTTTTTGGACCTATTTGGATACATTTTAAACTCACGTTCTAACAAAAAACCCAACCCAGCCCAACCCAATTCGTAACATCTTAACACCCAACCCAACCTAAAACTTGTTGGGTTGGGTTGGACACAACAGTCTACACCCATATTGCCGCCAATTCTTTTAATTAAGGAGTATATCTTGTTTAGGACTTTAAATTACATGGGACATTGGCAAGTTGCTACGATGACATGATCATTAGGATGTAGGACACTGCATAAAATTGAGGCTTTTGATGCTAAAATATAAATTTAAGGACGATTTATTTATTTGATTATGCTCAAAAATTAAAGGGAATTATACAAAAAATTTAAAACACTTTTATGTATTGGAATATGTGTAATCTAACTTGTGTATGTGAGAATAATCATAAATTCCTATATGTAGCATGATTTTGTAATAATGTGTGTATGTGATTGAGAATGATCTGTATTCTTAATTCTCATAAGAAAATGAGTAGATAATATTGCATTTGAGTTCAACCGAGTTTATACTGTTTGTATAGGTATGGGCAATGCATGAACTCTTGAAGTACAAGGGACCTATATATTGTGCTGGTATGGTCATTCGTGAAGGCGGCCTACTTGGTCCCCGTGGGCAGGAGCTGCTCCAGCTGTGATTCGCCATGGAACAAACCAGGCTGCTATGTTTACGGCCAAGAATGCACTTGATGCCATACTGTGGTACAAGCATGAAGGCATCGGGAAGTGTTCTCTAGCGTGTACATATTGAATAAGCATCATATTTTTTTATTAAATGAATAATTATTTATAGAAAAAATAGGATCTTCTAATATTAACAAATCAAATGATCTGGTAATACAAAGGAGATATGGCCAATTACCCACCCAAATCAAATCAAATGATATTAAACAAAGTGATTTTCTAATCTTATTTATGTATGAATACAATAATAATATGCATGTAAACAGAAGTAAATAAGTAGTCCTACACTTTAGGTTTTGGAGGGTTCTTTAATTTGATAGAGAAAAATTGACTTTTGAAAAACGTGAAAAGACATAAGCAAAATTTATTAAGGAGATATCCACTATCAATACAAAATTTGAAGAACATAGTTATACTTTAAACAAACACAAGATCATAAAGCCAATGGTTGGAAACCAAAAAAAAAAAAACGGGAAAATGGGATTAAAACTTTAAGTTAATGCACTCAAGAGATTGAGGAAATCCTTTTTGGATTTAGGAAATCCCACTAATTAATTCTTTTTAGTCACACAAATTTAATCGTCCTTTTCCTGTTTGGGTATGGGGTGGGGTGTGTTTATCCAAACAGGGGAGCTCGACAGAAACCCTACCCGAAACACTTGAGGCGAAAACCACATTATATAAAGCACATCGCGCACACACAACTGCCGACCCCAAACCCTAACTCATACTTGCTTCTCTCTGTCACTTGCTAAACCCTAATTCCGTTCGTTTCACTCAAAACTTCTGCAAATAAATTTAAATTGGTACCTTTTCTATTCGGTTTATCTCAATTCTTTTATGATATTATCTTTTTAAGTTTAAGATTTTATCTGGAAAGGATTTATTGATTTTGTTGTTTCTTATTGTTGTTGAAGGTTGGAACGATGTCGGATGAGGAGAGGGAGGAGAGGGAGTTGGATCTCACCTCTCCTGAAGTTGTCACCAAATACAAATCAGCTGCTGAAATTGTTAACAGTTAGATTTTCTTGCTTTATTTTCTTTGTATGCATCTCATTCTGCGGGTGCTAGTATATTTATGTGTGTAGCGTTAAGTGTGTTTAATTTGTGGTTGAAAATTTTGTCGTGTTTTTGAAAGATTGAATCTTTTCTTGTTTTAGGTTTACAGTTGGGTGATGTGGGTCTGTTTTTTAGTTTTTTTTTATATAAATTCATGAAAAAATTGCTGAATTTATGCAGAGGCACTGCAATTAGTATTGTCGGAATGCAAACCGAAGGCTAAGATTGTTGACCTTTGTGAGAAAGGAGATGCTTTCATAAGAGAGTGAGTAGTATCATTTGCTTTGTGTGCTCTTACTATACCCTTGAGGAAAAATTAAGACATTGAAAAATATTTTTTCAAGATTATATGGGTAACTATGCGAATTGCTTTTAAATTTTGTTTTTTGTTATAGACAAACTGGGAACATGTACAAGAATGTGAAGAAGAAGATAGAAAGGGGTGTTGCGTTCCCAACTTGCATATCAGTGAACAACACAGTCTGCCATTTTTCACCATTGGCCAGTGATGAGACTGTGTTGGAAGATGGAGATATTTTGAAAATGTAAGTTTATATCAAGCTTTTCAGTATGCACAAATGCATATATGCAACACCATATACTGTAAGCAATGGCTAATACATTTTTGGAAACTGGGACTGCTGGGTATCAATTGATGAATTTTTATTTGCAGTGATATGGGGTGTCACATAGATGGCTTTATTGCTGTAGTTGCTCAAACCCATGTACTTCAGCAAGGGCCAGTCACCGGCAGGGCAGCCGATGTTATTGCTGCTGCAAATACTGCCGCTGAGGTTGCCTTGAGGCTCGTGAGGCCAGGGAAAAAGGTATTTTCCTTTTAACTTTTTTTGGTTTATTTAGTGCGACCATGTTTGACTCTTGAGTCGTTTGAAAGTTGGTCTGAAAGCAAGTGATGTTTCTGAAATATAACAAATTTGGGAGATATAATTATAATTCAGATAGTGTCCATTTCTGATTCACAAGTTTTTGTTTCAGTTGCCAGTTATTTTAGCTTAAATATCAATGCTTCTATTGGACCGTACTAATATTGTTTCTTGAGGTCAATTAAATCTTGTAATATTTTTCCCCAATTTTCCTGTTGTATATTTCTTGGTTTGTTGATGTGATTATCTAAAACTTGTGTCTACTCATCATTTTTTATTATCTTATAGCTTCGAGACTTTTGTTTATTTCTCAGTTCCTTGTTATTTCATTTTATGTTGTTTTTCTATTCAGCCATAATCAAGGCATGAATTTTACAATGAAAAAGGCCAGCTCTTCAATGGCAGTAATTGGTGCTTATATGTTTGTTTCTTGCGGTTTTATCTCAAAATCTGCATTGGAGGTCTGAAATAATCCACAATGGATCCTATTATATTGAAGTTTTCTTTATCTGTTGATTCTTATAATTCTTATGTATAACTGTATAAGAGAGTCATTTTGCACATTTGTCTTAGCTTTAACAATTCATTCTTGGCTCCCCTATATGATGAACCCTATGTATGAGCTATGGGTTGATATCCAGATGATGCTGTAGTCATAGTTACTCTGATAAGGGACATTAGTTATTTGTATTTGAGTGTACACTGAATATAATTTGAATGTGTCTTTTTGTGAAATTACATTAAATTGGTCTCAGCAGTTCAACTGTTATTTCTATAGAAGATGTTGATAATTGAATGCTGATTTTTTATTGAGATAAGTAGGCAACTTTGCCGAGGTGATTGAGTCCTTGTTAATCTCCTCTTTTCCCTGTTGCCTATAATGCTATTGGCTAGCTTGAATATTCTGGATGGTGAGATACTTAGGGTACCAGCCCTTTCTGGTGGGCCAACATCAGAGTTAGTACTACAAATGCTTTTGGTTTCCAGCTAAGCAATCACATTTTCTTGTGTGTTTGTGTTTTTCTAAGTTGATTCAAGCTAAATTCTGAGTATTTTATTTACAATTTTTTAGTTTCAGATTCCTATTTTGTTAGGCTACTATAATCTAGTAGCTACTATTACATAATAGAGTCAGCAATACTTCTTTAGAAAGGTAAGCATGATTCTCTAAATGATGATCATTTTTTTGAGCGACGGATCTCATATCCGGTGAAGTTCTTTGTAGTCATAGTTACACTGATAGAGATTCATGTTCCCTTTTTCTCAGTGTTTTCAGAATTGAGGGTTCTAATTCTTTATAATGTTGGTTGTTTAATTTATCTATGTTATTGTTATCCACCACTTCTATTGCCAGACAACAGAGCAGAATAAAAAGGAATAAAAGGGTTTCCTTCCTTTCCCTTGTTGAAATGAAAAGGCAACTTTGCCGAGGTGATCAATTTTGCTATTGATTTCCTCTTTTCCCTGTTGCCAATATTCATATAGGCTGCATATCTGGTATTTGGGATTGATAATGCTGTCAGTCTTGTTATCTTTGTTAAGCCGAAATAACAATCAATTGCAAATTAGAAATATGATTTCCTGAAATTGTGAGACTTGATGGTTAGCTAAAATGACTTGGGAATGATTAATAATCTTGTTACTAACCAAGATGGTTAAAAAATTGGTGGTGAGTTCAAGTTGTTCTTGTTGAAAATACCATGTAGTTGTGATAGGTGGTGCAGTTTCATTGATTTTTCATTGCATTTTAAATCTTCTTACAAATTCTTGTTTTTTCCATTGATGGTAGAACAAAGATGTTACAGAGGCAATTCAGAAAGTTGCCACTGCTTACGACTGCAAGATTGTTGAAGGAGTTCTAAGTCATCAAATGAAACAATTTGTGATTGATGGAAACAAGGTCGTGTTAAGTGTGTCAGGCCCTGATACAAGAGTTGATGAAGCAGAATTTGAGGAAAATGAGGTGTATTCAATTGACATTGTTACAAGTACTGGTGAAGGCAAGGTAATTATTTTGCTTGATATTTTTCGCACATATCTTTTAGTTGATTAGTTCTGAGGTTCTGAGGTTAATCATGGAATTTCGTATGGAACTTGCAGCCAAAATTGTTGGATGAGAAACAGACAACGGTATATAAAAGAGCTGTTGACAAGAATTATCACCTAAAGATGAAAGCATCTCGGTTCATATTTAGTGAGATTAGTCAGAAGTTCCCAATCATGCCATTTTCTGCTAGGTTTGTTATGTTATACACTTTTATGAAGCCTTCAGGTCTGTATTAAACTAGTTGGTCTCTTTCCTTTTATGCTAAGATAATGAGCAGGATGATTGTATAACCAGGGCATTGGAAGAGAAGCGTGCTCGTTTGGGCCTGGTAGAATGCGTGAATCATGATCTGTTACAGCCATATCCTGTACTTCACGAGAAGCCAGGTACGAACTAAATGATCTCAAAAATTCCTTTTTAAAATCCCATCTTCCCCTATGATTTCTTTTCTCTGCTCATATTAAAGCCTGACTGCTTGTTTGCAGGCGACCTGGTTGCACACATCAAGTTTACCGTTTTACTAATGCCAAATGGGTCCGACCGAATCACATCTCATCCTCTACAGGAGCTGCAACCCACAAAAACAGTTGATGATCCCGAGATCAAAGCCTGGTTAGCATTGGGCACAAAGACAAAGAAGAAAGGTGGCGGCAAGAAGAAGAAAGGTTAGTTTGAATTCATACGTTCCTTGCAATGTATTTACACTGTTCAGCCAGTATATTTATTGGTATAAATGTGTTTCTGTAGGTAAGAAAGGGGACAAATCTGAGGATACTGCTGATGCTGAGCCTATGGAGGCGTCACCAAATGGCTC